>CM066330.1:133086611-134289944 GCA_033807585.1 Hydrophis major
TACCTCTGGGGCGTAGTGTCGCCGAAGGATGGGTTCGAGGACGTCCCAGTCCATGGCGGTCGCATCGGCGGGCTTGGCCAATGCTTTGGCCATCTGGAAGACCTCGGTCCCGCAGTGGGTGAGGAAGACGGCGCGTTTCAGTGGGCCCGAGGCGTCCTTCATGCCGGTGCACTCGAGGTACATGCGGAATCGGTCGGAGAACGATTCCCAGTCCTTGGTGGCGGGGTTGAAGCGGGCGGGCGGTGCGATTTTCGCCATCTCGGTGCTTCGTCTGGCTTCCGTCGGACACGTGGTTCGGTTCAGGGTCTGCATCCCACCCTCGTCGCCAGTGTTGTGTCCGCGAAATGATGCCAGGAGTCGGTGACTTAGTGCAAAGCTCTTTATTGATTTGCTGGAATCGAACTGGCGAAAGGAAAAAAGCCCGCGGCTTTTATTCCTTTCGCCACGGCGGCCGCGGCCAATGGCATCACTTTGAATCTCCCGCGGTCTGAACGGACCAATCGCGGGAGATTCTTAGCGAGCCAATCGGCGCGGCTCGCCTGACCAATCGGAGAGCTCCGCGCATTGGCCAATCAAAGCGCAGGGATCTCGAGTATGTTAATGAAGGACAGAACATAAGCTGTGGATTTGGTACCATGTGATTTTTTCTCACACACCTATGATTTCAAAATAAGTTCTGTGGAGCTAAGGGGGGGACTTACTCTACTGCAGTCATTCTGCAGGCTCCTCATCAAAAGAGGAGATGGTGAAGTTTCAGCTGCCCTGCATTTGCCTAAAATCAGATTATTACAAACCAGCCAGGATTGAAATATCCATTTTGGCAGCAGGAGTTCTGTGTTGATGATTGAGTGTGCTCGGCCATTTCAATTTTCCACTCCCTTTTCTGAAATCGGCATAGAAGTATGTTGTGGATGCTTCACCAATTAATTCAGTGTGTTTACCTTGGAAGCACTATTCCAACAGAACCAGTGAATAGGACTTCTTTAACTACCCCAGACAAAAGAGACTTAAAAAAAAATCTAAAAAAAAAAAAAAGAAAACCTAGAACTACGCTGCCTCCGGTCTGATCTAAATATAGAATATAAAATCATACATGGCAATGTCCTACCTGCAAATGAATACTTCATCTTCAATCATAACAATACAAGAGCACACAATAGATACAAACTCAAGGTTAACCGCATCAAACTTGACTACAGAAAATACTTCAGCAACAGAGTGGTCAATGTCTGGAATACTCTACCTGACTCTGTGGTTTCTTCCCCAAACCCCCAAAACTTTAACCTTAGACTGTCTACTATTGACCTCACCCCCTTCCTAAGAGGCCTGTAGGGGGCGTGCATAAGGGGGCCTGCCCTATTGCTTTTTATTTTTCTCATAAGTATCTATTTCATGTACTCATGGATTAATTTTTATACTTGTATCTTACAAGCGATTGACAAATCAAATAAATACTAAAATACTAAAAAAATACTTTAATCCACATTTTTTACAGAAGATGCTTGTGCAAGGGATATGTCTCAACTTCTGTCTTTTCCTCTAAATCAGTATCTCAAAGTTGGGCAATATAAATTTAATACATTATTATTTTTAAAGAAGTCTCTTAATTCATAGAATAGACATTTTAATTTAGGTCCCCATCTGCCTAATCAGCAAACATGCTTACTGCCTTCTGGGCACGAGTGGAGGAGGGATAGACAAGGCTGAACACTATTTCTATGCTAGATAGGATAAAACCACTTTACCAGCTGCCTTACTTGGTTTTTGTGCTATTCTTCATAAATGCATATAAACTCCTCTAACATTGTTTTGATTGCTGGCTATCCTTTTGTATTTTCACATCCACTTTCACAGTTAGCCATGTCCTAAATGAAGAATATATGGTTTCATCTGATGGTCTGGATTCTACTGTTATAGGAGCTAAATAAAATAAAAGCATTTACATAATAGCGAGACTGTCATCTGTATCAAGTCATCGATCACAAAACTTAATATATTTTTTTCTGATTAGCCATCACCAGATCAGACACTGTCAGAAAGAATCTGACAGCACCTTTTCCAACTAACACATTTTTTAAAGACATAACACATAAGCTTTGGAAACTGTAGTTTCAGGTTAACATGGCTGTCATCCTCAAGTGATATTCAGACAGTATCTAAACATAAGGAAATCTCTGCACTTCTGAGATGATGAATTTTGCTCAGGGGTCTTTGTGAATCCTTCAGAATCTAGAAATAAGAACTCCACTTTCACATGCTTGCTGATCTTAGCAAAGAACTTTAAAACAAATATAACTTGTTTTGCAGAAAAAAAGTTTATTCCTTAAGAAGACTTATTATTTTATGTGTTCAGTGTGTTTAATTACTTTACATTTTGTAATCTTTTCTACACACTTGCCTAGAAGAAAGATTAAAGCAACCAGTTATTGATTTTTAACTTCTTTTTTTCAAGCCCTTTCTTAAAGTTAAAAGTTCTTAGGCAATGATGTTAATCGTAAGGAAAGGTTTTCTGGTTTGGTTAACAACTCCTTTCTACTTCTTTGAAGGTGTATTGATTTTTCAGTCATGATAAATTTAAAGTCATTGTTTGAGATGCTCTCATTTTTTTCAGATGATATTCCAACAGTGTATATTTCCTAGATTTCTGAAAAAGTCTGAAAACCGAACACATGCTCACCAAATCATGTGCCGCCATGCATGTGCTTACTTCCAGCAAGTATGCCTCAATTCCCAGTTCGAAATGATGTTCTGCAAGGCTATATGATCTTATCCCTACTTTCAGTGTCACACAGTCGTCAATGCTACCATAAGAAAGAAGTTTTTTACAGAAAGCAGAAAGAACGAAGAAAGTTTTTGAAAGAAAGCAAGGAGTACAGAATGAGGAAATCCACCATTATAACCAGTTTCAAGCCTGTTGACCGCAGTGCAATATTTGCAGATAGTGGCACAGATGTCACCAACTTCTCCTATATGGATTGTTCACAGGACACAGCAGTAAAGAAATTGAAGTTGATCTGAGGAAAAACTAAGGCTTAATTTGAATAATGTAAAATAAAAACTCTTAAGAGCCACAGTGGCCCAGTAGTTAGAATGCAGTACTGTAGGCTACTTCTGCTGACTGCCGGCTGACTGCAATTTGGCAGTTCAGATCTCACCAGACTCAAGGTTGACTCAGCCTTCCATCCTTCTGAGGTGAGTAAAATGAGGACCCAAATTGTTGAGGGAAATAGGCTGACTCTGCAAATCGCTTAGAGAGGGCTGTAAAGCACTGTGAAGTGGTATATAAGTCTAATGAAATCCATTGCTAAGAAATGGATTGTATATTTTTCATTTCGTTTGTATGCTATGCGTTCTCCTCATATAGGAATGTCATTTTTCCTATTCTAATTATTAATCCTGGTATGGTTTCACCTCCTTTTCAAATGGCCTGCAAATTAGAGCCTCTTCTCCTTTGAGTTAAGTATACCCTCTCTAGTGGTTATTGCTGAATATTGCTGAAATAAACATTTTCTGAATAGCATTTCCACTCCTTAAAGAATGCAGTGATAGAACAGTATTTGAGATGCTATGTCAAGTACCAGCAGTCTTACTGCAGATCTCCTGCCATTTGATGAGGTTGCATACAATAATGCCATACATAGCAGCACAGGACTTATTCCATTCAAAGTAGTCACTTTATCCCCATGCCAGAATACCCTTGGGAACATTCCTCCTCAGTAAGTTTAAAATAATGGGTGGGTTTTTTTGCAGAATGTGTGGGGAAATGTAAAACAAAGCAACGGAGACTCAGAAAGTGCAGGCAGAGAAGAGGCAGTCACCCCAGTGATAGTTTCACATTGGAGACACAGGTGTAACTCCCCACAAAGTACCTGAAGTTGAAGCTGTCCTACCGAAAGCTGGATCCAAAATTTATAAAGCCTTTCCCCATTGGGAAAATCACAAACCCAGTGATAGTGGAATGAAAACTGCCACGCCTACTGGAAAAAATGCGTCCAGTGTTCCACTGCAGTTTGCTTAAGCTGCTGGTGGGGTCAGAACTGGACCAGTTGCCAGGATAGCTCCAGGTCTGATCGTAATGGAAGAGGAGACACATTACGAGGTTAAAATGATCCTGGATGCCAGGTTACACAAAGGCAACTCCAATAAATGGAAGGGATACCCAATGTTAGATGCTAGATGGGTGAATCTGCAGAATATGAAGTCAGACCGATTGATCGGTAAGTTTAGTGAGAAAGACAAAGGACCTTCCTTGGCATAGAGAGAGCCCTGGCTTTCATTAATATGTGCGCTTGTGTATGTGTGTATTTGATGTTTTCCAGGTCCTTCTCACTTTCTAGTGGGATCCAACTGTCAACTTTGAAATGGATCAGGCCTGCCACAGCTATCTTTCTGTTTCCCAGCTTGTCACACAGTGTGGGAGGGAGGAGGTCTGCAATGTCAGACCAGACAACAACATGAACCAAGGTCATCTCAACAGGTGTTGGCCAGAGACTGACGGGGTTGCCAAAGAGATGCCAGAACATCTAATTGGACAATGTGACTGATGACAATGAAGAAGGGCAATATCTATTCTTTAATTATACCGAAACTGCGGGAAATATTTAGAGCTAGTTTTGTTTTCATCCATGCCAAAATGATGTGCTCAATAAAACAGTTATTTGAGAAAGTTGCAAGTTTCAGAGTGCTGAATTGGTTGGGTTCATTAGTCAGAACCTTGACACCTATGTTAAATTGCACGGTTAAGCTGATTTTTAAATTGACTGCACATCCCACAGCAACCATTTCGTAAACAGAAAAGACCCTTGTGGTAACCGCTCATGAAAGCATACAGCGTGCAACATATGCTCACCAGTCCAAAACCATTACACAAACAGGATAAGAAAGAGAGGTACAGAGAGAGGGTTGTCAAAAGACCTGCTGTTGCCAGAGGTGAGTGAGCAAATGCCTTCTCTTCTTCACTTAGAAACTCTGAGATCCCTTCTTACCCCTTGTAAGTTTTTATGAAGAGAAAAATAGGGTGATATTTAGCGGCTGTGCATTTCATGCTCCCTTACTTTGTGCTGTGATGCATATGCTGGACATTTGATACCTTCCTGGAAATTTCTTATTACGGGGACAAAATTAATTCTCCCACTGTAGCAATTCCGAGATGAAAAATTCAGAATCTGAACAGAACAAACACCTTCCGTATCTGACGAGGAGGATGGGTCAAAAGTGAAGAATTATATTTTAAAAAATTCTGCTCAGCAAAATGTGTTAATAAGAAAGGGAGGAAAGAAACTAGTCTTATTCCTTATTTCTAACTTGCTTCTAAATTTCCCCTTACAAATCCAATCCTGTCATTGATTATTTTAAGGTTTGATGATGCTCTTGAATTCCAGGTCCGTATGTGGTAAGATCTTCCTTATACATCACTTAATTGTAGATGAGGTGGTCAAACCAAGATTTGAGTGAAAGTTCCCCTTTTAGAGATTGTGATCTGGTATGGACAGAACTGGTTGCTGTGGGGTGTGTGGCCATGACTTCAGGACAGGTAGATGGGATGGCAGCAATCATTTGGGTGCCCTTGGAGGCTTTTTGTGTCAGCCTATATTGCTTCATGTTCCGGACCTCAAAGTACTGGAGAGTCTTTGTCCCTCTTTCCATCCATCCATTAACTTTGTAAGATAAAGGGATGAGAAAGTGTGATGAGGTCCTCCAGGAATGTCCATGTTGAGAAGCTCCTTGTTCCTCATCTAATACCTTGATTGCTGCATCAGAATTGAGTTGAACTCTCAACTTAAGTGGTTTACTGAAGTTTTTCCTTGTGGAACTATTCTAAAATTTCTTAGATTTACCTTAGGATCTCCAAGGAGAGCCAATGTTCTTCCGAAGCTGTCTAGGGCTTAAAACTGCCTTTTCCAGATCCAATAGGGACGATAAAGTGTGGGCTTTGAAGTCCAAAGATGGGAGGAAAAATTGATGGCTGTCAATTCTTTAATCTTCTCTCCCTTCACTTTAGAATGTTCTCCTGATATTCAGCTGAAAACCTTCCATCTTTCGATTCCGTCTTCTGAAACACCAGAGATAAAATCAACTCTCTCTCAGGTTCTTCTGGAGACAGTAACTCCCTTTTCCTTTAAAATTCTCTTCACGAGACTAGTCAGTAACTCTCTCAACATGTCCTCATGCTAAAGTTAAAAGGCCTCCCCATAGAGAAGAGAGAAAGATAGGACGACCCTCCCTCAGCCACCTTGTTTCATAGCTGAACTGCTCCAATAATCAAGAGAGTCACATAGATCTGTTCCATCCTTGACATGGGTCAGTTGCCACTTGAGAACATTAAGCCATGTTATGTTCTTGGCACAGATGTGTCCCAAGAATTTTTCCACAGGCAAAATAAGATCGTAAAGTTGGACGGTAATTCACCAGAGGGAAACAAGCAGACATGCTTAGAAATTGAGAATGTCAGAGTTTTTGGAATCATTTGTGAGTGGTCATTTAGTAGATGGACACTTGTTGAAATGGTGTGATCTCAAGATAGTCATTGTTACAGAAAGGACCCACCTACTAAGATGGTCTCGTGCCCTATAATAGTTCTACTCCATTGCACTCCAGAGGTAAAGGACATTTGGTATAATGGACACAGTAGAAGCACCCGTAAAGTCCAGCCTGATGAACAGCCAAGAATTTTTGAGGTGTTCTAGTTGTTCTGAAATTAGTAAAAAGGAAAGAATGTTTCAATGGTGTTGTAGCCCAAGCTCCAATACCACATGATAGTGGACAGCCATTGGTCAATTTGAGCACTAGGTGGCATAGACGGGGTATCTGGTATCTGCCATGACACTGTGGTGGCTGCAAGGTGCACCCCTAGCATCTATCTACAGCCAGATAAAAGATTAAGACATAATAGACTGTGTCATGAAAGACTGATTGTGATGACTTTGACTGCTACACATATATATATATCCAGGATCCCAATCCTTGTGCTGAGGTGCTGAATTGCAGAGGAGCTGAGGTGCTGAATTGTGAGGTGTTGAGGAGCTAAGGTTCTGAAGTGCGGAGGTTCTGAAGTGTGGAGGTGCTGAAGTACGGAGGTGCTGAAGTGCTGAGGTTCTGAGGTGCTGAAGTGCTAAGGTGCTGAAGTGCTGAGGAGCGGAGGAGCTGAAGTGCTGAGGAGCTGAAGTGCTGAGGGGCTGAATTGCAGAGTTGTTGAGGAGTTAGGTGAGGAGGAGCTCAAGTGCAGAGGGACTGGTAAGGAAACACCTCTGGAAGGATAACCAGATATTTCAAATTTTAACAATATAAGAGATCCAAGTCCATCCTTATTGGTCAGAATGTCTTCTTCCACACCATTGGGAGCTGCACTCTTGTGGCAGCTGCATTTGGCTACAGCTCTGTCTTTATAAAATACATAAAACACTTATTTTTAGTATAGTCTTTAAGGGCCAATGTTTTTATGGTTTGGGTTTTAATTTACCAATCACATTTTTCATTGCTGTGACTATTCCTCTAGATTTTTTAGGACAGACACATAATTTATTTGCTTATCTTTTTTATATTACTTGTGTTCAACACTTGTCCTAAAGGATCAAATCCGAGTAACTGGAGGGCAAATGATGTGCTATTCTAGACATTGTCTCTCAAGATCTACATTCCAATTTTTGAAATAAAAACGTTAGAGCTATTCTGCATTCTCACCTAATACCTTATCTTCTAGTTTCCATCACTGATTTTGCGATGGAAAACGATTTGTTGAGAAAATTAAGAGAAAACATGAAACGTCTCCGAAAAGAGGTGAGAAAACATTTGTTCATAGGCTAAATGCTATTGCCCAGTGTTATGGAACGTATAGAAATGTATAGAAAGGTAGGTGGGTAGGTACCGTAGATAGGTCAGTCCAGCCAGTGCCTGAGAATAAAACACAAATAAATGGAAGGAAAACAACGAGAGAGACCGGGAGTCTCTATTGCATCTTGGGCAGCCATATAAGTTGGATGAATGAATCAATGAATTTGCAGAGCTAGTTTAGGTCATTGTAAATATTCATTTAACATATTTAATAGGTCAAGTTGCCAGTGGAGATTTTACCTGACTTTAGCAGGAGTACTTTTTCTTTTCTCTGCACTTAAAATGAAAGGACTATTTGGGGATATAGTAGAAGAACTCCCTATTTGTCCCATTCCTATCCCCAAGATGCTTTTTCAAGAGGCAACTGGACTTTCTTTTTTTTTTCCCTTGAAGATGTATAGATTCTCATCCAAGAAGCTCCTTCAGTTCTGGATGAATATCAAAATCTTATTTTGTTTACTAGTGCAAATTTCCAAGGAAGGGTGCAAAGTAGATGCTAGAAGATACAATTGGCACATCAGATTTGAAGATGAAACTATGTTTAACATTAACCTAAATCACATAGAGCTGTTCTTAGAAAAATTAGTGTCTTTAATTACTGTCAATTTGTTTTTTTAAAAATAGGGTATTTTGTCATTGCAGGAAGAAAGATCCAGACTCCCCCTTCTGTCATCTACCACAGAAGAAAGGAGATGCGCTGAGGTATATAATGTATACTTATAGGTCACCTTAGAATACGTTTACAAAAAAAATGTAGAGAAACTATAAATACATATTTTTTTCACAATTAATAATTGTTAATAATGCATGTGCAACATATTTTATATAGTGTATATGCTTGTTTTATATTTCTATTACATATATGAGATCCACACACACATCTATTCAATGCAAAATATTATTTAAAAAATGGCGATTATCAGAGTTCATGCTCATTCTTGGTTCGTTCCTTCCTTGCTACATTAACTACTTTCTTTGGCCACAGACAATAGTGAAATAAAATTTAGATGATTTATATTTTGTTGGAACCACTGTGTTTTGCATTTCCTAAACAGATTAACTAAAATTAGATCATTCTTTTTCTATCCCAGCGTGAATATTTATTGCCTGCATTGAACATCTACAGCAGGGGTCTTCAAACTTGATAGCTTTAAGAGTTGTGGACTTCAACTCCCAGAATTCCTCCTCTAGTCATGTTAGCTCAGGAATTCTGGGAGTTGAAGTCTACAAGTCTTAAACTTGCCAAGTTTGAAGACCCTTGATCTACAGCAATAAATTGGGAGTTGCGCATGTTTGTGCTCATCTTGACATGCATAATTTTAATATGCACAAATATGCTTGTCTACACCCCAGACTCTTTTCCTAAGGAGGAAGTTTAAATTAATATCCTCTTTACACTGACATCAGAGAATTTATGGAAAACAAAGTAATGTAATTTTTCTCATGATCATGAAATGTACCTCCCAGAAAAACTTTTCTTAAGGAAGAAAATTAACAAGCAAACCTCTAAAATTCATTTTATGTTTTTCATTCTTCACGGAACTGCCAGGTTTCCAGGAGCCGAGAAAGTATTAGGATGCACCTGGGCCAAGATTTAAGTTTAAAGTTGCGTTCCCATTAGGTAAGCAATCTAGCATATGAGGAATCCTTTGAGTGTGCCTGACCGAGGAATAGTTCACGTCATAATAAGAGGTGAAGAAGCCCAATGGCAAGTGATGGGGTAATGGGGGTGGGAGTAATGAGTGGGCTGATATGGAATTGTATTCCTGACTTGTGATATGTTTTGGTTTCTCTAGATTGTTCACAGAAAAACTGAACGACTGGAAGTAGATCTGAAGAGAGCGAGGGAGCAGAGTTATACGTAAGTCATGGCATAAATCATGCCTTTATGTGGTGCACAAATATTTTAGATATGCTCTCTAGAATGACTTCTGAAAAGTGTTTAGTAACAAGTTGCTGTTTATTACCTTGATGGATTATCTGCCCTCAAGTCATTTAATACCTAGTTTATTTAGTGATTACATATCATGAGATAATCATACATTCATAAAACAGAAGCACTCCTTCAAATCTTTGCAAGATTCTATTAAGTTCACACATTAAACACAACATTTCTCTTTTCTACATTGGCAATGGGACTGGCCATTTTATCAAACAAGTGATGAAAATTATGTTCCACTAAAGCTTGGAAAATAAGGTGGGAATAGCAACCCTTGAATTTGTTTTTTAAACAAAACCTCTCATAATGACTGACAATCGTATTAATACCCTTGTTATTTCATGCTCCCTCATAAACAAGGTACTGCCTTAATCACTGAGGAAGCAACTTGTTGGGATAGGTTGACAGTTAGGCATTTGTGAGAAGTGAGAATTTTCCACATATCCTACATCCATAGGTTTACTTTGCTTCTGAAAATCATTTTGAATTTTTTGGGGCCTTTCGAGGAACGTATAAAAAGAAAAGAAAAATGGTTAAAGCGTTATTTCCTGTGTGTTTATATAAACACACACAAACACACACACATATGAAGGTATTTTGATGTGTTTTAATTGAAGAAAAAGATTGATAATTCAAGCAAAAAAAACGAATTAAGGGAGCTAATTTCTCTCCGGTATTCGTAATTTGCAGAAAGACAATGGAAATGTCAAAACTGCTGACAGAAAAAGAGGAGCTGGAATTAAAAATTCAGGAGCTTACGAATAAAAATCTTCAACTGGCCAAAGAAAAAGAGGAACTCTGTGAAGAATATGAAGAAAAACTGAGCAGGTGAGAAAATTTTAGATGGCAACCCTGACTTTCTCTTCCTTTCTCAGTTATTTCAATTCGTTTTAATTTTGAACAAGTTTTATGATTCCAATAAAAAAAAATCTAAGGGGGCTAATTTCACTATTTTACAGGAAAAGTAGCTCCGATGAGTCTGGGCAGCTGGACAAACTCAGACGGGAGAATGAGAGTCTCAGCTGCCAGGTTCAAAGATTTGCTGGAGAAAAAGCGGAGCTCCTGCGAGAAAATAATCATCTTAAAGAAGAACTTTATAGGTGAGAAATATTTAGATGCAACCTTAACTTTTTTAAAAAAAGATAAATTTATTTATTAGAGCCCTTAGGCCAGATACACTGGATAAAAGAAATATTCCATTCTTTCATAAGTATGTATAAGTGAATAGGAGCAATAGGTATAATGAAATACAAAAATTATGAGGAATGTAGGTATGCTTAGTTATTCAAGTAAAAAATTAAGAGGGCTAATATCTCTCTGGTCCTCAATATTTACAGAAAGACGGCAGTGATGTCAAAACTGATATCAGAGAAAGAAGAGCTTCTAATCCAGACCGAGATGCTGGCGTTCAAAAATATTCAATTAAGTGACGAGAAAGAGGCGCTCTGCAGAGAGTACGAAGAAAGACTGTGGAGGTGAGAAATTTTTAGATAGCCACCATGAACTTCATGGTGTTCTGCTCCAGAATTTTTATATTAAGTACTCCTTATCTTAGAAAGCTTGGAAAAACTTGACAGTCTCCTTACTTTACCAAGAAATTAATGAATTATGACTCATTATACTTTTACAAATACAAATCTAGGAGTTAATCCCATGGAAGTGAATGGGAAGATATGTATAGGAGATATGTATATGCATAGGAGATCCCCTATACCTCCAATCCCCACTGGACAACAATATTTATACACTTCAAGAACGAAAGCTAATCGTCTGATTTTTTTCTAGAGAGAAACAACTGAGGAAGGGCTGCCGTGCATTCTTGATGGAGAGAGCCCAGATGGACCAGAGACTTAGCAGTTAGGAGTGCAAAAGCGGCTCTGAGATTGTTTGCCAAACAAGGGCAGACATTACAGAGGACAAGACAGAAGAAGTTCATGAAAAAATGGTGGAATATAAGTTAAATAAGAAGTGGCTTAAAGCTTCGGTAGACAGCCTCAAAATCAAAAAATCTAAGGAACCCAGGGCAAATGTACTGAGATGGCTTCAGCAATCTCTGAAAATCCTGAAAGAGGATTACTCTAAACTGTCAAGATACACCCTGCCAGAATGGCTTAAAGCATCCACGACCAACCTCCCGAAGGAATGCGATGAGGCATCCAGGGAGGATGTGAATGGTTGGCTGTATGTATCGCTAAGTCATCTCCAAGAAGAAGGGCCAGAAACGTGTGATTTAGATGTGCAGGAATGGCTTGAAGCATCTATTATAGGCATTCAACATCGACAAAAGTCCAAGTAAAAGTCTTGAGGAAGCCTAAGGAAGGGATGGTTTGAAAAATCAATAGAGAACCTCAAGAAGTAATGTCCTGAAGGATCTGTGGTGAATATATTAGGATGGTTTCAAGGATTCTGGAGAACCTAGACCAGTTCTTGAAAAGTGGCTTTGACAATCCTTGGAAAACCTGCAAGAAAAAGGTTCTGAAGTATCTAAAGAAGATGCCCCATGGCATATGTATCTGTAAATAGTTTCAGAGAGGAAGGACCTGAAGCATCCCGTCTAGGTACTCAGGAATGACTTGAAGCATCTATTAAGGGCATCCAGGATCTCAAATACTCTTAAGGAATCAAAAGCAAGCATGGTAAAGAGGAAGGAGAGAGTGATTTGTGTGGAACCTGTTTGCTCTGAGAGAAACTAAAAGATGGATGGATGGATGCTTTCAAACATCTAGAGCAAGTTCCAGAAAGCATGGTTCTATCCCATCCAAAACAGATATGAAAGCATGGCTCCAAACATCCCTGAAAAAACTCAGATGAGAATCCCCGGAAGAAGCCAGAAACAACCCAGAAGAATGGCTCTAGGAATCCACAGAAAATGTCCGGAAGAAATTGAGCAATATGTGAATGAGTAGCTTGAGATAGTCTTCAATCACCTCCACGAGGAAGGGCCTGAAACCTCCCATCCCATCCCATTTTGGTATAGACTTGTCTCTCATTTCTGCTGCTTCTAGTGTGACTGGGATCAAGATGACCAAATGAGGACACCGGAAACCTATCGGCAAATATGTATTGTTATGCTTTTTAAAAACTGCTTGGGCTTTTTTTAAAGTGAGTGGCATGCTGTTTTCCTAATGGACTATGGTATTACAGCATGAGCTTCATAGCCAATGAACGCTTGTCATCAACCATTGTGATTTTCTAGATGCTGCCTTAAGCAGGAGTGGGAGGAGAAAAGAAAGAGAGTGGAAGAAAAAAGGAAAGAAGGAGAGATTGATATGGAGGAAGAAAAGGAAAGAAGCAGGGCCAAACAATAAGCATGATTTATGCCAAAATGACAAGAATGGATAGACAATAGTGGCGTACAGACAAAGGATAAACCAAGATTGCATATGACATACAGGCTGTCACACTAACCTACAGAGCACAACTCACTAACAGAGATCCTTGGGAATTAGGAATTATTGGAGAGAGATCATTGGACTTGATGGTGTTGGGAGTATGAGCGGATTTCCAGAAAAAGTGCAGACTTCCCGAACCCTTTCAGCAATTCCAAAAAGGCTCCACGCCCATTTGCACCACCAGGTGACCCTGAGGACATAGACCAACCTCCACGTGGGCTCAAATACTCCCTAAAAGAATACAAATGACCAGCTGTCTGTAAGGAATATGAATCCTTCCATTCCCTACCATCCAGTCAAGAGCTGAAGGAGCTTCTTGGATAAGAATCGAAATGTCTTCAAAGAAAAAGCAAGAAAGTCCAGTTACCTCTTGAAAAACGTCTTTGGACATTGGACTTGATGCTTTCTTGTATTTAATTTGCCAGCTACATGGTCTTAATAAAGCCTGAAATCCTTATTAACTGGTATGTTCATTGTCTTTGGATTCTCAAAAAGCCATTTATCTTGCACCTGGTTGTTGCCTGACACTTGGCCAAACACACACACACACACACACACACACAAACATATCAGATTTATCCCATCAGACTGATTTACTTTCAATAACAAAGTAAATTTACAATCAAACAAAAGAGTCACTCAAAGAAATGTACTATTCAGAAGCAATTGTGCAAAGAGACCAGATCAGTAACGGACCCGGCTCACACTAGAAATGAACTGTATCCATCAGATATCTGGACCCCCAGAATGGGCTTGGCCTTGCATAGGAAGCCCAAAGCAGACTGCAGCACTACAGAGCCATCAAGCCACATTGTGGCACATGCCCAGAATAGGAAGCTTTGCTTGCTTTTCTACCCAGGGATTTCCCCAGCCCGATCCCCTTGCCACTTTCTCTGTAAGGGAAGAAGCCAGGCTCTGCTCCCTCACGTGAAATGGAGCACATAATCTCCATGCCAGGAGGAGCCTTCCTCCCAAGACATTTTTCTAGAAACCGCAGTTCTGGGCAGGCTCACTGATTCTGCAGCAAAGACAGCTAGTATT
Source organism: Hydrophis major (assembly GCA_033807585.1). Lineage (NCBI taxonomy): Eukaryota > Metazoa > Chordata > Lepidosauria > Squamata > Elapidae > Hydrophis > Hydrophis major. Next base: position 133,100,814 of record CM066330.1, read on the forward strand.
CGGGCACCAGTAAAGAAAGCCTTCTGTTCTTTCCATTCTAGGTTAAGCTGAAAGAAAGTAGCGTGCAAAGAACCACATAATATTGTACTCAGCATGTCTTGCCAAATGACCTCACCTAATGGTTTCATCTACTGCTGGTGTTAAAAAGGAGCAGCCACAAACTCTGATCACTTAGACCATGCTATTCATGTGCTTACACAGTGCTTGAAGGCTGTGAATTTCGGGGGAGGGAGGCATGTGGTCTACCTCAAACCTGATTCTCAATGGGATAAGTGCTCCCCAAGAGACAGCTGGTAGGCAATTGGGGTTCCCTCTGGATTCACAATTGTTGGTCGAGGAGCAACTGGAGCTATGGCTAGCTGGCTTTGCAAAGAGCCATCTCCTGCATCAAATTTACCCATTCCTAGATTGAGAGGGTTTGCCCAGTTATTCACAATTTGGTCCCTTCATACCTGGACTCGTGTAACGGGCTGTCCAGCTAATCTTTTGGCTATCACGCTGCATGGACTTTCAGTTTTTTCCCTCACGTTTCATACAAAGTGCTGGTTATCACTTTTCAAGCCGCAAATAGCACAGAGCCAGGATACCTGCAAGAAGGCTTCACTCTAAAAAGGTACATGCCCATATAACTGAGCCAGATAGAGAGTGCCTCCAGGTCCCCTCATTTAGATGCTGTCACCCAGTGAGACTTAGTTAGCGCACCTTTCCCATAGCTGCCCCTGCCAAGTGAGAGAGGATTTTCTATGGCATTCAGCATCCTCCCTCCATCCCCTTATTGGGCGATAAGGAGCTTGCAAACAGCCGAACCGGCCATGGGATACTTCCTCCAAGGCATGGGATAGTTTGAGACAACGTAGAGTTCAGAAGGTGTGGAGGGAGAATGGTTTTGCTAGTACCATACTAGGTACAGTCTGTGGTTACTAGCATTTTGTTGGTTTTTATATTTTATTGTTATGCACTGACCCGCCCAGGGATGTTGCATATAAAATGTGTATCCACATCAGTCTCTTAAATAAAAAGGAGTCACTACTGTGATCATCTGTCCAACAACAAAATCAAACTGATCCCAATAAATGAGAGATTTATTGCAGTTGGCAACTCCTGGGACCTCGCTGAATTCAGGCGGGCCTTCCTTACCTGTGGTGTGTGTGGCTGTCGGGAGGGACTATGCAGATTTCCTGTTCTGTTCTGTTTTATACATTAGTCTGTGTGCAGCTGGAGATGCAGCTAAAGCCACCTAAAGCCAACAAAACAGACTATAGATCTGAATGCTTTATTTGAAGAACAGGATATGGGGAAATGGGGAAAATACGGATACATACAATGAGAATCAAATACAAGATAGACAGTATTAAGTTACTGCTGAACGTAACAATTAATACAAGCAATATAAATCTGACCAGTGATCCTTTGTGTGTGGGATGTGAGTTTGTCCTTGGATGACCATATGCCACAGATGAAGATGGCTGCTTCTTAGTAGAGTCTGGCTTCCTAGTGCGCACTTGGTTTGAGAGTGCTGGCTGATGGGTAAATGGGTTGAGTCAGCTTCAAATAATAAAGTTGGGGCATATTTGTTCCTCTGGCCACTAGGTGGGGCTAGAGAGCAACAACAGTATAAAAAGGTTATATGCTGTGGCAAGACATTCCCTCCTGACTTGGAATGATCACCTTTATTTCAGGGTCTTCACCTGGAAGCAAAGAAAAAGGGAGCTAGAAGATAGTACATAATAAGGGCAGAATTCTCACTTTCTTCTGCCCTTTTGCCAGCTATGAACAAACAAAGAACTGAAATTATCACGGCAAAGCAAAGGAATGATTACCTAGAGGGAGACACCTTTTTGTTGTATTCTTAGAAAAGACTACTATGGGGGCATTTTAAATAATTGATACTATTGATAATAATTGATATTATTAAAACAGCTTCCTGGCTCATGAAGAAGTGTTCTGCTAGGGACACCCTCTGGAAACAGATCTCCACTCCACATTCTCGAATTCACCTTTGCACCTCTAGGGATAGGGTGGTCAATAACTGCTACAGGACTATCAACTCCAGCATCTGAATTTCTGGATTTTTTTCTGGGTTCAGCCACTGATGTCAATGCGGTAGAGGTGGCTGCTATGTTCCCAGAGCTCTTACTAGCACAACTCTCTGAAGTGGAAATGTTTTAGACCAAAACTTGTGGTTCCTTTTCCCCAGGCTGTTGGTCTTCATGCTTATCTAGAATTTCCCACAAGGTCCAACCAGAATGATTGGGTTTTCTTTTCCACCTCTGATGTACTGCAGATCCACTTTTTCATGATGCTGAAAAGCTGCCCCAAGAAATCTCTTTGGATCTGGAAAGAGGGAAATTCTTTCTTATGATCAGGAATTCCCTTGACCTGTTTAAGCTCCTATCTTCATGCAGGTAGATAGAAATTTCAATTGTGGAATGAAATCCTTTTAGTGCTTAAATGAATCCTACTTATCTTGGATCTTTTTAGAAAAAAGCCTCCAGATTAAATGTTTTGAGCAGTGGAATCAGATTGGATGCAGCTGCCCCTCTTCCTACATAAGGTAACTGGCATCCTGCCAAACATTACTTGATATACTGAAAGTAATTTAATTTTCCTTTGGAAAAAAAAGGTGAATTTTCCAGATTTATCCTGATCTGAAAATACCCAGCATAATCATCAGCATTCTTGGACCCCCACACATCTGCTCTGTGCACAGGATGAATCACCATTGTTTTGTGGTAACACTAGCTTTTCTTGCAGGTTCTCTGGTTGACAAGAGGTATCCCGACTCCCAACTGCCTGAGATCTGGTCCCATCTGGCTGGCTCTTTAGGACCAAGTAAAATGTCCCTCTTGGTAGTCTCAATTGGGGTCCCCAAAGGAATGGATCCTGTTTTGGTTCAGAGGGTGGAGAGAATCTGCCCAATGCTTCCTTCCTTGGAACCAAGTAAAAATGGACCTTTTGGGGGACTTTTGGTTAGAATCGGTCTTCAAACTACTGAATGCAAAATGATCCATCCAGGGTGTGCCTTTGATTGGACTCACTCAGCCACCTTACCTTCCAGCTGATAGGCCATCAGGTGTCCAGACAGACCCAAACACACACTTGATGGGGCCTGTGTTAGGAATAACAAGGTTACCTAATGTAGTTTGGGTAAAATAATATATATAAACTATGATAGTAAGTTTTAAGTGTGTGTCACTTTAAACTGCAAAGCATGTAATTTTGGATGCGGTTGTAAAACTGCCATAAGAGGGAGCAAGAGAACCTACTGGCTTACTGTATTGCTGGCTTGCTGACGATGATGGATTGATGGTTTGTTAAACTGCGTGTTCCCTACTACTGCTGTTGAGGGAAGAAAGGAGGTTTGACTTCTTCATATCTCTACTGCAAGGAGATATATTACTGGACTGATATTTGTAAGTTTGCTCACCTCTTTCTCGACACTGGACTTTGCAACTGAATAATCCCTGGACGGACTGAACTAGTGAATGATATATGGACTGTTTGACTATGCTAAAACTAATACTGGAATAAACTATTTAACTAGCACAGTGTATCTGTTTTACTGAGTGTAAGCTACAAAAACGTTTATCTCACATATTTGCCTGCCTGCCTGACTGCCATGAAGATTCTGTTAGGGTGTATCCCTAACACTGGTTATGGGCCCAGCTGCACAGTCAAACTAACCAGGATATAACAGGCTTATATAAAGTGAGAGTTAGTGTAGTTGCACAATACTGTAAACAGACAGCTGTGTTTTATTAATTATAGTTTAATATCCAGAAAAAGATGGCACAAGTCAATTTACCAAGTTTGTCTCTAATATCCAAACTGGATGGAACAAACTATGTTTCATGGTCTATGAAATGCAGCCTACTTCTACACAGAGAAGGTTTGTGGAGTATAATTCAAAATCTACCAGAGGTAGATGCTTGGGATCCGGAGGATGAGGATGATGCCCAGAAAATACAAGAATGTAAACTGAAGAATGAGCAAGCTCTCTGTATAACAGGACTGACACTCTTTGACCAGCAGCTTGTCCATATTCGTGGAGAAGAAACAGCTGCGAAATGTTGGGAGAATTTAAAGAAGATTTATGTTCGAGACAGTGTAGGAGCACATATAAATCTTACACGGAAACTGTTCCAAACACATCTTCAAAAGAATGGAGACATGTTGACTCATTTAAACACTATGAAGAGAATTTTTCAGGAACTGCATGAAAAAGAACTTATCTTCACAGAACTGCATCAGGTTTATATAATTTTGTCTTCGTTAGATGAGAGCTATGACGACTATGTAACTTCTTTGGAAGTACTGCCAAAAGATAACCTCACATTAACTGACATTACTGGCAGATTAATTGAAGAAGCCAGGAGAAAGCTTGAAAGGGATCAACTCAGAAGGGAACAACCAAAAGAAGAAGATAAAGAATCTTCGACAGCCTATACAATTAGAAAATGTTTAAATTGTAGAGGAAAAGGACATTTGGCTAGATTCTGCCAGAAAGAAAAACGCCACAATGCCAGCCAGAATGCTAAAAGGCATCAAAAGGATAAAAAATGCTTAGAGTTAGCCATGTATAGCAACGAAACTGTGAATAATAATTTATGGGTTGTAGATAATGGAGCATCACACTGCATAACAAAAGATAAGAAAAGATTTGTTAAGATGTCCACGAGTTCACAGCAGATATCGTTAGCTAATGGCTGGAAAATCAAAGCAAAAGATGAAGGTATTGCACATTGTTCTTGCATAAAAAAATATATAAAAATGTTATATGTACCACAACTTAAGTTTAATTTGCTTTCGGTTAGAGTTTTGATTAAACTAAGTTATGTAATTACCTTTAGGGGAGAAAACTGCATAATAGAAAAGGAAGGTAAAAAAGTGACTGCAATTTTAAAAGGTGAATTGTATGTGTTAAATGATAATCAGAGGTGGCTAACACAGTTTATAATAATGTTAAACCTCATGATGAATGCATACATTTGTTACACAGACATTTAGGGCGTATAAATTTTAAAATGCTCAAGAAAATGGTTGAACTGTCTAAAGGTATAAAACTGAAGCCTTGCAGTAAGTATTTGCACTGCAATGCTCACAGTCAAGAAAAAAGCAAGGTAATACCAACAAATAGAATAAATGGATTTAAAACTAAAGAGGCTCTAGAGGTCGTATTTGCTGATATTATAGGTCCTAAAAAACCAAGTGTGGGAGGTGCTTGTTATATATTAAGTATAATGGATCATTATTCTAGATATGGTTTCTGTTATTTAATGAAGAGTAAAATGGAAACATATCAGAATTTCTTTAATTGGTTGAAGTTTGCAGAAAGAAAAACTAAAAGGAAACTAGTAACTCTTGTAACTGATAATGGTATGGAATTTATAAATAATAAATTCCAAAATAGACTGAAGATGGCAGGTGTTGAACATAAAAAGTCTGCACCAAATAGGCCACAACATAATTCCTTTATAGAAAGATGAGGCCAAACAATACAGGCAATGGCTTGTACTATGTTGTCGGATTCAGGATTACCTGAAACTTTGTGGGGAGAAGCAATAATGTGTGGTAATCATATATTGAATAATGTTGTTAACTCAACAACAGGTGAATTACCATTCACGCATGGTAGAAAACCTGACTTAAGCTACATGCACACATTTGGAGCACCAGCATGGATGCATATTCCTACACAACTGAGACATAAGGGTCAGCATAGGGCTAAAAGGTTATTCTTTGTAGGTTATGAATCTAATCACAAATCATACAGATTCTGGGAAAAAGGTACATCTAGAGTTTACTGTAGTGCTCGTGCACAATTCCTTGAACATGTAGGATGGGAAAAACTGGAGCAAGATTCAAGTAAGGAAGTAATCATAGAAACCTACAAAAGACCAAAACAGCATATCAGTAATAAGAAGAGTGCAATTAAAGAGGAAGTACAGGAAGAGCACATAGGACCAGAACAGGAAGAAATAGATAACCAGGAACAGGTAGTACATGAAAGTCCACCTGTAAGCCCTGTAATACCTAGATGTTCAACACCTGAAACCAGACCACCTGACAGGTACCAAGCAAGTGTAGTTTGCCAAGTTAGTAAAGTTCCAACTACTGTTGAAGAACTTAGAATGTATTCTGCAAAGGATCAAGAAAATTGGCATAGAGTGATGGAGAAGGAACTAAATTCATTGAAACAAATGGAAGTTTATGAAAATGTTATATTACCTCCAGGTGAAAAGTCCATTGGATGTAAATGGATATTTAAATTAAAAACAGGTAAAAATGGGACTATTACCCATAAGGCTAGGTTGGTAGCTCAAGGATTTAATCAAACTGCATGTGATTATGATGAAGTATTTGCACCAAGTTTAAAAGCAACAACCTTGAGAGCAGCTTTAGTGTGAGCAGCTAAGAAGAATTATATTATAAATCACTTAGATGTAGAAACTGCCTATCTGCATGCACCATTGTAGCACACTATATACTTAAAGAAACCTGTAGGAATTAAGGATGATAAAACAAATAATGACTGTTGGAAGCTTAAAAAGAGTCTCTATGGATTAAAACAATCTGGTTAAGAATGGAACCAATATATTGTTAAGGAATTAAACAATATAGGGTTTAAAGCAGGTTTAGCTGATCCATGTGTATTTAAGAAAGAGACAAATGGAACAGTGTCACTGTTATTGTTCACTGATGATATTGCCTTAATTACAAAAACTAATAATGAAGCTACTGAAATAATATTAGGTAAGAGGATAAAATTAAAGCAATTAGGAGAGATAAAACAGTATCTAGGATTAACAATAAATAAAATCAAAAATGGCTATAAGATATCTCAAGAGGATAAGATTTATCAATTACTAAAAACATACAAGATGGAACTTTGTAAGCCGGCAAAAACTCCAATGAGTCAGGAATTTGGCCACATTGATGCTCAAACTCCAAAATTGAATAAGACTATTTATCAATTGTTAATTGATAGTTTATCGTACATTAGTAATTGGTCAAGGCCAGACATTGCCTATAGCGTTAATCAATTGGCAAGATTCAATGCTGAACCCACTGAAAGACACTGGCAAGCGACAAAACGTATCTTAAGATATCTTAAAAGGACAATGCACTATGCATTGTATTTGGAGCCAAAAGATAATCTGATTTTAAGTGCATATGCTGATGAAAGTTTTGCAACAGACATAAACACTAGGAAATCAACTTCAGGTATGGCTATACTGTTAGGAAAAGCACTGATTGGTTGGAGGTCAATTAGACAGCAACACATAAGTATGTCCACAATGGAAGCAGAATATTCATGTCTATCTTTATTATGTACTGATTTAATTCTGTAGAAACAGTTGTTATTGGATATGGGAATAACTGTTAATGATTCCATTGTAGTATATGAGGACAATCAAGCAGCCATACGGATGGCTACAAATATTGCTGAGAAAGCGAGATCTAAGCATACAGATCTTAGATATCTGAATGTAACGCAATCTGTAAAAAATGGTTTGATAAGATTGGAATATTGTATGACTGAAGAAAATATTGCTGATCAGTTTACAAAAGCCCAAGGTTCAGTCAAATACAAAGAAAGTTGTGATAATTATGGTTTAAGGTTGTAAACAGATATATATATGTGGATCTTTGGTTATTCGGGTTTTCTCCCGCGTAAGACTGGAAGTATCTAGGCAACGTTTTGATGAAGTCTCATTCATCATCTTCAGGCTTGGTCTTCAGCTCTGTGCTTCTCAGAGTGAATATATGCTTCTCAGAGTGAATATATGTATGTGTGTGTGTATATATATTATTATATATTATTATATTATTATATTACCCAAAAGGGGAATGTGTTAGGAATAACAAGGTTACCTAACGTAGTTTGGGTAAAATAATATATATAAACTATGATAGGAAGTTTGAGGTGTGTGTCACTTTAAACTGCAAAGCATGTAATTTTGGGTGTGGTTGTAAAACCGTCATAAGAGGGAGCAAGAGAACCTGCTGGCTTACTGTATTGCTGGCTTCCTGGGTGTTGTGAATGCATAAAGTTAATAAAGTGTGAGCTTGGAGTTAAGTGCAGGATTCTGGCCCTGCACTTCTGATTGGCTGTTAAGCGGCTGGATCGGATTGGTCCGCTCTGGGGAATCCGATTGGCCCTTAACAGAGAGTTCCTATTGGTTATGGGAGCTAGCGGTCCTTGTTGGTTATTGGTTAATAGTTACAAAGGTTGCCTATATAAGGCAGGTTAAACTACTATTGAAGTTAAGTCACCATGTAAATAAAGAGCTGAAGTTCACCGTTCAAAGACTTGTCTCCATTCTTTCTCACCCATGCTCCAAACATAACACTGGCGACGAGGATGGGATAAGGAGACATCTGAACCAACGAAACTTCGAAAAACACCGAGCACGTGACAGACGATGCCACACAACAGAACCATGTCCGGCAGCATCGTACCACCTGCTCCGTTCGATCCAGTACAGGAGGACTGGGAGTCCTACATGGATCGCTTCCAAATGTTCTTAGAAACGAACAACTTAAAGGACGCCACACCAGGAAAGAAACGGGCGGTGTTCCTAACGCATTGCGGTCCAACCATATTTAAGATGGCTAAAGCACTAGCCAAACCCTGAGAAGTGAAGGCAATGGATTGGGACGACCCCGAACCTCTTCTGCGAGGTCACTACGCCCCGACCGTGCCTACACTCATGAGACGGCACGAGTTTTATCAGAGGAGCCAGCGAAAAGGAGAAAGCGTGGCCGACTTCATAGCAGACCTCCGAAATTTGGGAGGCCTCTGCGGATTCGCCAATTTAGAAGAAGCACTAAGAGATTGCATAATTCTGGGATTAGATGCACCAGGCGTCCAAAGCAAGTTGATGGCGAAAGGCGACATCAGCCTTGCCGACGCCATCGCCGATGCCACTGCAGCAGAAGCAACCAGGTAGTCAGCCGCACAACTACGCCGAAACCACGCTCCGGTACCACCACCGACCAGAGACATCTCACCTGGTTCAGAAGGGCAGCTTCTGACGACACACCACGAAGACCTCTCTCTGTCAGACAGTGACGAAGAAGAGGTCCATCGACTGCGGTCCGACCGGGACCACCACCCGAAGCCCTTACACCCTTGCGCTGGTTGTGGAGCCAACCATGCTAGGTCCGAATGCAAATTCCGCGACGCACTTTGCCATGAGTGCAGGAAGCGAGGCCACATCGGACAGGTCTGCCAAAGCTTACTGGGACCCGGCCAAGCCTCAAAAGGGACTAACTATCGCCAATCAACAGGAAACCGTCCTGTACGGCGAGAGCCAGTAAATCACTCCTACAGAAATCGAGCTTTGCAGAGAGAAGAGGCTCACCATACTATCACTATCGGTCACGCCTCAACCTTGGACACTAAGAAAATCCGAGTCACGGTGGCCATCGAGAACCAGCCCTGCCACATGGAAGTTGACTCGGGATCGTCCCTCTCGATGGTGTCCTGGAAGACCCTTAAGCAACTCATCCCCACGATTCAACGCCAAGATCTCCGTTCCCAAAGACTCATCCTCAAGGACTACCAAGGGAATCGAATCCCCGTCGTCGGTTCCTGCCGAGTCCGAGTCTCCTTCAAGAAGCGCACAGCGTACTTACCGTTAACTATCATCGATAGAGATAGGCCTAGCCTGCTAGGCCTCCAATGGTTCGTGCCAATCGGCATTGAAATGGCCGGCATAAACCAAGTCAGCGAAAGTGACTGGGAGGAAGACCTTATTCATGAATTCAGGGACGTCTTCGTGGACAGCTTAGGTGAGTACAAGGGGACACCGATCTCGTTCAGTCTAGACCAAAGATAGCTCCTATCCACCTTAAGCCCCGTCGAGTTCCGTTTGCCTTAAAGTCGAAAATCGACGAACAACTTGACAAACTGATAGCTCAGGGGGTGTTAAAGCCCATCGATCACTCCCCCTGGGAAACCCCAATCGTAACACCCATTAAGCCAGACGGGTCGATCCGAATCTGTGGGGACTACCGGGCCACTTTAAACCACGCCCTCCAGCAGAACGCATATCCAGTGCCTGTGGTACAGCATCTCCTCCACTCCCTGGGGGGCGGAAAAGTCTTCGCTAAATTAGACTTAGCTCAGGCCTATCAGCAACTACCTGTTGATGAAAAGACGGCACAGGCACAAACGATTGTGACGCACCGAGGTGCCTTTAAATGTACCCGGCTTCAATTCGGAGTTAGTGTAGCCCCGGGGATTTTTCAGAGCCTTATGGAGAGGTTATTACAAGGGATTAAGGGCGTGGTCCCCTATTTTGATGATGTATTAATTGCAGCCCCTACAAAAAAATCTTACAGGACCGGTTAAAATTAGTCCTAAAAAAATTCCAAGAGGCTGGTCTTAAGGTTAAAAAAAACAAGTGTAAATTGTGTACTGACAGTGTTGAGTTTTTAGGGTACCTGATTGATAGCCAGGCCATTCACCCGACCGAAAGTAAATTAAAAGCGATCAAAAACGCTCCCAGGCCATGGAACAAGGCCGATCTCCAGGCGTTCCTAGGCCTCTTCAATTTTTATAATGTATTTTTACCGCATAAAGCAACGGTCGCTGAACCGTGACACAGGTTGTTAGATAAGAAAGCAAATTGGGTATGGGGTCACTGGGAAGAACAGGCATTTTGTAACGTGAAGAGACTGCTCACTTCTGACTCTGTACTCATGCAGTATAATGAAACCTTGCCGTTAAATATAACTTGTGATGCATCGCCCTTCGGAGTGGGCACCATTTTGAGCCACATACTGCTTATGGGAACAAAGCCCCTGTTGCATATTTTTCAAAGACACTTCCAAATACTGAGCGAAATTATGGACAAATCCATAAAGAAGCCCTCGCGATTGTGTCGGCCGTTAAAAGATTCCACGAGTACGTATATGGCCGGGCTTTTACTATCATGACTGACCACAAACCATTATTGGGGATAATAGCCGGAGATAAGCCGACTCCCTACATATTATCCCCTAGGATGACTTGATGGTCAGAATTCTTAGCTGCTTACAACTATCAGCTGCAATACCGCCCGGGGAAAGCCATTCTCCATGCCGATGCATTGAGCCGAGCACCGCTTCCAGAGACTCTCAACGATCCCGCACCAACGGTAACCACGTTGCAAATTGAGGTACTCAACTCGCCGCCATTAACCGCCCGAGATATCGCGAGAGAAACCAAACATGACCCCACCTTGGCGCAGGTCCTAAGCTGGGTAGAACGCGGATGGCCATTGGACCAATTATCAGATGACTTCACACCATTCAAAACTCGACAAACCGAGTTGTTCTCCCAAAAAGGCTGTGTCATCTGGGGCGATAGAGTCGTTATCCCAGAACGACTCCAGAAAGCGCTGTTGAGAACCTTGCATGATGGCCACCCCGGCATCGTGCGAATGAAAGCCCTTGCGCCAAGCTACGCATGGTGGCCGGGCATCAACAAGCAAATTGAACATTAGGTTAAAGCTTGTCCAAAATGCCAGGAGGTGAGCAACGCCCCACCTAAAGCCATTCCTACTGAATGGGAGACACCACGCGGACCCTGGTCCCATATTCACTTGGACTTCGCGGGGCCGACCAAAGGCTACACCTTCCTACTAACCGTCGACGCCTATTCAAATTGGCTCGAGATTCATCGTATGACGACTACAACCTCTGAGGCAGTTATCAAAACCTTGGAAAGACTATTTGCAACCCACGGATTACCAGACGTCCTGGTATCCGATAACGGGCCCCAATTTACAGCATTGACGTTCGAGCAGTATCTCGCTGACCGCGGCATTCGACATGCGCCCACCTCGCCTGCGCACCCTGCGACCAATGGCAAAGCAGAACACATGGTTCAATTTGTGAAGAAAACCTTACAGAAGGTAGACTATGACAACATTGATGACAAGATCAATCGAATCCTTTTTCTACAACACATCACACCGCATAGCGTCACCAACAAAACTCCCACCGAACTGCTAATGGGACGAAAACTCCGCTCCCACCTCAACCGGTTACACCCAGCTTATGAACTGGAAAAACCACTAGGATCCAGCGGCCACTGTCGTGCCTTCCAGGTAGGGGATTTGGTATACGCTAAAAACCTATCGGGCGACCCATTGTGGGTGGAGGCAACAGTAGTTCGTGTAACCGGCCCAAGATCCTACCTTGTACAATGTTTTGACGATAGACTATGGAAGCGCCATATCGATCAATTATGATCACGGCTTCCGGCGGGCAGTCCTGAACTCCCCTATGACCAGACTGAGGGGGGGGGAGGTACGGAAGAAGATGAATCCCAAGGAGAAGAAAATCCGTTCGAAGGGAACGACGGTATAATAGAGACTCAGGAAGTGGAACCAGAGAGGGAAACAATTGCACCTCAGGGAATTACAGAGAATTTGTTCAACGACGTGGAAATGAACTCTGAACCAGAAACAGCCCCACTGCCAAACAACGATCTACCTCAGCGTGATTACAGCCAAATGACACAGCGAAAATCAAAGAGACTAATAAAGCAACCGTCCTACCTAAAGGACTATGTAACTGCGCCCTGCAACAGAAGCCAGGGGAAAGGGGTGTTGTGAATGCATAAAGCTAATAAAGTGTGAGCTTGGAGTAAAGTGCAGGGTTCTGGCCCTGCACTTCTGACTGGCCGTTAAGCGGCTGGATCGGATTGGTCCGCTCCGGGGAATCCGATTGGCCCTTAACAGAGAGTTCCTATTGTTTATGGGAGCTAGCGCTCTTCGTTGGTTATTGGTTAATAGTTACAAAGGTTGCCTATATAAGGCGGGTTAAACTACTATTGAAGTTAAGTCACCATGTAAATAAAGAGCTGAAGTTCACCGTTCAAAGACTTGTCTCCATTCTTTCTCACCCATGCTCCAAACATAACACTGACGATGATGGATTGATAGTTTGTTAAACTGCATGTTCCCTACTACTGCTGTTGAAGGAAGAAAGGTTTGACTTCTTCATATCTCTATTGCGAGGAGATATATTACTGGACTGATATTTGTAAATTTACTGACCTCTTTTTCGACACTGGACTTTGCAACTGAATAATCCCCGTACGGACTGAACTAGTGAATGATATATGGACTGTTTGACTATGCTAAAACTAATACTGGAATAAACTATTTAACTAGCACAGTGTATCTGTTTTACTGAGTGTAAGCTACAAAAACGTTTATCTCACATATTTGCCTGCCTGCCTGCTGTGCAGATTCTGCTAGGGTGTATCCCTAACAGCTATTTTTGAATCTCACTCACTCTCACTGTCACTCCTGGCTTCCACCAGGAAGCTCCTGGCCAGCAGCTTGTCCTCATCCTGGCCACTGATTGTCCATAAGGGAGAATCATGGCACTCCCACCTTTGCTTGGCATGCTGGGAAGACATCCTAAAGACAGGATACCTTCCTGGGGCTCATGAGGAACACCCCATCTTTCCCAGTGTTGGAAGTATTATCCTTCTGGGTTCAGTTCCAAGTGGGGAAAGACACTGGAAACATGGAGGGTATTTGGAAAGATGGTTTTAATGGTGGACAGGACGACATGGCTTGAAGCTCCAAAGGATGATCACATGCTCCAACGTGAAGGAAAAAAGAAGGACCAGCCAAGACGCTGAGAGACTCTTATCTACCCTGTTGGGCCCTACCAGCGTTGCCAGATTCAAAATGTAAAATTATCGTACCCGAGACTCAAAATTATCGTTTTTTTGAGAAAATTATCGTACATATAGCAAACTCTATATCTCACAGGAAGTACCAACTGTAGGCATATATCCATGTGGAAAATGTCCGAACTGAAGGCATGAAGCCACAAGATACGATCCCGCAAAACTTACGATCAGCAATAAACTACCTCAATGGGCCTGACGCGTGCGATGACTAGCTGACTCGACTCGTACTCGTACTTGTACGTAGCTCGTGAGCGTGTATCACGTATGCACAAACTACACGCGCGTACGCACACACACGTGATCTAGACTCATGAAGTTGCATGAACCCACGAAAAGTACAGTATGGTAAAATACTAGCTCTTAAGAGGCACAAAAAAGGGTCAAAGTAGGCCAACTATCTTCTTAAATTGCCAAACTGTAAAATTATCGTACATTTGACCTTTTTGGGAATTATTGATCGTACATCGTACAGAGGGCCAAATTATCGTACAAATACGATAATTATCGTACGTCTGGCAACACTGGGCCCTACCTTAGTGTTTCCTGTTCCTGTGCAAGAAATGTATCCCATTGGCTGTCAGACTCCCAGGGGCGGGGTCTTAGCTAGCTTGTAGGCTTTCCTGAGTTCCAGGCTTGGTTGAGCCTTGCTGGATGATGATGCACTGAAAGAGTTCTTGGGCAATTACTATACCTTTACCTGGAGATCTTTGTTATGTAAAGTATTCTGGTCCAGGCCTTAATGGCCCACCCATTAAAAAGGGGGGGGGGAGCTTGTGCTTCTGAGGTATTTCTGCTCTTGAGTTTCTACTCTTTTTAGGGGAAATATTCTGCCTCTTTTAATATTTCCAAGGATATTTTAATTTTCTAGGAGAGGGGTGGGTGTTAACTTCCTACACCAGCATCACAGGATCAAGCGGAAAGAAGCCTCAAAGGAAATAAATTCCTGCGTTGGGGAGGGGGTGAAGGGGAGGGAGGTCATCAGCAAACCCCGTCTGGAGTGCTGCCTCCATGCAAAGATCCCCACTCCAATCCCCTTCCTCTGAATGCTGCATAGCAGCTCATCCGGCTTTTCAGGGAAGCAGTTGTTCCTCCCAGCCCTTCCCTTCCTTGCAGGATTTCCTGCGGCCTCTTGGTGCTGGAGGTGGAGTATTTGGGGTGGAGGGGGGGGAAAGCAAAGGGCAAGGGAGCCCAAAGACTGGAAGCCTTCCCCCCTACCCCGTGCCCTTTCATTAGGCTAGAAATTAGAGCTAGAAAAGCGGAGGCGGGCAAAAAAAAACCAAAAAACCCAGGGGCGCATGCTCAGTTCCCTTCTGAAACTCGAAGGCTGCCGGGATTCCGCAGAGGGAGCCCCTAGTGGTCCCTGCCTGCCACGGCAGCCTATCCTGCAAGCCGGAAGAAAGATGCGGAAAGCTTTGCAGCTTCTGCTTCCCAGGAATTCTGTTGCGCATGCTCTGTGAGACCTCTGAAGCTGCCGAGCTGGTCGGCTTCTCCTGGGGCTGGGCGTTCTACGTGCGATACAGCCCCTTGGCTGGGGCGGGGCGGCTCTGTGCGTGGGGATTGTGCGATGCAAATTGGCCCGGGCCTCAATCCCTGAAGGGAAGTGTGGCAGGAGAACTTGACCCCTTACTTTCCCTGCTTTGAACTCCTCGGACATGTGGAGCGCCGCCTGGACTTGGCGCGCTGCCGTGACTTCCGGCGGGGCCGCAATCGAAGGGGCTTCCTGGGTTTCCTCTTTGGCAATGTGGGGCTGGGAGAGGAGTGTCTCTTGGTGCGCAAGTCCCCACCGAGGTGCGAAAAGGTGCCCTACCCTTGAGAAAGGAGCAGTGGATTTTTCCCATGCTTGGTACAGCCGGTAGACTGGTCCATGAGGGATTTATGTTATTATTAGGGATTTCTGGATTCTGTAGTCCAGTACAGAAGTCTCCAACCTTAGCAAGACTTGTGGACTTCAGCTCCCAGAATTCCTGAGCTAACATGACTGGAGGAGGAATTCTGGGAAGTGAAGTCCACAAGTCTTAAAAGTTGCCAAGGTTGGAGACTCCTGGTCCAATATATCTGTTGGAGGTTGGAACTCTTAGGTAACTCCAATGTTCCCCCCCATACACACACACACCACAAATTGTACAGTAGAATTTTAACGACTAACAAATTAGCTGGGGTGCCTTAGTGATATCCCTCTCCCACATCTGCAGGAGCCCTTAGTTTCTGTTCCGAGACAGTACCCCAATGGGAAGAAGGTGAAAGTTATTACAGGTAGTCCTCAGCTTATAACAGTTTGTTTAGTGACCCCATTCAAAGTCACAACAGCACTGGAAAAAATGACTTATGACCATTTTCCACGCTTATGGCCATTGCAGCATTACCATAGTCAGGTGAATTACATTAGGATGCTTGACAACCGTCTCATATTTATAGTGGTTGCAGTGTCTCACGGTCACATGATCATCCTTTGCAACCTTCTGACAAGCAAAACCAGTGAGGAAGCCAGATTCACTTAACAACTCTGTTATTAACTTCACAACTCTAGTGCTTCACTTAACAACTGTGGCAAGAAAGCTCACTTAAGAAATGTTTCACTTGGCAACAGAAGTTTTGGGCTCAGTTGTGCTCCATAAGCCGAGGACTGCTTTTATTTACAGATGTCCACACATTTTTTAAATGGCTTTCAAAAATACTTTTTAAAAAACATTAGGAATGATTGTTATTATTAACATATTTTATGATTATCTTTACATGCTCATTACACCCCACGCTTACCTTTGGAAGCTCTCTGACCTTAAGGAGGGCAGGACACAGGTCCCTGGGCTATGCAAAGGCTATTCTAGTATAACCACATTTTATGAGCAGGAACACAAGATTGGCCGATCTTGAAAAACAAGCTTGTTGCAAAATATCAATTTCTGACACAGAATTCACTATTATATCCCATCCGCTGCAACAAAAGATTCTTGTTTGAGGGACACATTCTTATGACATCACATACATCTCATTTCACTCTTTTTGTAGAAACTAAGCAGTCAATTTTAGTCTCTTTTCACCAATATGGCATCCATATGAATTGAAGAAAAAATATACAAATAAACAAAGAAGCTCTCCTTTAAAGCTAACAGTCCTAATTTGTATGGAATTTTTTCCTTGTTATAGTAACTGCAAGATTATTTTGGACCACTTCAAAGGAGAGGACTTTGGAATGTTTTATGTAGTCCAAAAGAAATGTTTGGAGATCCTACTGCTCAGAGGTTTCTTTCTTTATCACAGTTTATAGTAATTTAATAAACATAATAGAATAAAAATGTAATGAACATTTTAGAATAAATTTTATTATAAAATTTAGCATGACTAATTTATTGTCCTTAAAAATCATGGATATATGAAGAATGGAGGCATTAATATTAATACAGTCATCATCACCATCATCATCTTCCTAGCATTATTCCTGCAGGTGCAGGTTCCTTACAAAGTTTTAGAACAGATTACAAATAAATTGAACAGAGAAACAAAGAGATTATGTATGAACTCCTTAGAAAAAACAGAGTGATTATTGTTCCGAACTAGCAGGCTCGTAAGCCTGAAAACCTGACTGGCCTTTTTCACAGCAGGCTCGTAATACTGCATATTTGATTGGTCTGTGAACAGCGGGTCGTGATTGGCCATTCCGGGCTGATCCAATTGGCTAGTTAACGGGCTGCCGCGATTGGACGCTCCAAGCACGGCAAAGTTAAACCATTGGATGCTTTGACAGCAGCCAGCTCTATAAAAGAAGCTGCTGCTGCCAGACTCATTGCTCTGCTTCCTGAAGTCACTAATAAAGAGTTGAAGTCACTATTCAATGTTTCGTCTCCGTTATTGCGCCCACTCTCCAGGCCAGAACACTGGTGTCGAGGATGGGATGCGGAGACGATAGAGCTGACTGAGCACACACGAAGCATTGACAGAGCACGTGGCTGACAACGCGCAGATAGCGGCAGAATGACCAGCAGCGCTATACCACCTGCTCCATTTGATCCAGCTAACAAAGATTGGGACTCGTATATGGACAGGTTCCAAATGTTCCTGGAAACTAACAATCTGAAGGATGCTACGCCTAGCAAGAAACGCACAGTTTTCCTAACGCATTGCGGACCCGCTGTTTTCAAAATGGCAAAGGTGCTTGCAAAACCGGCTGAAGTCAAAACTATGGATTGGGACACCCTTGCTCCCATCCTCAGGGCTCATTACGCCCCAGCAGTTCCAACCCTCATCAGAAGACACGAGTTTTACCAGAGGGATCAATGGGAAAGCGAGAGCATCGGGGACTTTGTAGCTGACCTGAGAAATTTGGGTGGACTATGTGGCTTCGCAAATCTGGAAGAAGCCATGAGAGATCGGATTGTCCTAGGTCTAAGAGACCTCACCACCCAAAGCAAGATTATGGCAAAAGGAGACATCGCCTTTGCAGATGCCATAGTGGATGCCACTGCAGCAGAAGCAACCAGGAAGTCAGCAGCTCGAATGCGCTGGGCAAATGGAACCAACCGCCAACCCACCAATGACACTGCAATACCCTCAGAGAGACACACAACAACAGCCCACCACGAAGACATTGAGTCTTCCTCAGAAAGTGAAGAGGAAGAAGTCAACAGACTCAGATCAGAGCACGATCAGCGAGACCAGCGAGGTCGTAAAACCAATTTTCAATGCGCCGGATGTGGGGGAAGCCACCCATGAGCAGACTGCAGGTTCCTAGATGCCATCTGTCGTTTCTGTGATAAAAGGGGCCACATTGCCAAAGTGTGCAGAGGTAAACGAGGATCCAGTTCCAAGGGAATCGAAAATAGTTTCCGGCAGACATCAGGCACTCACCCATCAAACCGGGACCGCCTTAACAACCAGTGGGGCCAGTACAACAGAAATCGAACGCTTGCTACCCCAACCAGACAAGAAGAGGCACATCAGACCATCACCATCGGCCACACTTCATCAGTGGATGCAAAAAAAATCTGGGTAAAGGTCACCATTGAAAATAGACTGTGCATCATGGAAGTCGACTCCGGGTCTTCCCTATCAATGGTCTCCTGGAAAACCCTCAAGCAGCTGATCCCTGACATCCGCCGCCAGGATCTCAGCACCCAGAGACTTATATTAAAAGACTACCAAGGCAATCGAATCCCGGTTGCTGGTTCCAGTCACGTCCAGGTCTCGTTTAAAGACCACACCACAACTCTACCTCTCACCGTCATTGACAGAGACTGACCCAGCTTATTGGGATTACAGTGGTTCGCGCCATTAGGAATCAAACTAGCAGGCATCAATCAGACTGTAAGCGAAGACTGGGAGGTGGCCCTCATCCGGGACTTTCAAGAAGTCTTCACCGAGCAATTAGGGAAGTACAAAGGGTCCCCCATTTCATTTAATCTCTGCCTGATATCGTACCCATTCGCCAAAAGCCATGCCGAGTTCCCTTTGCCCTCAAACCAAAAATTGACGAGCAATTGGACAAATTAATAGCATAAGGCGTGTTAGAACCCATCGACCACACCCGATGGGAGACCCCAATTGTAACCCCCATAAAACCTGATGGATCCTTGAGAATCTGTGGGGATTACAAGGCCACCCTGAATCACGCGCTCCAACAGAGCGCCTATCCAGTACCCGTGGTCTAACACCTTCACTCGCTTGGGGGTGGAAAAGTATTCGCGAAGCTTGACCTGGCCCAAGTGTATCAGCAGCTGCCAGTAGACACAAAGACCGCAGAAGCCCAAACTATAGTCACGCATTTGTGGATGCGTTCAAATGTAATAGGCTCCGATTGTGGATGCGTTCAAATGTAATAGGCTCCAGTTCGGAGTAAGCGTAGCACCTGGCATCTTCCAAAGCTTGATGGAAAGGTTGCTGCAGGGCATAAAAGGAGTTGTACCCTACTTCGATGATGTATTGATAGCCGCCCCTACAAGAAGTCAGTTAGAAAAACGCCTCAGAATTGTCCTACAAAAATTCCAGGATGCAAGACTCAAAGTCAAGAAGGAAAAGTGCCAATTATACATTGAAAAGGTTGAATTTCTTGGTTACCTTATTGACAAACAAGGAATTCACCCTATCGAAAAGAAATTGGCTGCTATTAAAAACGCTCTAAGACCTAGGAACAAGACAGATCTCCAAGCCTTCCTGGGCCTCATTAACTTTTATAACATCTTCCTACCCCAGAAGGCGACTGTTGCTGAACCTCTACATAGGCTCCTTGACAAGAAGGCTTCCTGGTTTTGGGGACATCGAGAGGAGCAGGCTTTTCAGCAAGTCAAAGACCTCTTAACATCAGATGCAGTGTTAATCCAATATAACGAGACACTACCCTTGACTGTGACTTGTGACGCCTCACTGTTTGGAGTAGGAGCCATCCTGAGTCACGTCCTGCCAAACAGTACGGAGGCGCCTATTGCATTCTTTTCAAGAACTTTGTCTAAAACTGAAAGAGACTATAGTCAATTAGATAAAGAAGCCCTTGCTATTGTATCCACGATTAAAAGGTTCCACAAATACGTGTATGGAAGATCCTTTTCCATAATCACAGACCACAAGCCATTGCTTGGCATTTTAGCAGGGGATAAACCAACTCCCCACATCCTATTGCCAAGAATGACACGATGGTCAGAATTCTTAGCTGCCTACGACTACCAGTTAAGACATCGACCAAGGAAAGCCATTCCCCATGCTGACGCCTTGAGCCATTCACCATTACCTGAGTTCCTAGACGACCCAGCTCCTACACTATCCACGCTACAAATTGAGATGCTTCCCTCACCTCCACTGACTGCACAGGATATCGCATTAGAAACAAAAAAAGACCCTTGTTTAGCACGAGTGCTCAGCTGGGTGGAGAGGGGATGGCCAGAAATCGAACCCAACGGCACGTTCAAACCCTTCAAAAACAGACAAACAGAACTTTTCTCCCCAAAAGGGTGCGTGTTGTGGGGAGACCAAGTAGCCATTCCAGGAAAACTACAAAAAAAAATCCTGAAAATGATGCATGATGGACACCCGGGCATCGTTCGAATGAAAGCACTGGCAAGAAGCTACGCCTAGTGGCCAGGTATGGACAGACAAATTGAAGCCTGGGTTGCCAGCTGTAGCAAATGCCAAGAAACACGTTTGGCTCCACCCAAAGCATCATCAACGGAATGGGAAACACCCAGGGGTCCATGGTCCTGTATCCACATCGATTTTGCGGGACCTACAAAAGGACATACTTTTCTAATAACAGTAGACGCCTACTCAAACTGGCTTGAGGTGAATGAGATGAAGACCACCACCACAGAGGCGGTCATCAAAAAATTGAACAGACTGTTTGCAACGCACGGATTCCCAGATGTCCTGGTTTCCGACAATGGCCTGCAATTTACCGCCTTGGCATTTGAACAATACCTAGTGGACCGGGGGATACGCCACGCCTTGACATCACCTGCTCACCTGGCGGCCAATGGCAGGGCTGAACGAATGGTTCAGTTCACTAAAACAACCTTACACAAAATGGACCAAGGAGACATCCATGACAGAGTCACCAGGATGCTCCTCCCCCAACATATTACACTGAACAGCACCACAAACAAAAGCCCAGCCGAACTCCTGATGGGCAAGAAACAGATCACATTTAGACCTCCTACACCCTGTCTACACTCCAGAAAAGCCCGTGGGTTCCAGCAGCAAACATTGCACATTTAAGGTAGGAGACCTCGTATTTGCAAAGAACTTTACAAGTGACCCATTGTGGGTCCCTGCCAAAATAACACAAATTACGGGCCCCCGTTCCTACCGTTTAGAGACCACAGATGGAAGATTGTGGAAACGCCACATCGACCAGCTGCTCTCTAGGCTGACAAATACCCCCTCCACGAACCTTGAACTCGGAACCAGAGGGGGAAGGGAAACCGAGGATTTTGAAAATGAACTAACACCTGATCCAAGACACGCAGACCCACAGTCCACACAATCAAGCCCAGCATATTCACCAGCTGAAGAGGAGCCGTGGCAGATGGTCATCTCTCCAGGCAACAGCAGCCAAGCAGGGTCAGCGAGTCCAGAGGATCCAGATAACAGGAATGAAGGAAACGTTGAAGGTATCCCCGAGTCACCTCCTAGGATACCCAGCAGAGAAGCCAGGTCACTTTTACAGCTGAACACAGCGAGCAGTCCACCAGAAACAGAATCTGGCCAAAGACTGGTTGAACAATGCAAATCAGGTAGACAGGTGCGAAGACCTGCCTTCCTGAGCGAATACATCACCCCACCCCTTAGACGAAACCTAGAGGGGAGGGGTGTTCCGAACTAGCAGGCTCGTAAGCCTGCAAACCTGACTGGCCTTTTTCACAGCAGGCTTGTAATCCTGCATATTTGATTGGTCCATGAACAGCGGGTTTTGATTGGCCATTCCGGGCTGATCCGATTGGCTAGTTAACGGGCTGCCGCGATTGGACGCTCCAAGCGTGGCAAAGTTAAACCATTGGACGCTTTGACAGCAGCCAGCTCTATAAAAGAAGCTGCTGCTGTCAGACTCATTGCTCTGCTTCCTGAAGTCACTAATAAAGAGTTGAAGTCACTATTCAATGTTTCGTCTCCGTTATTGCGCCCACTCTCCAGGACAGAACAATTATCAGAAAGCATGAATTTGTCAAGAAAGCCGGGCTAATCTCCAAGGTACAGAAGATAGGAAACATGACCATATGAGCTAACTACTTTATTGGAAAAATGCATCAAGAGACTCTTACAAGTCCAAAAGTCCAAATCTCTCACAAACTCTACAAGGCCTGAAAAGTCATGGAAGAACTTTTCTCTTGCAGTTACGCAGTTGTGGGCTCCCCCACCTTATATGTTGATTCCCTAGGGCCGTGATGGCGAACCTATGGCACGCCTGCTGGAAGTGACACGCAGAACCACTTCTGCAGGCATGTGAGAGGTTGCCCAGAAGAGCCCCACTGTGCATGCACAGGTGCCCTCACCAGCCAGCTGATTGTTGGGTATCTACTGCATCTGCACAGGGGGAGACACGCGTGGGAGATGTGAGCGCATGCGCAGAGGCATGCGGTGTGGGGGATCGCACATGCATGCGCAGGAGTTGCATGTGCAGGGGGCGGGGCAGTTGCACGCGCATTGCATCATGGGCGCAGGCACACAGGTGCATGCACACACTTTTGGCACTCAATGTGGAAAAGGTTAACCATCACTGCCCGAGGGAGCATCTCCTCCCCTCCTCCCCCAAGGTCATTTATTATTTATTTGTATCCCACCTTTATTCTTTTTACAAATAACTCAAGGAAGGGAAGATACCCAATACACTTCCTCCTATTTTCTCCACAACAACCTTATGAGGTGGATTGGGCGAGGACAGAGTGATTGGCCCAAAGTTACTCAGATGGATTTGATTGCTAAGGCAGGACTCACCTCTCCTGCTGCTTTCCAGCATGGGGCCACACCATATTTGCACGTATCACTACACTTCCTTACTAAATTGTGGGAAGGCTGGTGGTATAACTTGATTTCAGCAAAGTATTAACGAAGTGCTTCCTAATAACCTAATTCAATAATTGATAAAATATGATTTTGTGATGCAACATTTACACCAACTCTTCGACAAAGCTATTTTGATGTCATTTTAAAAATAACCAGATTTCATAACAATATTATTTCCTAATAGAGGTGCATAAGTAAAATGGGGTAGAAAAATATGCAATTTTAAGCAACTAGGACATAACAAACTGTGGCAGCTTTTATAACAAAAAATGGAAGGCAGGTACAGTGAAGATAGAACTTTCATTAAGATTCCATTTGTGTTTTTTCTTATATTATTTCTTAGTGTATAATTTAGACCTAGATATAAACTTTAAACACATCTTAATGATTTACCAAAATAGGCTGAAAAAAACCAGTATAGAATTTACAGATAAACAAGTACAAAGTTATTCACTTAGAAGAGGGGAAATAAGATGCAGGGGAAAAAGGATAGAGGATGATAATATTTTGTGAAAATGATCTCAAAATTGCCATTGATTGTAAACCAATTTGCTAATTCTTGAACAAGTATGATACTGAATATGTATAGCTGTAGGAATTTTGATTTTACATTTCAGACCATGTTTCCTTTTGCAATTTCCATTAGTTGTATCCAATTTCAAATCATAACACTAGGCGGATCTGTGGCTCTATGTATTTGTGGATGATCCTTAGTTTGGCCTCAACAGGTGGAGGCATGCTTTCCCAAAATACCATTAGATTTCCTTTTATGCTGCTCTTGTATATTCTTTGGTTTCAGCTATAGTACCATCTGCCTTGTCTATTTTTAGGAGAAGTGTGCAAGAGTGCTATGGAGTGGAAAATTTTCCACCGTCCCTTTCTAACTTGTAATAAATCTGACTGCTGTAAAATGATAGCATGTTTCTTTAAGTATTACCCTTCTCTCACACACTATTAGTACCCTCTTGTACATGTATTTCAGTTTTCCTGGCTGTGAGTCACTTCTGTGTAAGCCTGTAACGGTTCATTAAAACAGTTTTAAAATGAGAGGTCATTTGGTTTTCTTCCTTACCATCTCAGTTTGTTTCCAGCAGGTAAAAAGCTTTAATGGGTTTTACTACAGTATTTTATTGTTTATATTTTAAAAATATGTTTGTGAAAAGAAATTGATTTGTTTTTTTCTTGCTATGTATTCCATGATCTTTTGTTCTTAATGCGTCATTTTCATGCTATAATTTTAAAAAATCTAAAGTATTAATGAAAGGAGTTCTATGGCTACCTCATGAAGAAGCTTCAAAGAGGGAAATTGGAGAAAAATTGTGGTGATTTTAGGTATGTTGTTGAATTAAATTTAAAACTGCTTCTAGTGAAGATGTTAAAAACCAAGAATACAAATTATAGCTGGACATGGAGTATTTAATAATGTAAATGCTATTTTCCTAATCTGCTTTAAACTAAAAAACAGTGAGTTGGAATCTAGAGCGTATATGCTTTCAGTAGTGGTATATATGCATATGACTTTTGTGTAGAGTACCACTTTTTAAATAAAGATAATTTTGCTGTAATTTTATTAAAATCCAATGTGTATTTTGTGGCAGAGCAAATTTATACAGAATAAGATGTTTCTGGGTCCTGTGGAAATTTAAAAATATAACTCTGTAATTATATTGCTATTAGTTAACTGTGAGTGACAACATTCTGCCAAATAGTGCAAAAACATGATTTATTTTGTCAGCTTTGGTTTAGTGTATGACATGAAACTAACCATTTGTAATTCGTGTGATTTGTGAGTCCAGCTGATTGTGATTTGGTCAATGAACTACAGTTAAGTTAGGTTTAACAGGATATGCAGAATGTTGTGAGCAAACCAAATTTTAATTATTGTTAAAGAATCTTGGGTTTCATGCACTCAGATTCCCTCTTGGCCTTACTGATTTGCAAAAATTATAATTTGTTTAATAGCTTTGATCTGGGAAGATGATGAATGAATTTTGGTGATTGCTTGAGTGAAAAATGGAGGGAATTGGAGCATGTAATGAAAGGAGCGCTTAGTACTAGTTCATTCAAAGTCTGTATAAATCTATTCACTGTTAATATATTATACTATATTGAACACAGGGAAGCAATAATCTGTATTGGAAATTGTTAAGTTTTGAGCATGGGCGAGAAAGAATGGAGACAAGC
Organism: Hydrophis major; assembly: GCA_033807585.1. Classification (NCBI taxonomy): domain Eukaryota; kingdom Metazoa; phylum Chordata; class Lepidosauria; order Squamata; family Elapidae; genus Hydrophis; species Hydrophis major. Next base: position 133,126,183 of record CM066330.1, read on the forward strand.
CTCTGAACGGTGAACTTCAGCTCTTTATTTACATTGTGACTTCCTCATTTTAACAGTAGTTAAACCCTGCCTTATATTGGCAACCCTTGTAACTTTTAACCAATAACGAGCTAGGAATACTAGCTCTTATAACCAATAGAAACTCTCTGTTAAGGGCCAATCGGATTCCCCGGAACGGGCCAATCCGGTCCAGTCGCTTAACAGCCAATCAGAAGTGCAGGGCCAGAACCCTGCACTTACTCCAAGCTCACACTTTATTAATCTTTATTGCATACACAACACCCCATCCCCCTGGCTTCTTATTTGCAGGGCGCAGTTACATAGTCCCTTAGGTATGACGGTTGTCTTATTAGTCTCTTTGATTTCTGTTGTATCGGCTGGCTGCAATCACACTGAGGTAGATCGTTGTTTGGCAGTGGGGCTGTTTCTGGTTCAGAGTTCACTTCTACGTCATTGCCCACATTCTCTGCAATTCCCCGAGGTACAACCATTTCTCCCTCCGGCTCCGCTTCCTGAGTTTCTATCAAACCGTCGTTTCCTTCGAATGGGTTTCCTAGGAATTCATCTTCTTCCATACCTCCCCCCCCCTCAGTTTGGTCATAGGGGAGTTACGGACTGGCCGCTGGAAGCCGCGATCGTAATTGATCGGTATGCCGTTTCCAAAGTTTATCGTCAAAGCATTGTACCAGGTAGGATCTGGGGCCGGTTACACGTACTATTCTTGCTTCCACCCACAATGGGTCGCCCGATAGGTTTTTAGTATAAACCAGGTCTCCTACCTGGAAGGTGTGACAGCAGCCGCTGGATCCAAGTGGTTTCTCCGGTTCGTAAGCTGGGTGCAATCGGTCGAGGTGGGAGCGGAGCTTTCGTCCCATTAGCAGCTTGGCGGGAGTTTTGTTGGTAACGCTATGTGGGGTGATGTGTTGCAAGAAGAGGATTTGATTGACCTTGTCGTCAATGTTGTCGTAGTCTATCTTTTGCAAGGTTTTCTTCACAAATTGGACCATGCGTTCTGTTTTGCCATTGGTCGCAGGGTGCGCAGGTGAGGTGAGCGCATGGCGGATGCCGCGGTCAGCGAGGTACTGCTCAAACGCTAGTGCAGTAAATTGAGGGCCGTTATCGGATACCAGGACGTCTGGTAATCCGTGGGTTGTAAAGAGTCTGTTTAAGATTTTGATAACCGCCTCGGAGGTCGTAGTCGTCATGCGATGGATTTCGAGCCAATTCGAGTAGGCGTCGACGGTAAGCAGGAAGGTGTGGCCTTTGGTTGGCCCCGCGAAGTCCAGGTGAATTCGGGACCAGGGTCCACGTGGTGTCTCCCATTCCGTAGGCATGGCTTTTGGTGGGGTGTTGCTGACTTCTTGGCATTTGGGACAAGCTTTAACCCCCTGTTCGATTTGCTTGTCAATGCCCGGCCACCATGCGTAGCTTCGCGCAAGGGCTTTCATTTGCACGATGCCGGGGTAGCCATCGTGCAAAGTTCTCAGCAGCGCTTTCTGGAGTCATTCTGGGACAACGACTCTATCGCCCCAGATGACACAGCCTTTCTGGGAGAAGAGCTCGGTTTGTCGAGTCTTGAACGGTGTGAAGTCATCTGATAACTGGTCCAATGGCCATCCGCGTTCTACCCAGCCTAGGACTCGCACTAGGGTGTGGTCGCGTTTGGTTTCTCTTGCGATATCTCGGGCGGTTAGTGGCGGCGAGTTGAGTGCCTCAATTTGTAACGTGGTTACCGTTGGTGCAGGATCGTCGAGAGTCTCTGGAAGCGGTGCTCGGCTCAATGCGTTGGCGTGGGGAATGGCTTTCCCCGGGCGGTATTGCAACCGATAATTATAAGCAGCTAAGAATTCTGACCATTGGGTCATCCTAGGGGATAATATGTAGGGAGTCGGCTTATCTCCGGCTATTATCCCTAATAAAGGTTTGTGGTCAGTCACAATAGTAAAAGCCCGGCTTTTCACAGCTGAGACAATTGCGAGGGCTTCTTTATCGATTTGTCCATAGTTCCGCTCAGTTTTTGAAAGAGTCTTTGAAAAATATGCAACAGGGGCTTCGTTCCCATTAGGCAGTACGTGGCTCAAAATGGCGCCCACCCTGAAAGGCGATGCATCACAGGTTATAACTAACGGCAAAGTCTCGTTATATTGCATGAGTACAGAGTCAGAAGTGAGCAGTTTTTTAACATTTCGGAATGCCTGTTCTTCACGGTAACCCCATAGCCAATTTGCTTTTTTATCTAACAACCGGTGTAACGGTTCAGCGACAGTTGCTTTGTGCGGTAAAAATACATTATAAAAATTGAAGAGGCCTAGGAATGCCTGGAGATCAGCCTTGTTCCGTGGCCTGGGAGCATTTTTGATCGCTTTTAATTTACTTTCGGTAGGGTGAATGGCCTGGCTATCAATCAGGTACCCTAAAAACTCAACACTGTCAGTACATAATTTACATTTGTTTTTTTTTAACCTTAAGACCGGCCTCTTGGAATTTTTTTAGGTCTAATTTTAACCGGTCCTGTAAGATGTTTTTTGTAGGGACTGCAATTAATACATCGTCAAAATAGGGGACCACGCCCTTAATTCCTTGCAATAACCTTTCCAAAAGGCTCTGAAAAATCCCCGGGGCTACACTAACTCCGAATTGCAGCCGGGTACATTTAAAGGCACCTCGGTGCGTCACAATAGTTTGGGCCTGTGCCGTTTTTTCATCTACTGGCAATTGCTGATATGCCTGAGCTAAATCCAATTTAGCGAAAACTTTCCCGCCCCCCAGGGAATGGAGGAGATGCTGCACCACTGGAACTGGATACGCATTCTGCTGCAGGGTGTGGTTCAAAGTGGCCTGGTAGTCCCCACAAATTCGGATTGACCCATCTAGCTTAATGGGTGTTACAATAGCGGTTTCCCAAGGGGAGTGATCGATGGGCTCTAACACCCCCTGAGCTATCAGTCGAGTTGTTCGTCGATTTTCGATTTTAAGACAAACGGAACTCGACGGGGTTTTAGGCGAATGGGAGCTATTTTTGGATCTAGGCTGAATGAAATTGGGGTCCCCTTGTACTCGCCTAAGCTGTCCGCGAAGACGTCCCTGAACTCATAGATAAGGTCTTCCTCCCAGTCACAGCCACTGACTCGGTTTACGCCGGCCATTTCAATGCCAAGTGGTGTGAACCATTGGAGGCCTAGTAGGCTAGGCCTATCTCTATCGATGACCGTTAAAGGTAAGAACTTTGTGTGCTTCTTGAAGGAGACTAGGACTTGACAGGAACCGACAACGGGGATTCGATTCCCTTGGTAGTCCTTGAGGATGAAGCGTTGGAAATGGAGATCTTGGCGTTGAATTGTGGGGATGAGTTGCTTGAGTGTCTTCCAAGACACCATCGAGAGGGACGATCCCGAGTCGACCTCCATGTGGCAAGGCTGGTTCTCGATGGCTACCGTGACTCGGATTTTCTTAGTGTCCAAGGTTGAGGCGTGACCGATAGTGATAGTATGGTGAGCCTCTTCTCTCTGCAAAGCTCGATTTCTGTAGGAGTGGTTTACTGGCTCTCGCCGTGCAGGACGGTTTCCTGTTGATTGGCGATAGTTAGCCCCTTTTGAGGCCTGGCTGGGTCCTGGCAAGCTGCGGCAGACCCGTCCGATGTGGCCTCGTTTCCCGCACTCATGGCAGAGTGCGTCGCGGAATTTGCATTCGGACCTGGCATGGTTGGCTCCACAGCCAGCGCAAGGGCGTAAGGGCTTCGGGTGGTGGTCCCGGTCGGACCGCAGTCGATGGACCCCTTCTTCGTCGCTGTCTGACGACGAAGAGAGGTCCTCATGGTGCATTGTCGCAAGCTGCCCTTCTGAACCAGGTGAGATTTTGCTGGCCGGTGGTGGTACCAGAGCGCAGTTTCGGCATAGTTGTGCAGCTGACTTCCTGGTTGCTTCTGCTGCCGTAGCATCGGCGATGGCGTCGGCAAGGCTGATGCTGCCTTTTGCCATCAGCTTGCTTTGGACACCTGGTGCATCTTGTCCCAGAACTATTCGATCTCTTTGTGCTTCTTCTAAATCGGTGAATCCGCAGAGGCCTCCCAAATTCCGGAGGTCTGCTATGAAGTCAGCCACGCTTTCTCCCTTTCGTTGGCTTCTCTGATAAAACTCGTGGCGTCTCACGAGCGTAGGCACGGTCGGAGCGTAGTGGTCTCGCAGGATAGGTTCGAGGTCGTCCCAATCCATGGCCTTCACTTCTCGGGGTTTGGCTAGTACTTTAGCCATCTTAAATACGGTTGGACCGCAATGCGTTAGGAACACCGCCCGCTTCTTCCTGGCTGTGGCATCCTTTAAGTTGTTCGTCTCTAGGAACATTTGGAAACAATCCATGTAAGACTCTCAGTCTTCTTGTGTTGCATCGAATGGAGCGGGTGGTACAATGCCGCCGGACATGGTTCCGTTGTTGGCGTCGTCTGTCACGTGCTCGGTGTTCTTCAAAGTTTCGTTGGTTCAGATATCTCCATATCCCATCCTCGTCGCCAGTGTTAAGTTTTGAGCATGGGCGAGAAAGAATGGAGACAAGCCTCTGAACGGTGAACTTCAGCTCTTTATTTATATTGTGACTTCCTCATTTTAACAGTAGTTAAACCCTGCCTTATACAGGCAACCCTTGTAACTTTTAACCAATAACGAGCTAGGAATACTAGCTCTTATAACCAATAGAAACTCTCTGTTAAGGGCCAATCAGATTCCCCGGAACGGGCCAATCCGGTCCAGCCACTTAACAGCCAATCAGAAGTGCAGGGCCAGAACCCTGCACTTTCTCCAAGCTCACACTTTATTAATCTTTATTGCATACACAACAGAAATTCCTTCATTTTAATGACTATTAAGAAAAATAATCTGTATTGGAAATTCCTTCATTTTAATGATTATTAAAAAAAATATTGAATTTAAGAGTAGCTAGATTTTTCAGGTATTTTAAGAAATGTGTCTGGAAAGTTCAGAACATCATCCTTTATTTTTTTCCTTATTCCTTACCAAACTAGCAATGTAGTTTGTTGTTGTTGTTGCTGTTGTTGTTGTTAAGAGGTTGGCTGTTGTTTTTTGGTAGAAATAGTGTAAGTGAAAATCTTATCCTTATAACTTGTAAGAGCTAATTTATACTTGACTGCAAAAGTACTAAAATTACTTCTTTGGTAATAGTTTGATGCCATATTAGTAACAAATGAAACAAAAGATTTTTTTTCAGTCAAAAATTACTCCATGATATACTGTACTATTTGGGCATCAGATAAAAGCTACTAACTGTACAGTATCAGCACAGTAATAAGAATAACTAAGAAAGTCCCATATTGGTGTTTTATCCTTCTGCAATGTTCTCTGGCTATGTAGTCTAAATAGAATCTTATATAATTGGATAGGTTGCTGTATGTGTAGTTCCTAATATTTTGTATTTAAATAAAATTACTATCTTTTACTGTAAATATCAGTAATGTTCATGCACCCATGAAGATTATGTTTTCTCAATGACCTGCATTCAGATTAAAAGGGGACATTTATACAATTTATTTAAAGTAATATCCATGGGCTTTTAGGATGTGGAGACATATGGTTTAAAAATGCTAAAAATTATAATGGTCTTTTTTCAATTTGCTCTGATAGCTGTTTAATAGAGCGAAGTGTTGTATAACATTGAAAAAGGCCATAAGTTCTATGCAAATTGTTGTGTCTCAAACAAGACTCAATAATTAATATTGAATTACTATCTATCATTGATTTGGCCTTAAAACCCAATAACTTTATTATTATATACCAATATATCTTTTAACACTGCCCCACTGAAGCCTCATTTTGCTATCTAACTGTTATGGTGGAGGCTCCTGGGAGAGAATGGGAAAAGCACTCTGGACGCCAAGAGTGTACATTCCTAGTAGGATAACTCAATATTAGACTTATATGGCAGAATGTTAGAAAGGAGGCAATATTAATGGGATTTATCTGAATTTTATGTTTCATTCTAGATATATATTTTGTGGATGTTTTATTGTTGCTTTTTTAAAAAAATTAGAATTGTAAACTGCAGAGTTACTTGGTTTTTACTTGGCAATAGAAACTGAATAAATAATCAGAGAAAATCATGTGCAATATGTTTTGTTTTTGCTTTTTGTATGGTATGAACTCAGTTTTTGTTTTTTGTTTATAAATCATGGCTTAAAGCTTAGTGCAGGGGTCGACAACCTTAAACACTCAAAGAGCCATTGGAACTAATTTTGCACAGAAAACACCAGGAGCCACAAAACCCTTCCTGTGCCTGACTATTTCCTGAGCAGCCACAAAACTAGCTTATGTAGTTGAATAAAAACGGTCCATTTTCTTCTGAAACTTTTCTTTTCTTGGATTTACCCATGGTTGGCCTATCGGGAGTCAAAAAGCTCAATAAATTGCGTGCTGGCAGGTGTCACACACACTGGTGGTTGTGACACATATTTTGAGCGACAGGGTGCCGCAGCAGAGGGATGAAAGAGCCACATGCGGCTTACTGACCCCTGGCTTACTGTAACATATGTATTCCGATACATGAGCATACAACAGTTTAACTTCTGCATGCCACTGTCTATAATTTTTACTTCTCAAATTTTATTTTTTTTACTGAGGGACATAGTAACGTAGAGGACATAGGAAACATGAACTACAAAATGCTAATGGAATAACTTTAATTGCAAGAGATAGAAACTGGAAAATCATTGATTTCCACCTGGCTTGCTACTAAACCATTTTCTTTCAAAGAGCAATAGAGTGCTCATGCATGTTTAGTTTATAAATGAAGAATGACATCAAGGAGATTGTAGTAGAAGGAGAAAAGGGACATTGACCAGGACATTGATGTTCATCTCAATGTTTTCCCATCAAACTCTATGTTAGTTTAGGCTGGTCAATTACCGTATATACTCGAGTATAAGCTGAGTTTTTCAGCACATTTTTTGTGCTGAAAAAATACCCCTCGGCTTATACTCGAGTCAAATTCCCCTCTGAAAAAAAAATGGTGTGGAGCTCCGAAGCTGGGCAGCCACTTCCCTGCTTCTGTGTTTTCTTTGCAACTTTTCAGCATGGGGGTAGTCGGAAGCAGAAAAGTTCTTGCTTGAGGATATATTGTTTTTTCTTTTTTAACTGTTTTTTTTTGGGGGGGAAGACCCACCGCCATGTGAGAATGCTCAGACACGAAATCATCCGACCGAAAATAAGTGTGTGTGGGGGGGGGGGAATTTTAACAGAGGGAAGATGTAGGGAGAAGGCAAAAGCGACGGAAGATCCTTCAGGGGAAACTGAGGGGGAGACTCACCCTTGGTCCAGATGGTCCTTCCCCTTTCTCTAGACTGAGAAAACAACGCGAGCCGAGGTTGCTTCGGCTCCACTCAGCTTCATTTCCTCAGCTCCAGCTGCTTTCAGTCCACTCGGGAGGAGGGAGAGGAGGTGGTGGTGGCGGCTCGCGTTGTTTTCTGAGCTCTAGGCTGAGGAAACAACGCGAGCCGAGGTCGCTCCACTCAGCTTCATTTCCTCAGCTCCAGCTGCTTTCAGTCCACTTGGGAGGAGGGGGAGGAGGTGGTGGTGGCAGCTCGCGTTGTTTTCTGATAGTGAGATCATTTCCCAAATTAATTGATTCACTAACCCAAAAGTAGAAGATGTTGATGACAGTGGGAGGCAGTAGTCACTCTCTCCCTTGCAAGAAAAAAGCAAGAGCCGTTCTTATGATCTCTCCCTCTCTCCCCGTAATACAGTCAAGCCCTTTCCAGCACGCGGGATCCGCCCCCGCCGCTTTGCACCTTGCAAATGCAAAAACCCCAGGATTTTGCATTTGCAAGGTGCAAAGTGGTGAAGGCAGATCGCGTGTGCTGGAAAGGGCTTGACTGTATTACGGGGAGAGAGGGAGAGATCATAAGAACGGCTCTTGCTTTTTTCTTGCAAGGGAGAGAGTGACTCCTGCCTCCCACTGTCATCATCATCATCTTTTGGGTTAGTGAATCAATTAAACCTTTCATGATAGTGAGATCGTTTCCCAAATTTCCCTTAAATCAGGGAAGAAATCAGAAACAAACCTTTGGACTGAGAATAAGCCTGTTCCTATGATGCCATTTTTGTTCACTGCAGTATGAAAAGTGTGAAAAAACACACTTCTTTTTCTTCATCTTCTTGTTCCCTATTTACTGGTCTCTTTCAAAGAGGAAATTGTGAACATCAAACTTATTTTCAACTGTCCTAGTGAAAGTTTTTATTGGTATCTATTTTTATTTTTGAAATTTACCAGTAGCTGCCGCATTTCCCACCCTCGGCTTATACTCGAGTCAATAAGTTTTCCCAGTTTTTGTAGTTAAATTAGGTGCCTCGGCTTATATTCGGGTCGACTTATGCTCGAGTATATACGGTATCTAGTTTACGTATCTTTTAAGCCAGGGGTGTCAGACTTATGTCATCATGGCAGTGTCATGTGACATATTGGGACTTTTTTCCCCTTCGCTAAACCGAGTATGACACCCATACTCGGCCAGCGTGCGACACATCCAGCCCATGGGCCAGGAGTTTGATAGTCCTGTTCTAAGCCAAGGTTCTTTTTCACCATAGCTCTTTAAATAAAATACAATTAGTCATGTTTGGATTAGCCGTTATTTATAATTGCTGAATTAATACCCAATATTAAGCCATCATATGGGGGATTGTTTGTGGCTTCCCACAGAATATTCAGCCAAAGCAACTTTATTATGGTTAGCTTGGCATGTAAATTCAGTCTGAATTGTGAAGTTAGACGTTTGCCTTAATGGAATGACATGTTGCTTACTACTGAGTAAAATATTAATAGGATTACCTTGGCTATAACTGCACCACAATTTAACATGGAGCCAATTTACCCATGCCCATTGCTAGCATAAATCTCTAAGTTTGGTGATATTTTAGAGGCATATACTGGCTTAATTACAATTCTCATTTTAAAAAAACAACAATCCTAATTATGTTTTACAGAAAAAAAAAAGTTTCAGAAGATTCAGTAGAACTTTTTTTAATCGAAGTTTATAATCATGTTGTACCATTTTTATAGCAATCCATATTCCGAGATGCACCTCACTGATTTAACTTTAGAGTAGAGGTGAAAGGGACCTTGGAGGTCTTCTAGTTCAGCCCACTACACAAGCAGGAGAAACTATACTATTTCAGGGAAGTGGTTGTCTAGTTTCTTCTTAAAAGCCTCCAGTTTGGAGCACCCATTATTTCTGAAGGCAAGCTATTCCACTGGTTAATTGACCTCACTGTTGGGAAGTTTCTCCTTAATTCCTTAATTCTCTCTTTGATTAGTTTCCAACCATGGTTTCTTGTCCTGCTTTCTGGGTGCTTTGGAGAATAATTTAACCCCCTTCTTCTTTGCAGCAGCCCTTCAAATACTGGAATACTGCCATCATATATATATTATTTATTTATTTCTGCATGTCAATTGCTTACAAGATAATAGGTATAAGTAAAAACATAGTTATGGATACATATAAGAAAAATAAAAAAATATAAAACAATTGGATAGGGACGGTAGGCGCGTTGGTGTGCTTATGCACACCCCCCTACAGACCTCTTAGGAAAGGGGTGAGGTCAATAGTAGACAGTCTAAGATTAAAGTTTTTGGGGTTTGGGGAATCTTTCAAATGAAGCTCAAGATACATTTTGACGAAACCAGGCATTTTTTTCAGTAAATCTTTAATATGCCCCTACTTTTATCCACAAATCAATTTATAGGTTTTCCCCGCATTTCATGTCTGTCTATTTAGCGGAGCGGGGTGGGGGGGGGGGAGGAGAGAAGATGGGCGGAGTATCTGGCTCGAGTCAGATACATTCAACATGACCGGAGCGTACAGAAACCGACTCGACGATCGCCGTATTTGGGAGGTCTATGACTTTTCTGAGGACATATCGCGAGATTTCCAACCGCAGCTCCCGCCCTACCGCGCGCCGCTGGTATTCTGAAGCTCGCGCCCCGGCGCTTCTGAATCGGTTCCTGGGCGGTAATGGCGCCGGGCTCTTAAAACGGCTTGGGAGAGGGGGGAGGAGGGGGCTCTACTTCATCGCAGCTCTCAATCTCGAAGGTTTGAGGGGATGAGCCGACAACCTCAGTCGCCGCCAGGAAGGAGGAGGAAGGAACGGAAGCGGCGATAGAATAGGTGAGGCGGATCTCCAATTGTGGGGAGCCCTCCAGCGAAAACCCAATTGGGGACTTACAGGGAAAGCGAGAGAAACTTGACAGGGTTTCCGGCTTTCGGTTCCTGGGATTCAGAAGGGGGTGAAGCGCTGGGAGGCTGTTTTCTACTGACGGGCATGTTTCGGGAGTTTGTTGCCTGCTGTTCGTTCTTTCGCCGACCCCTTTTCCGCGCTCCATTCCGCTGCAGTTCGGCCTGGATTGTCACAGCTTCTTCCTGATTTAAAGGGAGGAAGGTCGGTTATGATTTAGATCCCCGAATAAGAGAAATGCCGCCTCCGCCTCTTGTTTCAGGTCGTTTATACTGCAGGAATCCAGAAAGAGCTCAATTTATTTGACTGCTAGAATTCCGAGTTTTATATTGTATGAGATATAAAGAGATGAAAAAATGAGTTATTTTGAAAGGAATGGTTCTGAGGATGTTATTATTAACAGGAGCTAGCTTGAAATGCAGATAATGAATATACTTATTTTCGTGAGTTCCCTTAAGTACTAGTGGCACAAACTAATATGCAAAAGTGGCCAGGTAAGGTGTTCTCTCCAAGGAATTTACTTTTCAGCCCTATTGCATTTTAGTCTGTTTCAGCAAAAGAAACATATATTACAGGCTCCTGTAATAAGTCGAGGACTACCTGTAGTCCTTGACTTATGAGCACAATTGAGCCCAAAATTTCTATTGCTAAGTGAGACAGTTGAGTTTTGCCTCATTTTATGACCTGCCTTGCCACAAGTTCTTAAGTGAACCACTTCAGTTAAGTTAGTAACATAGTTTTTAAGTGAATCTGGCTTCCCAATTGGCTTTGCATGTTAGATGGTTGCCAAAGGTAGTCACATAACCCCATCATAAATATGAGTCGGTTGCCAAGTCTCAGAATTTTGGTCAGGTGACTGGGAATGCTGCAAAAGTGGTAAGTGTGAAAATGGTATAAGTTACTGTGTTCAGTGCTGTTGTAACTTTGAATGGTTACTAAATGAACTGTTGTAAATCGAGGACTACCTATAGTCCTCTCTCTTTCAGTCTCCAAAATGCTACAAAGAAAGTACAACTGAAGTGAATTCTTAAATTCTTGAAAAATGGCATGGACTTTTCTTCTCTATCTTTCTGCGAACACATTAATGCAGTAAGAGTCATTTTGCCCACTGATATAGGTAATTCAATATGGGTAATAATAACTTACAACAGTTTGTAAGTTAGTGACTGTTTGAAGTTACAACAAGCACTGGAAAAATGACATACGACCATTTTTCAGACTTATGACTGTTATAGCATCCCTGTCATCATGTGATCAAAATTCAGATACTTGGCAACTGACATGTATGGTTGCTGTGTTCTGAGTCATATCAATTTTGCAACCTTCTGACATGCAAAGTCAATGGGGAAGCCAGATTCACTTAACAGCCATGTTACTAACTTAACAACTGCAGTGATTCTGTTAACAACCATGGCAAGAAAGGTTGTAAAATGGGGCAAAGCTCACTTAACAAATATTTTGTTTAGCAACAGAAATTTTGGGTTCAGTTGTGGTCATAAGTCGAGGACTATCTGTACTCAGCTCATAGGAAAAAATAGAAATACATTATGGGAAGTGTACTCACAGAAATAAGGTAGGATGTTTCCCCATGCCTCTTAGGACAGGTAGCCCTGTTGGGAGATAGCAGGTGACATCTGTTTTTGCATGCTATGTTTGAACATGAGGATTATTTGTAATTGTTTTGCTTAATAGCTGTTTGTAAACCTACTTTCCATGTTTGTCTAATTCATGCCACATTTTGGAGCAGTGAATTTGGTACAATTTTCATGTACAAAAAAATCTATTTGTATCAATTGGCTAATGTCTTTCATTGAATGATTGTATCAAAAGCATTTGGAAATCAATATTATCTGTTGTATCAGGCTGCCAGCATATCTTTATTTCTCTCAGAAAATTCTAAATGGTTGGGGAGAAACTACCCCATATAGAATTGATGTTACAGAATATAATGAATAATATTACCCAATGTTAATTTGCAGAAAACTGTAAATTAGCCAAACATAAGAGTAATTAATAAAATGTATTTCCAAACATGTGGCTATGGCTTTGAGTTTGCTGAAAATTAAAAGGTTTTTTATTCAGAGGATTTCGTGGTACAAATCCAAGCAAGAATCAGTTTCATCTCTAATTTGCAATATCAACAAGTTGATGGCATTGTAGGGCTGTCATAAGGCACTGTCAGTCATCATGTCTTCATTCTGCTGTAGTATCAATATAATGTTCGACATTACTATTAAATAATTTTAAAAGTTTTAAAAGGAACAATTAAGGTTTTCATTTTTAAAAAAATTATGAACTCCTGGTTTTATGACTGGCTTCTCTTTAATGACTGAAAATATTTTTCAGTGAATCACTCCTTTTATTTCATATTAGTTTTGACTGGAATACTCCATTGTTTTTGATGATGGGAGTCAGTTGTATTGTTCAAATATCACCATAACATTTTGAGTTAAATTTCTGTTATTAAATTAATCTGGGATTTCTTTGAAAGTGAAAAATCACTTCTAAAAAAATTTTGGTCAGTGCCAAGGAAATATTGCATTATTCACTAGACTTAGATTTAGAATAACTTTATTGCCACTTTGAATGTACACTAATCTGCATATGTTAAAATAAAATTTCATTGTATATAACTCTCAGGGTCACTAATCTTCATTATCTAATTTTTCTCCCTGTTTAGCAGTTGGAGAACATAGTAGGGATGATCTATGGATAGTGATTTGGATTCCAGAGCTTGGAAAAATCTGTAATGTTTTTATATAGCATTTTTAAAAATATAAAATCATGGATCTATAAAGTACAGTAGTTTGCCTTATGTCTGAAATATCATTATCTGGGTATTCATACAAAACATTTTGGACACCTGCAAATTGTGTGTGTAATTGGTGTCACTGGTCATATGTGTGGCAAACCAGTGGTTACATGCAAGGTGCCCAGGAGAGCATACAGTATTCCCCACTTAGCCATTTTTTTAGTTATGCATGATATGAACACAGCCTTTATCGACTATTCCTTTGATGTGATACATGCTATCAACTACTGGTAGTAGTGCTTCTCTGGATTCTGTGAAAGAAAAATAGGACAAACTTTGGAGGAAAAGAATTAGTTTGACATCATCACTCAAGTTTTATATCAGGACTCAGAAGAGGGACAAAGTAAAATCAATGCATTTCAGTACTCCAGTATATTCTATGGCAGATCTCAAACTGACTTGTTTCAGAAAAATAAAACTTTTAAAAGCATTATTAAACAACAAATGCATCGAATACATAAACCATACTTATTAGTCTCTTTCCAGATCTGTACTGAGCAATCTAACTGAACTTGCTGGAAAGATTGTATTTGCTTGTATTGATTATCCCTGGTAGCTTTCTTTTTTCATTGTCTCATTTTTTTTAATAAGCATTCCTTCTTTCATAAGCCAAAGCTAGATTTTCTGGACAATCTATATGTTCTTTCCTGAAGTATTTCTATCTGTTATTTTTATTTAGCATGGCTTCTCTACTTTGCAACCTGTGTTCACACACTTTATATATTTTTAAATTGATAAGATGTGAGCAATAGTACAATGCTTGCAAACTCAAAAACATAGCTTGATAATATGATGTTAGTAAAAATGAGATAAAATTGGACTTTGCTTGCAAGTAAGTCAATAATGTGCCAAAATTGACTGGTAAGGTAGAAAGTGATGTTGCATTATGGTAAATACATTGTGTGTGCAATTACTAGGCAAGTGAGTATTTTGACCATATCTTCATTTGTATGCATATTTTCCATCTCCAAGCTATATAAACTTGAATGCTTAGTGAATATAAGCAGATCAGGTGATGTGTATTTGTGTAATGAGGGAGGGTGTGGCCTAAGAAGATCAACCTATATCAAAGTGTGTATAATTATTAGGCAGCTTCTTTTCCTCGGGCAAAATGACCCAAAAAAGAGATTTAACTGACTCCAAAAAGTCAAAAATTGTAAAAAGTGTTTCAGAAGGATGCAGCACTCTTGATATTGCTAAGATATTGGAGTGTTATCACAGAACCATTACATATTGTTGCTAATAGTCAACAGGGTCACAAGAACCGCGTTGAGAAAAAAAGACACAAATTAACTACAAGATTTGAGAAGGATAAAGCATGAAGCTACCAGGAACCCACTATTCTCTAGTGGTGTTGTGTTCCAGAACTGCAGTCTACCTGGAGTGCTCAGAAGTACAAGTACAGAAATATAAGGTCTTCAGTGCTCAGAGACATGGCCAAGGTAAGGAAAGCTGAAACCCAACCATCACTGAACAAGACACATAAGTTGAAACAAGACTGGGCCACAAAATATCTGAAGGCAGATTTTTCAAAAATTTTATGGAGTGATGAGATGAGAGTGACTCTTGACAGACCAGATGGATGGGCCTGTGGCTTGATCAATAAAGTGCACAAAGCCTCACTTCAACTCAGATGCCAGCAAGGTGGAGGTGGGGTACTGGTATGGACTGGTATTTAAAGATGAACTAGTTGAACTTTTTGTGTTGAAGATGGACTCAAAATCAATTCCCAAACCTACTACCAGTTTTTAGAAGATATTTTCTTCAAGCAATGGTATAGGAAGACTGCATCTTTCAAGACCATGATTTTTATGCAGGACTCGATCACGTGCATCGAAGTACTCCACTGCATAACTAGCCAGTAAAGGCCTTAAAGACAAAAAAATAATGACACCGTCCCCTTCCTCATCTGACCTAAACCCTATTGAGAAATTGTGGGCTCTTCTTAAATGGGAGATTTATAGTGAAGGAAAACAGTACACCTCTCTGGACAATGTCTGGGAGGCTGTGGTTGCTGCTGTACAAAAAGTTGATCATCAACAGATCAAGAAACTTGACAAGACTCCATGAATGGAAGGCTTATGACTGTTATTGAAAAGAAGAGTGTGACTATAGTGCTCACTGATTATTTTATTTTGAAATGTCAGAAATGTTTATTTGTAAATTTTGAGTTTATTCTCACTTTAACAGATGAAATTAAATGAGTGAGTTCGGAAATTTTTCATTTTCATTTTGTTACATAATAATTCTGCACACTAATAGTTAACCAATAATTGTGCATAGATATTCCCCTAAGAAAACCAAAACCTCACTTTTACTTTCTTAAATATCCAGGTTTGAAGTTTATTTACATTTTGGATTGACTGAGAGCACTGTAGTTGTTCAATAATAAAGTTAAACCTCAAAAATACAACTTTCCTAATAATTGTGTATGTGAGATAGCTAAGCATTTGACAGCCTATACACTTATTGACCAATGAAAATGAAAATTAAATAAACATTGTATTTCTTAAATCTGTATCTGTTTATGACTTACAACAGCTCATTTAGTGACCATTTAAAGTTACAATGTTGCTGAAAAAAGTGACTTATGACCATTTTTCACCCTAACGACCATTGCAGCATCTCCATGGTTACATGATTAAAATTCAAATGCTTGGCAACTGACTCATATTTATGACGGTTGCAAAGTTCCAGGATCATATGATCCCCTTTTGCAACCATCTGACAAGCAAAATCAGTGGGGAGGGCAGATTCACTTAACCCCCCTATTACTAACTTAACAACTGCAGTGATTCAATTAACAACTGTGGTAAGAAAAGTCATAAAATGGGGCAAAACTTGCTTAACAAATGTTTCCCTTAGCAACAGAAATTCTGGGCTCAGTTGTGGTCATAATTTGAGGCCTGCCTGTATACTGTGAAGGCAGGTTGGTTTCCTAAAATCTAATTTAACATTTCTGTCTTATATCATTAATACAGATAAGGAAGTGAAGATTCAGGTTTGATTAAGGATGAAAGGACTAATATCCGAAAGCATAAATTGGTATGGAATATTGAAAAAAAAGTTAGATAAGTTGAATAGATGGGTTTGAACAAGATTAGAGAATACATAAAATATCTAGATTATTTAGAGACCTAAGGATGAATGACATGGTGATAGTTAGTGAGGATCTGTTTAGGAAAAATGTCTGTTTTAAACTTAGCCTTATTCATATTACACATGGTAAAGGAATAATTCCAAAATTAATTTGATTGTTTATGATGAGAGATTAGAATATATGCAATTGTCCCTTAACAACTGCCCTGTTTAGCAACCATTTCTAATTATAATACTGAAAAAGTACATTTTGAACTGATCCTCACACTTGCAACCATTGCAGTGTCACATGGTTACAAGATCAGCATTTGCATACTTTATAGCCAGCTTCCAACAAGCAGTCAATGGAGAATCCAGCTGTAAAATTGCAAATTATGGTCATGTGATGTTCACTTAACAACCCTATTGGTTAGTAATTGAGTTACTGATTCCTCTTTGGATTGTTAAGCAAGATTGTAATTTCTGAAATATATAAGGGTGACAGTTTCTAAATGTGGGACAGATTATTATTTAGTAGCAGAGCTTTGAGGGGAAATGAAAGTGAAGAAGAGAAATGAAACGAAGACGAGTAGAATGAAAGTAGATGAACTGTAAGAATAATACAAGTCCAGTCTGAAAAATTATTGGAATGAACGAAAAGACATAAGAAGGCTTGGAATCTATATAGAACCAAGTAAAATGAATTGTGTTATGGAATATCACAGTAAGGGGCAAAATTATGGTAATGAAAAATATGAAAAAGTTATGTTTAGTGGAAAGAGGATGTAAAAAAGCTGTAAGTAAGAAAATGCAAATAGAAGAATACACGTAGTTCTCAACTTACAACCACAACTGAGCCCAAAATTTATGTTAAACATTTGTTAAGTGAGCTTTGCCCCATTTTACGACTTTTCTTGCCCCATTTGTTTAAGTGAATCATTGTAGTGATTAAATTAGTAACATGGTTGTTAAGTGAATCTTGCTTCCCCATTGACTTTGTTTGTCCGAAGGTTGCAAACAGTGATAACTTGACCCTGGGACACTGCAATTGTCATAAATGTGAATGCAGAAATAGAAAAATCTCTTGCCTCCTGCAACAGAGGTTATGTAAAGAATTTTATTGTTTTCAGGCAAAACTTAAAAAAATCTTCAGTGAGTGATACTCCAGATGACTTTATAAATATATCCATGAAATGTTTTGGTAACAGAATGAACTCTTCCGACATCCAGGATGCTTTTTTTTTTTTTTACTTTGCCATATATTGCAAGCCTTGGATTCTGCTATCCAAAAACTAACTAGAAACAGTCCTTCTAGGCTTCACAAATCAGACCAGTTTAGTCAGAAGCTGCTATATGCTGAAATACAGTCAAGTCTAAAGCATGTTATTTTAGTTTACACTTTTGTTGAATATGCCCATTGTTTTGAAGTCTGATTTGGAAGACATACTGGGCTGGGGGTTAGTAAAACAGTACAGCTTAAAAGGATGATTGCCACATTAACTGGAGGCTGTGGGTTCTGGCTTCACTGTAACTTATGAAAGAGTCAAATTCTATGTAGGCTTGGTCTGTTGGCAGTTCTACATTGCGAATCCCAGTATAGATTTTCCTTCCCTGTTTGAGTAAGCTCTCTGTCAGATTTCTCACCCATCAGTCATTTCTCTGAGATATGTCACTGTCCTCTCTCATCTGGATTGATTCCTCTGCTTTGTGTGCTTCTGCAGGGTAGAAAATTTGCCTTTCTTTGCCCTTGTTATGTTGTGCTAATTGTGCCTTCTTTGTAAATTCTGTAGCCTCCTCCAATATGTCTGTTGGAAGACGTGATTTCAGCTCTTGAAGTTTATGTTCCATGCTCTCTTTCAAAACATCAATTGTAAAATTAATCTGTCTTCTTATTTCATTGAGAAGAGAGACCAGATTACCTTAAACAGTCCCATCTGTTTCTTAGAGCCCAGCTTTTCATACAATCAGTAATTGAAGCAGCACTTGTAAAAGGCACAAAAGTCTGCTGAATGGCCACTCTGCAACTCTGCCCTAGTTTGTAGCTGATGGTCAGAGATGGTATTCAGCAGGTTCTGACCAGTTCTGGAGAACTGGTAGCAAAAATTTTGAGTAGTTCGAACAACTGGCAAACACCATCTCTGACTGGCCCTGCCCCCATCTATTCTCTACCTCCTGAGTCCCAGCTGATCAGCTGGATCTTCTTTTGTTGCCCTGCACAAGAATGGAGCTAGAAAGCAGGTTAGTGGGATGACTGTTTAGTGACTGTTCGAAGTTACAATGGCACTGAAAAAAGTGCTGTTAAAAGTGACTTATCCCACCCCTTATAAAAGCAATTTATTATATAAAAGGATAGTTTTTTCTTCTGAAGTATATAATTTTGTATGTTATTATACTACTGTATTTACTAGTTTATAATATATATTAATGTATAAAATAGTTTTAAAATGCTTACTGTAACATTTTAAATATATAATAAAATTATTTTTAAAAGGTTGGTTAATGCCAGGATTATTACAAATGAGCCTTCACATAAGCAACATATTTTTGGATGCAGGGTAAACATTAAACAGTAAATATAATTTGGTTCGTGTGTAAAATTTTCACACTGAATAATTAATCTGCTGAATTTGACTTGATGTGAAATATTTTGCAGGTTCAGATTTAGCTTTATGTGCTAATAAAGTTCAAGATAGTACTGATAACTTACAAGGTATGTATTTTTGTTTGACATTTCTGTGAGCATTTATCTTTATATTGTAGGTGAAACAACAGAATGTGGAGCAAAAAAGCAAATGAATTTCCCTTACACAATCCAAAGTTCTCCCAAAACAGGAATTCCATTAGAGGTATGAATTAATTTAATTTTAATCTCACTGGTGCAAAGAATTTTATCTGACTCTCTAAATTTTAATAGAACAGAACAGAAATTTGTGTTAAACTGAAATGATATCCGTTGGGAAAAATGATCAGCAAGATCTGCTTTTCTTATTCCTTAACTTCTGCTAGCAAAATTTTGGCTTCTATTTGCAAATTTGTTAGTGAAAGCTAAATAATAATTTTCTTGCCCCTCACCACAAAAACATTTCTGTTTGGAACAACCATATTTTTTTTTTATCTGAATCAATGCTTCTGAAGCATACATATCTTAGTTTTGATATGAGCCACCTGAAACAAGCTATTCTATATACAAAATCATTTTGTGCATGAACCATTTTGTTTTGCCCTAGATTGGGTTCATACAGCAAAGTAACCCCAAAGCAGATAAACTTATATTATGGCTTATTGTGATGTGTAAATCTGGCCACCGTCAAGTAAGTATAACCAGAGGAAAAATATTGTGAATAGATTGTTTTAAACAGTATTTAAAACTGTTACTGAACATTGCAATATGTTTGTCACAAAGGTGATCCTTGAATTCAATTTTTTGTACAGATTTAACAACAGCATGGAATTCTTTTTCACAAACAAAGGCAACAGTAAGTAGTATTTAGCACTGAGTTAAAAGAAATTGAAAATAATTATTATTTAAAAATGAAAAGTAACAACTTATGCTTAACTTGTAAATGTTATAGGACAGTAAAAGATTAAGATACTTTTTTTAGTAAAATACAATCAGGAATCAGCCACCTCTTTGTTCTGTCTGGACACTTGAGTTGTTTCTTACAATTTCCCAAAATCAGGAAGCTGCTGTCTTAATTCCACAGATACTGTCTTGTCTATACTGTTAGTGAGGTCTTACCTTTTTCTTGCTTTATTTCTGTCAGTCACCCAGATTTTAATTTTAGTTCTCTGAAAATGCAATTGATCTGCTAAGGTAACTCTTCTCAAAACACTTAAGAAAATTGCTTGGAAGTTTTCCAATGTAATTAATTTGATGTATTTGGTCTGATACATCAATTTTTCATTCATTCTTTTGTCAGGATTGAAAAGTGTAATATAAATTATTTCCTGCAATGGAAATTTTTGCATTAATGTGAAATTATTTTTGATTGTACAAAGCTGAAATTAAAATCTGAGTTCATTTTACTTAGGTTAGGGAACGCTTCATGCAATTTTTGTAAGCTTTTTAAAACTCCTTTTTAAAGTGGCAATATAACAGATTTAAAATGTTGATACCTTTCCTATCTCATTTAATCTACCAAGTTGCAGCATATTGAGAACAAATTGGAAGTAGCTCCTATTAGCACGGCCAGATTGGATACTGTCATGGAAAAAAAGCCATCAATTAGTACTACCAGGAAAATAAGCAGGAAAGGTATGTATTAAACTCTTTTCAAAAAGGAGCTTTCAGTTGCTTATGGTAGCATTTTTAAATGGAGCATTTTTAGTCTGCAACCTGCAAAATCAACAAATTACAAATGGCAAAACTTGAAACTTTTGTCTGGGAATTGAATTGCTATGTATTGGCCGGTGGGGTATCTTAAGTTCTTGTAGTGAAAAAGTTCTACATTGAAAATAATTACGGATGCTGTTATTGCTGGCGTATGTAAAGAACAGGAAGAAAAACTACCTGAGATTGTTTCTTGTTTTTGTAACCAGAAGATTGTCTTCATAACGTTTCCGGTTTGCATAACATTAGCGTTTTGTTATTAGGGTTATGCAGCGTTTCACTTTATTTACAACAAAGTGTTTTGGGTATAGTACATAGCATCAGTCAGCAATTTTTTAAATCAAATCAGTATTTTTTTTCTCATAAATCTATTCCAGCAGTACAGGGCAACCATGAAACCCTGGGATAAAACAGATTTTAAAGAGTTGCCAGCAAGTGCTACATAAGCATCCCATCATCATCCTTTCCATTCTATCACCATCATCACCTTTTCCACTCTGCATCATTAACCCTTCTACTGCAGCTCTGGGTGTGTTCTCGACCTCCCATTAAATATAAGCCTTGGCCATGACAAAGCTGTTTCTGTTTTATAGCCTAAGCTTTTGGGCAGCAATTTATTTAGGCCAGATATTCTTAGGGTTGTTGTTATTGTTACACCATGATTGTTTTTCTCAGGAGCTGTCAGAACTGTTTTTATTCTCCTTAATGAAATTGCTTTTTAAAATTTTCCTTTACCTCTCATTTTTTATTTCTTCATTTTGTAGTTTTAGATATTTCAGGAACAAGGATGTCTTTTGTGATTTTCCCCATATCTTTCTTTTTATTACAAGTTTTGGTCTATAAATCAAATTTTGTTTAGTTTTTCTGGTGGTGACATATTGCAAAATTCAGTTTATTTTGCTAGGCATTTACAAAATCACTAAGTCACTAAAACTGAGACTAAGATAGAAGTAAAGATTTTAAGTAACATAGTTGTTTAAAAAAAGCTGATCAAAGAGAGAGATGACAATTTATATTTAAGATTTGACATAAAATAAAAAAATCTAGGGAAAAAGGGGTTTTTCCGGAGAAGGAGGTGGTCTGCAACACTCCCAACCCCCTGTCCGGCTCCCCTCTCTCTTCAGCTGTCCCTACAGGGCAGCCATATCCCCCTGACCCATCTGGATCGGGGGTACCTCGGCGGCTAGCACAGCAGGAATCGCGAGCAGTCGCGAATTCCTGCTGCCCCGAAGCCACGCGAAACCGGAAACCCCTTTTTCCCAAGGCGGTGGAGCGGCGGTCAGCAATGGCTGCCACGAAGAAGCCAGCAACCGGGTAAGATTGCGCTGGAGGAAGTAAGAAGAGTGAAAGTGCTGTCTGAGCCGGGTCAAGTAACATCTTTCAAATTTGTTGGAACTGAGCTGTTTGAATTGCTGGAGGATATATTGTATCCCTAAGAAGATCGAAAGCGGCAGAGAAGCTGTTAAAGGGAACTTTTTTTTTTCTTCACTCTCCCACTCCATGGAAACAGCAGATATGTTTGGACATATTGGACATTGAAAGTGAATTATTCTGAAAGTTGAAGCTAAGGGACAAAAGGGTTCTTGGACATTGAAAAACTTAAGAAATTGGAAAACCCTTATTAGAGGTATGGATTTCTGATTATTTAAAATTGATATTGCAAGTGGGAAGGGAGAGGAAAAAAAAATTGGAGCAGAAGCTGAAAAAGGAGGAGATTGCCTAGAATCCCAAAGAAAGGTATATGGTAATTGGACCTCTTTGATTAAACATTAACCCCAGAAAGAGAAAGAGAAGAAGGAAGAAAAGTATTAATTTTTGGAATTTTTTTCTTTTTGAATTATTTTTGATTAAAAATATTTGTGGTTGTTTTGGGAAAAGTTTCTTTTTTCATGATGGCATCGCTTGTGGATGAACTAAAGACTGAATATCAAAAATATAAAAAGGAAGATACTTTGGGCACTTTGTTTCAATTCTTAGAAATGGCGTTATGTACTTATGAAAAGTTGACTATGCAGCAGAAGGACTGGGACAAAGAAGAAGAGGAAGAAGAAGCCATCTTTGATGAACAATGGGTTCCTTCCGGGGAGGAGGAGAAAAAGGATAAGAAAAAGGGGATTTTAAGAATTATAAAAACAACCAAAGAAGAGAAAAATGAGCGGAAAGGTGGAAACAAGGTTAGAAAGCAAAGGAAAGGGAGTAAGAAAAGGGAGGAGGAAAGACAAAGGGTTAAAAGGGCAAGGAGAAGAATAAGCAAGAGAGAAAGGGGGGGAGGAGAAGCCTCAATGGGGGGAAGCAAGATCTAAAGAAAAAAAGTTTATTCAGAGACAATGGGTGAATTTAATTTAGGATAAAAGAGGGATTTTGGAGGGTACATAAGATTGTGTTTTTTATATGTGTATTTAGAGTATTAAATTTATTGTGTAATTTTAGAATTTATTAAACAGAATCCCAAGAAAAATTGTTATATGAAGTACTTTTAAGTTAGGGTAATGAGTTATAGACGTTACTCCAATTGGTGTATCGGAGAAGTATAATAAAAGAAAAAAGATGAATGGATAGTTGGAAATAGAACAGACAAAGAATATTATTGAAAATGGTAATAAGATATGAAAGGATATATAAAGGTTTTGTTATGGTTTTTTTTGGATTTTGTATATTGAAAAAAAGCAAAAAAAATTTAATTAATAAGAAATAATTTGGATGAAAAGGAGAAGTTGGGATAAGATATGAAGTTAAATAGATAAAGTATTGATACTATAATTTGGAATTGTTATGTTCTATTGGTTTTCTTCTTTTATTATTTTTTCTTAGAAAAGAACTTATAAGCTGTTATGCATTGTTTATATAAAATTGATAAAAATGGTTTATATATATATATATATAAAAAGAAAATGATAATAAGATATGGAAGGATATATAAAGTGAATATGATGTTTGAATTTGTGTCTGTGTGAAGAGTTTCAACCCGGGATCAGACAACCTTCAGAAAAGATCTTTCAGTTTTGTTTATGTTTTGTGTTTTCTGTAAAATTAATAAAATTTGTTTAAAAAAAAAAATCTAAAGAGAAAATATATAAGACAGAAATTAAGAAAGAAAAGCAAAAGTTATGAAATTCAATGACTTTTGACCTCTTCAGTAGATATTAACAAACCTATCATTTCTTTCTCTTTTTGAAAAAATCTCTTTAGCCCTTATTTAATTCTCATCTGTTTGAATCACTAAATACACACACCATTTGTTGTTTTCTTCTTTTAACTAAAAGTTCAAAGAAGATTTCCACTCTTTTAAAAAAGCATTTTTTTCCTCCCTGATCAAACAGGTTTGCCATTTCAGTGAGTTCTGACATTTTTACAATCCATCCCTCCATTGTAGGAATTTCAGTACTCTTCCATTTTTGTGCATATAATAATCTTGACATTAGTAATACATACAAACTTAGTCTTTTCTGATTTGGGATTCATAAATTCCAATAACAATTTATGGGTATTTTGCAATATTAATCTTTAAAATTCTTTGTATAGTTGTATGTATTTGTATCCAATATCTCAGAGCTTTTTCACAAGTTCACCACAGATTGTAAAACATCCATGTTTTTCACATTTCCCGCACTGACAACCTACCTTTATACATTTTTGATAATTTCTTTGGCATCATGTACCAATAACATATTTTATGTAAAATATTCTCTTAAAATATAACACAATGTAAATTCTATTTATCCACATTCTTTGTTGTGTATCCTTCTTATGTAAAATATTCTCTTTAAATGTAACACAATGTAAATTCTAGTTATCCACATTCTTTATATAGATAAATTAAAGATAAAGATAAATTTATTGTCATTGTACTCAGAACCTGAGAACAATGAAATAAGGTGCTCTTTCACAACATACAACTGAACAACACCAAAAGAACATATACAAATAACAATGTAAAACAAATTAAAACAAATAAGTTAAAAAACTATACAACCGGGATATATATATGTTAAAACCACCAGATTCATGACTCTGCATTTAACCTGATCACAGCACTTGGGTAAAAGCTATGTTTAAATCTACTTGTCCTAGCTTTCAGCACTCTATATCGTCTTCCTGATGGTAGGATCGCCTGGATGTGAAGGGTCTCTCAAGATTTTTTATATCTTCCTTCTACATCCCATGTTATACAAATCCTCCAATGAGGGAAGAAAACATCCGCTGATCTTTTGTGCCCTTTTTATCACTCTTTGGAGTGCCCTTTTGTCTGCCTCTGTACAACTCCTAAACCACACACAGAGGCAATAAGATAAAATGCTCTCTATAGAGCTTTGATAAAAGGCAACCAACAGACTCTCTGGCAGTTTTTGTGATCCTTGAAGTCTTAAAAAATACAATAGTTGATGAGCCTTTTTTTCTAGGGCTAAAGTATTTGCCCCCCATGTTAGATCTTGTTTCAGGGTGATACCTAGAAACTTACATTCTGCCACCTGTTCTACCAAAACACCATCGATGTACAACGGCTGGATATCCGAACTGCTCTTCCAGTAATCACTATGAATTCCTTCGTCTTATTTATATTAAAAATAAGATTGTTTACTTTGCACCAGAGGGACAACTGATGAACTTCATCCCTGTACGCAGACTCATCATTATCAGAAATGATCCCCACCAACATTGTATCATCTGCAAACTTAATGATCTTATTACTCAGATGAATAGAGGTGCAATTAGACGTGTAAATAGTGAATAAAAGTGGACTCAATACACAGCCCTGAGGAGTGCCAGTATTGAGGATCTTCACAGAAGAGATATGTTCATTCATCCTAACCCTTTGTGAACAATGCGATAAAAAATTCAGAATCCACCAACATATAGAGTCCAGTAGCTTCAGATCTTTAAGCTTAGACATCAATCTGTGGGGTAATATTGTGTTGAAAGCAGAACTAAAATCAACAAATAATATTCTGACATACGTTCCTTTTTTCTCCAAATGAGATAGGGCAGTATGAAGAACGGTATTGACAGCATCCTCAGTAGATCTGTTTGTTCTATAAGCAAACTGATAATTGTCAAAGGCAAGAAATAATGTATTTCCGAACTAACTGCTCGAAGCACTTCATTATCACAGAAGTCAATGCCACCGGCCTATGGTAATTTAAAGCATTTGCAGGTGACTTCTTGGGTACTGGAACAATAATAGAGGCCTTCAGACAAGTTGGAACAATAGACTGAAGCAAAGAATGATTGAAAATCTCAGTCCACACCCTGGCTAACTGATCCGCACATTCTTTTACTACACAGCCAGGAATGTTATCAGGTCCTGCAGCTTTTCTAGAGTTTACCGCTTTCATTAATGTCATGCTCCTTCACAACAAGAGGAGCACAGTGCTTGGTCAACAATGGTAGTGGTGATGGTAACTCTACTTCCAGTTGATTCATCTCAAACCGGGCATAAAAGGTGTTTAGTTCCTCTACCAACTCATGTTTTCCACCCATACTAACCTTTTGTGCTTTAAAATTGGTTAACTGCTGAATCCCCTGCCAAGCTTGTCTCAGGTTATTATTAGATAACCAGTCTTCTATCTTTCCCTTGTATGCAGCCTTGCATAATACCATGCTTCAAATTTGCTCTAGCCACACTATACAGTGAGGCATCTCCAGACTTAAATGCCTTGTTTCTCTTGTACAAAAGGGACCTAACAATGCCAGTCATCCATGGTTTTGGGTTTGGGTAGGATCGAATGCACTTGTTCGTCGTAACAGTATCAATGCAATGGACCATATATCCCAAAACTGCAGCTGTATAATGCTCTAAATCTTGATGTTCAAAGATGTCCCAGTTGGTTCGTTCAAAACAATCTTGAAGCTGTGTAATCACCCCCTCAGGCCAACATTTCACTGTCTTTACTACCGCCCCCCCCCTTCTTCCTCTTAGAAATATACTCAGGAGCCAAAACCAGAAATAAATGGTCAGACATACCTAGATGTAGCTGCAGAGTCCTATACCCCTGTGCAATATTTGTGCAAACTTTATCTAAAGTATTCAACCCCCTGGTCGCACAACTCCCATGTTGATGAAATTTAGAAAGAACAACTCGCAAATCAACATGATTGAAATCCCCTGCTACAATATATACAGCATCTGGATACTTAGTTTGCAAATTACTAACTTCATCACCCAAGTAATTCAAAGCTAGATCAGCCTTTGCATCTGGTGGAATATAAACAACCAATATGATGACAGCGTTAAATTCGCGTGGCAAATAAAAAGGTCTAATCTTTACAGTCATATATTCTACTTCAGCAGAGCAGTGGCTTGTTATAATCTTCGAGTTTGTACCCCAATTGTCTCTCACATACATACAAACCCCTCCTCCTTTATTCTTTCCCACAGTCTTATCTCTGTCCAAGCGATATAGCAAGAAACCATCCAGCTCTATTTCAGTGCATGGAATAGTGGGGTTTAGCCAGGTTTATTGTGTATCCTTCTGTATACTATAGCCAAAATTGGTAGTCCACTTTATTATAACTGTTTAACTTGTTCATCTTTGGTTTCACAACTAAATAAAAGTTTATACATTTTTGCAAATACATGTTTATCATTTGTACAAGATTCACTTTCAAATTTCATTGTAGGTTTTCAATTCAATTACATGTATATATTAAATCATTCTTTTAATTATATATATGTGAACCATTGAAAACAATGGTTCTGCAATTAGTTCTCTTGACTTAAATTCTCCATGTTTCTGAATTAGTAAATCCTGATAGGTCTCTCATTTTTCTTTCTCTCTTCTGTTCCTCTTTTCTAAAATGCTTCCAGTGGTAAGACCAATAAAAGGCATTTTCAGACACAGCCTGGATTTGTAAATGTTTCGTATTCTTAGTATGGCATTTCTCACATAATGATTTTTAAAATCCACCTTAAATTTTACTTTATTGTTCCATAAACATCCATCCTTTCAATTCTAGCATGCTTCTATTTCTCAGCAATACTCTATCTTTCATCCAAACTAAACAGTTGGCTGCAAAATACAGTTTAAAGTTAGGTAAGCCCAGTCCTCCTCTATCTTTTGCATCTTTCAGTTTTTTATATTTAAACATTGGTTTCTTCCTTTATCACACAAATCAAATTTTTGCCATTGTTTAAATGCTGCTTCACTTTTAAAAACTGGTATTGTTTCAGTGGTGGTATTCTATTGGTTCGTCCTGATTCTGATGTACTGGTAGCACCGAAGATCAGCTGTCAGAGAACCGGTTCACTCCGAACCTCTCCGATGCTCTGCAGTTAGGCCCACCCGTCTGTCCTGCTCCTAGGTCCTTTTTAACCTCTCAGTTGTTTGGTGCGGCAGAGCAGATTGCTGTACTAAACAGCTGAAAGGTGCAGTAGCTTAGTTTTTACTGTTTTAATGCATGCACAAAGCACATTTGGGTGCGCACATGCACATGATCCCATCCCTGCAGCCACGTCCACCAAGCCATGCTCACAGAGCCGGTGGTGGGAACTTTTAAATCCCACCACTGTATTGTTTGAAATAAAAACTTTCTGGGCAATATACCGTGTTTCTCATATAATAAGGGCGGGTCTTATTTTTTTTTTGAGCCCTGAAAAATTGGCTAGGCCGTCTTTTCGGGGCTGACTTAATTCCCCACCCTTGCATCTTCAGGCGGGTGGGCGGGCAGCAATGGCTTGGATGTTGACCTCGGCGTTGGTGGGGCACTTCATATTGGGGTCAACGCAGGCAACATCATATCCGGGTGTGCAACAAAAGTACTTCCTAACGGCAAGCCCCCCCCCACCATTCCCCCCCATTTTGCATGTTTTAATATAGGCCTTAATTTGGGGGGAGGGGCTTAATTTCATTTCATGCTTATAAAACATGCTGGGACTTCCTATTGGGGGAGGCCGTATTGTTGGAGAAACAGGGTAGTACATTCATTTTTATGACAGAAATTCTACCAAGCGATGATAGTTGCATTTTTCCCAATCTTAATAAATCTTAATTATGTAAATTCCATACCTTTACATCATTCATAATTATTCTGAAATAAAATAGATTTTGTTAAATATAATAGTGTCCAAATATTTAACTATTTTTTCAACCTGAAAACTAGTATTCCCATTCAATTCTGTTTGATCTTATATGTTCATATTTTTGTGAATAGTTTATTTTCTCATTATTAATTTTAAATGCAGCTTTGTAGAAGCTGTGATAAGTCCCAGTATAGAAGATCTTAGGTCTGCTATAGGAGAATAGTATATTGAACTTAATATGAAAATCCTTTTGTAAATCAGAGACAGAACAAGTAACCCTATCAGGCATTAAAAAGAGAGAAAGTGAGAGAGAGGGAAATGAGCATTATCAATATTTGCAACTGAAAGGCAAATTTATTTTTTTACTTCCCCCCTATGTTTTTTAAATTCTTTACTCTTTAAATACTCTCTTTCTTGCTTTTCATTCCAAAATGAAAGAAACAGTTTTCTCCACTCAGAATCATTGCTGGAAGCTTTTTCTAACTCTGCTTCCAAAATGAATATAGGTATGAATACAAAGATGGTCCCTTGTGTAATCATGCCGCAATGTGCCACTTCTGACATTTGAAGTCAGGAGATAGGCTGTGGTTATATGTGCTAATAACTATTACTAAGGTGAATAAACACTTCTATAAACAGAATAGATTAATAAAAGAGAATATTTGTAACTCAGGATTGAAATGAGGGGCCCTTAGAGCTTGGTTTTCTTGCAGACGTTTGATTCAACAGTGGTGATGTTGCCTAGTTTGGGTCATGAAATGTCTGCAAGAAACCAACCCAGCTTAGAGAACACCAAGAACTTCCATGGAATGGATTGATGCAATTGGAATAGGTCATTGTGTCATAACTGCTATTTTCAACTTTGTTCTATTTAAATTGTTCAGTTGAGAAGCAGAAAATGAGCAGCATTAGTTGTTTTCTGTTCTTGCTTTCGGTCCGAAATGTTGTGTTCTATATGGCAGCCACTTTTGCCCCGAACTACGTTGACATTAAAGCTGCAGAGTAATACTAATTAATATTATTGTAGATATCTTGCCATTTGAGTTCATCACCAGCTTTATATTGTGTTAACCATAGTTCTTAATATTTATCCTTAATTAGAAATTTAATATTTAGTTTCTTAAAGCAATGTATTATATTTCATGATTTATAATTAATTTTGGACTGGAAAATTGCTATTATTTTGGCTTTAGGGACCTTTTTTACTGAGCTTTATTTTCTTCTGTTTCTTTATTATTTCTAAAATGCCTAATAAAATAAATAGGTAATAAAAATGGGAGAGAAAAAAGTAAGCTTATAAATTTGACATAATGTAAAGCTTCCATTAGCAGTTCACAAATGTGTGAATATCTTTTACCATAGTTTCACTCTTTGGGGTTTTCAAAACAAAATAAATAAATAAATAAAACTAATTTAGTCTTTAAATATAAAGAGTATAAATAACATTCAATTCTGAGGCACTTTCAATTACCAGGCTAATTAAACTGGGTCAGTGTAAAAATCTTTCACCAAGACAGTAATGTGGCTAGGAAATTTTTCTCCTGCTCCCAATTACATGCAACTGAAATTATCCCAAACTTTTTGTGTTGTCATCTGGTTATTCTTGTAAATGCAGAAATGTTATAAATTTGAGATAAAATCATAAGACTAGAAGTTTTCTACCAGAGTGCTCTTCAGCAGAATTTATAATTATCTACCATGATTAACAGAGTTAATCTATCCCAACAAAATTCATTGCAAATAAAAATTAAAAATAGAAAACCACATTCAAACTTCAGTTGAACTGACCAGGTGTTTGGTTCAGATGTTTCCTACTATTGTTGCAATAACTTTAATTGTAGTTGGAAATAAATAAAATTCCACTAGACCCTCCCCCAAGTCCTTTCATCTTTGAAATATTACTTTTCGCTATTATAATATTGCTAGCACTAATTTGTGTATGTGTTTCATTGATGCAGTATTAAAAATAAACAGGAGGGAGGGTGGAGCTGGCGGAGCGACAATACGGCATGCGATCTTGGAGGTCTGAGATCGCTGCCGATATCTTTGCTCCTGGACAGTCCTATCAGATCTAAACCGTCCCGAAGAGACAGTGAAAGTGAAGAGCGCATCCTGTCAATCCCAGGGATACCGTAAAGTCCCTGGTAGATCCAGGAGAAGCTCTTCTTGCCAGCGGCAAAGAGGCATCCATTAAAGCTGCTGAAGTTGGGACAGCTCTGAAATGGAAGAGAACAGAAAGAGAGAGTGTGCCGGTTTGGTGAGAACTTTTTCTTTATTCTAAGATCTGAAAGGACATCCTAAGGAAAAGAAAGAATCTGTAAAAGTTTTGACAGAAATGATTAAGCGGCGATTTTAAACAGGAATGTCAAAATAATGTTTTTTTCTCATAGCTGGATTTTCTATACATGATCTTATATTTTGAAACTGGACTGGTTTTTTCTTTTTCATTTATTTTTTTTCTCCTTTTTGATTTTGCAACATTTTAGGCAAGAGACTCCCTTTTAGTTATTTCTTTTTTTTAAATATCTTTTTCTTTTTTTTAAATTAATTCTTATTATATTTTGCTTGGAAAAGGAGGGGGAAAGTGAAAGCAAAGAAACTTTGTAACACTGCCAACTAGAGGCTTGGAAATATTCTATTTCTCCTGTGACCAGACAAAGCTGAGAAAGAAAGAACTGAGACTTTTTTCAAGGACATTGCATTTTGATAAGATAGAGGGAAGAGCATGGGAGAGTATTATTGCAGGTGCTCTTCTGGGTTTCTATCAACAGCTGAAGTCTGGTGTTGAAACCTAGGAGAAAAAAAGGTGATAAGTTTTTGGAGAAGAGAGTTATAATAAGAGCCTTGGATAATTAAACAAAGTGCAGTGTGCTCTCTTTACTTTTTCTAAGTTGTGCTATCCCTCCTCACCAGCTTTATTTTATTTCATTTTATCTTTTTTTTTTTTGCAATAGCTATTTGGATCTTTGGCTTTGTTGGAGCTTGTCTTTGTTTTCTTTTTTTTCTTTGGAAGTCCAATCTCTTACGCTTGTTTTTTATTTTAAAGAGAAAGCTTTAGTATTAATGTTTCCTTCTTTTAAGGGAATAGCCTTTTTTTCTCCTTTTCTGGTATTTTTTTTTTTATCATCTACCTTTCTACCGTTATTTTTCATCTACCTTTCTACCGTTATTTTTATGCACTCTTTTTTATTTGAGACCTCTCAATTGGATTAAGGTGTTGAAGAACCTGAAGAATTTTTCCTTTTCTTTTTTTTTTTCCAAGCCTTTTTCTTCATCTAACTACTGATTGGATTAAGGTATACAAGAACCTGAAGAGATTTTGTCTTCCCTTTTTTTATCATTACTATTTGGCTTCTTTTTTCTACTATTTTTATTTCGAACTACAATTGGTTATTTCACAATTGGATTAAGGTTTAGAAGAACCTGAAGATTTTGAATTGCTTAAAATGAGTAGGAAATTTACAGCTCCTGGTTCTTCAACTTCTACTTCTTCCTCTCCACCATCTGGAGGACAACATTCAATACAGACAATGTTAAAGCAAGAAAAAGAACAAGAAAAAGTGACTCTGCAGATGATTATGCAAGGAATTCAAAATATTCAAGCAAGATCAGAGAATATTGAAAAGAGAATAAGGAACATTGAACAAAGAACAGAGAACATCGAACAAAGAACAGAGAGCATTGAACAAACTAAACTAAACAATACACCTTCTATTCAAATCGACACTTATCATGGTCCAAAATAGATATGATATGGATGTCAACAGAATTAATAACTAATATTCAAGAAATAAATATTGAAACAAGTACTTGACAGATCACAATCCAATGACAATTAAATGGAAAGGACAAAAAAGATCTAGATGGACGTTAAATAATATTATTTTAAAGGAAAAAGACTTCACACAGTGGATGGAGAAAGAATTGGCTTTTTTTCTTTAGAGAAAACAAAAAAAGGAGATATATCAATTCAGAATGTATGGGATACAGTGAAGGCATATGTTAGAGGCTTGATAATAGACTATACAAGGAAAAGAAATACTATGAAAAGATTAGCCTCTAAGGCCTTAGAGGATGAGTATAAAAGACTTGAAAAAGAGCTACAGAAAATGCCACAGAAAAAGTACATCAAGCTAAAAATGGAAATAGTTAAACATAAAATGGGTCAAATAGAAAAAGAAGAATTAGCACAGAAAATTAGAGGTGCTAAACAGAACTACTTTGAAGACGCAAACAAACCAGGTAGATGGTTAGCATACAAATTGAGAAAGGAGAAAGAATCAAGGAAAATATTGCAATTAATAGATGACCAAGGCCAAGTTTGCTATGGTAGTAAAGAGAAGAAGGAAATCATTCGAGACTTCTCTGGGAAGCTATATATGCAAGAGAATATTGATGAGGAAAGAGTTAAACAGTACTCACAGAATGCTAATTTACCTCAGATACCTAAAAAGACTGAAACAATGTTAGAAAGCAATATAACGATGATGGAGTTAACTGAAGCACTCAAGAAGCAAAATAATGGAAAGGCACCAGGCCCAGATGGACTTCCGGCAGAATTTTACAAAACATTATAAGAATCGTTGAATCTTCCATTGCTCAAAGTTATGAATGAAGTTATGTTAAAGAAGAAGATAACCTAAATCATGGTCAGAAGCCTATATTACACATTCGAAAAGAGGAGGCTGATCCATTACAAATTAAGAACTATAGACCTATTTCTCTACTAAATGCAGATTATAAAATCTTTGCTTCAATATTGGCAGAAAGATTTAAAAAATATCTAAATAATTTTATTCATCCTGATCAAAATGGATTTCTGCCAAAGAGACAAATTAAAGATACTGGACTAAAATCCACACGTGGTTGGAAAAAATGATAAAAAAATATATAGACTTGAAACGAGAGATATTTTTATTGGGAATTTTACCTGAAATATATAGTAAAGACTTGAAATACCTGATTGTAAATGTATTAACAGTGGCTAGGATTGTATTTGCCAAAAACTGGAAAAATGAGAAAACACCATCACAGGAGGAAATCATTGAGAAAATATTGGAATGTGCTGAAATGAGTAGATTGACATTTGAAATTAGAGAACAAGAAGATAAACAATTTTATAAAATTTGGGATCTATTCTATCAATGATTAGACAACAAAATACAGTAATGAAATATGTAGACTTTTATAAAATAATAAATATATAAAGATGTACTTCTTTCTTATTATATCTACAAAATGATCTTAGGATAGATTTGGGGTGATAATATGAACTGTTATAAAACAAATTAGGTAAATTATGATTATCTGGTAAAACATGAATGAATAAAAGTATAGTCAAATGATTGATTAATAATGATACTAAGTTGTAAATAGTTGTAAATTAGTTGTAAAGTTATTCAGAAACCACAAATCTTTGAACAGTTGCTCGCTAAGTGGTAAGTAAGAAAGGACTGTCTGTACTTTGGATTATAGTGTCTTATTACTATGAAGTATAGTATGGAAGTGCAAAACAATTGAAACTGAATAGTGTCCAAATCTCTGGACAAATGTAGAGCATAGAAAGAATAGAACAGCATTTCAAATTTAATTCTCTCTTTTAAGTTCCAGACACTGC
The DNA here is from genome assembly GCA_033807585.1 of Hydrophis major. Lineage (NCBI taxonomy): Eukaryota > Metazoa > Chordata > Lepidosauria > Squamata > Elapidae > Hydrophis > Hydrophis major. The sequence goes on from CM066330.1 coordinate 133,160,266, forward strand.
TAAATTTGAAAGCAGTGTTTTGTACATTGGGGACAGTGTTTCCCTACCACAAACTTCTACTAGTCACAATTTATCTAGCTTAATAAATTATACTTTACTATGTAAATGTTTTGTTTGTAATACCATGAAAAGCTCAAATTTGTACGTGTATGTGTGCATAATTAATGCAGCTCTTTTATCAATTATTTTTCAGTGTATACTTTCAAACTTGAAATTATACTGAAAGGATATCTAATGTCAATTTTTACCACTGTTCTTGACTTCTTATTGAGCCCTTAGAGATGCATGAAAGATATCTTGATTTTTGTTTTAGGCTGCAGGTCTTCCAGTCAAAACAAGGAAAGTTCTTTCCGCAGGCCTCTTCGTGCTACCACTTTGGATAGCAATGTGAGTAAGAAGGGAAATGTTGAATTTCGTCAGCCCCTGTCTTCTTTCAGGTGAGTTTGATTACTTTTGTCATTTTACCATTGCAGGGATTATAGAAGTAAATTGTAAGCATAATTATTTACTGTTTTTGAAGAATTTACATTTATTGATATGATTACTTACAGAGTAATCAAACCTTAAAGAGATTTCATGAAATAGAACTCTTGCTTATGCTATTGCTTGCAATTTAGGAGGAAAGACAATGTTTTTACCAAGTTATCAAAATTCTAGCTGCATTCTAAAACAATAATCACCACTATTCTAAGAGAGAGGGAAGGGTGTTATGTTAATGGATCTTGGGAGAAGAAAAATATGCTAAGTGAAGAAATTATCCTACTTGAACCTTTGATACTATTTTATCCTGGAGAAGAGTACAATTCATGAAATTAGATTCCCCTTCCTCCTCCCCCTCCCCGTATTATATTCCCTGACTTTCTGTAGCAAAGATTAGAGTACTTTCCCTTCCCCTCTCGTTTGGTCCTCTGGTCCCCTCTATATTTTTGTCAGGAAAGAGAGGGGACTTTCTTGTTTTAGCTTATTCGTTGGGAAAAGAGATGTACTTAGTAGGTCCACATGAACTGCAATATCATGACTATTAAGAAAATTCCTATGCTGTTTCATGCTGTGGATCTAGAAAGGATACTGTGGGGGACTTTTTGGTTTGGCTTTTTATAGCTGTGTTGGATGCCTGACAGTGAAAATGCCAATCCATGTTCTGTGTTCGTGAATTCTTGGAATTGGAGAGGGGACAGGAATTATTATCTTACTTAGAATTATGGCTTCAAAATGAAAAGGCTTTGATAATAAGACATTCTCAACAACAGAAGGGAAAAGGTTTTCTAATTACTTATGTCTTTCTCTCAAGTTCAAAGTTGTTTTCGTTTTATGACAAACATAGATTTATTAGAGTTCCTGTTTTTATTTATACATTTATACATGAATGTTTAATGTGTTTCTGTTAGAGATTCTCCGTGGTCACCATCTTATGAAACCTCTTGCCAATTGGAGGCCAGACGTCTGAAGTATAAAGAAGCAGGGAATAAAGCTGAAGGAAGTGGTATGATCCATGATAAAGGAGAACCAGATTTGCATAGCAGAGATTTGAAAAACTCCCCTTTTACAGAAGAAACTGTTGTTCGCTATTTAAATGATCATCCAGCAATTAACGCTTTGCAAAGTTCAGATGTGGTGAATCCTACAAAATTAGAAGAAGAAAGTGAAGAATCCAGAGGAGAGGAGTATACAAAAACATCTCCAAGTTCAGTAATCCAAAATGAACTAAAAGAATTGCAATTGGTAGAATCTTCAGCTTCTTCTGCCAGTACCTCAAGTGCCCATAGATTAGATATTTTAAAGCAGCATCAGCATGGTGATAAACTGGAAAAACTGAAAGAACGAATTAGAAAGCAATGGGAGTGTTCAGACGAACTGACTGTCAGAGGACATAATCCTGAATATTCTGATCATCCTGTAACTATTACAGCTCCTGAAAATATAGTGACTCCTAAAATCAGAAAAGTGGCAACAGCACCCATTGTTCCCTCCTATAAAGGTACATAATTTCTAAATAAAATGTATGTGAGAAAAAAATTTAAATGTAATGAAGGCTAAGATTTCCATTTTTCTTTTCTTGGGATCAATTACAAACCCACTAACATTATTTCAAAAACTTTTTTATTTTTTTTCTCTCACCTTTCAAATTTTACTCTATTGTCTATCACCCTATGTTTTCTCCTCTTTTTTTTCAATAGCATATCGTGACAAACTCTCTGTGAATATTGTTTTTGAATTATATGTAGATTTTTTTATGTATACTATTTCACCTAGAAAACTTTTTTAAAAAAACTGGTAACAACATGGAACTGGTAACAAATAATTGGCTACAAATGGACCACAGATATATAATACAGTGATTGTATTCTAGTGGTTTTGTAAAGATCTGTTAATTGTGTGCATAAAGGGTTGGTAATTTATACTTCATTTGTCTTTTGTGATTAACTTTGTATTTAATATTGAATGTATTTAGATAGGAACCTCAGCTACTTCCATGTAGTAGAGGCTTGAAATCTAAATAGCTTTCTAAATAGAATGTTATGAGTGTTTTAAGCTGTTAACATTAATTGTGCTGTACTTTTAGGTTTCAATCCATCAGAAGCCAAGATTCGTACTCCTGATGGAAAGGTATGGTGTGAAGAGGAATTTTTGAACTTCAGTAGAGAGTTATGTCAAGATTTAGAATTCCAGTTGGCAGGTAAAGAGCAAGAGTAATTTTGTGAATATTTACATTAAAAGCAGTGATATTGTATATTTAACCTACTTATCCCATAAGCCTGTAATTAATACTTTGAAGCCCTGTAAATTTAAAGAAAGAAATAAAATTGGTAACTTATTTCATACCTTGTTTCAATGAGTTCTGATTTGAAAGTTAATAATAATTGCTATAACATGCTCCTGTAGTTCTGATAGGAGTTTGCTTGATGCGCTAATGGTTTTTCAACATATTTTTCAGAAGAGGATTTGACTGCAATAAAGACACCTATTGAAAAAAAAGAGAAAAAAGGACACAAACCAGTGCGTAAAACTCAGAAGATTGCACAGCTCTCAAGTCCTTATTCTAAATCAGGTGCATTTTATTTTAATTTTTTTTGTTTAACTATTGTGAGCCACCAAGAGCCATTGACAGTCAGGTGGCATACAAGTTTTATCATTTCATTCATTCAAGAGACCTACTTTCATATGTCTGAGGGCTGTAGTCATATTCTCTTATCATCCTCTTGCTTGCGTCCTGTTTCCTCAAATATGATATATTAACAGCATGTATCATGTTAACCAAACTTTGCAGATCCATGACCCTATGCTAAGGTGAAGATCTTAAGTTTCACTGCAGGAATGTTGTAGATTTTCTCAGTATTCTCTGTAGAACACATTGAGGGATATAAAGAGAGACAAAGTTAATGGTAAGCAAAGTTCAAAGACAAAGGTAGCTAGCTTTAATTTAAGAATGCAAGAAATTTAAAATACAAAGATAAAAAATTAATGCTAAGAAAAAATAAAACGCAGAGAAAAAAGTGGGAAGGGAAAAAATAAATTTACACAAAGAAATGACTTCTCCCTTCATCAAGGCAAGTACAAACAATTTCAGCAAATTATTACCTTTCAGCCAAAGGTTTGTAAACAATTTCAACCAAAAATCCCATATGTTTTATCTGTTGTTTGCTAATAAGGCCTGTCATTCAGTCTGTCTTTCATGTAGTCCTCAACCTACATTGTTATGAATTTTTCCAGATTTAAAATACTTTTTTAACATTCTGTATTAGGGACCTCTTCTCCTTGAAATAATTTTTAGTTCTTTCCGGTTGCCTCTAGTAGGCTGCTTTTAAGGTCATAAGCTTCATGTATTTTAATAGAATTCTGTCATGCCCCTGTTGGAATCTGATTCAGAGGGGAAGGCCGAGCAGCTGACAGGGAGTGGGAGTGTGGCTCCGTTGGCTGTGGAAGAAACTGGGGAAAGGCACAGCCTGGCTGGGCAGAGCAGGGAAGAGGTAGAGTAAGGCAGAGGGAATTTGGAGGAAGACCCAGGCCCACCCCCTCTTCATCCTAGGGCATGCAGGAAGGAACCGATAAGGGAGCAACATGAGTTGCATGGCTTACAGGAGAGGAAAGGACCCTGATTCCCTTCATTAGCTGCAGCTGGAAACACAGTGTTTAAAAAGGGAAGCTGTGCACAGCAACTTGTTGGGAGCAAATTGTGAATTATCTGGAATTGTGGAGGCTTATCTGTGTTCCTGGCATCTTCCCAACTGCGTGTGTTTTGCTGTGCTTTCAAATCTGCAATTCCTTCTCTTGCCCTGTCAAGTTAATTACTACAGCGTGGTTTGTTTGGATTTTTAGTTACAGTTTGCATGTACTTTGTTTTTCGGACTGAATTTTTTCCACTTAAAGGCTGTTCCTGGGAGAGTTTTTCTCCAGCCGAAGGTAACCTGGATATTGGGGGCAAAGTTGGAGATAATAAAGGAACTCTTCTTGCTTATTTGACTGTGTTGCCTTTGTGCCATGCCCCTGGTCATCACAGATTCTTTAAAAAAAAAATCACAGGAAGGATTTTTATTTTCAAAATCCTATTTCCTGTCAATCTGACCCATTAGTCCATTTGTAATTTTCCAGAATTAACTTTCCAATCACGCCTTTTCTGTTTATTTCTGAATAATAAATTTTACTTTAAGTTCTTAAACATATGTGGAACTTCTTTCACTGATGGTTGAAGGAAAATTATCCATTGTAATCAAATGTGCCCTCATGAAGTTTCACACTATGCAAAAAACAATTAAGCCATCTCCAAAAGTGATTAAGAGAGGAATTGGGCAAACTGAATGTCCATTCCAAAACATTCCCAATCAAAGTTTGGTGAGATGAGTTTCTCTTGGCTCTTAGAACTCTGACATTGCTGTTATATGGTCTCATGGAGGCCCTCTCTAAGGAGCACTTGTGAGCAATCCTGGTCCTCTCATTTCGGAGAGGAATTTGGGGAGCTGATCCATTCACTAGCTCCTCTTTCTGCTATGGTCATCAGTTCTGCCCTCTATAGAGCCATATTCAGTCCACCACTGCTTCCCCAGATGTCGATAACATTAATTCAGTAAAAAGCAATGAAGAAAGGAACTCATCATTATTTCAGATGATGGTGTCATTGTATGAATTGGTGAGATAGCAATGCGTTTCCTTTTCTTGCCACTTCTATCCATGTACTTTCTTTAAAATATAGAGTTCTGGGGTGTTATTCAATAAGAAATAGAAAATGTTTTATGTCTTTTTCCTTGGTTTAGATGGTGCCAACACAATAAGTACAGCATCCTGGAGAGACGGACAAAGACTAGCAAAGAAAATACTGGGTCCAGTGCCTAAAATAGAGCAGTCAAACACTCAGATGTTGTCTAGTGACAGGAATGAAAAAGATAAATCTATTAAAACTGGTAAGTTAAATATATATTTGGGAGAGGGGGGTTTGTGTGTGCATGTGTGAGCGTTTTCATGCCAATGAAAAGCAGCTGTTCACTTTATGTCTCATATACTGAACAAAATAGAACTTAATTCTGAACAATTATTCTTTTTTGCACACAGTTCTTTAAATAAATTTTTAAAATAAAAATTGGTACCTTCATTTTAAAGGCTGAATGAATGCCATACAGCAAGGGCCCTACCCCAGCCCATGGCCCAATACTGGACTGCAGCCTGTTGAAAACTGGGCTGTGCAAGGGTTGCATGAGTGCATGAAGCTGCATTTGCACAAGCAACACACACGTGTGAAATTATCCCCTCTCCCTGGAGCTGGAAAGGTTTGGGTCTGCTGCTGTATAACACAGAATTATTAATGTATTCCTTTTTTTAAAAGAGACAAAACAATAATAGGTGGAAATAAAATCTAAGATTCACCATGCTTGACTATCCAACAATATTTCATGAAATATTTTGCTACTGGTAAAGGAATCTTCAAGGAAAAAAATAATGAGAATTGTTATCACTTTGGGAGGAAGGCAGTGTGATTTTGAAGTATTAATTTAAATTACTCCATTGCTGACCATACCCAGTTTTGCAAAATTGCAATTATGTAATAGGCTATATTCTAGAGCAGGAGTGTCAAACTCAAGTCCTCGGGGCTACATCCAGCCCACAAAGTGCTTAGATCTGGCCCATGGGGATGCCCTGGAAACAGTGAAGGAGTGGCATGCAGTGCCTCTGCAGCCTTCCCAAGCTCTGTTTTTGCAGGAGGGTTGCAGGGGGCTGTTGCAGCTGAAATGGAGCTTGCAAGAGCCATGTACAGCTCTCCTGAGCTCCGTTTTTGCTGGCAGAGGGTTGCAGGAGGCCGTCATAGCCGAAAACAGAGCTCAGGAGCACATTTTCACTGGCAGAGTGCTTTGGCCACCACAGGCACTCCCGACATGAGTGATGTTGAGTGACCACGCCCACCCTGGCCATATTCAACCTGGCCCCCAAGGTCAAACACAACCCTGATGCGCCCCCTCAATGAAATCGAGCCTGACATTCCTATTCTAGAGCCTATATACAGTCTGATTATGCTGTAAATCAGGGGTGTCAAACTCATGGCCCACGGGCCAGATGTGTCACATGCTGGCCACGTCCACCCCCATTTTAGAAAAGGGGAAAAAGTTGTGATACATCATGTGATGACAACATGACGCCACAAATTTGACACTCATGCTGTAAATAATTTCATTAACTGATTAATTAATTAGATTTGTATTGCTGCCTATTCATCATGGTGACTCAAGGTGGCTTTATACAGCAAATTCTCATGGGTGATCCAGTTGAAAATCTGAGAACGTGAAAATTATAGCCCTGACTAATTCTTTCATAACTAGTTTCAAAGTTGTATGTATTCTTTTTCTGGTAATGGTTAAAAAATATTACATTGCATTTGCATATTATTTTATCGCCCAAGATTATTTTCAACCTTTTAAAAGTAATTTTTCTTTCTATATCAAATAATGTAATTTCTGGGTATAGTGTTCAAATTTCATAAAATAAGATAGATTAAAAAATGATGCCCATCAAATAATGTCCCCAAATACTGGATATTAAAATGAATATGCTACTTTGAATCTTAGTTCCTTGGTAATGCTAAATTCTGATCTTCCCCCTCTGCTTCCCTCCAATATCTTCAGCTCAAATAACGGAAGCTGACTGCAATATGCCTGTGGCTGTAAAACCCCTCACAACATGTCCTGAGCGTTCATCGAGCAAAATAAGAGGAAAGAAGAACCTGAAGAAAAAGGATGCTGCTGCTCCTCACAATGAGGGACTGGGAGATGATCATGTAAATAAGGATTTCTTGCCAGTAGAAATCCGTGGGATTCTTGATGATCTGCAACTGGATTCTGTAGCTCAGGATTCAGAGGTGAGGAATGAAATATGTCACAATCAGGAATCAGAACCACCCCCATTTTCTAGAAGTCACAGTCCAGGCAAAAAAAAATCAGACAAAGTTCCCACCAGTGAGGACACTCAGTTTATCTTAAAGAAGCGCCACTATGATGCAGATGAAGTGCGCCAGTATATTGTGAGACAGCAGGAGGAAAGGAAGAAGAGACAAAGTGAAGAAAAGAAAGCACAAAAGGAGGCAACACAGCAAAAAAATAAAAGACTCCAGGAACTTTACAAGAAACAAAAAGAAGCCGTTGCCAATAAAACAAAGACAACATCAACATCTGAAACGGTCACTAAACAATTACAAGAAACTTATTCTAAATTGTTCATGGAACAAACATTGCTGGAGAATCCAGCACTCTCTGTTCAAGAAGTTCAGGTAGGTTGATAAGTGTTGGGATAGTTTCTGTGTTTTTTCCATGTTACTTTTTAAAAATTGCATACAATTAGCAGCAATAGCATCTATTTGTTCATTTGTTGCATTTACAACATGACATTTCCTTGAGCTTACCACCTCAAGAATATTAACACTTGGATATTTTTTTCTGAGATATAAAGGTGAGATATGTCACGTTAGCTAGGGTTTAGACTTTATCCCCTTAATACTATTAAAGTTGTTGAGGTAATTCAACTAAAAGAGACTAGTCAGAGTGGTCTATTAAATCCCATGGTTGCCTAAAGACTGAATCAGAAACACAGTAAGTAAGAATAGCATTAATAAGATGTGTAAGAATTGCCAACACTCTTGCAGTCCGCAAATGTAGTACAATGTATAATTTTTAGCATAGTGTAAGATGTGAATAATAGCCACATTGACATTTTCTAAAACCCAGACAGAGACAAAGTAGACATCAACATCTGGCCCTTTGTTTACCCTAGTTGCTCCTGCTCCTTCTACACTAAAGAAAGACCTGAAGATTCATTCTGGATATGTTTAGCTGAACATATTTAGGAAACCATCATGTCCATGGAAACTTGATTATACAGCTATGACACTCATGGGGTATAAGCCTTGGCTATTTATCTGAGTCGTTATATAGTTGTTACTTTATTTAATTAGTGTTGAAAAGATCCATATTCAAATCTTTAATTAGTCATGAAAGTCATGGGAAAGTATAAGTATTGATTCAATTTGTACTTAATTTTATAAAAAAATGTCAACTTTTCTTCCCAGTCCAAACCAGGATATCAACCATCTGGAGAATCTGATAAAGAGAACAAGGCTCAGGAGCGTCCTGTTAGTGCATCATCCAGTAGTGATATGTCTCTCTCTGAGCCTCCTCATCCTCTTGTAAGGTAAAGTATGCATTCAGGGCTTAGAAAGTAGAACACACTAAATATCAGAGATAATGGTTTTATATATGATTTAGCTATACAGCTTTTATAGCAGCTGAGAACATTGAAATATTTTTCCAAATCTTGAAAATATATTTACTAAATTCAATGCTCATAAAATTCTTAAATATGTCATGAAAAGCAAGATGCCACTTCATAGGTAATTAGAAGTGAAATAGAATTCTTTTTGTATATTCAAAGCTATGTCTGTACCAAGATTCTTCAGGAATACAAATGAAAAGTGCAAGATTATATTGTATGAAGAATTCAGAATCACTTTAAAATATTCAAATTTGGAGCCAGTAATATGTTTAATGATTATCTGTTCGACTGTTGTTAAACTGTATTTGGATGTTAAATTCATGTATGGACTGTTAGGAGTCTTGATGGTAGATGGAGTGTTTAGTTAAGTTGAGTGGGTGGGCTGAAGAGAAAAACAAAGAACCCAGTAATCCACAAGTCTATTTGAGAACTTTTACAGTTTAGATAAGTGAAAAATAAGAGTGTCAATAAAAACCAAATCCAGTTTTAAAAAACCAAGGAACTTCCTTGCCAAAAGAACAATTCATCAACAAACCACATAAATTTCATTGCCCTCTTCCCTGAAGTCAATCATCCAAAATACTTATATCCTTGGCCACCATAAGTTTATCAGTTCTTAGTACAGGTGATTATTTTATAATTAAATGTTTAAACTTTATTGCTGTAAACTGATGACAATTCAATGGATTATTTACAGAGATAATACACTGGAGCCTTTAAGAATTCATCCAGAGAAGCTGAGTTCAATAGCACAGTTTCCTAGCTCAAAATCTGTTTTGAATGGAGCTTTTTTCTCTCAGCTTTTATCTTTGGATAACATGGGTATCTTGCAAAAGGATTTTGAATCTGTAACATCAAGCAAAAGGAGCCATAACACAGTTATGGGATCCATGTCTTCAACTCCTCAGCCATTTATGTCATCTACTATACAACCCACCATTAATCATTATAAACATAAATTGGACCGTATTGAAGCCCTAAAGGCAACTGCAGCCTCTCTTTCAAACAGAATTGAAAGCGAAGCCAAAAAATTAGCTGGGGCTGGTATTAACTATGAAGCAGCATGGCATACTGAACATGACTTGTTGGATCAAGGTGATACCTGCTGGGCAAAAGCCAGCAGCCCTCCTGTGAGAGAAGATGATGTCTTTTCAGCCAGGCTTCAGAAAATGTTGGCAACCTGCAATTCGCATACAACTTTTGATGATAACCCCCCTGGAATGGAAAATCTTAATGAGTTTAAGAAGCTCCCAGAGTCTATTAGTCCTCATACAGGTGCTGTTGGTCTTCCAGGCAATAATATACCTGAAGAAATATTAGGAAATCTGTCTCAAAAGCAAATATGCTCTGCTGGGCCTGAAAACAAACCTGCAGTTCCGAATGATAGTGCGGATTCCATAAGTGAAGGTCCACTCAGCGATGGTCTTCTCTCTGAGGAAGAAGGTGAAAAGCCTTATAATCCATCTTTGAAGATTGCTGAGGCATTAAACGAAAAAGAGTTCTGTGTTGCAGATAAAACTGGTTTTGAAACCATAAAAGAATTTCAGAAGGAGGCAGAAAATTATTTACCTATTTTCACACAGATTAGGAATGGTCCAAAACCATGGGAAGAACTTGTCAAGGGAAGTCCACATAGTGTGATCAACATCTTTGCAAAATCTTATCAGTTGTGTGGGAAAGGTAAGAAAATACAAACCTTTTGATATCTCTGATAGTTTGTTAGGTAAATAATTGAATGAATATTTCTTGAAATTCTGTGTTCTATATGTATGTATACTTTTGCTGGTATCTGCTTATAGGTATAAGATTTTAAATTTGTTTTGGAAATGTCGGCTGCTATACTTTTTTGCAATGAAGTCGATCTTTTGTTAAAAAGTTCCACCTCTTTGCATTGCTAGGGAAAGAATATATTTTCTTAGTTCTGTGTATAGCTATTTAGAATTTTCCGAGTTGTTTTGTATAATTGGTCTTTGAGTCATGATCATTTTACCCATTTGCATACTCTGTGTTAAACCTTTGTTGAAATATAAATTCTTCTGAAATATTGATTGTATTTCATTTTCACTTTCCTCCTTCTGCCAGGATCTGAAGAACATGCAGGACAGGGATCATCAACACATCGACCTTTACTTCCTGCCATGAGCTCTCCAGATAGTATTGCTTCCTATGAGGATGATTTCATCTCATCAGTGGACATAAAGTCTACACCTGAGCACAGGTAGATATTTTTCAAAGGGTGATGAAGCTATAAAATAAGAGGTGAAAAATTATTTTAATTGAATAATATGTGGTTATATATATAATTGTATAATTGTATAATTATAATAATGTCTTAATAGTCTTAGTCTAGTTTTCTTTAATGATACAAATTGCTATCTGAAAATTCTGACTTCTCAGCTTTAAAATTTTAGTATCCCAACATTTTTGTTAGAATTTGTGATGATCTGGGGCATGGCACAAAGACAACACAGTTACATAAGCAAGAAAAGTCCCTTGAGTACCTCCAATTTTGCTCCCAATGTCCAGGTTACCTTTGGCTGGAGAATAAACTCTCCCAAGAATAGTGGAGGAAATTCAGTCCGAAAACAAAGTACATACAAACTGTAAATAAAAATCCACACAAATGGGCTGCAGTAATTAATTTGACAGGGCAAGAGAAGGAATTGCAGATTTGAAAGCACAGCAAAACACACGCAGTTGGGAAGATGCCAGGAACACAGATAAGCCTCCACGATTCCAGATAATTCACAATTTGCTCCCAACAAGTTGCTGTGCACAGCTTCCCTTTTCAAACACTGTGTTTCCAGCTGCAGCTAATGAAGGGAATCAGGGTCCTTTCCTCCCCTGTAAGCCATGCAACTCATGTTGCTCCCTTATCGGTTCCTTCCTGCATGCCCTAGGATGAAGAGAGGGTGGGCCTGGGTCTTCCTCCAAATTCCCTCTGCCTTGCTCTACCTCTCCACTGCTCTGCCCAGCCGGGCTGTACCCTTCCCAGTTTCTTCCACAACCAACAGAGCCACACTCCCACTCCCTGTCAGCTGCTCGGCTTCCCCCTCCAAATCAAATTCTGACAGGGCCATGACAGAATGTTATAAATTAGGACTGCTAACTTCTATTACAGGTAGACCTCGACTTACAACCAGTTTGTTAACAACCATTTCACAATAATGACTGCCTTGGAATGGATGCTTTACATCTCATAAAGCACTTCTGGCTATCGTAAAACCTTGTGCTACCCGCACTCTTGGGTCACAAGATCATATTTGGGACACTTGGCAGTAAGTTTCCAATGTCTGGCAATCATGTGACCATCACTTCCAGTCTTGTCTGCCAGCTTCTCCAGAAAACTAGGGGAGAAGCAGGTAGGGGAATTTTCAAGTGGAGGGGACGTAGGATTTGAGATCAGTTCTCCTAGTGCACCAAGGGATTTCTCCTCCTCTCTGTGCAGGGAGAGGAAATCTTTCTGCACACTGAAGGAATGGACCTCAAATCCAATGGGAATGGTAGTGAACACAGTGAATGTCTATGGAGATTCTCAGTAATCCAAGTCATAGCTGTCTCAAAGATGGCATTTTTTTGGCTCAGAGGCAACTGGATTGTGTTTTCCCCCCCTTGAGGAAGAAGAAAATATTTCACTTCTAATCCAAGAAGCTTCATCAGTTGTGGTGGTGGGCAGATGGAAGGATACAGTGGTGGAATTCATTTTTTTTTACTTCCGGTTCTGTGGGCGTGGCTTGGTGGTCATGTGACTGTGTGGGTGTGGCTTAGCGGTCACGTGACTGGGTGGACGCGCTTGGTCACGTGGCTGGGTGGGCGTGGCCAACTCAATGTCACTCACATCAAGGGGTGCCTCACCTGGCCCCTTCCCTCCCAGCCATTCCTTGTCACCCAGCCTCAACTTATCTATAGTTCTGTAAAAATGTTGTTCACCTTTTTTGACTTTATTATCTGCATACTATAGATGTACTTTCATGGACCACTGAAAGGAGGAAATGGCTCACATGCTTGACTCAAGAGTGTGATATAGGCAACAGGCTTTTAAGGGGCTGCCACAAAGAAAGTGGGGGGATGTATTTTTCAAAGAAGCAGAATGCAAAGAAGAAGCAATGGATGGAAACTGAACAAAGAAAGAAGCAACCTAAAACTAAGGAGAAACTTTCTGAGAGTGAGAACAATTAACCAGTGGACCTGCTTGTCCCCAGAAGTTCTGGGTGATCAATCACTGGAAAATTTTTAAAAGACTGGACAGCCATTTCTCTGAAATGGTATAGGGTTCCTCCAAAAGTCCCTTCTAAGTGTTATTCTGACACCTTTCCCAGGACCTCTACTCAGTTTGGCATCCTCAGTTTTCCTGCCTGAGCAGGGGGTTGGACTAGAAGACCTCCAAGGTCCCTTTCAACTCTTGTTAAACACATGTGTATTTTATGCTCTGGACTATTGACATTGAATGCATGTAAACCCTGAAAAATATGTGGTAGCCCTGGGCAAAAGAAAGGCAGTAGAATCATTCTAGGTGAAGGGGCAGCGTAAAATATTAACACATGATAAATAATGGAACAATTAAAAATAACAGCACAAGAGTTCTCTCTCTCTCTCTCTCTCTCTCTCTCTCTCTCTCTCTCTCTCTCTCTCTCCCTCCCTCCCTCCCTCCCTCCCTCTCTCTCACACACACACTCACACACACACACACACACACACACACACCCCTGTCAGCCTTCATTCCCTCTCACTCCAGGCACTTTACTCACAAGGGGAAGTGAATCCAGCATTAGAGAAGTTCTGCAGGTAAACGGACTTGCATTTGAAGGTCCTGCAAACTTCCCCATGGCTGGATTTCCCCTCCCCCCTGGCTCCAGGCACTTTACCCACAAGGGGAAGCAATACTTCTACTGTCCATGAAGAATCCAGCCTTTTTAAATATAAACAATGTTGTGCCTCAAATGATTATATGGCCTAGACATTTTATTTAAACATGAATCTTTTTAACATTTGTATTTTATTGTGTTTTACTAATCTAGGTGAAATATTAATATATATTGCTAGTCCATGTACAATATGCCATACGCTACATAAATAAATCCAGTTTACTGATTTGAAAAGCAACCACTAGGTTTCAGACCTCTCAATATTCTTTGTTTTTTATCACATTGGGTTTGCCTTTCAACAAAGAAATGATCATGTTCAGAGAACATAAAGCTGCTGTGAAAAACTGATCTGACCTGACACTTACTGTAATAAATATGGAGAGACAGAAGCAGGACTATGAGGCTATGGTTAAGATGTTGTAAGGAGAGGCTTTTATAAACACAAAGCAACAGGCTAGAATGAAGAAATGATGGACTATGATTGCTATTCCAGTATAGCTAAACTAGGGGATGGGGAATCAAAAACAACTTACATCCTGCTGGCGTTTTGTAAGATATCACGAAAAAGAAGCACAAAATAGTTATTTTTGAAACATGGGTTTTAAATTTTATTGTAAAATTCTAATGTATACAATTAATACTTTTAATACATTTTTATTGCAAAGTTCAATAGATATATGTTGAATTTAACAGATGGAAGTAACTGGTACATTTATTTCTTATTAAACTCTAACCCCAATTAAAACATTAGTTTTATTCATGGTGAAGATTACATAAGTTAACTTACCATTTTAGGAGGTTACAGTATCAAAGAGTTTGAAAATTCCTGTATAACGGAACCAATTAGCCATAATTATGTTTATTCACAAAACTAGATGGATTTTATTGTGATATGATTGATAGAGATAAAAAATATTGACAATGTGTAATTCCATGCTTGTATTGGCAGTGCCACAAGTAGCACCAGCCTGAAAGGAGAGCTTACCAGTAAAAAATTGCCTTATGATCACCAAACTATGGAATTAACCCATCATTCCTCAGGACCACTATCTTCAGGTTCTTCTCGTACATCCGCATCTTCTAAAAGAAGAGGAAGAAAAGAAAGTAAGAGCTTTTCAACTGCTTGTTTATTACAAAGATAAGTTTGCTGCCCAGTTCACCAGTTCATCACAATATACATACATCAAAAAGACTTTTCAGGCCAGTACCAATTACAAAGATTAATCTAAGTAAAATAGTAAAAAACCCTTAATTAGGTAATTTTATTATTTGGTTAAGAATCCTACCACATTTTATCTCAAAATAAAATTGAGAGGTAATGGTGATTACTAAAATCGTCATAAGCAATCGGAGGTTGGGTAAAATATATTGTTAAATTTTACTTTTTTGTTTGTTGTTGCATGAAGAGTTTTACTATGACTTGAACCATAATCTGGTACAAATACAGGTAGGCCCTCAACATAGGACAATTTGTTCTGCAATCTTTTCAAAGTTGTCATGATGCTGAACAAAGAGTCATATGATCCATGCCCAAAGCTATAGCTGTTGTAGCAGCCACATGATCAAAATGCAAGCACGTGACAGCTCACTTGTACTTAACAACTGCAAGGGTGTGGCAATTCCTCCCACTCACCTATCTCCACCCACTTGGCCTTTTTTGCCTCCCTGCTACCCTGCACTTTACAGCCCCAACTGACCTTTTCTGCCATCTTCTTGCTTATGCTTCTAATAAAATATGTTTAGTCTAATTTCCAGGCCATATGAGTCTGGCTTTGTGCTGTAAAAAAAAAGGGGGGGCAAAGCATAGAACAGCCCCTCTTTGAGGCAGAGTGCATCAAAGCATTCCTTTGTGCCATCTTCCTGTACCTGATGGGGCTGGCTTTATGATGCAAAAAAAAAAAAAAAAAAAAGCAAGCCAACCCATACGGCCCAGGAGCATGGTACAAAAGGATATTTTGCTATTCTCTGGCTCCTTCAGGCTGCTTTGTGCTTTTTTCCCTATTGCACAAATCAGCCCCATATGGTGCAACAGCTAGGCTGGGCACACCTCACCCTCAGCAAGAGCAAGAAGATGGCAGCAGAGCACAAGGCATCAAGGGTCTTGGAGTGCAGGGTAGCAAGAGCAACTGGGTCTCTTAAGGTTGCATCTTCCTAGGGCATGGCAAGAAGCCCCAGAGCCACATAGTCCTGGAGCTGTTGGGCACTCCACAAACGGGTGCAGGAGTGCCAAAACTTCAAAGATTGGGGAAAGTAGAAGTCCCTTACCTTACTGAGGCTCAGGGTTGTGGGGGATCAAGCTCAGAATAGCTTGAATTTGGGTGGATTTTTGGCTAATCACTGGTAAAATTTGCTTAATGATGGCCACAGGGATTACTGGGATTGTGGCCATGAAGCAATGTGATCTCAGATTGGCTTGCTTTACAATTACATTGCTTAGCAACTAAAATTTCAGTCTCAATTGCGGTCGTAAGTCAAAGACTACCTGTAAATATAGATAGTGGCATTATTTCTTTCAGACTTCCTCTTTCTTGCCAAATATTGTTGTTTCTCCCTAGCAATTATTCAAATCTAATCTCTTCGTCTCTCTTCTTAGTTTTTATTCTTGCATGGCATAAAATAGGTTAAATGTAGAATGATTAGTTCAAGATAATCAAGGAAATTTTATGAATGGGATTTAATGGGAGAATGGCATAACTCTCAGATACTAATATGTACTGCACCATCTTAGTTCTGGTTTAAAATCTTATGATGTTTAATCTAAAAACATTCACTGAGTTTATCAGTTGGTGGGAGAATTCTTATTTTTTGTATTTATTTTTAAACATGGTTTTCTAAAATATGTTACAGAGACAGAATCATTAAATGGGTTTCCAAATGACTCTCTCTGGGAAAAAAGCAAAGCATCCTTAGGATCAGACTATGGTTTGGAACAAGCAAAACACTTACAATCTAGTAACGCAGTGTCTAACAGAGAACAAGAAGTGAACCCAGATTCTGACAGTACTGCAGAGGAACTATCTGGTCACTCATTAAGGAGGTAAAATCCTATTGCCAACTCTGATTTTAAACTCTATAGCATAGTTTATAATTCAGGTAAAATATTGTAAGAGTACAACAGCATATTACTGTTATATTGGTATATTTTATTTATATATAAAGTAGGAATCGGTGTTCTTGGAAGATAACACATAATTTACATTTCCTTTCCTTTTGTCAGTTTTCAAAATGGTCACATAAGTTTAATGTGGATTAAGGGGCTATGCTCTGAGTGTAGAATTCTGCATTTACTTGGTTGGTTGATCAGTATTTACTCCCTTCTAATTAAAAACACTTTTGCAGTGTACAACATCCATCAATACAAATGATAAAACATCCACTGTAGATATCATAAAATAATATAAGAAATCTAACATAACCAATCCTTCAAAGATAATGTCAGCTCACACATCAAAGACTTTATGAAAATGATTCATTTTTAATAACTTACAAAAATACAAGAGGATTTTCAAAGTTTTTATTCTTTTTAGTATTAAAAACATGTTGATTGTAGAGCTGGAAACAACGGTCAAATGTATTTGAAATATGTTTTCTCATTCTGTCCCAGCATATGAAAATATATCCTACTGATGAAAAGGCACAAATTAAGTTTGTAATTTTTAATATCACTAGTTCTTCTTTAAATAGAAAATACTTTTAAGCTATAATTTTAAACTGCTACTTTACGTTTTTGAGGGTAAATAGTTTTTCTAAATAATTTTTGTTTGTTTAGTCTCCCAGATAAAGTTAGATCACCAAGAACAATAAGCTCTCCTCAGTCTCCAAACATACAGAAAAAAATGGATCCTGTAGGAAATACAGCAGAAAAACTTAGATCTTTAAATTCTTCTAGAAACGTAGCTTCTGGATCTAAGCTAAATCCTGACTTCTCTGACTTAAGTATTGGAAACAACAGGACTGGAGCCAATATTCCGAATGGTGAGCTGTCAAAGAATGGAAAAATTATGCTTTATTTGATATATTTTGTGGTGATTTGAGCATATACATGTCGTTGTTTCCTAAGTTGTGTACTGATTTTACAGGTTCCATGCGCTTCTCACCTGCTGGTCTCCAGCATCGTATGTCTGCAGAACTTAATTACCTAAGCACTATTGAAGAGTCGGTACACCAACTCTCTGATATAGAACGTGTGCGAGGGATATCACTTGCACAGCAGGAAAGTGTTTCTCTGGCTCTAATATTAAAGGTAAGATTAATGAATCTGAAATCCCTTAAAATATTTAGTATGTATTTTCAGTTTTTTATCTCTTGGGAACTTCAGTTCTCAAACTTTTCATTCTATGTAAGAAAAGTTTCTATTAATAACTGTAAAAGTAACCGTTATTATTTTTTCCTTCTATTGGTTTTGGCCCTCACTCTAAAGCAGGGGTGTCCAACCTTGGCAACTTTAAGACTTGTGGACTTCAACTTTGCTGGCTGAGGAATTCTGGAAGTTGAAGTCCACAAGTCTTAAAGTTGCCAAGGTTGGACACCCCTGCTCTAAAGTATCTCTGTAGAAGATTAGAAGAATTACAGTAGGGCTGGGAGAGTACCCAAGGTTGACATTTTGTAAAGCAACAAAAATTCTGTGATCTTTATTCCAGTAATTGTGTATTTTCCTTTAAAAAAAGGTTATAGTTACAATTTTCAGTCATGCCTGGCATTCTAATTTAAAAGATATGTTAATTATATTTTCTGTTTTAACCTTGAGGACCAGGGATTGTTGTATACTGTGGTTTTTGTATTTTAATACTTGTACAACCATCCAGAGTTACTATTGTGAGATGGGCAACTATATAAATCCAATTAATTACATAGATTATCATTATGAAATTGGTACTAAAATGTATTAAAGTAGGAGCAGATGCTGAAATATTAAAGCAAATTATTTTATAATTATTTCATTGTATTTTATAATTATAATTAAATATCTGATATATTTCAGCTACTAAATTAAAACCATTTAGAATTAAGTTAATGAGCCATTACTGTTTTTAAATAATGGAAAATTGTACAACCCTTTTGCATAATTCTATAAAAAGGAAGAATTTAAGTGAATAAATAATAAGTAAATTTTCACCTGTAGTCCCAGCAGCAGAGACATGAGAGGGACTTGGCTCTTCTAAAGCTCAAGGCAGAGCAAGAAATGTTGGAAAATCAAAGGAATCTGGAAGAGGCAAAACAAAAAGCAGCTCAGGTAATGAAGCATTTTAAACAGCTTGAAAAAACAAAACAAAAATAGAAACCTTTTCCACAGAGAAATGGCTGGTGATAGCAATGGATGGTAGTTCAAAATGATAGGCAGTATATTGATATATTGAAACATTGTGTTAGTGATGTGAGACATTAGTGATTAGCAAAAGCATTTCTTCACAAAGTGGTGTATTTTGCCAGTATTTCTCTAAATTATTAGAACTTCCCTTGTTCAAGAATCAGGGTTGCAGCATGATGGCTTTATTTGTTTTTGAACCACGTACAGCTTAGAACCAACATACTTAAAGAGCATTCATATACTTTATTTATACAACTGTGATTTAAAATTACATTTTCTATCAGTAACATGAAATAAGTTTTGTTATTAAGGAAATAATCCCTCCCCTAAGTCAATTAGGATGAATTTCATGTTCATGTTAAGGTTAAAGCACAGCTACACTTTTAATAAAAGTAAATAGATTTCAAAACCAAGCTTGTATCACCATGTATAGGCCCATGCAGAATCATTACATCAGTTGGCACAATCACATCAGGAGGCAGCTGAGACTCTACAGGACACCACATCTAAGATTGCAACTCATCAGCTGGAGACAGCCCTGTTGACTGCAAATACTGCTCGTCAGATACGTGAAGTGAGTTATTTTCTGTTGCTTCTTAGCACATAAGAAGTTCATTGATATATTTGAAAAATGTATTTTGCTCTGCTTTTTATTAGATGACAGAACGTGCACGTTTCCAGATCTCTGATGCAGTTGGTACTACTGCAGCTCCAGTTACTACGTTATTTGACCAAGAATGGAAGCACGGTTCAGCTTCCTTAAAGCAATTAAAACTTCACAATATGAACAGGTATTTTATGTAGAAATTTAATTTGAGGCTGTAATATTTTTGATGAAGGTACTTCAATAAGGAAAACGTGTCAAAGTATCTGTAAATAGTAGATTTCCCTGATAATTCCATTGATTTGTTTATTATAGGTCTGTAGGAAAATGTCAGTCATAGAAAGTTGCCACTTCACTATGTAATTTTGTTTTCATAAATTTGCCTCAGGTGTGTAGGGAAGGGATAACTACAGGTGAAGCATTGTCAATATGTAGATGGTATTAAAGTACAGTTTGATTTATAGGAGCATACTTGCCTCCCCCCTCCTCCCTCCAAATGCTGGTTTTGAAATAAAAAGCCTTTTAGTTTTTCCAACCAATTTAGATCTGTTTCACAGCGCTCTGGCATAAAACTTCCTTCTCCTATCAAGTACCTCACCTGTTGTGAGAAAATAGTAGCACAGAACGATGCGCTTAGAGCTTTGCTAGTTGAGGAATCCTCCCTTGTTTTTCTATACTTGCTAGAAAAAGGAACAATAAAAGCTGATTCTTGTACAGATATACAGTGTTGGAAATTACCAGGGGTAGGATTCAATTTTTTTAACAACCGGTTCTGTGGGTACAGCTTAGTTGGTGGGCGTGGCTTGCTGGTCATGTAACTGGGTGGGTGTGGCCATCTCGACGTCACTCACATGAAGGGGCGCTTCTCCTTGCCTGGCCTCTCATGACAGTGGGGATGCTGCAATGGTTGTAAGTGTGAAAAATGGTCATAAGTCACTTTTTTCAGTGAAATTGTAACTTTGAATGGTCACCAGTTTCAGACCAAAACTCAAAAATAGTATGTAAACTCACGTTTGAATGTCAATCTTTCTAGCTAGCCAAGAAGCCTTGCTGAATGTCACTCATCTTGGTTCCTTGTCATTAAAAGCTTTTTTTCCGGCAGCTCTGCTTCATTATTCAATTATTTCTTCAAATACTCCAGTGGGCGTATTTCCTCCCAACTGCAGTGTAAAAAGCTTAAAACAACCTTTCCCCTTTAAGAAAGTACCAGCAAAGGGAAAAAAAAAAACCTCCTTCTGAGACATTAAGTCTAGGCATACTGCCAAGAATGTAAGAAGGGTAGAAAAAAACCAAAAGGCGATTTCTTTCAACAACTGGGAACTGCTTAGAAAGTTAACAACCGGTTCTAGCGAATAGGTAGAATCCCACCCCTGTAGAATCCCACCCCTGGACATTACCATTTATTTAACTTTAATATATTGCATTTGTATTCAGTTATTTCTCAGGCAACTGTAAATGCTGCTGTGATTTTTAAAACAATTCAAACTTTCCTGTTTCCTTTAATAGAAAAGGAGATTCAATCAGCACACCATCAGGTAGAGAGGAGACAAATAACTCAAAGCATCATTGTTTGCATGCATTTGATAGCTATTCAGAATCATCAAGATCAAAGGCACATGATCAGAGGTGAGACACAAGATTTATAATCACTATCTATCAAGTATAAATTCAACCAAGAAGGTTTGGTTTAATTCAGGAAATGATGGCTAGGTTGAGGTTTTCTTTCTCTCAAACAGTATTTTCAGTCACCTATATCTCTTTTTGTGAATCCAAACTAGCTCAAAGTATTCTTAAATCAATTGTTATATTTATAAATAATAACCCTAACAATTCATTAAATTTATGGGGCTGTCAAATCAAAAGAGTCTATACAGAGTTTAAAAATAATATGTAAATAGAAATACTAGCTAATTGGGGGAATACGTTTCTGAAAAATAGTATGCAGAAATTTTTGAGGACCTTTTTTCTGGGACCCGTCAAATAAAATTCCGTAGCAGTTGGGCTCATAGCATGCCTTCTGTGCCAGATCTTATGGGATAGGCAGATGTAATTGTGAAGAGGTTTCCTCTCAGATAACTTGGTCCCATGCCATGAACGGCTTTAAAGGTAAAAAGCAGTACCTTGAATTGGAGCCAGAAACAAGCTGGTAACCAATGCAGCTTGTGGAGCACAGATGTAAAGTGTTCCACTCTGGGGGCATGCATACAACTGCCCATGCTGCATTCTTCATTAGTTGAATTTTCCAGATAGTTTTTAAGGACAACATCCCCATATAGAATACATTGCAGAAACCCAAAGGAGAGGTGACTTGCACATGAGGGACTATGAACAGAGCAATTGCATGAAGCTGTGTAAATTCATTCTGTGCGTTACATCAGTATTAATTCAGGACTCCTATATGCCTTTTTATAATGCAGTAGTAGCAGCAGTCGGCAGGAAAGTCCATCTTCTAAGGAAACCAAGAAACTTTCTCATCGTGAAAAACCAAGCAGTTCCATTGAGGAGGAAGCTCCCACAGCAATCAATGATTCACTGCAGAATATCAGTATCCCATCTATTCATGACGAGAGAGGTTAGTTTTCAGATCAATATTTAACCAAAGCAATGCTCATTCAATTTTTGCTTTGTAGTTGTGTTCTTTCCACTGCTATGTCAATGATTTTGCTCAAGGGTCTTCCAACTTGGCAAGCTTAAGACTTGTGGACTTCAACTCCCAGAATTCCAGAGCTAACATGACTGGGGGAAGAATTATGGGAGTTGAAGTCCATACGTCTTAAAGCTGTCAAGTTGAAGACCCCTGGTTTTGCTGATGAGTTACATGCTAATAATATAAAAACAATTCCCCATTTCCTACCCATCATTATCCTGATTTCTTTATATGTTTGTTTTTGAGTAACCATCTGTTGGACTCTGCAGAACTTGCAGTCTGACAGTATCATTGCCAAACTGTCCCTGGCTTGCTGTTGCTTTCATCCTCCTTATTCTTAGCACTATGGCTGAATAACTGTCCCCCTTCTTCTTGTGCTAGTTATCATTTTTAAGAAAAAAGAAAGGTAAATTTAATCTCTACAAGCATACATGCATTTGTGAATGCTGTGAAACAAATGTTCAGAATTCTTTTGGTTGCTTTCTCTGGTATATCCAAAAAATGGGATTCTTGGAAATGAGGTAGGGGTGGGAAAGATGTACATTACAACCAGTGTACTTAGTTTTCAGTAGATTCCAGTAAGAGCTATTATTGAGGAATAGTAAAGTTATTTTCTTACCCCAAGGCATACAAGCTGAAAAAGGGCAAAGTTAGTTCATAGCCTGATTTTTTTTTCTGCCTTCCTTTCTAAGAAGAAAAAGTATTTTGGAAAGAGGTTTCCTAACTTTGAATGTTCTGACACCTTTTGGCAGGACATTTATTTATATATTTATGTACTAGAATTAAATGCACCCTTTAGGAGAAAATGATTCAGCACAATGTCTTTTTAAGAAACTATAGTTTTTTTCTGATTGGTTCAGCTGCTTTGAAAGTTGTTCCAATATCTTCAAAGGCTTCTGTAGATACAAGCAAGATAAATGGTAGTAGCCGCTAGAGAGCCAAGAAACATTGCAGCAGCTTTAATGGTTTGAAAAGAGTTACTATGGGTTGGGGTTAGGGTTGGGTTACAACCACTTGTTCAGTGATCATTCATAGTTATAAGGATGCTGAAGAAGAGGGACTTAGAATTGATCCTTGGAGTTCCAGCCTTTGCAATGTGCTCACAGCCATGTTGTTGCAATCCGGGTTCTTGGGTGGGTGGCTTGCGATTATAATGTTGCTGCAAAGTGTGATCAACATGCAAAGTCAGTGGGAAAGCCAGCAGAAAGTTTTCTTTTTTAAAAAAACAAGTTTTATTCAAAGCAGAAAGTTTTCAAGTTACTCCTAAAAGTTGTTGCCCCCACTTTTTTTCTAAAGTGCCCCACTACAGAGTACGAGAGCCCCTGCTGTACTACCTGCCCATACTCAGTAGTGCCCATTTATAGTCCAATAACACCAATAGCACCCACCCACAGCACCCCGCATCTTCTAACAGCTCTCATCTCCCCAGCTTGCTTGCTTAGGACATCTGCGATCCTCTCTTAACAACTTAGGTGATCTCTGGGTTACAAGAACCAGGTCTGCTGGGTTTATTGTTGCTAGGCGATGAGATTAGGTGATATCACGCTTTAACAACCCACATCGCTTGCAAATGGAGCATCTCATTCCAGTTAAGTTTGTACTTCAAGGGCTTCCTTGAATCTTCCCAAAACATGTCTCTCAAAGAGTTTACACAGCTTTATTATGTAATAGTTCATAGTCTGTGTATATGTTTATTGTTTTCTTAATAAGGTCAGGAATTTTGATAGTTAGGCACATCTATATTTCTGTCCATTCAGTCAGTATTTACTCATTCTATATTTGCAACATAATCTTATTTTGTAGCATTTTTTGTTCTGTAATGAATTCCTTATTTTTTCCCCTTATATTGTATCTGTTCAGATTCCACTTCTGTTGCCACAGAATATTCCCTGAAATTTGATGAGTCTATGACAGAAGATGAGATTGAAGAACAATCATTCCGGTCTTTGTTGCCTTCTGAGAGCCACCGTCGGATCAATCTGAAGAAACGAAATCACCAGATTTATTCTGATGAGGAGGCTTCTCCTGGAAAGCCTGCCCTGTCACCTATTAAGGCAAGATTTCAATAGGCTGGAGCTATTCATTTTTTGGAATCTTAAAAATTTTAATAGGCCTGTTTTCCATTTGCCAATTGTTTGTGTGGGAATTTATTAATGCGTGTTTTAGTTGTTTTTAGCTGTTTTAAATTTGTTACAAATTATACAGTATATGTGTAACTGCTCTTAGAAGAACATTTGTCATAAAAAGTGAAACAATCAACAGAAATAAATACATAGGTCTGTCCCCTAGTTGCTTTCTGAAGATGACATTATCTGACATTCTTTTCATTAATCTGACTACTGGGTGGCCATAAATATCTGCAGAAGTTCATCATTATGTTGACTGCTAAAGATTCAACATTTTGCGCAAGTTGTGGTTTTCTAAGCAGTGGGTTGGACTGGAAAACCTCCAAGTTCCCTTCCAACTGTGTATTCTATTCTTCCCATAAGTCTTTTCATGGAGAATAAATATAATGATCTTGAATGCAGAGGGAATAGTTCAATAAATAATAGGCATAATTAATGAAGATTGTTTTAAAAAATGAGTATCTATCGGTGAGGTGGATTTATATTGAGATTTCTGGAAGTTTGATCTATGAATGGCTGCCAATAGTAATAGCTGTATTAAAACCTAATTTAAATGCATCATTTTGCCAAATATAATTTGCTGAATTAATAATTTTAGTAAGACATTTTATGAAGACAGAATTACAGGAGACCAGTTTCTGCTCATTGCCTTCCCAGAAAGCCTGTGTCAGCTTTTATTGTAAATATGCAACACATATGAATTAATAGTGGGATTCTTCCCAGGTGCACTGGGAGAGATAATAGATACTGGAATGAATACCTTTGCACCTAGAAAATCATGTTTCCCTGTCCTCTTCCACCTCAACTGCAACTTTGTTAATGCTCTTGTCTGTTATTCTGTTGCTGCTTGTCTCAAGTTACTGATTTTCATAGTCTCACATATAAATTTATTAAATGAATAAATGAACATACCTTATACATAAAATATTCATTTATCTGCACTGTAGAAAACAGTATTTCTTTATAACAACAGTGGAAATCTGGTAACGATTAGTATAAAAGTATACCAACAGTTTGGAACCTCAACAGTTTGCCCCAGTAAAGAGATTGTGAATTATAGGAAAAACATTTTTTGTTTAATTTTTTTATCAGGACCTGAACCTGCCATTTTCAGCAGGGCAAGACAGTTTTTCCAAATTTACAATGGAAATGGTACGGCAGTACATGAGAGAAGAAGAAATGAGAGCTGCTCACCAATCTTCACTGCTCCGATTACGTGAAAAGGCACTTAAAGAGAAGACTAAGGCTGAACTAGCTTGGCTAGAACATCAGAAACGGTAAAGCTGGAAACCCCACAATGTATAACATAGCCAAGAGTTTTGCTCATTCTGATTTTAGGCTTTTTTGATTTATATTAAATTCTTATTACAAATGTTTCATGAATGCCATGAAAGAGGTAGCAAGCAAAGAAGAGTTCTTTGTAATTTTAATATGATCATGATGTCTTTAATTTTGTTTGGTTTGTACTCCTACCCATCCCCATCTTTGTATTTATGACTTTATACATTACATCATAATGAGGTTATTTTCTCAAATGAAATCTTTTTAAAAAGATCATTCAAATGCAGTTTTGCTTCTTCAATTACTTATATTTTTCCAATAATATATGAAACAAACATAATGTTAAAAAGTTACGATATTTATGTAATTACTTACCAAGCACATCTAACCAAAATATTTTTACAATCCCCAAGTCATGTCACAACTTTTGAGCATCCCTAATGTTTAGAAATTGAAAGTATTTGGCATGCCCTAAAAATAGTATCATATATTTAATTATCTCACCCACTTCACATCTGTTTTTTAAACAAATGTTGAATAGCTTCCAAATTTCCTTATGCATTTGCTGACATGGAGATAAAACTCCTTGTTTTATCAATAGCGTAAAACTATAACGAAAAGCAAAAGGCCAAAAAAAATGAGGGCAAATAATTCAATACAGAAATGGAAGAAATGTTTTTGCTACTTATTTTTAGACATTTACGAGATAAAGGAGAAGATGATAAAATGCCACCTATCCGGAAAAAACAACGTGGCCTGCTTCTTAAACTTCAGCAAGAGAAGGTAAACACTACTTTTACGTTTAATGCTTTGAACCAGCAGTCGCCAACCAGTGGGCTGTGGCCCACTGGTGGGCCGTGAGAAAATTCTGGTGGGCCACAGAGAAATCTCACCTGCAGAGCATCCCCCGAAAACAATTAATCCAGGCTGCGCAGAAACACAAGGCTGCGCCGCCCACATGGCCCACGGGAATCCTCCCCGCCCACTCACTCCTTACCCAGCAAACTTGCCTGCTAAAATTTCCCTTTTTCCGACCATCATCTGTTCTGCTGTGCCGGGAGATATAGATTAGCTAGGAAGCAGAAAATGGTTGGATTTCTTGCTTTCTAGCTAGTCTTTAGATCTTTGGCTTTGCTTTTAAGTACAGCCGAACTTCCCTTAGGACTGAAGGTTTGCTTGCAAGCAAATTCAGTGCAGACTCACGGCAAGCAAATTTGAGAGACTGAGCTAGCCGATGGCAGATAGATAGATCACTGAATGATTCTATGAGCAACTCAGTCTGCCTGCGTTGCCTGATTTTGGGTAAAAGTTGCTCTTTTTTTAAATAAAAAAAATCAATATTTACATGCATTGTGTGCTGTAAGTTAATTTTATGAGTTTGCTTGCAAGCAAATTTTATGTGACAGACTGATCTAGCCAATGGCAGATAGATCTCTGAATGAATCTGTGATTCTGTGAGCAACTCAATCTGCCTGCCTGCTTTGCCTGATTTTGGGTAAAAGTTGCTCTTTTTAATGAAAAATTCAATATTTATATAATATTTATAATATTTACATACAAGCCATGCCCAGCCAGTCACATGACCACCAAACCACACCCACAAATTAGGCCACACCCACAGAATCAGTCAGTGGTCCCTGGGATCTAAAATTATGAGTTTGGTGGTCCCTGAGGTCCAAAAGGTTGGCAACCCCTGCTTTGAATTGCCTCATAGATGGGAGTCTTGCTATTCTCAGAAGGTAGATGGGACTCAGAAGGTAGATGGGACTGGCCATTGTTAGAACTTGGACAGAGGATCTCCCAAGAATTCCAGAGATGTAGACTAGATTGGATAGGAAACAAATCCCCTCAAAGCACTTTTTTCATCCTGTCAAGAAATTAGAATAGATGCTCTCGCCAAGAGCTGGAGTACATGATTGTATTTTTATTTTGAGGTAGTTCTGACTCAGTTAATTCTTAAACAGGTTGTTAATTGGGTATGCAAATATTCTGAAAGTCATAATATTTAAAGTCATAATTAGTGCAACTATTAGTACAAATAACAGGTTTATTAAGATTTACAATAGATTTATTGGGGGGGTATTGACCTAATGTTGATCCAAAATACTACCTTATCTTGTGGTTTATTTAGTGTATCGACATATACAACAATGATTGCCAAGAGGCTGGTTCTGGGATACTTGGAGTAACTTGTAATAGTTTGTACTAATGTCATATGTATTTATTTAAAGAAATATTAATGTCAGTAGACCATAGTATCATATTAATAACTTGAATTGACATTTATGTGAATACATAACATATTTTCTCTTAATTAAATTTACTATGTAGGATGATATACAGTACTGGCCGTAGGGCATTTATTATAAAATAAATAGTGAGAAAATGTCAATTTTCATCCATAAAGTGCTAATTTTGATAGAATAATTCAGCACGTATTCTAAAAGTGAAGGCTATGTACTGTGGCAACCCAAAATTAAATTATTATATGAACAACCATATGAAATCACAGTTGCCCATTCTTTAGCTAGTATTGACCTTCATGTTCATTGAATTCTTCCCAAGAACCTAGGATATCATAATATATCAAAGTACAGTATGTGCAGATTCAACTAGTGTGGCCTTTTGTAACTGTAGTTGGAAATGTTGTCAATATACCTCCAAGATTTTTTGCTTTGGCACCCAACATGTTAATAACCATTGGGACCATCAGCGCTGGTTTTTTCCATAATCTTTCAACTTCGGTTTTCGGATTTGGATGCTTTATGATCTTCTCCAGTTCTTTGTCTTCTGCTCCCCCTAATATTGCCACATCAGTTGTCCATATTTTATTCTTTTCAACCACAGTTAAATTTATGTGTTATGTGCCTTTGGACTTTATTCATTTATATTTGGAAATCCCACAATATTTTAACCTACTCATTTTTTACTACTATTTTCAGCTATATATTCCAATCAGTTTTTCATTTTTACAGATGTTCCAGTGAATCATTTTGGTGACTGTGTTATGTCATTGTTTATAATTAGTTTATGTGATCTTCATACACATAAACTGAATATATGATCTACATTTTTAACAGAATAACAAGGTTGGATGGGACTTTAGAGTTCTTCTAGCCCTGCTTGGGAAGGAAGTCCTACACCATTACAGACAATTATTTTCTGCCTCTTTGCACAATTTGCACTTTGAATCATTTGATCATTTTTCAGTTCTACCTTTGATTGCATTAGCTTGCTCTTGAGCAGCCAAAATCGAGAGCTCAGTTCTGTTTTTTTAATGTTCCAGTTATAAGCCTTTGCCAGGTTTTATCTTTATCTACTTTGCCCTCAAGTCTTTGTAGAAATTAAGCATGAAATTAAGCATTAAGCTTTTCCTTGCCAGCATTCAGAATGTATATAATTGCATTATTTCAACAGTCACATTTTGTTTTTTACTTGCATCAATCCTTGTTCTGGGCTGTGTTTTACTTAATCAGCCAATGCAAGCTTTTTTTTTCTTTGACAGTATATCTGACTTGAAATGAACCTCTGCCTCCACTTCTACAAGGCAGATATAATCTATCAATATCACTAGAGGAATGTCATGCATAGTGAATAGTCACATGGGTTTTTTTTTTCTCAATCCAAACTGTCCAGATGAGGTTATATCCAGTTAATAACTCCAACAGTTATCAATGTGCAGATATTGATGGCTTTGAGGGTGTTTCAACTGTTTAATTGTGTCTGGCAATTTTCTCACTCTTTGGATGTATTCTTTACTAATTGCATTTTTAACTTACCCATACTTCAGTTTATCCAACTATAAAATGCCCAGATACTTGTAGGCTGCTTATATTTCTATTATGTTTAGTTTCATAATCAGCCTGATGTTTAGATTGGCTTTGGCATTTTGATTCACTTGCTGAGTCCTTTCCAAGGACCCTGGTTAGAGAGATTTTGTTCTTTGATGGTGTTAAAAGTATGGTCGCAAGATATAAGCTTTTTGCAATTGATTGATGGTGATGTTATCAATGCTGATGGTGTTCAAATTGTGCTCCAGATGTCCCGGGATTGCACCCAAGGCAGCTATTGGTACTATCTTTGCTTTCCGTTGCCACAGTTCTTCTACTTCTATTTTCAGGTCTTTATACTTTGTGATTTTCTCCAGGTCTTTCTCTTCTATTCTGTTGTCTCCAAGTACTCATTGTCCACTATCCAGACTTTTTTTTTGTCTTGTCTTATTGAAATTGTTACGTCTGGGTGTTATGTGGCAGATGCTTGTCTGTTTGAAGTCTGAAATCCCAGAGTACTTTAACTTCTTCATTTCCTTTTACTTGGTCTATTTTGTGGCCCCACTAGTCCTTGCTTGTAGGCAAACTGTATTTCTTGCAGCTATTTCAGTGCATCTTCCATTCTTGCTGCTTCGTTATGCTATTGTTGGTAGTCAGTCTCTATGATCTTCTTGCAGTAGTTAACTAGTGCTGAGAAGCAGGAAGCAGAGCACAGGGTGCCTCAGGGTGGGGGAGGCTGCAACATGCACTTCATTTCTACCCCTGCTCCTATCTCTCAATCTCTCTCTCCTTTCCTTTTGGCTGCCTTGCACTTCAGTACATACACCTGCTATCCCCAGCTGATTTTTGCCATCTTCGTCTTGCTGCTGATGAAATGCACCCAAACTGAGGCCCCTGCTCATTTTTCATGCACGGCCTTCATGTAAGTGGTTACAGAGTGCAAGAAAGACCAGAAAGGCAGAGATGGGAAAGAGATAGGTGGGAATTGAAGTAGAAGTGTGCAAGAGAAGTATGAGGTACTAACCTCATGACTGTGTAGTCCTGATCACAATCAGAACTATTGATACTGCCATTCCTAAGTGATGCAGAAAGATGATCTTCCACCTAATGACGGCTTTGCTTAGCAATGGAAATTCCCAGTTAGAGTCATTTGTGGCTAATCACCTGTCCAAGAATATTAGCGCAAAGGTAGGGAACATTTCAGTCTTTGTGCCAAATCATACAATTACACCCACAAAACAGGACAAATTATTTTATAGAAAGCAAACAGATAATACTCAGATACAGAAAAAATATAGGGAATACTATTCCCCACCCCAACTCTAATCATAACTACCACAGGGTTGTGAAGGGAAGTTCTTAATTAACTTTTTTTTAAAAAAGCCATACAGGAAAATTGCCTTTTGCAAGGGAATTTCCTGAAGCAAACTGCTACTACTATTTGGTGGCAAACAGGCTTCAGTAGATGTTGTGCCTGCTCACAAGCTTTGGATCTGAAGTAACCAAACAAGGAAATTAAAGATCAGAGATCAAAGAAAATTGAAAGCTGAGGATTCTGAATTTTAATTTTAAGAAATTTATTAATGAATTTCTATTGCTATAACATGTCATAGGAAAACAGTTTTAAAAATAACATCAGCAAAGATAGTGATACACAGAATTCAGAAAAAAGAATAAAGAGGGAGAAAACAAATTCATAGTAAGTTCTAAATAGTGTGTAAGAGAAATTGGTATGGGAAAGACGAGAGAATATTTTCATTTTTAGAAAGAAGATTACAGATAGAAGTAAAAACAAAATTAATAAAATGGCAGTATATAAAATAGAAGGAGAGAGTGGAGAGTTCTTTGGGGATTTGGATAAACTTCTAGTAAACTTTGGATAAAAGCAACAAGCAGAAAATTGTAAAGTGTGGCACAGCATAGAATAAAAATGAAAAACTAAGGATATTTAACAGGTAAACTGGTGAGGAAATAACAGCTCATTTTTTTGTTATTGTTTTATCCTGTTACCCATAAAGGCAGAAATTAAGCGTCTTCAGGAAGCTAATAAGGCAGCACGGAAAGAAAGGCAACTTATTCTTAAACAGCAGGAAGAAATTGAACGGATACGCCAAACCACTATGAAATTACAGGAAAAACTCAAGTCTGCAGGAGAAAACAAGGTGATAAGTTAGAATGCAATTAATATGCTTATTTTATTCATCCAGTTGACATTGTCAAATGAAACAACATTTCATTTGAAGAATAAAATTTGTGACATTCTTAAGATACAAAGAATAAATAAACTTCATTTTTCTTAATGTAGCAATTGTATCTGTAATAATCTTAGATTTGGGGATAATCTTAATGTTGGTTGTAATTGTGCATATAATTGATACAAGAAACCTAATTATGAAAGTGATATGACATCATCATTTTCAATCTACATATGTATTTTGGTTACCAGCAAATTTTATTTTTTTAAAAGCTATTCCCTTCTAAGATTTTAGAAGTTAAAATTTCTATTTTTCAAAAAATAAAATATAAAATATAGGTGGTCATTTATTAAGGGCCATTTATTCAATGACTGTTCAAACTTGCAGTACTGCTGAAAGTGTGGTACTTAGGACTGATGTTTGATGTTCCACCTGTCACAGTGTCTTTGCCATTACATGACTGCAATAAGCAACTGGCCCAGATTGCCGACCATTGCATGCTCATATTATTGTGACATTTACTGCCAGCTTCCCCCTGCCAAAATTACTGAGGAAGCTGGTAGGAAGACAGAGCTTTCAGTTATATGAGGTTCCCATTTAATGACCCACATAGTCATTATTTAACAATGATAAAAGATACTTCCAGAACTATTGTTGCTAAGGAGCATGATCATGTGACATTGTACTTTATGATCACATTGCCT
Source organism: Hydrophis major (assembly GCA_033807585.1). NCBI lineage: Eukaryota > Metazoa > Chordata > Lepidosauria > Squamata > Elapidae > Hydrophis > Hydrophis major. Next base: position 133,192,511 of record CM066330.1, read on the forward strand.
GGCAATAAAAATTTCAGTCCCAATTACTGTGGTTAAATGAGGACTAATTATAAATAAAATTTGAAAACAAAGTATATCAGACTTTGTTCCATGGAGTCTGCATTGAAAGTTAATCTAGGAAACAAGAATCAAAAACCTCTGGTTTAATAGTATTTATAAAAAGTTACAGCTCTCGGTTTCCTATCTTGATAACTCTCAACCTTTTTATTAGCATTAGAAATAACTCTTCTGCAGAAATCTGAAGAAAATTTACATTGCCTCATTTGAACATATGGCAAATATAAAACCTAGTACAGTGTTCATCTGACAAGTGATTTCTATTTGTTTCTTTGTTTTAGGAACACCGCAGTGAAGATGATAAAAAACAAACACATTGCTCAAGTCCTCAGCCAACTGACGCAGAGGTCTATAGCCCTTCCTCCATTTCCAGTTCTGAGACAAGTAGTATCATGCAGAAATTAAAGAAAATGCGGAGTCGAATGGATGAGAAGTAATTTGTATTTTTATTCCTAATAGAAATGGCTTCCAACAGCTATTGTGGAATTTCAGCTTAGTCTAAATGGTGGTTTGGTAGCTTGAATATATTAACAAATTGAATATCCAGACTGCCTTTCCATCATGAATAGGTGTGAAAAAGTAATGTTCCTGATACCTGAAATAATGTTTAACTGGTAATGGTAGAAAATGAACGTGGGGCTTTCTGCAGGCAAAGCATATGTACTATCATTGAATCTATGTGTGTGCCCCTTCTTGTAATTGGTGCAGCAGCTAGACAGGAATTTTATATACACATTTTTATTACTTTAATGCAGAATACTTGCCTTAATGTAATGTTTGTATATAGCTTTTTAAAAAGTTGCTTTTCTTTTTGAATTATCTTCAATCAAAATATATTCTTATGCCTGAAAATTTGACTTCATCAGGAGAAAAATGGATTCCTGTTAAAGAATATTGGACTTTGAAACTGTATATTGAGCTAAATTTTCCCAATTTTGGGGGGGAAATGGTTTTTGTAGTAATATGCATCTCTCCATAGTAAAAAATGCGCAACTAATATTTCCTTCACAACAAAAGAAAAATGTAGCACTGTGTGAGATAGCTACTAAATGTAATAGTGAAAGATTCAATCATAAAACACACAAAAAAATCATTTATTGCATGGTATTTTATAATACATATAGGACTTTCGTATATATTTCTATGTTTCAATAGTAGAATTGAATTGTTATCAATTTTTCATAATCCTTCAAGAAACTATTCTGAAAACACGAAAATTCTATGACTTTCGTAATATCTTAAGAGCTTGGGATTTAGTCACAATTTAAGTATCTCAGTTTATAATAGAAGAAAAATAATATGGTGGTAAAAGTAATCTCTCTAGTTTTTAAGATTATGGAAGGACAGCAGTTACCCTCTGCTTGTTAAAAGAAATGTATTGCCAGTATTTCAATTTAGTAAAGCTTTTGAACATGCATTTAGTGAGGATAGAGAGCATGATACAGTTATAAATACTAAGTAATGCAGAATTAGGTAGAATATTATATTAGTTTGGGAAGAATATATAAAAAATTAGCATAGCTTTTAAAAAATATTAAATGGTGAGGATGAATTGAATAATGATTCCTCCAATAAGATTTTGACTAATAGAGATTCTGGGGAGTATCATAATTGATCTTTGGATAATGAAGACAAAAAGGCTATTGAACAGTTTGCATGTGAATAGGAGCATGCTGTGTCAAAGAATTAATCTCTTTTGATATTAGTTTTGATCTTATCTTTGTAAATTCTTAACTGACTTTCTCTAGCAGAGGCTTCTGTGCTCTAAAAGCTTTTTTTGGTTATTTTTTTCCCTAAATTTTTGCTATTTTCTGGTTAGGCATTTAATAAAATGCTGTTTGCTACAAAGCAATATATGAAAATGGAAGCAAAATGACAGCCTATAAACTCAAGTTTACATAAAGATTTGAGCCTTTTTAAAACTAAGCAATCTTACGAGCTAAAACTGTTTTTGTTTGATTTTTGGATTTTGTTCGTTGAGCTTACAATAGTTGAACATAGGCTCATTCCAAAATTGGTAAAATGAGGACCCAGATTGTTGGAGGCAATATACTGACTCTGTAAACCGCTTAGAGAGGGCTGTAAAAACACTGTGAAGCAGTATATAAGTCTAAGTGTTGCTGCTATTGGTATAAATACAATAAATACAACACAACATGAAAACTTGGCGTAATTAATTAAAATAGTGTAATAAGCTTTTTAAAATGCACTATTAAATAAATAATTGGAATTGCCCTTAAATGTAGTTCCTAAAGCAACTGGAGAATTATCTATAGCATTGTACCATAATAAAGTAGAGTTGATAGTATAAGAAACGGGAAGCAATTGGAATAAAGAATTTTAAGTGATGCTTATTTTCTGTTGCAGTTTGAAAGATTCTACTTGTTGATGGATGATGATGTTTGACACTTGAGATTCATTTAAAACTCTGCTAGACCTTTTCCTGCTCTTGCTTTCTGTCTGTTTCTGTTGCTATCGGCTTAAAACTCTTCCTCCTTATTTTGTAGACACTGCTCTCCTGTTCACTACTTCTTCTCTGTCTTTACGTCTCACCACTGGGCTTCTCTCAGTGTCTGTTTTCCCAACCTCCATCCCAAATTCCAGCTGTATATCTACAACCAATTGGTCAGGTAACTTTCTACCTTTTTCAATGGTAGATTCTTTGATTGAGCATGCCCTGTTCAATTTTAAATTATTAGGAGTTCTTTTAGAACTCTTTCTCCCCCTGTATAAAGTTAGGGATTTCTGCATAAATAGCTGACAATCTCTAACCAGTTAAATAGAGCAACAAAGATGATAATGGATTTGGAGGCTAAATCATACAATGAACAGCTAGCTTAATTAAGAGAAGAATCAGGGGAGACATGATAGCAGTCTTCCAATACTTGAAGGACTGTCACAGAGAATAGGGCATCCATAGTACCTGAGAGCAGGACAAGAAACAATGTGTGGGTGCTTGTCAGAGGGAGGCTCAACCTGGAAATAAGGATAAATTTCTTGACAGTAACAATTTGCTCCCTGGAGTTGTAGGTGCTACATCATTGAAATTTTCAAGAAAAGTTTTAGACAACCATTTGTCCAGAATAGTATATAGATTCCTCCTGTCCTAGGCAGGGGGTTGAATATGGAGACCTCCAAAGTTTCTTCCAGTCTTATGGTCGTATGATTCTATGATCATGCACAAAACAGTTTTGGAAAAGTGAACTTTAGACAAAGGTCTTGAAAATTAATTTGCCTTTTAGTGTCCTATTTGTTAGGAAAATCTGTTTTGATTGCTTTAACTACGTGCAGCACAAAATTATACAATTGCATCTTTCATCTCTTTTAAATTGGTTTTTTAAAAATTGGCTTTGTATGAGGTCATAACAGTAGAATTCTCTTTCCCAAGAATTCAAACCCATAGAAATGAATTCAAGTCAGAATTCAGAATATTTTTGTTGTTGTTTTCAGTAATTGAGTAATAATTAATTCAGTAATAACTTGGAGTGTTTTCATGAGTTTGTATGATATAAGAAATAGAGAAGAGAAGAGAGAGAAAATTGTTAGCTTAATGTGGAAGAAAAGGCTAGAACTACATAGATTTTGAACCTATTTCCTTTGTTCTTGATAGTTAATTACTTTAGCAGTTTTTGAGACTTTATAACATACTTCTGTAGCATTCAGACTTTCTATTTTTAGTGAATGTGGAAAATCTGAGGTACTGCTTTCATTTTTCTTTAAAAACCAGTGGTAAGCTGTACAAACTACTGGAATGTTTTAAGCATTTTTCTGCAAGAATTTGCAGAATTATGTCTTGTATTTGTAGTGGAAATAGATATTGTAGTGATTAATCAATAATAAAACTTAAGATTGTTATTTGTATTTAGAAAGGAGAGGAAGGAAGTTTGGAGCACTTCATAGTAAATAAGCAATGAGAGTAAGGATTGGGATCACTTCTGATTTGGGAGTGATTACTATAGAATAGTAAAATATAAATCTATATTTAATAAGCTGCTTTATGTCTTGGATCCTAAATGAGCCCAAATGAAGTGTCTATGTCAGGGGTGTCAAACTCAAGGCCCAGGGGCCAAATCCAGCCTGCAGGGTGCTCAGATCTGGCCCGCAGGACTGCCCTGGAAACAGCAAAGGACTGGCCCATGGGGCATCTGCCAGCAAAAACAGAGCTTGGAAGGGCTGCAGATGGCTCTCCCATGCTCATTTTCGCTGGCAGAAGATTGCAGGAGGCCGTCACAGCTGAAAAAGGAGTTTGGGAGCCCATTTTCACTAGCAGAGTGCTTGTGGCACCACAGTTGCCCCTAACACAAGTGGTGTTGAGCTGGCCACACCTACCCCAGCCCCCCAAGGTCAAACACAACCCTGATGCGGCCCTCAATGAAATTGAGTTTGACACCCCTGGTCTATGTGCTAATAGATCTCTTTTTGCTGCCTGCCCCAACTCTAATCACATTTATTGCAATAAAATAATATTACAAAGAAAAGTATCTGACATTTTGTACATTGTTGGAGAGGTTGTTTGGTTTTGGTTTTTTTGCAAGAATATTTCTGGTCCAGTAGCAGGCCCCATAAATTTTGTCAGTGACTTCAGCCTAACAGTTTATTGTAGACAAATTCTTATGTAGGAAAAGGAGTTCTAAGTAGCCAAGAATAGAATGCTTGTATTCACCTTTGCTACACATAACTAGATGAAGTCTTAAATCATTATCATAAGACAAAATTGGCAAGGTATTGTATCTCTTTGAAAAATAATGAAAAATAATGATAATTATGTGAAAGTTCCTTTCTATCAGATCCTTCTCCTGTGTCTAAGTTGAAGATATATAGAACATGAAATTTCTTGCCTAACAGACATGAAAAGCTAGTAAGATGTTTGCATGTGAAAATTATCATATATAAAACATACTTGTCTTTGTCTTGTTTTCATGTTATCTCTGTACTTGAATCTTTAAGAGTTGGAAATATTGGGTTCCAGTTGAACTGTTTAGTTATCTGATCTCACTGAAGCATCCAAATCTAGCCAACAAAGTAGCAGAAGTGTACACTTATATTTTGTAGTATAATTTGAGACCAAGTTGTATCCTCAATTGTCTAATGGCTGTATTTTACTGGTTTAAGTTATTTGAGTTTTTAAAAAGCATTGAAGATGAAGTTGATTTCAGATTGTGCTATAGTTCATTAGAATATTTCAGTATTTATTAGCCTCAAACTAGTTCCTTGAATTATGAGAGCTTCTGATGGAAAGCTTAGATTTGGCAGAAATTTTAGCTACATATAATGCTCTGATATTCAATCTCAGAAATCATTTTCAAATCATCATCATTATCATTACATAAGCAAGCCTTTCTGTTTTAGACAAAAACCATGCTGTTAAGAATCAGCATGTGAATAGTGTTTTACATATAGCCCTCAACTTACAAACAGTCACTTAGCAGCTGACTGAAGTTAAAATGGACCACGCAGAAGGTACTTAAGACCTGGTTCCAATTTCCCAACAGCCCCTATCCCACCCAGTCACATGAGTGTACTCAGCAACCAACCCACATTTTTGGCTGTTTGTAGCATCGCATAATCATATGACCCTGATTTGGGATATTTTTGCTAAACTCAGCATTTACTTCAAGTTTTCGGCAAAATCAGTCCATAGCAAACAATGAGTTTGCTTAATGAGCACAGCATTTACTTTACAACTGAAAAGGGTTATAAAATGAGTCCAGTGATATGATGATCTGTTTTACAACCATCACAACTTATGACCATAATGGGTAGTTTGTTAGGAATATTAAATAAGGTAGCAGGTGGTGACTTTAACAGAGAGCTCATCTGTTAGGGAATACAAGGGTCTAGTACACGACTATGTCTTAACCTCATATAACCTTATTATACTGGTAGTTTCATTTAAATTGGATATGGATCGATGGTGACTATTCATCACTTTTACTTCATAAGGGTCTTAGCCCACAGCTGACTTTCTTGGTCAGTTCTTTGAAAATTAAGGATAATGATGTAGGGTTAGTCAATCCTAGAATTAGATGATTAGATGATGATTAGAAAGATTGGTAGAAAATCCTATATTCATTAATTTACACATATGTATTTAAATTCACTTAATTCTCCTTTTGCAATCTCTGTCCCAGTTATCAGAGACCATAGCATTAGATAATTCTTTGATGGCAAGTTTTAAGATACTATTTAAAATGATTTAAAATACCAAAGGGAGGTACTTTTGATTTTTTTTCATTTTTCTTTTTTCTTAAAAGATTCAGACTATATTTATTATAAATGTTGCTATATTTATTTGTAATATATTAACTTACTATCCTTTGCCAGTTAGATTATACCATGTTTCTCATATAATAAGGCCGGGTCTTTTTTTTTTTTTTTTTGAGCACTGAAAAAATGGCTAGGCCATCTTTTCGGGGGTGACTTAATTCCCCCCACTTGCATCTTCGGGTGGGCGGGTGGCGACGGCTCAGATGTTGACCTCGGCGTTGGTGGGGCACTTCGTATCGGGGTCAATGCAGGCAGCACCATATCCGGGTGTGCAACAAAAGTACTTCCTAACGGCAAGCCCCCCCCCACCATTCCCCCCCATTTCGCATGTTTTAATATAGGCCTTAATTTGGGGGGAGGGGCTTAATTTAATTTCATGCCTATAAAACATGCTGGGACTTTCTATTGGGGGAGGCCGTATTGTTGGAGAAACAGGGTATTTATATTGTCATTAACTTGCATTTTAATACCTTGTTCATAATTTACCATTTTAGAGTAATTACTTTGTTGCTTAAGTCACATGAAACAGTGGAAAGCATTGTATTGCTGTAGGTGGATGAAAATCAGTTCAGTACAACTTAGGAGACAGGAAACCATTATAATGGGTGTAATGGGGAAGGTACCTAGAAAGAGAGCCTGATGTGCGGTTTCTAATTTATAGTTGTTACTGAGAAGTATGTCCTGATTTTTATATTAGTTTAGAAAACACCCAGTTTTGAGGATGAATAAAACCTCCATTGCTAAATGATAACCCCTGAAGCTTGCTTTCTAAATTGATCTAGAATTAATTTTCAGAATTCTGGTATTCTTAATGCTGTTTTCTAGTGGTACTGCTTAAATATTTAGACCAAAAATCTTTTTTCTTCCTTGAAGAGAAGAGGCAGATTAAGAACTTCATTTATAGTTAGGGTGTGTGTGTGTTTTTTCAGAGTTGTGGGTTTTTTTAATAAAAAATAAAAATAAAAGATCAGGCTCAGATTCTTATTCACGGCAGCAATACGAGTAAAACACTTTTACCAAACAGCATAACAGAAGTTCAAATATTTATATCTCAGGACCACAGTGAACAGTTTCCCCTGTTTCTTCATCAGGTTCTTGACCAAGCGAGAGCAAAAACTGATGCAGCGGCGTCAGTATGCAGAGGAGCTGCTGCAGTGGAAGCAACGTTTAGATGCAGAAGAAGCAGAGATACGTCAGATAGAAAAACAAGCGCTAGCTGCTTGGGAAAAAGAGCTGCATAAAACAAAAGCAAATAAAAAAGGAGCAGGAGATCAGAAATCTGATCAAAAAGGTAGAAACTATAACCTTTAACTTGTTGGAACTCTAATTAAAAGTTGGCAAACTTTTTCTTTAAAGGGCCAGATTCCCTTCCCCTACCTCTGCTTTCATGGGCAGAGCAGCCATTGGAAAGCATGGTCCAATGATAGGCTTCTGCCTAGGACACTCCATCCTCATTCCCATCCCTCATCGTGGGAGTTCAGCTGAGGCTTGGTTCCAGCAATCTGCTGCCCATCTGCCCATCTATTCTTAGCCTGTGGGCTATAAAAAGAAGTGGCAGGCCAGATTTGGCCCGTGGCCTGTGGTTTGTTGACCCCTGCTCTAAATCTTGCTGTTAGAAATGTACTGATTATGTGGAAAAGGTTTGGCTTATCCAAGCTATTTTGTTCAACAAAAGTACCTTTACATTTCAGAAAAAAAGTTTTCATGTATTCAGGACCTGATTGTGTTCCAAAAGCTGCATTCAAACATCATACATATTGCAAATTTTTAACTGATTGTTTTTGGCTTAGTATTTTTGTCAAACAGTTCTATTTAAAAGAGAGATAAATTTTCAATATAAAAAGCAAATGAATAATAGGTAAAATAATATAGAAATGTGTTTCTCTAAAATTTTCAATATATTCTGATACATGATCATATGAAAAAGTAAAGTTTTTTTCTTAACATCTCAACTGTTAGATGATCATCTTTGCAGTGGAATGATTGAAGTCCAGTTGTTTGGAGATCTTTATCTAATCTCAGGGACTTCTATAACCTTTCTGAATATATTTTGAAGGCCTCAGAAAACTTTTTCAATCTAAACACAAACTTCATCAAAAAAACCCTGCAAATCAAACTAAATATCTGAGGTTTAAATAAAACAGGCTCTTCCCAATTATTCTCTAACAATGTTCTAGTTATTTGCATGTAGGAGTGTATCTATTTTTTCCAGAGGTGAAATTTGCTTTTATGTTTATTTATACTTCAAATTGACAACTTTAAGATTTGTGGACTTCAACTCACAGAATTCTTCCTCCAGTCATGTTAGTTCAGGAATTCTGGGGATTGAAGTCCACAAGTCTTAAAACTGCCAAGTTTGAAGACCCTTGATTTATACAATGGACTGCAAAATGTAAGTAGCGGATGATATTTGTTATCCCCTTTATCAATTGTGGAATTAAGATAAAATACTGAATGTTAAAATAAATTTAAAAAGTCAAAAAGTTCAGTGGTGTGTTGTTAATTTTTAGTATGACTCTAAGCCTGTATCAAAACGTTTTTAAAAGCTTGTCAGTGAAATACTGGGAGTTTTTGAACAATTGATCATTTTCCATTTTCTCTCTCTCAGAGACAGCCAGTGAAGGAGACTCTCCAATGCCACCTTGTTCTCGTCTAAATAGTGAAAGCTCAGTCCCAGAAGAATTGAGCAATCTAGTTGTTGAGTCCATTCCATCAGAGGTTTCTGAGATTAAAGGCGAGCCTGGAAGCCTAGATCACACAGTAACTGAAGAAATAGTTTATACACAAGAACTGGAATCTGCTGTTTCTCCTGGAAAACCTGTAAGTGAATTTGATTACCCATTTGATATTCTTTGAAATTAAGTTAAAGGTTTAATTTGAATATTATATTACATTAGTAAATAAGTCAGATAAAATGTCTGAAGATACCCTTTCTTTAAAAAGGGGGGGGGGAAGTATTTATTCTTAATTCCAGCCACTTCTAGAACACATAAAAGTAATGTTCAATGTGTATTTATTGTAACACAACATGCTAATTTTGTTAAAAATGTATTAAATATACTGTTAAAAGGTGGAAAAAATGCACTCACAAGTCACACTTTTTCTAGTTTACTTCTCAGCTTCGCTGAATGAGGGCTAAACGAGTTTTCTCTGTTGTTAGGTAAATAGGAAAGGTGACCTAATCTCTGAATACCATGTTACATAATCTATATTATTTAAGACTGGATGGATATAGGAGATGAAATTATTTCTTATACAACACTAAACCTGACTAAAAGGATGAAAAGGTGGTGACTTTTGTCACTAGCAGGACTAGGCAACATATTGTGAATGGGATCATTCTAAACTATTTTTTTCAGCCTCTGAAACCCTGTTGAAGAGGCTAACAGATGGTCTTTGATTTATGACCAAACTTGGCACCAGAACTTCCATCGTTAAACAATGATGTTATTAAATGAGTTATACATTTTTGCCAAGTTCATTAAGCAAATCATACAGTCACTAAATGAATTTGGCTTCCCCCATTGACTTTGCTTGTCAGAAGCCTCCTGTGAAGGTTGTAAATGATGATCACTCTAAAACCATTGTATATACATGTCAGTTGTCAAACGCCCAAATCATAAACATCTGTGGAGATGCTGCAACAGTTGTAAGGGTCAAACAAATAGTCATAAGTTGACTAATGCCCATAATAATGTCTCTGAAGAGCTAGGTTTTAGCACTTTTTTATATTTGGGGAAAGGTTTCCCCCCGCTTTCCCCCGTTTTTTTTCTTTTTAGTAAATAGGGTTAACATCTGGCACAAAGGTAAGAATGCAGTATTGAAGGCTGACTGTGCTCCCTGCCAGGAGTTCAATTCTGAGCAGCTCAAGGTTGATTCAGCCTTCCATCCTTCCTAGATTAGTAAAATGAGGACCTAGATTGTTTGGGGCAACATGCTGATTTTTGTAAACCACTCAGAAAGTTCTGTAAAACACCATAGAGTGGTATATAAATCTAAGCGTTAGTGCTATCAGACACATAAATACTATTTTATTGTTTTTCCGCCCTTTTTACTAAAAAGCAAAAAATTGTTCCCATAGTTTGACTTCAGATTTTAGGGCCACAGTCTTGAAGTGTTTTGAGTACTATTAGGAAAGAGCTACTGGAGGTCAATTTTTAAATGTGAACGTGAGAGAGCTTGAGATTTTGTTGATTTACTACCCATGATGAAAATCTTCTTAAGCAGATGGAAGTAATCTTAAGTGTGAAATTGAGGGTTCCAAGGATAACTTTCAGGCATTTTAATATTCAAAACTTTATTCAAGGAGCACAGAACATTCATTATCTTCAAGTGTCAAGGTTGGCATTTCAGGGCTGTATTTGAAAAATGGGTAGGGACGGGGCCCAACTTGGGACAGAGGTTCAGGTTTTTTAACAGGTAAAATTAAATGCCTAAGAGACCCAAGACTTACAGTACCCGTTTTGCTTTTTAATTCCCCATGCAGAAATAGAACTCCAAACCTTTTGCCTACCTTCTCTTTAGCTTAAACTTTTCTTTATTTCCCCCCATTTTCTTCGCTTTTCAAGATTTTCATCTATTCAATACCTTTTCTCTATGATTTTCATATTATTTTATATTTATTGCCTTCATTTTATTTATTTCTTTGTATTTCAGTTTTCTTCAGGTCTTCTTAGATCTAGTTCAAAACATAACAGTGTTTTAAGTATAGATGAAATGAAACTATAAGTAATCCACAACTTATGACTACAATTGAACCCAATATTTCCGTTGCTAAGCAAGGCAATTGTTAAGTGAATTATGCTGCATTTTACTATTCCCCCCCATTACTAAGATAATCACTGCAATTATGAAGTGAATCATGCAGTTGTTGAGTGAATTTGACTTCCCCTATACACTTTGATTGTCGTAAACCAATGGAATGATTATAATGGTAATCACATGACCCTGGGACAATAAATCTGTTACAAATGCTTGCCAGTTGCCAAGCACATAAATTTTGATCATGTGACCATAGAGATGCTGCAGCAGTCATGTGAAAAGAGGTCATATGTCACTTCTTTCAGTGTTATTGTATCCTTGAACTAAATGAATGTATCAGTTTTTCTGGGCATGTAGTCAAGGTGTTTTCAGATTAAAGGGAAAGATTTTCCTATCGAGTCATGACTGGTTCTAGGGCGCAGTGTTCCTCTCTATTTCTTAGCCAAGGGACCCATATTTTGTCCAAAGACATTTTCTGTGTTCATGTGGCCAGCATGGCTATATGCCAAAGGTGCACAGAACACTGTTACCTTCCTACCAAAGTGATACCTATTAATCACTCATATTTGCAGGCTTTCAAGGTGCTAGGTGGGCAGGAGCTCACTTCATTGCTCAGGTCTCTAACCCTGGTTGTCAGCTCCAGCCCACAAGCTCAGCATCTTTAATTGCTGAGCCATTGCTTCCCCGATCAAAGAGTACTGGAGAAAAGGCCCATAGCTTTGATTTTGGAACAATTCCAGGGGAGAAATTATTTCCGCTTCAGAACTGCAAGCATATGATTAGAATATGGGAAATATTATCAGATATATATTAACTATTTCCAGCCGTAGAAAAGATTCTCTAGGAATGATTCTTATCGTTCTGTACAACCTTTTTAAAAAAAGAAAGAACATAGACATATGTTCAGTCCCAGACGTAACAGGATTAAACAGATATCTTGAAAAACCAGAAATCCAGAAAGTCTCTCCTTGTAACAGCATATGACATAGACAAGCATCATTTTGAAATCCTTGCTTGGTATCTGAGAAGGCATCAGAGGCTTGCCATTTTGTGTCCAGTATCCAAGATTTCCCTAATTAGTTGGCCTCCCCTGCTTGAGAAGACAGAAATCAAAATAAGTCCATGCTTGTAATTAGTGTGAGGTGTGTGTGTGTGTGTTTGTGTGTTTGTGTGTGTAATATATATTCCTTATTTCCTCTTTTTTTCATCTTGACATAGTCTTCTTGCAAAAGCAGTGTATCTCTATCAAAGCAAGAGTCAAATAAACAAACACAGAAGTCTGGAGGAAAGCAGCTGTCATCTACAAAATCGCAGGATATCTCATATAGTTGGTCTGATGAGTCTTTATCCATGACCCAATCAGGTAAGTATTACAGCTTCAACTTCCTTTTTTATCATTTTTAAATTATTTTTAATGAGTTTCAGTTTTTCATTGGAATTGATGGAGCTTGAATTCTATGTAGATTCCAGCATTAAATATAACATATTTGCAATTTTCCACCAATTTTCAATTTGGGAAATGAAAAAGGCAAGACCACTCATCAGAAAGATTACAGAGAAAGGATAGGAATGGGTAAAAGGAACAAATCATTTTTATCACTTTAGTTATATCTCACTTAAATTTAGAAGTTCTGTATTAGTTCTGTTTTTAATAAATAAGATATAATTTTATTGTAATTATGGTTGAGATTGGATTCTTAACAGTGATTAGATAAAATGGGTTTATGTGGCTGTTCATATATATATATATGGAAAGTATATATTTTTCTTTTTTAGAAACTACATCTGATCAAAGTGACATTGAAAGTCGAATCTGGGCTCTGAAAAATGAAGTGCGGAAAAAAAAGTCTGTTGTTTATAGACTGAAAAAAGAACAGAAGAAGAGGCTCAAAGAGAAACTTAAAGCTCAAGAGGCAAGTTTGATCAAACAGTTAGAGGTAAGAATTAATTTGAAAGAAATGTTAAATAGAAAGTGTGTATTTGTTACATATTGATATTCCCATGTTTTCTTTTGCCTCATTTTCTATGAATATTTTTTCCTTTTGAGTTTGCTTTGATATTGATAGTAATATAACAAAATTGACCAAAAACAAAATAAAAATATCTTCATAGGTTAAATTATATAATAACCATAAAACATTTGTATATCTTACACACGCAAACACACAGTTCCAAATTTCAATTTTCAGTAAGATTAACACTTGAAAACAAATTTAATAAAGAATAAGGTAATGTTCAGGTCTTCCTAATACCTTATTTTTTACATCATTAGACTTACGATGAATTCATCAAGAAAACGGAAGAAGAATTGAATGAGGATTTTGAGACAACACCCACAGCTAAACCTCAAATCAAAACTCCATCTTCAGTTACTGAGAAACCAAAACTCAAACCCCCACCACTTCATAGGTAAAGTAATTGCTTAAAGTTAATGCATAATGGCCTTTAGCAGTCTACAAAAGGTTCGTATATCTTTCAAAGGGAGAAAACTATCTTATATGCATGCATATTTAAGAATCTGAGATGCTGATCAAAAGAAATATTTGAATGAATTCATATTAAAAAGAGACCGACCAAGTAATTTTTGGTATATAATTTTGTATACAGAAAAACATGTTCCAGAGGAAAGAGAGTATTATAAATTAATAGTGGTTTAATTAATAATCCTTAACACTTATTCATTAATATATTTATAAAGAAAAAATTATCAAAATGAATATTTTAACACTAGTAAAATGGACAAAATCATGCACTAGACTGTAGTATTCAAAATCATAAAGTCATGTCCAAAGCTCATGCTAAAAAAAGAAAAATCTTGACGTGTTAGACACTGAGCTGCAACTACATAAAAGCAATATCTATATGTTGATGTTACCATTTCCTGTCGCCATTTCAATATCATTGCAGTTTATTGCAGAGGCTGCCACCAATTTATAAATGAGAGTAATGCCAAGTATTATTGTATGAAATTTTGGAAAATATAGATTATTATCATGTAGTTCCTAGTCATCTCATGGTTGGACTATTGTAATGTGCTCTACATGAGGTTACCCTTGAAGAGCATTCAGAGGTACAGTTGGTGCAGAATGCAGTAGTGCAAGCAGTTTGGTGGCCCCTGTAACACCACTGCTCTGCAAGCTTCATTGGCTGCTGGTCTGCTTCCAGGTACAATACAAGTTGCTGGTGATCACCTTTAAAACTCTTAATGGCATGGATCCAGGTAACTTGAGGGACTATCTAACCCCGCTGGGATTGGCCTGTCCCACTTGTGCTGGCATGCTGCGGGTCCCATCAGTCCAATTATTCTAGCAGGTCCAGGAGAAGGGCCTTCTCTGCTGTTGCTCCTTCCCTCTGGAACATCTTACTTCTCTGATGTGAGGTTGTCCCTAGCCCTCCTATCCTTTTGTAAGGGCCTAAAGACCTGGCTCTGCCTGGGGTCCCAATGTGGGGAAAAGCACGATGGATGTGGTTGATTGAGTAACCCATTCCGTTGCCACCCTCTCTCCGTGTGTCCTTGGTTTTATTCTGTGGTTTTAATTTATTCAGGTTTTAATGTAAATGTTGTTGTTTTTTTTGTCTGTAACCACTCAGAGTTACCTTATGGTAATATGGGAGGCCAATAAATTTTATAATTAAATTTTTAAAAAATATTCAGAGATTACTTCTTTGCCCATCAATCCTATGTTGCTGCAAATAACTTGAATAAGTTGGACATGTTTTTCTTTTCAAAATCCAATTTTAGCAATACATGCCAGGTCAATATTATTTCTCAGGATCACATTCTCATTGACAGATATTTTGCTATTCACTGCCCAGGAGTCAATGGGACTTAAGTCAGCGGGGCTTAAAATTAATCAGTTTTCTGATATGGTAACCAATCTCAGATTGAGAAAGAACTGTAAACAAAATCCTATTAGCCCTAGTTCTCAATGCCAAACCTTCCTTTGGGGTGGCAGATAGAACTAGTTTGGGGGGATTGCAACATTCAAATCTCTGAATTAAATATTGGATTTTTTTTTTTTAAAAAAAGAATGCTATGTTTTCTCCTTGCTTTATTTTGTTAATTCTGTGCAGTGTACAGTATTTTCAGAATATTTAAATATCTTTAAGTACATGTGTGAGTGATCTATTCGAAATTTCTTTTTAGGTCTGAAACATCCAAAAGTTGGAAATCACTTACTGATTCTGAACGTTCTAGAGGATCTTTGGAATCTATTGCGGAACATATTGGTATGTATCTTGGAAATTTGTTTAAAATTAAAATTATACACGTTATCTTCATAAACCTAATGCGGTTAAAATAATTTCAACTAAAAGTATGTTTTTTAAAAAATATATATAATTGAAAAACAAGCACATGAATTTAATAGATTTTATTATTATTTTAAATTAATATTTTTTTTAAAAAATGAGAACTTTTTCCCATAATATTGCGATAAGTAAGAATCTGTTGAATTATTTCCTATTCAGTATAAATTCTAAAAATATATTTTATTTTCTATAAGCTATTCATATTTTCTAGCAATTTTATTTATAGTACTTCTTCAAAAAAAGTTCAAAGAAAAATACTAGTACTTGCTACCAAACACTTTTAGTTCAGAGTAGCTAAATAAGCATAAGTATCTCTTCTGACACTTCTATTGAGTTTCGTTTGCACTATGCCTGAACTGGAGTTGATAGCTTTTTAGAAAGAAACAAGATAGGGATTCAGATTCAGAGTAATATTATTTAATTTATTGTGTTCACTATATGTCTCTCTGTTCATACTTCTTCATTCTAGAATTTGTTTAATAAACATTTAAGTTTAGTAAAGTATCAGACAAGGAAGGAAAGATCAAATCTCAACAATCATCTGGTTTATTATACAAGAAATTTAAAGGGAACATTTATACAGTTTAAAAACCTTTGTATATATTTTGGGGTCTGTTAATTCTAATTCATAGTAGAATCAAAGCAGGTATGAAGTTTTATTGATTATAAATTTGATTGGAATATTGTGTTTAATTATACTTTAGCCATTTATATGTAAACTGGAATATTCATACTATTTGATGGGACCGGTTAGCATTCTCTAGTAAGAATTTCAGTTTTTTCCTATTACACCCATACTTTTTACTTCTTTAATACTGCTAAATAAAAGTGCACAATTGTTTTAAGTATGTGTGTTTGATTTTGCTTTATTCTCTTAAGATGCTGTGCCACCTTCTGAACAATCTGTGTCTGTAAACACCATGAAATTCACAGAAGCAGAGATTCAGACAGAGAAGCAGTTTCATACAGCATCCACAGTCCTCAAAATCCTAAGAAAATCTTCAGCAGAATCTGACAATTTGGATAGTTTACTCCCATCAGCTATTCTCAAAGACTTAGGAAACACAGGCAAAATATCTCCCATATCACTGAATAAGTCTGAAGATGCAGTGAGTTATGACTGTCCCACTAACAGATCTATAGTGCAAGAGACAGCAGAATCAAAAGAATTAGAGGTTGAAATAGCCTCCCAGACTTATGAAATATCCAATGCCTCAGTTTTTGATTTAAATCAAAACAATTCAGTTCCTTTAAAGAGAGAGGTCCCTCCAGAGACTGAGCTGTTGGAAAAGAATCAGTTTGTCTTGGAATGCATAAGTGTGCAGGAAATCAAGGAGATGCCAAGTGAAAGGTTCAATGATGATGAAAGTATTACATCAGTCAAATCTGTTTCAGAACAGATTTCCATTTGTGAAGAGCAATCATATTCTAGTGATTTTGAAGAGTCTTCCTTAGGAACAGATATATCAAAAAGTGAGATAGTTCTTACTGAATATCAAAGAGATATTTTTCAAGCACCTACATTATCTTTCAAACAAGATACAGGATCACAGGGAGAGAACTCCTTGTACACAAGGCCTCCTAGGAGTGAATCCCCTGGTTTTGGAAGCGAGGATGAAATAAGTGAATGTCTCAGTGAAAAATCTTTGTCTGTAGCTGATAGCATTCAATCAGAAAGATTGTTAGAACTCAAGTCACCAACAGAATTTGTGAAAAATAAAGATTGTGGTGATGTGGAGAAAGAACTATTTGATGATGATGATGATTTATGTTGGGCTTCCAGTTTCAAGGCATCATCAGAAAAGCAAGAAGATATTTTGCAAGGTTTCAGCATTGGTGACCGAGTTCTTGTGAGTAATGTATACTCTGGAACACTGAAATTTAAAGGTTGGACAAATTTTGATAAAGGTTTTTGGGCTGGTGTAGAATTGGATGAACCAGAAGGAAACAATAATGGTTCTTACAATGGTATTCACTATTTTGATTGTAAAGAAAAACATGGTATTTTTGCCCCTCCACAAAAAATATCTCTTTTTTCAAAAAGTTTTGGTAATGACTTAGATTCAAATGAAAATTCTTTCTTTAAGCATGAACAAGATAATCAACACAAAACAAATCAGGAAGGCTTAGACACTCTTGAAAAAGAAAAGAATAAAAGAAATGCAAATGAGAAATCTCCAAGAGAATCATCTGCTTTAAAAGGCTCAATTGGAGCTGGAGATTATGTAAAATTCAATAAATCAAGTGACTGTCTGGTAGTTATTAGTACTGTTGACGGGTTTGATCAAGAAACCAGTGGCTTTGACTCTCCCAAATCCTCTAAAAATGATAATGGTATGTTACCTCCTGCCATTTCTAATATCCACAAAGAAGATTCTGCTATTGAAGTTGGAGGGGATTTGGACAGCAACTTTCCTGAAAAATGGAAGCACCATTGTGCTTTATCTGTGTGGCAAGAGCAAACAGAAAACAGGTTTTCTCCCAGTAATCTGGAAAAATCTGCAACGCCACTTCTGGACTTATTGACAAAAGAAAGAAGCCAACTAGAAGCTCAACTTAAAGTCCCATCCCAAGAAAAGGAAGATCTACTAGATCGAGAGGAAAGAGTTGGTTTATTGGCTGACAGTCTCCTGCAAGGTTTTGTGAAAGACACAGTCAGTCAATTTCAGCAAATCAAAAAGGCAAGGAACGAGAAGATCCATTTTAGCAATCAAGGACTCAGTGCTGTCCAAGAAAATAACTTGGCAACTAATGAACAGCAGGGCTTTTTAGTGGTATCAGAATTGGATGATGGAGAAGAAGTATCTTCCCCAGATATGTGTCCCAGACCAGTAAGTATAGTTAATAATTAAGATAAGTAAGACTAGATAAGTAAGACTTTCAGTTATGAAGTTTGACAGGCTGTGGCTTATTAATAAGCTGTGTCTTAACAAAGATGTTTGTGTTTCACATTTTTGTTTGTTTTTAATCACCTTTGTTTTTATCAGTGTTTGTACACCGGCACATTCAAATCAGACTTGCCATAGTTCACAACACTTTCTTGCACCCTAAGAACAAAAAAGAATCTTAACTGAAAATATGACTATATTATCATTAAATTTTAAAGCATTCATGGATAATGCATATCAAAATCAGGAATACAGTGCAGGAAATACTTAAGGTACTAAGTAATAACAACTTTCTTATTATTTAGGAAAGCCCTGTATTTGGTGCCAGTGGACAGGAAGAACTTGCCAAGAGGCTGGCAGAACTGGAACTTAGCCGGGAGTTTCTGAATGTGTTAGGGGATGACCAAGATTGGTTTGATGAAGATTTTGGCTTGAGTTCACATAAGCTCCCTCAGAACCAAGTTGAAGAATCAGCAGTATTACCTAAGATAGAACTGCCAAAAGTGTCCCCAAAGCCATGTGAAGAACCTTTGGCTGCACCATATGTTGCAGAAGAGGTGGAGGAATTGGTGCATGCAGCAGCTGAGAAGCTATGGAAATGCAAAGAGTTGGGGCTTGATCTTCAGGCTCTCAGTAACCCCAGAGACATGAAT
This sequence comes from Hydrophis major, assembly GCA_033807585.1. Classification (NCBI taxonomy): domain Eukaryota; kingdom Metazoa; phylum Chordata; class Lepidosauria; order Squamata; family Elapidae; genus Hydrophis; species Hydrophis major. Next base: position 133,211,448 of record CM066330.1, read on the forward strand.
GAATCCCCCAAAAATGATGACATTGAAACTGTTAGTAAACAAATCTACAAAAAGGTATGATAGTTATCTCAGATTATTGTGAAATGTATAAAAATAGATAAAATGTACCAAAGGAGTCCCGAATCTGTTAAAAAAAAAAGAAGGAATGCTATTTTGGACTCAGTGATAGAATGCAATATAAAATAAGTGTGTGGTGTGTTTGTGGAAGACAGATACAATGAAGTGTAAGAGAAAAGAAATTATGGAGGCATTTTTCAAAAGTGATAAAAACAGTAAAAATCTTGGCCCCAAGAATGCAATAATTAAACAAAATTATATTCCACTTGCTGCATAGCAAATATTCAGCATAAATACTTTCATAAATATTTTTGTTTGGTTCTTTGAAAAATCATACAGTATTATAATGTACAATGGTAATACAGTGTTATTTTATTTTATTTTTATCAAGGCTGTGTTTGATTTAACAAGAGAGATTTTTGAAGAAATCTTTGCAGAAGATCCAAATTTGAATCAGCCATTGTGGATGAAACCCAGCAGGATCATTTCTGGTTACTTTCGACGAGTAAAAGATCCAAGTGATCTTGAAGAAATAAAAGTAGGAATAAGATTAATAGCTTGAATTTTAAATATATTTATAGAAATATATATAGTACAGTATAGTATAAAGTATAGTCCATCTAGACAGCAGTTCTCAGATGTTTTTGTCTCAGGACGTTGTTACATTCTTAAAAATGATTGAGGGCTCCAAAGATCTTCGGTTTACATGAGTTATATTTATGGATATTTACTGTATTAAGGTTTAAAACTGAGAAATTTTAAAAGCATTCTCTTTATGGACTCTCTGAAAGGGTCTTGGGCTCTCCCAGTTCATGCTGAGAACCACTGATCTAGAACGTGAGGTAGAATGTGAAGTCTGGTGGAAGTTTATTATGCATTTTTATTTGAAAAATGATTTTCTTACACCATCAGTCATGTTCCAAGATGAGTGGTACATATGATACTACACTACTCAAAAAAATAAAGGGAACACAAAAACAAGACATCCTAGATCTGAATGAATGAAATATTCTTATTAAATACTTTGTTCATTACATAGCTGAATGTTCTGACAACAAAATCACACAAAAATTATCAATGGAAATCAAATTTAGCAACCCATGGAGGTCTGGATTTGGAATTACACTCAAAATTAAAGTGGAAAAAAACACTACAGGCTGATCCAACTTTGATGTAATGTCCTTAAAACAAGTCAAAATGAGGCTCAGTAGTGTGTGTGGCCTCCACGTGTCTGTATGACCTTCCTACAATGCCTGGGCATGCTCCTGATCAGGTGGCGGATGGTCTCTTGAGGGATCTCCTCCCACACCGGGATTAAAGCATCCGGCAACTCCTGGATAGTCTGTGGTGCAACATGGCATTGGTGGATGGATCGAGACATGATGTCCCAGATGTGCTCAATTAGATTCAGATCTGGGGAACGGGCAGGCCAGTCCATAGTATCAATGCCTTCGTCTTGCAGGAACTGCTGACATACTCCAGCCACATGAGGTCAAGCATTATCTTACATCAGGAGGAACCCAGGCCAACCGCACCAGCATATGGTCTCACAAGGGGTCTGAGGATCTCATCTCAGTACCTAATGGCAGTCAGGCTACTTCTGGTGAGCACATGGAGGGCTGTGCGGCCCCCTAAAGAAATGCCACCCCACACCATTACTGACTCACTGCCAAACCGGTCATGCTGGATGATGTTGCAGGTAGCAGAACATTATCCACGGCATCTCCAGACCCTGCCACATCTGTCACATGTGCTCAGTGTGAACCTGCTTTCATCTGTGAAGAGCACAGGACACCAGTGGTGAATTTGCCAATCTTGGTGTTCTCTGGCAAATGCTAAACGTCCTGCACAGTGTTGGGCTGTAAGCACAATCCCCACTTGTGGATGTCAGGTCCTCATACCACCCTCATGGAGTCTGTTTCTGACTGTTTGAGCAGTCACATGCACATTTGTGGCCCACTGGAGGTCATTTTGCAGGGCTCTGGCAGTGTTCCTCCTGTCCCTCCTTGCACAAAGGCGGAGGTAGCGGTCCTGATGCTGGGTTGTTGCCCTCCTACAGCCTCCTCCATGTCTCCTGCTGTACTGGCCTGTCTCCTGGTAGCGCCTCCATGCTCTGGACACTACGCCGACAGACACAGCAAACCTTCTTGCCACAGCTCGTATTGATGTGCCATCCTGGATGAGCTGCACTACCTGAGCCACTTGTGTGGGTTGTAGACTCCGTCTCATGCTACCACTAGAGTGACAGCACTGCCAGCATTTAAAAGTGACCAAACCATCAGCCAGAAAGCATAGGAACTGAGAAGTGGTCTGTGGTTACCACCTGCAGAACCACTCCTTTATTGGGGATGTCTTGCTAATTGCCTATGCTTTCCACCTCTTGCCTATTCCATTTGCACAACAGCATGTGAAATTGATTGTCAATCAGTGTTGCTACCTAAGTGGACAGTTTGATTTCACAGAAGTGTGATTGACTTGGAGTTTAAGTGTTTAAGTGTTCCCTTTATTTTTCTTGAGCAGTGTATCTCTCATTTTCCAGTATAGTTTCTTCTTACTGTATTGCTGATTTCATTTAAATATTAGTTTGAAACTGGATGTGGATGAATGCTTCTATTTCTTAAAACTAAAATAATAAAGGCTTTAACTGTCAATATTTTATACTGTTCCAGTTATAAATCCATCCAAGATGGCTTACATCTAGCATGCAATTTTTTTAAAAAAAAATACAATGAATGATAACCAATATATAAAGAATTAAAACTTTTCCAATACAGCAACTAATAATAGCTATATCTGGATTAATGAGTCAAGGAATGGAGATAGTTCCAAAGAATGCCTGATGCTGCTTTTATCTGTATTCTGGAATGTACAATAGTTGAATCAGTGTCATAATTCATAATGAACTTCATGGATATTTCTAGAGTTAGCTACCAAGTTGCTTTACTACAGTTGTAATTACCTAGTAATACAATGTGTTTTCTGTTGCATATATGCCATGTCTGTGACCTCACTAGAAATCATCTCCCTGAAAGCTGCTTGTAGAATTGATGTTGCAACTAGAGAAAATGTATTTAGTTAGCATTCATTATTATTTTTATTTCTCCTTTATCTAAGGTCTTTATAACAGCTGAGGTTTTAAAGCTCTTAAATTTGAGAAAGGAATCAAATAATAAAACAGACTGGCAGAAAATGATGAAATTTGGACGGAAAAAAAAGGATAGAGTGGATCACATATTGGTTAGTAATTATTTTTTCAGTTTTGCATTATAGTCAGGCATAAATACCTAGCAATCTGCATGGTTTGAAAAAATGGGTTAGATCTAATGTTGTTTACATATTAGCTTGTTCTTCTTTCCCAGATTTGCTTTCAGTCCTCCTAAACAGAAGAATTGTAGACTATCAGGCAAATTAACGTATGCTTTTGAAGAACCACATTTTCCTTGTGTGTATGCATCCATATAAACTATGGATAAATGTCAAGTAAAATTACGCATTCTCAAATTTAGATTTTTAAGCAGAATAAATATTTTTATTGTTATTATTTACTAGGGTATATAGGCCGCTCCAATCAGAACCATCTCACTCTACAGTAGGCTATTTGGTTATTTAATGTATTTATAGATACTGAAATATGCTTGTGATATAACAGATGTTATTTAATAACCTACATATGTGCATGCCTCTGGAAAAAATGGTGCCTTATTGTTGGTTGAGGACCCAAATGATTTTCAGCAGATACAACAAGAAAATGATCACTGTTTTAACGATCATCAATTGAGTGAATGATTGCAGATGATGCAGATTATGAATAATCATTCATAAATAGCAAAAAGAAATAGAGCAAAAAGATGAAGGCGTGCTTTTTGGGAAATGTTTATTACAGATGGGAAAATAGATGGAAAAAGTTCAAGATGTGCAATTGCTGATAGAAAGGTAATAGGTAGTATTTGGTCTATTGTAAAGAATAAATGTCAGTGGAAAGGTGTGCTTCTAATCACTTTCTAAAGTGAAAGTAAGAGTTGACTAAAGTAAAAAAGCAAACGTATGTTTAATTTCTTAGGAATTGGGTATTTAAGTATTCATGATAAAGCAAAATATAAGGTTAAGAATACACAGCTGTTTGGGAAATGTAGACTGAAAACAAAAATGAATGATCATTATAAATGTACATTGAGGATAAAAATCAAATTGCAAAATAAATATATGAAGAAAAAATTAATGTGTTGAGAGGAAGGAGAAGGGTGAGAAAATAATGGCTGCCTGGAGTTGACAAGTTCTTGAAAAACAGAAGCAAAAAGTATAAAAGGCAGAATACAGACATTGTGGAAACAAAGAAGGTATGGAAAGGTAATGAATAGTGTTGATATAAATTAACTTTAGTATCTTTCTTTTTTATGTATCTCATGCTTATAATTTCTTATTCTTTTTCTGTAGTCTTGCTTACCCATAAGTGAATAGAGTGATGGATGTACACAGCATGTCTATCTGTATATAACCATCTAAAGCTAGCTTAAACTTTTTTTCAAAACTATTTTACAGCAAATTGGCTACTTTTAAAGATAGCTTGAGCATAGGGAAATTTTTACTCCATAACCTTAATGCATATATAACTATTTAATAACTCTGACACTGTTGTAAAGCATGAATAGGTTTAAAATTACTAAGAAGTAACATGAGTAATTTCAGTGGAATATGAGTGACACCAAAGCCTGGCTTACTGGAGTGGCCAGAATCATTGATAAGTGATGGTGATTGATTGATTGATTGATTGATTGATTGATTGATTGACTGACTGCCAGCAAGTTAGCGTTGACTCTTCATGACCTCATAAATAGTGGTATTGTCCTATTTTTACATTTTTGTTATAATTGAAATATATCTAGGACTTATTCATTTTCTTTCCTGTGAGTTGTTGAAAATCTGTAGCTTTTATATAATGATGTTTAGATGGATTTACAATAATACTTTTTATGATATATGTTTACAAAGTAGTATATTAATAGCAGTGACTTTTCTCCCTCCCCTTTCTAATTCTAAGGTTCAAGAATTGCATGAAGAAGAGGCTCAGTGGGTGAACTATGATGAAGATGAGCTGTATGTGAAGATGCAGCTAGCAGATGGGATTTTTGAGGCCTTAATTAGAGACACTATTGATCTCCTCAATCAGATCTTTGAAAAACAGAAAATGTTTGTCTAACATCAAACCATATTTTTGTTCAAAATTGATTGGCTGAGAAGTGATACAACGTCTCCTCTTCCTGTGCTGCCTTTGGATCTCCTACACTGGATTTGTTCCAAAAAGGCTCCCCCTCCCCTAGTATGCTTTTGCCAATTCAGTATGTATAATAATGCTTGGCATTGGTTCTTTCAATATTGGCAGTTTGCAAATGGTTGGGGTGGAGCACCAAGAAACCAACGATGGAAAACTCACGTTACTAGTAAACATTGTTCATGTTAATAACTGCTCTACTTTGTTTTATGTGTAATTCATAATTGTTTTCTGACTTAACAATGTATATGTCAGTCCAATCAAGTATCTGCTCCTCACTCTTATGTAATTTTAATCTTTTTGTCACATTGTGGATCTTCTGTCATTGGATTAATGCGTGAGGATCTGAGGAGTCATACCTCCTTTTTTCAACTAAATTTTTATTTCCATTTCTTAAACAGTTAATCTGAGATGCTTTTTTCTACTTTTCCACTATATTTGTTTTTTCCTCAGTGAACCACCAGCTGTTCCTCAGTAAATGGTACTCAGGATTCTCTCAGGATTTTAATATGTGAGAGATAGGAAAAAATGCTTACATAATGTGGGCCATTGATCCCTTTGATTCCTCCCTTGCTTACCACCTTACTGTAATGTACTGGTGAAACCATTACTTGAACTAGCTAGGGTTAGGAGTGTACGTACCAAAGAGAGTGATACTCAGTGCTTGACTCTGGACCTGATTTTTTTATGCTTGTGACATTTGTTATAACTTATTTTATAACTCCTAAAAAAATAATGGTTGAGTGCTCTATGGATGCACTGTTACAGGATTTAAAACGTCAGAATATCTGTACATTAGGAATGCATCTGTCTTATAAAAATGAGGTATCATACTATGTGCAAGAAATGCATCAGAGATGAGAATCGACAAAGATCCAATGCATGTTTTTTTCTCCTCTGTGGGGTAGAAATGGATTGTGAAGAGGCCCATGTTATATTAAACTAATATACTTGGAAAGGAAAATAGGATGTCAAAGGTCCTTTTGCTAAGATTTCCATGACTATTAGAGTGGGCCACTGTCAAACCCAGTGTGGCTTATACTGCCTCCATGCTTCCTCTCCCACCCCCAAAGTTTTCTCCAGGGAATACAAAATAATGTAGGCTTGACTACTGATGCCTTAATTTGAAATCTGGATTACTTGAGGAAATATTGAATCAGAGTGGATTCAAAATCTGTTAATCTATCCCAGCAGAGATAGTGTTCCAAAGCATAGGAGAAGGCATTCCAAAGACTCTATGCGCCTATTTATGCCCTTTTTCCTTTCATCTTTAGTTTCTTGGTCTTCCAGTCAGTATATGTCTGCAAGTACTCTCTTGTGGATCTCTTTTGAAACTTTTTTTTATTTGTTTGCTGTTTGCACAGTAACACAACCAAGATAGCTCCTTTTAACCAGAAAATATAAAAAAAACGTTGTTGGCATACAATCAGAACTGCTCATAGGTAAATTGACAGAATAACATTTGTAAACTTGGGCTGATTAATTATACTTAAATGGGCTAAAGGAACAAAAGACAGAATAACTAGCACATAGACTTTAGTAGCATGTAAAATGTCAATTTTAAACAAATCTGGTGGAGCAAGCTGCTATGAGTTAAGTACTTTTCATACTGAACCTCAGAATGTTTTTAATGCATATTTAATATTTAACTGTTTTTTTTCTCTGTTTTGAAACAAATGAGGCCATTTTCTAACAGTTTTAGGTTTTGCCATTTTGGGGTCATCCATGACTTGCCCTACCTACATAGCTAAATTATGAGAATCAAGGGAATATCCAAGCAGAGGATGGGGGAAGTCATGAACTTAAACTGATAACTATTGATCAAGCAGAATGTTGACATGCCCAAGGTGATTAAAGCAATAGAATAATGTATACAATAAATTGCTTAACTCAGATTTGTTGCTGTGATTCATAGCAATGCAAAGGTTTCACTGCAACCAAATATAGAGGAACGGGGCCAACCTAGGGTATAGATTTAAACTGAGAGAACTGTAGCTATTATAACATTTTTTGCAAGGCAATTATTACTTGAGCATGAATCCAGGTACATTCTAGCGGCAATTTTGGCTGTGAAGGAATGGTCTTCAATATTGCCTCACCAGACCCATATATACCAGAAAGGGCAACCCATTCAGGCCTTATATGGCATTTTTCGTCTGTCCCACAACTGTATGTGGCATAGTTCTGGGAATTCACTTTATCCTTAAAGATACTTCTGACTGCTCACTATATGCAACTGAGTTTCAGCTAAATTGACCTAACGACTGAACTGCATGTTATCAAAGTTGCACAATTTCTAGTTTTGTATCAGGCTGGTATGGTGTAGGCTGTTAAGGGCGGTTAACACTGGGATTCTTGAGAAAGAAATTCCCTTTTGGCTGAAGTGTAATTATTCTAATCACATCTTGCAATTGAATAGAGTGGGTGAGAAACTTGAGGAAAGAGGAGGAAAGAGTGCATAATGACTTGCCTTAAATAGCTGTTCTGGGCAACCTCCTTTTGTTCATTTCACTGACATATTAAGGATGTGTTGTTCCCCAAATCCCCTTTCTGCTGTCTCTATCCAGATGACCCCAAATATTGATGCCTCTATGGTTTTTTTTTCCCCCTGCTAGGGAAGGGTTATACTGAGGTGCTCTCTCATAAAAAGGGCTGGAGAATTGAGCTCAAATACCTGTTGATTTCAGTGATTGGGGCTACCAGATTCAACTTTTGCACCATCTCACAGAAACAAGCTACTTACTATTATAGTTTTCTACAGTGCTTAATTATTCCTGCAAGTGAGATTGGAGAGCCATGTAGCTACTCTAAAAAACACCTCAAAACATTTTTTGGGATTCACTATAATACCTCTAGCTCACTTTGAAAAATCCTATGTGCGCATAAACATGAAATACATGCTGTTGTCACCTACAGATTCATGAAATCGCATACCTGAATGTCATTCCCCCACTTTTTTTTTATTTGCATGCAAATACAGGCATGATCATTGTGTATACTAAATGTAAAAGTGAATTTTAACATAGTGCCCAGTGAATCCTTTGGAAAGTTGTCCTTTTCCCATCAGAGTTTGGAATGGACTTAAGCAGCATAGAGGAGTTTATGACAAAGAATCACTAATTGTCTTGGAGAGTATATCCTGAATATATGAAATTATATTATGCCCAGCCATCGGAATTCACTTTAGAGAAAAATGCTGACAATAATATGTATATATGGAGAGAGAGCAGCTAGAAAATATGGACTGTTGGTGCTCTTTTATTCTATATTAAAATGAATTTTAATTCATTAAACATTAAAGTGAATTTTTGAGGAAAATTGCTTACCACAAAATGTATGCAAATATAAAGAGCAACAATCTTTGTGGCTCTGTTCCTGTCCTATAGATTTAAGATAAAATTTTGAAGTTGTCCTATTAAAGCTCAATTTAAATGCAAAAACATCACCAAAAAGATTATTTTATGTGTTATTGTATAATCATTTACTTCAAAGGGAGGCTTGAATAGGACAATAGTTCCATGGATTGTAACCTGTCACCTTTCAGTGCTCCAGTATTTCCGAAAATTTAACAGCAAGGTTTTATGGCCTGTTTGGCAAGGGGGAGGAGGACAAATGGATGATCTTTAAAAAAAAACAAAAAAACGTGGCCTTAGCATTTTTTGCAATACTTGAATAAAAGTGTGTATTCACTAAAGAAATACCATAGCACAGCATTCAGAGACCTTTGAAGTCACTGCACAGTAAAGCCTTTTTTTTCAAGCAAGTTTGTTATTTAATCAGAATTGATTGACTTGTGTTCCAGCAGCAAAAACAGTTTTGACCGTTGTAAAGTAATTCTTTGTAAATTGTACATTGTCAATATAAACAAGCAAAACTCATCTGAATTAATTTAAAATCTCATGGATAAAGAATGAAAAACTCTACATTATAACACATTGCAGTAAATAAACGTTTTGAGAGAGCCTTTGCTGTACTTCTGCAGAGTTGTCTTGGAGAAACTATTCTTCCTTGCATACTGTGCTGTGCAGATACTGTTTCTGCCTATGTGTTTATGTAAGTAAGTTATTCATAGGTTTCCAGGCCAATTTCAGCCAATGTACGCACTTCTTTGTGTAGTACGGCTTGGTAGAATACAGGGTGTTAAGGTTCATGTACTTTTGAAATGTAAAATAAAACAGTATAGTCTCTTTACAACAATGTAAATACCTTTGTTATTTTGAGATGTACTTTAAAAGAATAAAATCTGTAAATAAAGTGATTTATAAATTATCCAAATAGTTTATCAGTTGTTAAAATAAAGTACGTTTGTTCATATGCTGTTTGTTCTGGATGAATCTAGGTCTCAGTTCTCTTCAAAAATATTTGCTGGGGACAAGGTATGCTTTAATTACACAGATAGTTTTGTTAATCAAGCCAGTGTTTCTGGGCATTCCAACATGAAGATATTCACAGCCCTCAATAATGGATTCTTCTATATGCAGAAAATGTGTTTACTAATATTAGCAATAATTATTTCTTCTCAGTTGCCACTTGAGGTTCTTTAAGCCTAGAAAAGAAACAGAATAGCTCTAAGCCAGAGATCTCCACCCTTGGTTCATGGACCAGCAACTGGGCCATGGCATGCTAGAAACCGGGCCACACAAGTGATATTTTTAGTCAATATTCTGAGTTTTCTTTACTAATCATGGCTTAAATTAATGGATACAGACAAATCTTTTGCTAAGACAAACTTGTTTATTATAAGAAGCAGCAGACAATATAGAACGGTGGTGAACCTATGGCACACTTGCCGTCATCCCAGCTCAGCTCCACTGCATTTCTCCTTGACATTTCTCTCCATCATTTGTTCCATCAAACGAAACAAGCTCACGTAAGAAAAAGATCTCACCACTTGCAGAGCTGCCATTGTTGGGATGCCCATCTCCTGCCAGCCAGCTGGTCTTTGGTTCTCTGCTGTGCATGAACCTGCGCATGCATGTGCCCGTGCACATTGCAGTTTGGGCATGTGGCACTTGCACTTTGGGCACTGCCTAAAAGGTTTGCCATTACTGGTATATAAAATGAGAATTGGTTCCCTGAAGATGGGCTCTAGCATAACTCAGAAAGCTCGGAAGACAAAACCTTTGCTCTTGGTGACCAACACAGATTGGATCCTGCTATATTATCCTGGGACACATCCATTTGTAAGATAATACAGTCTGAAATTCAGAGGCTGTCGGCAACCTTGTTCTCTTAACTCAGTTTCATGTGTTTAATTCTTGGTCTTTTGTTAGCATTTATTACTTGTCCATGCCAGTTATTTAGTAACTTATTTTCAATAAAGACTGAAATTGTGAAAAGAAATTAAACCTTGGTAGAATATTTAACGGTTGCAGCTCTTCATCCAGAATAATATTTCTATTTTATTGTTTTTCCAAGATGACAATTATTCTTAAATAAATATTTATTTTCTACTTGGGGGGAGGGAACCTCTAAATATTAAACTGTTTAGCATCGTGTTAAAGCCTATGGTTTGATACATGCATTGCTTTTCTTTTTCTGTCAGATTCCATGTCAACATTTGAGGGTTTTTCTTCATTATTCTGATAACTTGACATTGAACCATATTGTTGTGCATGCTCCATCAGCCATGTTAAAATCTCTAGGCTGAGCAATTATAAGTACAGTATCATCAGCAAATAAGTTCGTTTATGTTCTTGTGTGGCTATTTCTGCACCAAATTGTTATTTTGGTGTAGCTGAATTTCCAGTGATTCCAGTGCCAGTAAAAACAAAATGAGAAAGGGAACTCCCTCATCTTGTCCCCTTGGATTTCTCATATTGTTGTATAATAAGACTATTTATAATATATTTATAAATGCTTTATAAATTCTCTGTACCATGGACAAAAATGATGGCCACGCTCCTTTGTTTCTCAAAACTATAAAATAAAAGGGTCAAAGGCTTTTTTCAGCGTCAAGAAAACTCAGTCACTTTTTTTATTTTTCTGATTTACCTTAACAACAAATATATTTCAAAGAGATACATAATAATCTAATATCTTATATATCTCTGAGATAAAGCCATCTGATCAGGAAGTTTCAATTCAGTTAAAAAGCCATTTAGTATCTTAGCCAGAATTACTGTTAAAAATGTATAATTCATAGATAGTAAAGAGATGGATTTATAGGCTTCAGGAATCTTTCTTTTTCTACCAATCAAAGAAATGAAAGCTTTATATACTTCTTTCAAATGAGAGATTGACCTCTTAAGTAGCTTTAAAATTGGTTTTTTTAGGTAGAATTGAATTGAATTCTTTATTGGCCTAGTGTTATTGGACACACAAAGAATTCTCCGACGCATAAGGTCTCGGTGTACATACAAACAGCAAAATGATAAATCATAGATCATAAATCATACGATACAAAAATAAATCATAAGATACAAGCAACAATGGGTAAATTATAATATACCAATAGAAGAAGGTAGTAGGAAAGATGAGAGGTGAGAAAGATGAAAAGATGTCAAGGATAATAGTAATACAGCCATTAATACATGGGTAAGTATTTTTAGGCCTAAAACTGCTGTGGGAGTGAGGTGTTTAGCACAGTGATGGCATGGAGGAAGAAACTGTCTTTGTATCTAATTGTTTTGGCCTTTAGCGGAATCTTGAGGGGATAAGTTGAAACAGTTTATGTCTAGGATGTGAGGGGTCTGTAGATATTTTCTCAGTCCTCTTTCTGACTCATGCAGTATACGGGTCCTCAATGGAAGGCAGTCTGGTTGCAACTGTTTTTTCTTTTTTTTTCTTCAGTCCTAACTAATGTGCCAAACTCGACAGTTTTAGAGGTACAAGTGCAGGTAGAATTAGCTGATTAGTTATGAGTTATGGTGAAAGTTAAACTAAGATGAGAAGTGTCCTGAAAATCAGATATTAAAAGACAACCATTGGATTTGCTACTTTATACTTTATTTCTGAGGTTTCTAAGGAAGCTACCTGGCTGCTGGTGAGGGATTTTCATCTGAACACTCTCCAGAGAATAATGGTTATAAACAGTAAATAAGATGAATTTATTTTTGTGGGAGAACATTCATTACCAGAAATGTCCTTTCAAACCAGAGGATTAATCAGAAGGACAAAGTCCCCCTCTATTGTACACTCATGCCATGTCAAGATGCGCATATTAAAGGAACAGAGTTTGTGCCACAATGTTGCAATGCACGCTTCGTCCTTTCCTCCCTCACATGCACCCGCCTTGGTGCAGATGCTGATCTTTGATATACGTTCATCCCAATGTAGCATTCTAGCAAGAGAAAGAATAATGAGGTCACTGATACTTGTTTTCAGTTTCTATCTCTTATCTCTCTCTACAGGGAACAAAAGAGATATTTTGAATTCTTAAAAGCCAGGGCAAAAAAAAAAAATCCTTTTGTAGAGATGTCCCAACAGCTATTCTGTGGAATAAGATGGCAAAGTTTAAATCACTGAGAGAGGAGCAAGCATTGGTTTCAAATCTGCAAGAAAAAGCAACAGCTGCAGCCAAGATTTTTTTTTTTTAGTCTAGCTTGGAATGTCCTTTGGCTGAAGATCAGCTTCTGACTTTGGCACAGACGGAATCTATTTGGAGAAGAAATTAACCGACACGAAGCTTTATTCTTGCCATCTTGTAGTCTCAGCTATCTGAAAATGCAGCAAGGAGCAAAGTTCATCTTCAAAACATCTTCACATTTCAACAATAAGGGGAAGTGGAAACTTCCAAACCAACCTTCCCCGGTCTTGGACTATGACAGCTGAGAATTAGGAGAAATAAAGATTGATATTGTTCAATGTTGCAGGTTGGAGGGTAACTGCAAATACCTGCCAAAAGTTGGGTTCCTGAGCTCTAAGGTGAATACACATAGACAATTTATAAGAACTCTTCAATGCACCAATAATATAATGTGAGATAACAACAGTCTAAAACAGAGGTCTCCAAACTTGGCCATGCTGGCTGAAGAATTCTGGGAATCAAGTCCACAAGTCTTAAAGTTGCCAGGTTTGGGGACCCCTGGTCTAAAAAGAAAGGAAAAAAGGCCTCATGCGCGCCTTGAATCTTATTCATTAAAATGGTTCCTATTTTTTCAGGCCTCTAATGGAGACTTGTGGTTGCTGTAAGAGTCACAACAGAATCTTAAAACAGAATCCCCTTTCTGTACATTCAGACTGCTATATTCTATCCCATCCTCAACAGAAAGAAAGCAAGAAAGAAAAATACAGGTGGTCCTTGACTTAAAATGGTTTGTTTAGTGACCACTCGAAGTCCCGACAGCACTGAAAAAAGTGAGTTATGACCATTTTTCACACTTACAACTGTTGCAGCATCCCCATGGTCACCTGATGAAAATTCAGGTGCTTGGCAACTGACTTGTATTTATGATAGTTGCAGGGTTTTGAGGTCATGTGATCATCACCTTTTGTGACCTTCTGACAAGCAAAGTCAATGGGGAAATCAGATTCACTTAACAAACTGGTCACTAACTTAACAACTGCAGTGATTCAGTGAACAACTGTGGCAAGAAAGGTTGTAAAATGGGACAAAATTAACTTAACAAATGTCTCACTTAGCGACAGAAATTTTGGGCTCAATTGTGGTTGCAAGTCAAGGACTACTTGTACAAGTCAGACAGTGGACCCCTCCTTGTCTGGTTTCTCAAGAGAAAGGAAGCCTAACAAACGCTTTATTATTTATTTATTATGAAATTTATTTGCTGCCGATCTCGTTTCAAAGCGACTTTGTTAGCACTTTCTCCTCTGTTTGTTCCCTTTAGCTTCGTAGGTGGGGCTGCAAAGTCTATAACCTCACATTTCTCTTGAGGACAGAACTTCCTCCAGCAGCGACGGCTAGTTCTTAATAAATAAAAGGCCTTTCAGAGCAGCTTGAACTACCCTGAAGCTGAGCTGCAAATAAATCAGTTCTGCTGGCTGGATAAACAACCCTCTGCTTTCAAAGGGGGACAGAATTCCTGACACTCAGAAGGCTGTTGGTGTCTGGGTTTCCACAGCATTAATCCTGACTGACAAAACAAAACTGCTCTATTCATATCACATGCTACACCTAAAGACAAACTATTACAGCTTATTGTTTCTCTTTGTTTGGCATAGTGGTTTCAATAGTATGGTTTAATGCAGGAGTTGCAGCTTGTCAGGAGGGGATGGGGCACGTTTATTTTGTTTCCTAAAAATAACTTATTCAGTCAAGAGAGAACAACTCATTTTGCACAGTTGCCATAATGCCATATGGAAGCCGCCCAATGATGAAACACTTAAAATGTAATGATTTAAAATGTATTATTTCTCGGCCAGTCCAAACCCAAAGATACATCAGATCAGGAGGATGTCTCTGTCTATAGATCCATGTTTTCCTCCCTTTAATAAGACATATATAATCTTATTGTAATTTATTCATTTGATTCTTTTGAGCAGCCCAGAGTTGGGCAGTATATAAGTTTTATGAGTTACTATTATTATTACATTGGACAGACAGTGTTGAAGGCAATTTCATTTTATAATGACTCAAAAGAGGTCAGGATAAACAGTGAAGTACACCATCCATTTGAAGGAAATTCAAATATAGCTCAGTTCTTACCAAGTCTGAAGGTGCATCCATCAATTTTTCTTGGCCACAGTGTTGAAATGGTTTGTTACTGCTTTCTCCTATGTCCCAGACAATAGCAAACAACACTGAGACTTATATACCGCTTCACAGTGCTTGACAGTTCTTTGTAAGCAGTTTACAGATTCAGCAAATTACCCCCAACAATCTGGGTCCTTATGGAAGACTGAGTCAACTTTGAGCTGGTGAGATTCAAACTGCCGAAACTGTTGGTAGCCAGCAGTCAGCAGGAGTAGCCTGCAGTACTGCATTTTAACTACTGTGCCACCATGGCTCCTTACAAGCTTATAACATTGGTGTTCTCAGCCTTAGGCACTCATATGAATTATTTATAAAGAGCATGTTATTTAAGCTGCTCCTAACCTGGGATCACAACATTGACTCTAAATTGGCTCAAGAAAAACTTGTGTGAATTGATGCCTTTTAGCAACAGGCTGCAAAGTGTTGAGAGTTTGAATTGCAAACTATCGTGTGCCTTCCTCATTTCTTTTCGAGGAGAAAAATAGCAATTGTTTTCCTTCCTGTGGATGGATCTTTTAAAAAAAAACACCAGTTCAAAATCCTAAAAGTCCCACTCCCTCCAACTCATTATTATTTTCCCTGACCAGGTGCTTTCTCTGCCTACTTTTATTTTATACTCCAAGGATTTATCATTTTAGTATCGTAGGAGGTGGAAGAGTTTTACCTCTAGATCCCAAATAACTCAAAGAAACCTGTGATCTATCTGAGAGCTGAAAATGAAACCCTTCTACCTTGCATGTCTGCAAAAACTGAAATCTGTGGACTTATTAAAAACAAAAACCAAGAAAAACCCAGGGAAAGGTTATCTACTCAAAAAAGGCAAAACATCAAACTTCTCTATGTTAGAGAATGATCTTAATCTTAGGCTGTTTCATCAGTACTGTTGAATGGAAGTGTAGAAATATGATCAGCATTGATTTAATTAAAAGGGCAGACTTTTTTTTTGGTCAAAACAACCAATGAATTATGGAGATTAGCCTACAAACCGAAGGACTTTAACCCCAAAAGACAGGATCACTCAATATGAACATAACAGATAAAAGTGTTCTTCAGAAGTAGAACAGAGAAATATGCCCTGAAGTCACTTTAAAGGTTAGCATAGATGACACTGTCTATTTCTCATTTCCAGAAATAGTCTTTCTTCCCCACAACCCCCAGTGCCCGCCCCCCCCCCATTCTGAAGCTGGGGTAAATGGACAGTGCAGGGAAGTCCTTGATAAATATTACCAGAATTGTTGGATTGGTTGATAAACAAAGTTTTTAAATATGGACATTGTTGTGGTTAGCAGATGCAGACGGCTGAGGAGAGCGAGGACTCAGAGAAGGGGCCAGGACTATTAAAGAGTGGACTGTGCCTTCAGAGATTGTGGGGGCTGGCAGCAGTGATGAGGAGGTTCCTGAGGAGCCTGTTCCAAGTGCGCATGCATGCAGGATTGCTCGTAGGAAAGAGAAGTTATAACAGCACAGGCGACTCAGGTGCAAGGCTGCAAGGTAATGGCCCCTCCTTCAAGAAGATAAAAGCCAGCTGTGAAACTAACCTTCTTTGCAGAAGGCAAAGAAGTTTTGAAACCACAGCCTCGTGGACATTCTAGTATTCTGAGTTTGTATTTGAAGATTCTTATTTTGCAAATTATTTCTTGTCTGTTATCTTTTGGCAAGTCTCACACAGTCTGGCAAGGCTTGTGTTTATCAAGGCTTGTGTTTATTTTGTAAAAGCATTACAATATTTCTGTTCTTTTTGAATTGTGTTTGATTTGTTGGAAAAGGGCGTGGGTCAGAACAGTCATATACAAGTAGTCTTCGACTTATGACCACAATTGAGACCAAAATTGATGTTGCTAAGTGAGACAATTGTTAAGTGAGTTTTGCCCCATTTTATTGCTATAGTTGTTAAGTGAAACAAAGCATTTATTAAATTAGTAACAAGGTTAAGTTCCCCATTGACTTTGCTTGTCAGATGGTCTCCAAAGGTAATAACGTGACCATGGGACACTGCAACTGCCATAAATATGAACCTGTTGCCAAGCATCCAAATTTTGACCATGTGACCATGGGGATGTTGCAATAGTGGTGTGAAAAATGGTTATGTCAATATTTTTAGTCCTATTGTAACTTCGAACGATCACTAAACATATGGTTGTAATTCGAGTAAATAGTACCTGTATATGTACTATTTTCAAGTGAAAAGATCACAAAACCATTCACCTAGGAATAATTTCAAATGCTGCACCTCTCAAGCCTGAGCCTATTCCAGGCAGCATTGCTCAAACCCTTAATTTCTCCTCTTAAAAACAGGTGTGCTAAAAGGCCAATTAAAAGATATTTCATTATTTTTAATAAACATAATTAAGAGTCTTATTTGGATGAGCTGCTAATATTGCATAAGTTCTTTTGTTATGCCTGCATGTTGTAGTTTCCAAGAACATTTGAACATTGTCCTCTGATCCCTTTATTATTATTATTATTATTATTATTATTATTATTATTATTATTATTATTATTATTATTATTAAACGATTTTAGTGAGCTTCACAGCCTTTGAGGCTGGTTGGTAGCTCAACAACTCGAGTCCTAACCAGGGACCTAGGAACTGTTCAGGTAGAGTCAGAGGTTATAAGCTGTTCCAAGTAGGGCTGTTGTTGTTGTTGTTGTTGTTGTTGTTATTATTATCGTGTTTCTCATATAATAAGGTCGGGTCGTTTTTTTTTGAGCCCCGAAAAAATGCCTAGGCCGTCTTTTCAGGGGTGACTTAATTCCCCTCCTTGCATTTTCCGGCAGGCAGGCGGCGATGGCTCGGATGTTGACCTTGGCGTTGGTGGGGCATTTCATATCGGGGTCAATGCAGGCAGCACCATATCCGGGTGTGCAACAAAAGTACTTCCTAACAGCAAGCCCCCCCCCCACCATTCCCCCCCATTTTGCATGTTTTAATATAGGCCTTAATTTGGGGGGAGGGGCTTAATTTCATTTCATGCCTATAAAATATGCTGGGACTTCCTATTGGGGGAGGCCATATTGTTGGAGAAACAGGGTATTATTATTTACACTGCTGATGAGGTTTCAGTCTAACTGGTTAACATTCCAAGTTCTCTCCCTTTGTGCCTGCCATACCATAAGACAGGTCCTGAATACTATCTGGCCTCTTTGGATAAAAGCATAGTAGTTTTTTGTTGTAGACACTTACATTCAGGAAGACAGTTCCCAGTGGAGCCAGCTATAAGAGACAAAAGTCTTACCTTAACTTCATTTCAATTTTTGACATTTTAATTGCCACTAAAAAATTCTATCTTCCTACTGCTGGCAGAACCTGTCATGCAGAATTGCTTGGTGGAGTCTTAGGGAGTAATATGCTGAACTAATCAACACAGCTGAGAAAGACATGGTGCACGAACAAGGCTTAACAAGACCCATGAGCACAATGGCTGGGATGACATGTTGAAGGACTGGCTTGGGTGTTAACTTAGTTGGCTCAAAGTCTCCCAAGGCCCAGGAAAGGATGCAAGATTAATAAGAGCAAGTCATGGCCCAGGTAGAGGAAAACTGTGGGCTATAGGTGTCTTGGAGAATGCTGGAACAGGACCAGGGTGGCAGCCTGACTAGTCTCCAATGAGCAAGCAATTGGACTGCAAACACGCTTTTCGAAACATACTCAACCATGTCGTAAGGCTGGTAAAAATGTGGCATAGTGGATTTGTCAACATTGTATTACTGCATTTCGCCTATTTTGGGATTTGGGGTAACTACAATGGAACGTGCATGAATATGTCAGAAATACATTTTGAAAGAATAATTTGTAATCAATACTTTCAAAATGGTTCAAATGTTGTCACCTGAGTTGACGCTTTATCGACTATGGAGTTTAAATGTGAATACATTTTACTCCTTTGCCAACTATTTCAATTATATAATTATGGCAATTGAGAGAGACACTTTGTTCTAGGCTAGGACACCAGGCTAGAAATCAGAAGGGTGTGAGTTCTAGTCCCACCTTAGGCATGATGTCAGTTAGGTGACCTCTGTCTTAGCCTTAGAAAGAAGGCAGTAACAAACTACTTCCAAAATTAGTAAGTTACCAACCATCAAGATTGATTCAAAATCTTTCTCTATCTCTCTCCCCCCCACCTTCTTTCCTGAGATGCTCTGATCTCCCTCCTGCTTAAAATAATGAAGGAGAATATTTGAAGTTCAGGGCTGACATGAGGGGTCCTTGATGCTTTCTGAGCTTACTTGTTTTCTTGCAGATGTTTCATTACCCAGACTAGCTAACATCATCAGTGCTAGTAGGCAATAAAATGTCTGCAAGAAAACCAGCAAGTTCAGAGAGCACCAAGGACCCCTCATGCTTAAAACATTTTCTGGTGATACAACTCAAACTTACATTACTTTATTAGTCTCAGACTATAATCCCCTTATAATATAAAAAGCTATTTTCTGCTGGAACCTAGAACACCTACTAGAAATTGACTTCAAATAAGAGCCAACAAAAGACAGTAGATTAAAAGGTCAAACTATACTTTTGCATCTGTGTGTCACTATCTAAGTCATCTATGTTTTAATTTTTATTATTATCAATCTTCTCTATGTCACAGCTGTTACATTTGTAATATTAATTGTGAGTCCTACAAACAGTATATTTTTCTTCTGTTTAATCATGTCCAAAACTTGGAGACTGCCTAGGCAAATGTCTGAAGTTTTTTTGGTAAGGTTTTTCAGAAGAGCTTTGCTATTGCCTCCTTCCTAGATCTGAGAAAGAGTGACTGGTCCTAGTCTGGTTGGCTTTGTGCCCATTGGAACTAGAGCTTTTAAAAATGTACATACTTTGTGCTAGTAGTGTTATCATTATTTTTGAATTTTTGAGCTTAGTCCATTTCTGTATAGCAATTGTTTTCTTTCTTGTTAGTTATTTTATAAATTTAATATTGATTTTCTAACTGTAAACATTAGACATCAATACAATATATATTTTATGAAGTAACTTTTTCTTCTATGTAGTCTTAGTATAAACATTTAATGCTAGCAGACATGTCCTTCATTTTTTACATTTATAGCCAAAATTGATAAAATTACCGGTTGTAAATTTGCAGTTTTATGTTATTTTATGCTGCCCCATGATGAATTGGAAATTATTTATGAGAGATCTCTGACTAGATTCAATAGCATGAATTTCTTTTTCTAAGAGCATCTGTAGACACAAGCAATTTGTACCACTTATTTTTAAAATTAATTTCATATAGCTTTCATTTGCAAAACCACTGAGCACTGGGGAAAAGCTTATTCTTGAGGGAAACCTCATCTTCCATATTTACAAACTCATCACACAAAATTTTGGAACTAATTCATGCTGTTGCTTTCAGCTATAAACCTTTTCTGAGAAGAAAAATTACCAACATAGTGGCTATGTTTATGAATTCTATGTTATTGCATTAAATCACAGTGAGGTTTGTTTAAAAATATACAGTTTAATATGTGGCTTCTTGGATGGAATCTTTTAACAGGTTTCTTTTAATCATGATTTATTGAAACAGTCCCAAAGACTGAATTTACCATAATACTAAACCACACTTTACAAACCACCATGGCTAGATTAGAACATGTTCAGCTTGAGCCAGTAAGTGAAATGTGAAGCATGACTTTTGCATTGATCCAGGGCCTGAATGCATGAAAGGAGGTTGTCGATCAGTGGTTCCCAACATGGGGCCCATGCCCTACAGGGGGGCAATTTGAAAATGAGCTGTTAACTGGATTTTTGAAAGCCCGCTTGTCGTGTCCGCAAAATGACGCCAGGAGTCGGTGATTTCATGCAATGCTCTTTATTTGGAAAACTGGAACCGAAAACGGTGAAAGGAAAAAAAGCCCGCGGCTTTTATTCCTTTCGCCGTGGCGGCCGCGGCCAATGGCAGCGCTTCGAATCTCCCGCGCTCTGAACGAGCCAATCGCGGGAGATTCTTAACGAGCCAATCGGCGCGGCTCACCTGACCAATTAGAAAGCCCCGCGCTTTGGCCAATCAAAGCGCGGGGATTTCGAGTATGTAAATGAGGACAGAACACCCCTCCCCTCTTGGTTCAGTCCTTACGTTGCGTAGTCACGTAGGTAGGCAGGGCTCCGTCTGGTCCTACTTGACCTGCGCAACTCAGTCGTAAGCAGGATCCCGGCCGGTTCGGTCGGGTTTTTGGTTGCTCTTGCTTCTGTGCGAACCGGCTGGTTGATCGGGCCGGTTCTTTCTCCGTGGCTTCCACCTGGGCCTTCCGGGTTGGTTGAGCTACGGGTTTCGCCGCTCCCGCTCGGTCTTTCCGGGTCGGTCGAGCTGGCTTGGCTGTTCTTTTCTGGCGAGGGGTCGCGATGGCTGCGTCTCGGTAAGTACTGCTGGTTTATTTTTTCTTGTAATCGGTCACCCGGGTATTCCCTCCCCCCTTGGCTTGCGTTTTGGGAGGTGGGTTCGTTTGCTGTCCTAGACCTAAGTTGGTCGATGTGTCGTTTCCACGCTCGTCCGTCTGTCATTTGTAGCCGGTACGAGCGTGGGCCTGTTGCTTGGGTGATGACGGCTGGGATCCATAGGGGGTCCCCCGTCAGGTTTTTCGCATATACGAGGTCCCCGGGTGCGAACGTTCGGTATTTCGTGCTTGAGTCTGGGGGCCGCTCCGGGTTATACGTAGGGTGTAACCTGTCGAGTGGGGACCTCAGCTTTCTACCCATTAGCAGTTCGGCTGGGCTTTTGTTGGTAGTGGTATTCGGGGTTATGTGTTGTGTAAAGAGAAGTCTGTTGATTTTTTCTTGGATCTCCCCGTGGTCCATTTTCCGGATGGTTTTTTTGGTAAATTGGACCATCCGTTCCGCCCTACCGTTCGCCGCCGGATGCGCCGGTGCTGTTAGTGCGTGGCGGATGCCCCTTTCCGCCAGGAATTTCTCGAACTCCAGGGAGGTAAACTGGGGCCCGTTGTCGGAGACAACGACGTTTGGGAGGCCGTGTGTTGCAAAGAGTTTGCAAAGTTCTTTGGTCACGGCCTCCGTGGTTGTTGTCTTCATGTTGCTTACCTCCAGCCAGTTGGAGTAAGCGTCAACTGTTATGAGGAAGGTGTGTCCATTTGTGGGCCCGGCGAAGTCTATATGGATTCTGGACCAGGGTCCCCTTGGGGTTTCCCACTCTAGGACGGGTGCTGTGGGTGGGCTGGGCCTAGTCTCCTGGCATCGCTGGCACCTAGCTACCCAGGCCTCTATCTGCTTGTCCATCCCTGGCCACCAAGCGTAACTTCTGGCCAGGGCTTTAGTTCTTACGATGCCAGGGTGCCCCTCGTGCAACATTTCCAAAACCTTCCCCTGTAGTTTGTCCGGAATGACCACCCTGTCACCCCATAAGATGCACCCTTTTAACAACGAGAGTTCGATTTGGCAGTTCCGAAACGTCTTGACGGACTCGTCATTGTCTTTTTCCGGCCACCCTCTTTCTACCCAATGCAAAACCCGCGCCAGACACCTGTCTTTATTAGTTTCCCGGGCAATGTCTGACGCGGTTATGGGTAGGTTGGGTAGGGTCTCGATGCTGAGGGTGGTCGTCGTTGGTGCTGGGTCAGAGTCGGATTCCGGTAGCGGCGAGCGGCTTAATGCGTCCGCATGTGAGATCGTCTTACCCGGTCTGTGTATGAGTTCGTAGTTGTAGGCCGCCAGGAACTCGGACCACCTTGTCATTCGAGGAGACAGAATGTTCGGGGTGGCCCGGTTTCCTGCAAGGATGCCCAGCAATGGCTTGTGGTCCGTTATAATGGTGAAGGGCCGGCCGTAGAGATATTCGTGGAACCGTTTTATGGCGGCAACTATAGCCAGAGCCTCTTTGTCCAGTTGGCTATAGTTCCGCTCCGGTTTGGTGAGGGTCCTCGAAAAGAACGCGATGGGTGCTTCTTTTCTGTCAGGAAGGGTATGGCTGAGGACGGCGCCGACGCCGAAAGGTGATGCGTCGCAAGTGACGGCCAGAGGCAGGGTTTCGTTGAATTGTATGAGGACGGCGTCGGAGGTGAGGAGGTCTTTAGTTTTTTGGAAGGCGGCTTGCTCCCGTTTCCCCCAAGTCCAGGTCGCCGCCTTGTCCAGGAGCCTATGCAAAGGCTCCGCTGCCGTTGCCTTTTGGGGTAGGAAAACATTGTAAAAGTTCAGTAACCCCAAGAATGCTTGTAGTTCAGTTTTTGATTTAGGGGTGGGGGCCTCTTTGATGGCCTTGATTTTTTTACTTGTGGGGTGAATGCCGTGCCGGTCTAGGAGGTAGCCCAAGAATTCCACTCGTTCCGTGCACAGTTGGCATTTCTCCCTTTTTACTTTAAGTCCCGTTTCTTTAAATTTAGTTAGGACCTCTCTTAGTCGGCTTTCTAGTTCGGCTTGGTTGGTCGCCGACACTAGAACGTCATCAAAATAAGGTACCACCCCCTTGATACCTTGCAACAACCTTTCCATCAGGCTCTGAAATATACCTGGTGCCACGCTGACTCCGAATTGGAGTCGGTTGCATTTGAAAGCTCCCCGGTGGGTGACGATGGTCTGGGCTTCCGCCGTTTGCTCGTCGACCGGCAACTGTTGGTATGCCTGGGCGAGATCGAGCTTGGCGAAAACCCTGCCCCCTCCCAGTGAGTGCAGTAGGTGTTGCACTATTGGGACGGGGTAGGCGCTTTGTTGCAGCGCGCCATTTAGGGTGGCCTTATAGTCCCCACAGATCCTCACCGACCCGTCCGGCTTGATCGGGGTGACTATGGGGGTCTCCCACCGGGCATGGTCTATGGGCTGCAATACCCCCTGTTTGACGAGCTTATCAATTTGCTCGTCTATTTTGGGTTTTAGGGCGAATGGCACCCGCCGAGGTTTCAGTCGTTTGGGGGGGACGTTAGGGTCTAGGTCGAACGAGATAAGGGGCCCCTGGTACTTGCCCAGGCTTCCGTCGAAGACTTCTCGGAACTCCTGGGCTAGTCGCTGTTCCCAACCGTCGTCGGCGACGTGGTTGACTCCCGTGAGAGTGATGTCGAGCGGGGCGAACCATTGTAGTCCCAGTAGGCTTGGGCGGTCGCGGTCGACGATCGTGAGGGGGAGTTGTTCGGTGCGCCCCTTATATGTTACGTTAAAGTTTTTGGTGCCGACTACCGGGATGTGGTTTCCCTGGTAGTCCTTTACAATAAGTCTTTGGCTGTCTACGTTCCTCCTTTGGAGGGTAGGCACCAACCGCTTTATCTCGTGCCATGCAATCATGGAGAGGTAGGACCCGGAGTCTACCTCCATTTTGCACGGCTGGCCCTCGATGTGTACCTCGACATGGATTTTTCGGGTGTCGTTGGTGATGGCGTGGCCGATGGTGACTGTCTGGTGGGTCTCCTCTCTCCGCCGGTTGTCGCCGCCTCGCGAGGATCGTCCGGTCCGGTCCCATCGGCTGTCCGAGTGGCGATCTCTGGGCCAGGGCGGTGAGCTTTCCCTTCTCCGGTCGTTCTGGTCCCATCGAGTTGGACTGCGGTTTTTCTTCAGGCGGCAAACCCGAGCGATGTGCCCCTTTTTGTCGCAATGCCGGCAGATGGAATCGAAAAACCGGCATTCCGACCTGGGGTGGTCGCCGCCGCAACCGGCACAGTTGGTCCTTGACTTACGACCTCTCCGGTTCCGTTGGTCGCGCCCCGTCTGAAGTCGATGTATGTCTTCTTCGTCTTCGGACGTGCTGGATGCAGAGTGGAAATCGCCGTGGTGTGTAGTTGTCTCGGTTTTTTGTTCGGTCGACCTCGCCGGGTTGTTGTTTCCACC
The DNA here is from genome assembly GCA_033807585.1 of Hydrophis major. Classification (NCBI taxonomy): domain Eukaryota; kingdom Metazoa; phylum Chordata; class Lepidosauria; order Squamata; family Elapidae; genus Hydrophis; species Hydrophis major. Next base: position 133,236,186 of record CM066330.1, read on the forward strand.
GCGGTCCTTCGTGTCAGGTCTGCGCATGCTATCGGCGGAAGTACGGGTTGCTTCTGCGGCCGCGGCTGCGGTGAGGGCGTCTGCTAAACTGATGTTGCCCTTAGCCATCAGCCGGCTCTGGAGCGCGGGGTCCCACAGACCGAGCACGATTCGGTCTCTCAGGATGTTGTTTAGGTTATCAAATTCGCAGAGCCCCCCTAGGCGCCGCAGCTCGGCGACGAAGTCGCTCAATTTCTCACCCGCTCTCTGGTCTCGCCGGTAGAATTCGTTGCGCCGGATCAGGATGGGGACCTCAGGAGCGTAATGTCGCCGAAGGATAGGTTCAAGGACGTCCCAGTCCATGGCGGTTGCGTCGGCGGGCTTGGCCAACGCTTTGGCCATCTGGAAAACTTCGGTTCCGCAGTGGGTGAGGAAGACGGCGCGTTTTAGCGGGCCCGAGGCGTCCTTCATGCCGGTGCACTCGAGGTACATGCGGAAACGGTCGGAGAACGATTCCCAGTCTTCGGTGGCAGGGTTGAAGGGGGCGGGCGGTGCGATTTTCGCCATCTCGGTGCTTTGTCTGGCTTCCGTCGGACACGGGGTTCGGTTCAGGGTCTGGATCCCATCCTCGTCGCCAGTGTCGTGTCCGCAAAATGACGCCAGGAGTCGGTGATTTCATGCAATGCTGTTTATTTGGAAAACTGGAACCGAAAACGGCGAAAGGAAAAAAAGCCTGCGGCTTTTATTCCTTTCGCCGCCGCGGCCGCGGCCAATGGCAGCGCTTCGAATCTCCCGCGCTCTGAACGAGCCAATCGCGGGAGATTCTTAACGAGCCAATCGGCGCGGCTCGCCTGACCAATTAGAAAGCCCCGCGCTTTGGCCAATCAAAGCGCGGGGATTTCGAGTATGTAAATGAGGACAGAACACCGCTAATTGTTTTTATATATTTGTGATGAAACAACTGTGTTTCATGTACCTATTGTTGTCTTTGTTAAAGTGCATTTCCTTGGGCCTGGTCTGAAAAGCATATCCCAGCTGAGGGGAGGAGGAAGCAACTGCCATCCAATCAGTTGTGTTCCCACTAAGGATCATGGGACTGGCAGAGTCTCTCTCTCTATATATATATATACATATCTTTATCTCTCTTTGCTGTGGGCTTTGCTGCTAGGTAAGTTGCAGGAAGAGCTGCTCTGTAGATGGCTGCTGGGGGAAGCCCAGCAGTGAGGATACAGAACCAGGACCAAGTTTAAGAAATTGTTAGATTTACAATTATTTTTAGTCTCTATTTTTAGTTTTCCCAGGCCATGTTTTACAAGACTTTTCCTCTCAGGAAAACGTGGTGGCTCACCGGCTAAGACGCTGAGCTTGTCGATCAGAAAGGTCGGCAGTTCAGCGGTTCAAATCCCTAGTGCCGCATAATGGAGTGAGCTCCAGTTACTTGTCCCAGCTTCTGCCAACCTAGCAGTTTGAAAGCATGTAAAAATGCAGGTAGAAAAATAGGGACCATCTTCGGTGGGAAGGTAACAGTGTTCTGTCTGCCTTCGGCATTTAGTCATGCCAGTCACATGATCACGGAGGTGTCTTCAGACAGCGCTGGCTTCTTCGGCTTTGTAACGGAGCCGCCTAGAGCTGGAAATGACTAGCATGTATGTGTGAGGGGAACCTTCACCTTTACCTTCTCAGGCCGTGTTTTACAAGACTTTTTCTCTCAGAGCAATCTGGGGCTGGGCCACGTATGCATAGGCCTTGCCAGACCTGTGTGATTCACGTCCACCTACTGAACTACCAAAGCATTTCCCCACTAAGCTGCAGGTTCAAACCGAGGGGCCGAGTAGGGGGGTGATGATGAGCAACTTAAAACTTTATGCAATATAAAAGGAGCGATGGCATGGCTTTGTGATAAGACAGAAACTAAATACCCAACCTACTTTGCAAGAAAATTGCTGTTACCATTCCCATCTTCATATTTAATTGAATATGGCTTTAGTGCTGTAAATGATTGCTACTGAAGAAAAGAAATTGACTGGATATCACTGAACGAGGAGACTTGAAAATAAAGCTGACTAAATTGGAGCCTAATATAAAACCTCTCTGCAGCAGGCATCAAGCACCAGGATCTTACTAACTTAACTAGACTAAAGCTGCAATCCTACAACATTTTCCTGGAAGTATACCCCATTGAAGACAACGGTACTTACTTCTGAGTAGACATGCATAGGATTGCATTGTAAATATGATCTTGAGGTGAGCTCAAATTGTATTTTGAATTTGAAATCTGTGGTTGGCAAGCAATCTTTGACCATGGTTGAGCTCACAAATGAACCAAGAGAAACTCTTGCTACACTCTTGTCTCCTTGCTCCAGGTTTTGAGGCAATCAATATTCTCTCCCTTCCAAGGAAATTCAAGAATCATGTTCCCAGTATCTGTCCTTGACATTCTTCAGAATTCATTTCCCCATCTTCCTCATCTTTGCCACCCAAAAAAAGAAAACCCCTTTCAAACATGACAACAGCTACTATTTGGGGAAAATATTTGGTTGAAAGCTCTTCAGTTGTTGTCAGCTCTTCAGTTGTCATCCTAGTTTGCAATAGGAAACAATTGTTAACCTAATCCTATGTAGCTTTTTCTCTGGTAATATTACACTACTAACTAGAGCATACAAAACATTTGCTAGACCAATACTCGAATACAGCTCATCAGTCTGGAACCCACATTACGTATCTGATATTAGCACAGTTGAGAAAGTCCAGAAATATTTCACAAGAAGAGTTCTTTACTCCTCTACTCGTTGTAGAATACCTTATGCCACCAGACTCGAAATTCTAGACCTAGAAAACTTAGAACTACGAAGCCTTCAGTCTGATCTAAGTATGGTATATAAAATCATACATTGCAATGACTTACCTGTCAATGAATACTTCAGCTTCAACCATAACAATACAAGAGCAAACAATAGACACAAACTCAAGGTTAACTGCACCAAACTTGATTGCAGGAAATACGACTTCAGCAACAGAGTGTCAATGTCTAGAATACTCTACCTGACTCTGTGGTTTCTTCCCCAACCCCCAAAAACTTTAACCTTAGTCTGTCTACTATTGACCTCACCCCTTTCCTAAGAGGTCTGTAGGGGGCAAGCATCAGTGCACCAACGTGCCTACCATCCCTGTCCTATTATTTCTTTTATTTTTCTTATATGCACCCATTTCATGTATTCATAACTATGTATATACTTATACCTATTATCTTGTAAGCGATTGACAAATCAAAATAAATAAAATCAAAATAAATAAAATCAAAATAAATAAAATCAAAATAAATAAAATCAAAATAAATAAAATCAAAATAAATAAAATCAAAATAAATAAATAGGAGCAGGAAGAAAGGTAGCTTTGTACCCAGAAAGCTTTTCCTCATAATACCTGTTCCAGGATGAAGATGAAGATGACCATCATCTGTGATCATGTCCAAACAATCAGACAATTCTGTTCAATACTGGATGAGATGTGAGGAATTTATTTTACTTCCCTTTTGTAGATGGTGGAGCATGAAGAAATTTTTGTAATGTTGAGGGCAGCAATGTATTCTATCAATTGTATTTTCTAATGCTTGGCTGGATGGTTTTCTCCCTGTACTCAACCATCTGAGATGGCAGATTTGAAGATGATTGTGGGCTAGACTTGAACTGCTTTGGGGGTATTGGAAACAGAAATAATCTTTAAGTATCCAGAATAAAATAACGTAGAATAACAAGTTGGAAGGGACCTTGGTGGTCATCCAGTCCAACTCCCTGCACAAGCAGGACAACCTATACCAGGGGTCTCCAACCTTGGCTCCTGGAAGCCTGGCAGACTTCAACTCCCAGAGTTCCACAGCCAGCTGGCTGTGGAATTCTGGGAGTTGAAGTCCGCCAGGCTTCCAGGAGCCAAGGTTGGAGACCCCTGACCTATACCATTTTGGATAAGTGGCTGTCCAGACTCTTCTTTAAAGCCTCTAGTGATGGGGAGGCTTTTTATATTGTTCAGCTAGTCTTTATGATCGGTTGTTTAATAACCATTAGGAGATCCTATGGCCTTGGAAAGGGTGCTTTATGGTTTATAAATGACCCCGTTTTGAGCCCTCGACAACTGGCTCATATTTATGACTGGCTGCAGTACTCATAGTCACATTATTGTGATTTGCAATGGTTTTTGCCAGTTCTCAGCAAAGAAAGGCCCATTCAGAAGAATGGGTTTACACTTGACTGCATGATTCTCTTAATGACTGTTGCAAAAATGGTAGTAAAAGTGGGTCCCATCACATGGATGCCTCAACTTACAACTATCACCACTTATGACCAAAATTCTAGTCCTAATTGTGATCATTAAGTTAAGGACTACTTGTAGTCTAAATCAGGGTTTCTCAAAAGTAATGGCTTTAAGATATGTGGACTTCAATTCCCAGAATTCCCCAGCCAGTCAAGCTGAAAAAAAATAAGAACCACACTAAAAAAACAACAACAATTTTTTGTCTGTGACTCAGCTATGACCTTGGATGGAGCCTGTAATATCTGTTTTCATATTTAGAACACCAGGAATAACAATACTGTTTTTGGATTAAATGTGTTGAAAGATACTGAAAAAAACGTGCTTTACAACAGCAAAGTAATAAACATACGTAGCTCACACTTATGTGCTTGCTTATGTACATAATTCAATTACTACTCACTGTTTATAACTATTTTGCTGAGTTTGGAAGCCTCTTTTTAACCTCTTCTATGAGAGTCAGCATGCCAAAAGTGACATATTTTCTCAGGGGAAAAATTATAGACATAGCACTTAGACTTATATATCGCTTTACAGCTGTCTCTGAGTGGTTTACAGAGCCAGCATATTGCCCACAACAATTTGGGCCATCATTTTGCCCACCTTTGAAGGATGGAAGGCTAAGTCAATTCATTTGAGCCTGGTGAAATTTGTAAGCAACTGGCTGCAGAAGTAGCTTGCAATACTGCACTCTAACCACTGCGCTACAGAGTCTCTTTATCCTATTTCTGCTCTCATTGGCTGATACAGATGCAAGGGTGATTTTTTTTTTTCTACAAGTGCACTCCCTTCTTAGCTAAAGCTTATATAGTAAACCCTCATATCCCTTGTCTAAGGCTAGGATGCCTTCTTGAAATCTTTGCCTCCATTGACTCCTTTTCAACTCCATGCATTCCATCTTCTCTCTCTTCTCCAACCAATATATAGCCTTTTGGTTTCAGACTCTTTGTGCAGTTTCTTCATTCTTGCTTTTTCCACTCCTACTCTCTGACTAGATTTTTAAAAAACTTTCTACTGAGTTTAACTGTAATTTTATTTTTTGACATGGGGTGCTGTGTGTTACCATCCAAAAGAACATGGACATCTACAAAATGCATATGTTCAGAATCAGATGTTTGCCCCAAAGGATCTTTTATAATAGGGCCCTCCAAACTTGGCAATCTTAAGACTTGTGGATTTCAACTTCCAGCATTCCTCAGCTATACTGAGTAATTCTGGAAGTTGAAGTTCACAAGTCTTAAAGTTGCCAAGTTTGGAGACCACTGTTCTATAACACAAAGTTACATTACATGTAGCTGTATTTTCCAGTATTTTGAACACTACATTTCCAATTAAATTAATATGTCAATTATTTGTGAAAAGATGCATATGTGTCCAATAGACAAGTTTTTATTGAATTAATCATAATTTGCACCTGTTGAAATGTGATAGCACATGTAAATTTCAGTTCTTTATTCCATGTCTTTTATGCATATCTAAGTCTATTTAACCGTCATTAGTAAAAAAAAAAATATTAGAAACTTGTTATATTGTACAATATAACCTTAAAACCTCTAGTAGAGCTGGTTCTCAGACTTGGGCCATCAAATTATTTAAGATAGCAAAAGATGCTGCCTCTGCTATTTTCAGCTGATGACTGTATTGTAACTCACAGACAAGCATTCATCATATAATTCTACACACCTATCTAAGATAATGCATTCCATATTCCACCCAGGTTTTCCAATAAGAGCCTTGATCTGTTCAAATTTGAATTATTCTGTAATGTTAATTTATGTTAGCTGAATGTCATGACTGGAACTGGAATGTTATTTTAAGCAAGACTTCCCTGACAGCTAATATAGTTGAAGGGAGAAACTCCATACTTTCCAAGGGAGCTGGATCTTTTTCTCCCCTTCCATTCAATCTCATCCAATTCTCAGAGATTGCCTGCAGTTTTCTTGGCAAGGTTTTTAAGAAGTGGTTTGCCATTGCCTCCTTCCCAGGACTGAGAGTTTAGTATCACCTAAGGTTGGACTAAAACTCATGGTTTTCTGGTTTCTAGCCTGATGTCTTAATCAGTACATCAAACTGGCTCTCAGTTGGGTCATAACATTCTTTAAATCAGAAGGGTGTCTCCTTCCAGTGATTCTGCCAACTGTTTTCCTCATTAGTCCAATTTCAGCCAAATGAAACTCTTTGCTTCCTTGATCTTCTCCCTATTTTAGCACACAGGGGAATCCCTAATGAGGAAAGAAATCTCTGTTCTTCCTTTCCTTCTCTAATTTTATTTCTGAGTTGTTTTTCTTTTTCTCTTTCATTATTTGGAACACTGGGTAGGCCACAGAATGCCAAGAGCTCCAACATGGGACAGAGACCCCAGAGAAACCACTAAATCAAACACTGATAAGCTTTCATCAAGGTGCTAAAAGAGTTGTCAATAAAATATGTCCCAGAGCTGTCCGGGGGTATGTTAAATAAATAAATCAGAGGAGTGGTCCTTAACTTATTCTTGTCCCTCCCTCTATGAAGGGACACTTATTGGAACAACTGAAACTTCACCAAGTGGTGATTTATTTATAGCAAAGACCTTATACACAGCTTACTAATCTTTAAGATAAAAACAGAACAAGGATAGAAACTTTTTCCTGGGTAAGTTCCAAAATGAATTGAGTAAAACTCCATGAAAGCCACTGAAGCTGTCAGTTTCTCAGCTGTGCCTGTAAAGGCAGCCTCAGTATGTATGTTGAAATACCCCAAGACCAAAAGTCTTGAAGTTTTCAGCACTACTTCAAAGACTGTCTCTCTCAGCTCAATCATCAACAAATCAATCCTCCCATCCATTCAGAACAAGCTACACACATTTGAACTATGTGGTTATTGAAATAACACTGAATCAGTGCTTTTCAACCCTTTTAACATCATCTCCAGCACACTCAGAAAAGATTCTGAGGCATGTGTCTTGTCACTCAATTCACAGGACACAGGGGATAATCTTTTAGGGTTCCAACCCACAAAGCGGTATGGGTGCCTCTGGTTCAGAGTTCGCGTTCTCATTGTCATCAATATCACTGGCCATTTCCTGAGGTGCGTTCACTCCGGTCCCAGGTTCCTGTTCCTGCGTTTCTGTTCCCATATCAGTCTCTTCGAAGGGGTTTCTTTTGAATAATAATTCACTTTCCTCTGTATCTCCCCCCCCTCATTTTGGCAAAAGGGAGTTCAGAATTGCGAGGTGGTAGCCGCGATTGTAGCTGATCTATGTGGCGCTTCTAAAGTCTGTCGTCAGGGCACTGAACGAGGTATGATCTAGGGCCGGTTACACGGATTACAGTCGCTTCCACCCACAGCGGATCGCCCGAAAAGTTTTTAGCGAATACGAGATCGCCTACCTGGAAGGTATGGCATCGGCTGCTGGACCCGAGTGGCTTTTCGGGTTCGTAGGCTGGGTGTAACTGGTCAAGGTGGGAGCGGAGCTTTCGTCCCATTAGAAGTTCGGCAGGAGTTTTGTTGGTGACGCTGTGAGGTGTAATGTGCTGTAGGAAAAGTATCCGGTTGATCTTTTCGTCGATGTTATCGTAATTGATCTTTTGCAGAGTCTTCTTGACGAATTGAACCATGCGCTCAGCCCTACCGTTTGCAGCAGGGTGCACAGGCGAAGTGAGCACGTGTCGAATGCCCCGGTCAGCCAAGTACTGCTCAAAAGGTAGCGCGGTAAATTGGGGCCCGTTGTCGGATATCAGGACGTCTGGTAATCCGTGGGTTGCAAAAAGTCTTTCTAGTCTTTTGATGACTGAGTCAGTGGTTGTGCTATTCATTCGGTGAATCTCGAGCCAGTTCGAGTAGGCATTGACGGTTAGGAGGAATCTGTGGCCTTTGGTCGGCCCAGCAAAATCCAGATGGATGCGGGACCAGGGTCGCCGTGGCGTCTCCCATTCGGTTGGGGTTGCCTTTGGTGGAGCGTTGCTTACTTCTTGGCACCTCTTGTAAGTTTTAACCCATGATTCGATTTGTCTATCGATGCCTGGCCACCACGCGTAGCTTCGTGCAAGGCCCTTCATGCGCACGATGCCAGGGTGGCCCTCGTGCAAGGTTCTTAGCAGCATTTGTTGGAGTCGTTCTGAGATAAAGACTCTATCACCCCAGATGACACAGTCCTTCTGTGAGAACAGCTCTGTTTGACAACTTTTGAATGGTGCAAAGTCGTCTGGTACTTGGTCCAATGGCCATCTGTGTTCCACCCACGTGAGGACTCGTGCCAAGATGGGGTCGCGTTTTGTTCCTCTCGCGATGTCACGGGCAGTCAATGGCGGCGTGTGGAGTGTCTCGATCTGCAACGCTGTCATCGTTGGTGCAGGATCGTTGATGGTTTCAGGGAGCGGTGTACGGCTCAGCACATCAGCGTGAGGAATGGCTTTCCCCGGACGATATTGTAGCCGATAATTGTAGGCAGCCAAGAATTCTGACCAGCGGGTCATTTGGGGAGATAGTATGTAGGGAGTTGGTTTGTCCCCAGCAATGGTTTGTGGTCAGTTACAATGGTGAAATTTCGGCCATACACGTACTCATGAAACCTCTTAACTGCTGACACAATTGCCAAGGCTTCCTTATCAATTTGACTGTAATTTCGCTTGGTTTTTGAGAGTGTCTTTGAAAAGTAAGCAACAGGGGCTTCGTTACCGTTAGGTAACACATGACTCAAAATGGTGCCCACTCCAAAAGGCAATGCATCACAGGTTATGTTTAATGGCAAAGTCTCATTGTACTGCATAAGCACAGCGTCCGAAGTCAGTAGTTTCTTTACATTACGGAATGCCTGCTCTTCTTTGTGACCCCATACCCAGTTTGCTTTTTTGTCTAAAAGACGATGTAGCGGTTCAGCAACCGTAGCCTTGTGCGGCAAGAACACATTATAGAAGTTGATGAGGCCTAGGAACGCCTGGAGGTCAGTCTTGTTCTGGGGTCTGGGAGCGTTCTTTATTGCTCTTAATTTACTATCAGTAGGATGAATACCCTGACTGTCAATTAGGTACCCTAAGAATTCAACATGATCGGTACACATTTTGCATTTATTTTTTTTAACTTTCAGGCCTGCTTCCTGAAATTTTTGTAATACTAATCTTAAACGCTCCCGCAAGATTTTTTGAGTGGGGGCAGCAATAAGTACATTGTTGAAATAGGGGACAATGCCCTTGATCCCTTGCAATAGTCTTTCCATTAGGCTCTGAAAGATCCCTGGGGCTATACTGCCTCCGAATTGAAGCCTTGTACACTTAAATGCGCCACGGTGTGTTACGATAGTCTGTGCCTGTGCCATTGTTTCGTCAACTGGCAATTGCTGGTAAGCCTGAGTAAAGTCTAATTTAGCGAAGACTTTTCCGCCCCCCCTGGGAATGGAGGAGGTGCTGTACAACAGGCACCGGATATGGGTTCTGTTGCAGTGCGTGGTTCAGGGTGACCCGGTAGTCTCCACAAATTCTAATGGAGCCATCCGGCTTAATGGGTGTCACAATAGGCATTTCCCAAGGAGAGTGATCCATTGGCTTTAAGACTCCCTGGGCAATTAATTTATCTAGCTGCTCGTCAATTTTCGGTTTTAGAGCGAACGGAACTCGACGAGGCTTAAGGCGGATGGGCGCTATCTTTGGATTCAGACTAAAGGATATCGGGGTTCCCTTGTACTCGCCTAACTTTTCCTCGAAGACGTCCCTGAATTCACGAGCAAGGTCTTCCTCCCAGTCACGGCCGCTGATTCGATTAATGCCTGCCACTTCGATGCCGAGTGGTGCGAACCACTGTAGGCCCAACAGGCTAGGCTGGTCCTTATCGATAACCGTCAGGGGTAAGTATGCCGTGCGGTTTTTGAATGTGACTCAGACTTGGCTGGATCCTGCAACCGGAATTCGGTTTCCCTGGTAGTCCTTTAGGATGAGCCATTGAAATTGAAGGTCTTAGCGCCAGATTGTGGGAATGAGTTGCTTGAGGGTCTTCCATGAGATCATCGAGAGGGACGATCCCAAGTCTACTTCTATTGGGCAGGGCCGATTTTCAATGTTCACGTTGACCCGAATTTTCTGAGCGTCTAGTGAAGAGGTATGGCCAATAGTGAGTGTTTGGTGCGCCTCTTCTCGTCTCGCTAGACAATTCACAGGCCGGTTTCCATAGGAGTGGTTTACTGGTTCTCGCCTTACAGGGTGATTCCCTGTCGGTTGGCGGAGATTGGTTCCCTTCGAGGTCGGGCTGGGTCCAAGGAGGCTTCTGCAGACCCGTCCGATGTAGCCTCATTTACTGCACTCGTGGCAGAGTGTGTCGCGGAATTTGCAGTCAGAGCGAAAATGGTTGCCCCCGCAGTCTGCGCAGGGTAGTTGGAACTTCCCGATCGGTCCGTAGGCGATGGACCTCTTCTTCGTCGCTGACTGATGACGAAGAGAGGTCCTCATGATGGGCCGTGGAAAGCTGCCCTTCTGCGCTAGGTGAAATTTCGCCGGCCAGCGGGTGGGCGTGAGTGCGATTTTGGCGTAACTGGTCAGCCGACTTCTTGGTTGCCTCCACTGCCGTGGCTTCAGTTATGGCGTCCTTAAGGGTGATATCGCCCTTTGCCATTATTTTGCTCTGCACATTTAGGGCATCAAGCCCTAGAACTACCCTGTCTCTCAAGGCTTCCTCCAGATCGGTGAATTCACATAGGCCTCCCAGGTTACAGAGGTCTGCAACGAAGTCGGCGATGCTTTCTCCTTTCCACTGGTTCCGTTGGTAGAACTCGTGTCGTCTTACGAGCGTTGGAACAGCGGGTGCATAGTGGGCCCTTAGTAGCGGTTTGAGGACATCCCAGTCCATGGTCTTCACTTCAGCCGGTTTTGCCAATGCATTAGCCATCTTAAAAACCATTGGGCCGCAGTGCGTCAGAAACACTGCCCGTTTCTTTCCGGCCGTGGCATCCTTTAGATTATTGGTTTCCAAGAACATTTGGAAACGATCCATGTAAGACTCCCAGTCTTCTTGAGCCGGATCGAATGGAGCGGGCGGTATGGCGCCGCTGGACATGGTTTCGCCGTTTTGTGCTTCAGTCATATGCTTAGTTGGCTCTGATGTCATCCAATCCCATCCTCGTCGCCAGTGTTAAGTGCATGGGTGCGAATGATGGAGACAAGCTGGTGGAAACAGTGAACTTCAAACTCTTTATTTACATATTGTAACTGCTCAGCTCAAAGGCTGTTCAAGCCTTACTTATATAGGCAACTCATTAACTACTTAACCAATAGCGAACCTAGAGCGCTAGCTCCTCTTAACCAATAGGAATGGTCTGTTAGTGGCCAATCGGATGCTTCTAAACGGGCCAATCCGATCGGGCCATCAACAGCCAATCAGAAGTGCAGGGCCAGAACCCTGCACTAGACTTCAAGCTCAATGATAACTTTATTGGTATTATGCATTCACAACAGAAAACATAACAAAACTTAAAACATCTTTTCTGAAAGCAGCTTGATCCCGAGTTAAAACTCTTCACAGAGAAAATTTACACATCATATTCACTTTATATATCCTTCCCTATCTTATTACCATTTTCAATAACATTCTTTGTCTGTTCTATTTCCAACTATCCATTCATCTTTTTTCTTTTACTATACTTCTCCTATACACTAATTGGAGTGACGCCTTTAACTCATTGCCCTAACTTAAAAATACTTCATATAACACTTAATTTATCTTGGGATTCTGTTTAGTACATTCTAAAATTACACAATAAATTTTATAAGAAAGATTCTACTCTAAATACATAATCTTATGTACCTTCCAGAATCCCCCCCTTTTTTTATCTTTCACCCATTGTCTCTAAATAAGCTTTTTTTTCTTTAGATCTTGCTTCCCACCATTGAGGCTTCTCCTCCACCCCCCTTTCTCTCTTGCTTATTCTTCTCCTTGCCCCTTTTACCCCTTTGTCTCTCCTCCTCCCTTTTCTTACTCCCTTTCCATTGCTTTCTAACCTTGCATCCACCTTTCCTCTCATTTTTCTCTTTTTTGGTTGTTTTTTCAAACCTTAAAATCCCCTTTTTCTTATCCTCTTTCTCCTCCTCCCCGGAAAAAACCCATTGCTCATCAAAGATGGCTTCTTGTTCCTCTTCTTCTTTGTCCCAGTCATTCTGCTGCATAATCAACTTTTCATAAGTACATAACGCCATTTCTAAAAATTGAAATAAAGTGCCCAAAGTATCTTTTCCATCTTGTTCTTTCTTTTTATATTTTTGATATTCAGTCTTTAGTTCATCCACAAGCGATGCCATCCTGAAAAGAGAAACTTTTCCCAAAACAACCACCCAAGTATTTTTAATCAAAAATAGTTCAAAAAAAGTTCCAAAAGTTAATATTTTTCTTCCTTCTTCTATTTCTCTTTCTGGGGTTACTGTTTAATCAAAGAGGTTCAATTACCATATATCTTTCTTTGGGATTCTAGGCAATCTCCTCCTTTTTCTACTTCTGCTCCAATTTTTTTTCCTCTCTCTTCCCACTTGCAACATCAATTTTTAAATGATCAAAAATCCATACCTCTAATAAGGGTTTTCCAATTCCTTAAATTTTTAAGTCCAATGTCCAAGAAGTCTTTTATCCCTTGACTTCAACTTTCAAAATAGTTCACCTTCAGTGCCCAAATAAATTTCAAATCTTCATCTGCTGTTTCTATGGGTGGGAGAGTGAAGAAAAAAAAAGTTCCCTTTAAGAGCTTCTCCGCGGCTTTCCGCTCTTCTTAGGGATACAATGTATCCTCCAGCAATTCAGACAGTTCAGTTCCAGCGAGTTTAAAAGATGTTGATTGACCCGGCTCAGCCAGCACTTTCACTTTTCTTGCTTACTCCAGCACGATCTTTCCCGGTTGCAGGCTTTTTCGTGGCGGCCATTGCTGACCGCCGCTCTACCACCTTGGGAAAAAGGGGTGTTTCCGGATGAGGAGGGGGTCTGCGACACCCCCAACCCCCTGTCCGGCTCCCCTCTCTCTTCAGCTGTCCCTACAGGGCAGCCATATCCCCCTGACCCGTTTGGATCGGGGGTACCTCGGTGGCAAGCGCAGTAGGAATCGCGAACAGTCGCGAATTCCTGCTGCCACCAAAGCCACACGAAACCGGAAACCTGAACAACAATTCTTCATCATTAGCAATATAAAGAGAATCTTCCCAGTAACTGCAGAAACCTGGGATCAGAAAAAGGTAACCAAATGAATCAATGGTCTAATTCTTATAATGGGAAAATGCTGGAGATTTGAATTCAGCAGGAGTCATTGTTAGAAGATGTGTTCCCAAGCATAGGCAGAGTGCTAAAAGAACAACTAACTTAGTATCGGGCTCCTTTTCTCCAAAAAGAAAACATGTTCATAATATATATGTCTAGATGCCAAGTACAGGCTTACCCAGTTGTCAAGGAACTGAGTATATATAACGGATATTCAGTATATTTGAAGCAAAAAACAGATTTATGAAGAAACGCATTGAACAAGAGAGTCTCACTACTTCTTAAACTACTTCTTGAAGAAAAAGAGGAAGAGGAAGGAGAGATGAAGTTCCTTTGTCTTTTAAACCCATAAATTCCTTTTACTATCTTAACAACAGGCCAAGCGAGAGGTAGAGAGAGGTAGAACTCTATATCTTCTCTATCTTTTATCCTTTCTTTGCCTTAGTAGTCAATAGACTGAAGAGATCATGGCTTTTCCAACAAAGTGTTCAGAATTTTAAAGCATTGGGGAGGTGGGGAGTGAGTAAGATAAAATGTGGTTGGGTTATTTTCTATTTGCTTCATTCTATTTATCATAAAGTTAGAAGCCACATTTATGTAATGAAGCTGAACAGTGGGATACATTTTTTTTTCATGCAATGCACACCTAGTCTAATGGATGATGCCATTGCTGTGAATTAGGAACTGGTAACGAGGCAATGAGAAAAAAAGGAAGGGTTGAGAAAAATGTTATTAGAAGACTGCAGTTACTCCTCTGTTTAGTATCAGAGGCAACAGCTTCTCTGAATAATAGTTGCTGTGCAACATTGGCAGAAGGAGGATATTAGGTGGTCATGCCCTGCTTGTCACTGGCACTTGGGTTGAGCAGAACAAAATGCAAGATTAGATAAGTTTTTGGCCCAATCCAACCCAGCTTTTTTTAGCATTTCTTAAACGGTTTGTGGGACTACCATAGTTGAAAAGGCAGAAAATTACAAAGAAGAATATGAGCAACCTCAGGCAATTCACAACAGGCCAAAGACAATTGATTTAAATATTATGCATTGAATAAGCTCTTCAAATTAATGCTAGGACACTCAGAAACAACTCTCAAATAGTTGGCACAACTGGGCAGTTTAACAAAATACTGCTTTATTAAAGCCTTCTCCCCTTCCAGCATATTCTATTCTATTCTATTCTATTCTATTCTATTCTATTCTATTCTATTCTATTCTATTCTATTCTATTCTATCTCCTTACTGCAGTTCCATCCTCTAACAATTATTTTTAGTCAATATCTTTGTGGTTTCTTCAATAGTTTTGCAATAGGGATTGCACGTTACCATTTTTTTTACAACTTTACAATTTTACTATACTCCAAATGTGCTTTGTCAGCGATGCAGTTTTTGCTTTCTTCCATCTTCCTCAATTGGGCGCCCTGTATAAATATCCAGGATGTACCTGCCAGAATTCCCAGCCAATAGGTCCAGCAGCTGGACAGAGTAGGAGAATTGAAGGAGATATAAGGACAATATATTTGGAGGGCACAGACTTGCCAAAGCTGGTTGATGATATTGGAAGAAATAATTGAGTCTTTGGAGTGCATTGGATTTTGTGGCGTCCTACAGTAAAAAGTTCAGGATTTGATGTTGATACGATTAGAAAACCCACCAGGCATTTCCCTGATTGGAGTTTTTGGTTTCCTGATTGGGGTTGTTGAAGTTGGTTTTTTTTTTTTTTTTTGAGTCATGTGTGTAATTTGCAAATCAACATTTACTGTAACCCCATAACAGTGGTGGGATTCAAATTTTTTTTTACTACCGAGGAGGATACTGTAAAATCTCCAGTCAGAGGTGGTATTTGCTGCTTCTCCGAACTATTCAAAATTTCCACTACCGGTTCTCTAGAACTGGTCAGAACCTGCTGAATACCACCTCTGACCCATAGTGTATACCTGTCATTGCAGCAGCAACTTCAGTATAAAGACCAAAAACACTTTTCCAGACCAGATGATTTGTTGGAGAAAAATTGTAAAGTGTGAAAAATCAAAGTGTAAAATAGCTCAACATTTGTTGTTTACTTTGTATGTGTACATATGCTCATTTTCTCCTCATTGAGATATTGTACTATTCCTATTAAAATTGCACTGGCTATCATATTTAACTATTTGAAGCATAATTTTGAATTTTTCTAGTTGTAATATCACAAGATGATTTTTCAAGAACAGCATAAATATATCATTTGAGAACAGGGTTTTGGCAATCTTATTTAGCATTTCACTACTAAAAGCAACTTTGCAGGCATCAAATATTGTTGAGTTTGTTAATCTGTTTTCTGTTGTATATGGCTTTTTATGTTTAGAAATACAGAAAATAAATTAAAAAGATGCTCAAACTACAGCTGTCATTATTTGCCAAAATAAAAATCATTTTGTTGAGATTTCATTGCTGACTGAATAACTAAAAATATTCAATTTATTTTTTGAAGTAAGATTTTTTTTTCTTTCAAGGTGCCTCTTTAAATTACTATTCTTTGTACAGCTACCAATATTCCTGCATATATTCTGCATATTGAATTTGAAAGAGATGACACCAATTCTCTTTATTCTTTGTATTATTCCTATGGAAGAGTTTGGGAAAGAAGTCTAATAATTTCCTAAGAAAAATATTTCAATTTCTGAAACTTAATTTCATTCTGTTACATTCAATTAAAGTTAATAGTCTTCCTACTTACTATGTATTTCTGGTTTCTAATTGCATAAGTTCAAGCTTAGTTGTCCATGATGAAGCAATGCAAACATGGAATTTCAACCAGAGGAAAAAAGGATGGTGCTTCCAGCCAATCACAAAATTAAATGCTTTAAATTCGTAATTTGGGTTTTTTTAAAAAAAAGAATTTTCAGCTAAAATATACTGTATATTTGGAGATACAACATTCTTCAGTTGCTGTGATGATCACTTAAATTGATAATGCAATTAACACTCCTTGGTTAGTAATAACTGGATAGCTTCTTCCCCTGTGTATTCTCTGTGGCTCTGCATTATTTTCTGAGGTGTTCCTCAACCTTTTGTAACATTTTGCACAAGCAGGCTTCTACTGAATCAGGGCCAGCATCAATAAATCATGCAAACATTTATGGTTTCAATGATTAGATACAATAGAATATGGAAAGAAGAGAATCGTGATATAACTTTAAAGAAAGGGGTCAATTTATTTTTGTACTTATAACTGCTGTAAAGAAGATCAGAATTTTTTTGCATATTTTTTGAAACTTTTTATTTTTTGGCTACTTTTTTTTTAACCTTTCAGTTTTTTTCTTTCCATTTCTCTTTTTGCTCTATTTTAGTTTGTATTAAGACTTATTCTGTGAACTTATTCTGCGTGATGTCTCAGGAGTTAAAGATGCTGAGCTTGTCAGCTGGAAAGTTTCCCAGCCCGGGGCTCAAGACCCAAGCGCTACAGGATGGGATTTGTTCCTGTTATCTGCCCCAGCTCCTACCAAGTTGGAAAGCATGCAAATGTGAGTAGATAAATAGGTACCACTTTGATGGGAAGGTTTCAGCACTCTCTGCCCCTCAGCGTATTTTCATGCTGGCCACATGACCACAGAAAAGTCTTCAGACAACATTGGCTCAGAAATGAAGATGAGCACCTCCCTTTAGAACAAGGCTCTCAAATTCAATTTCATTGAGGGCTACATCAGGGTTGTGTAGCCAGGGTGAGCATGTCTAGGATAGTTGTGGCCAGCTCAATATCACTTGTGTTGGGGATGCCTGTGGTAGCCCAAGTGCTCTGCTAGTAAAAATGGGCTCCCAAGCTCCGTTTTTGGCACTGATGGCCTCTTGCAACCCTCTGCCAACAAAAACTGAGGTCGGGAGGGCTATGTGTGGCCCTCCTGAGCTCAGTTTTCATTGGGAGAGGCATAGCTTCACTGTTGCAGGGCAGCCCTGTGAGTCAGATCTGGCCTCCGGGCCTTGAATTTGACACCCTAGAATATCAGACATGACTGAACAGGGGAAAGCTTTATCTTTTATTTTGTGAACATAGAAATGGAGAAAAAATGAACTCTTAGGGTTAATAATTCCCTCCTACAAAGTCTGCACTACTATTACCATTAATCTTCTCATCACTCCTTATCACCCATCTCCTCCCACTTGTGACTGTAACTTTGTCCTTGTATCCTTACGCTCTATATTGACTGTTTCCTAGTATGATTTGATTGCTTATTGTACCCTATGACTCATTAACTGTTGTACCTTATGATTCTTGAGAATGTTTCTTTTCTTTTATGTATACTGAGAGCATTTGCACCAAGACAAATTCCTTGTGTGTCCAATCACACTTGGCCAATAAAGAATTCTAATCTAATTAGCAACTGTTAATGGACTCTTAGTCTACTGGAAGTGTTGTAATCCCTTCAATTTGCTTGGCAAGATTTCAGGAATGGCTTGCCATTTCCTTCTTTTAGGGCTGAGAGGGTGGCTGGCCCACAGACATCCATCTGGCTTCATGCCTAAGTGGGACTAGAACTCATGGTCTCCTAGATGCCTGGTGCCCTAGCCACTAAGCCAAACTGGCTGGCTGTTGAATTTGCTGAGAATCACCAATGTAATTCCTCAATATGAAAAATGAAAACAATTGAATAAAATGTTATTCAAGCCAGGTTGTTGTTTTTTTAAAAAAATTTTTTGAATACCTCCTTGCCTTGAATACTTATCTCCCTGGTACTTGGGCATAGGTAGAAAGTTGTTTTGTTCTCAATTGAGCCATTAACTTAGTTAACATAGATGTGTTTCCACTGAGAACTGTAAAGCAATCCTTCTCTGGCTTATCTTGATTTTTTTGTATAAAGTTTCTGGAATTTGATTCAAAGGCTTTTGGATGTAAAAAGCATATGCTCCTCTACATAAAATTTCCATTTCATGGTTTTCCATTTCATGTGTGTGAGACCTCTCAAATCACTGGCAGTCCTGTAGCAAAGAACTTATCTAACATCCAAAAAGTAGTACAAGATTAGTAATTTTAGGCAACCCAATCCTTTATTAATGTTTGCAATTTCTTACCGAAACCATGTAATACGGTGGACATCACCACAACTGATTTCCATTAGAATTGAATTACATTTTCAAAGCATATATCCTTTTTTTAAAAATACCTCAGACTTGTCTTGCCTCATTCACTTTCCTGTCAGGCCCATAAAGCTTTCCCCTTTCTCAGAACCGAAAAGACTTCGGATGTCTTGCAGGAATGCAAGGGGGAAATCAAGCATTTGAATCCTAATGCTGCCAGTACAGTTGCAGCCCTGACCGCCGCTGCCAGGGTGAAAACGTCTTGAATGAAAGCGTCAGGAGTCCGGGAGGCTTTCATCACGTTGGTCCCGCTGGAAAAAGGAGGTCAGCCTTGAAAATGCCGGCCGGTTGCAAAACTCCACCGACTCCTGGAATCGCCTTTTGGCCCCAATCTTAGAGCGATCTCCGGGCGCTTCTCTCCCACCCCTGGCTTTGCGGAGCCCCTGGTTCCTTCCGCACGGAGGAGGCGCCTGAAGACAACCAAGAGCAGCCACACGTGCGGGACGCTGGAGGGCGGACCTCCCCTTTCGGTTTGGGAAGGGGAGCACTCCCGCTCCGCCTCCGGCTCCGCCCGTGCGAGGGCCGAGTGACTTTCCCAGCTCGGCACGGAGCATCGGGCGCATTTCTCCTCGGAGGGGCGGCTTAAGCGCGATGTCCAGGTGGCTCTCCGGTGCCGGATCGCGGCATCTGATGCCTCCCGCTTGCCTCCTTCGTGCCGTCGCCTTCTTGCTCTTGGTGCAGGCCCCCGGGGCGCACAGCCTCGGCCTCTACTCGCCCGATGACCCGCTGGTGGAACTGGACACCGATACGCTGGAACGCCGCATCTTCAACTCCACTGGCGTGTGGGTGGTCGAGTTTTACGCCTCCTGGTGCGGCCACTGCAAAGCTTTCGCCCCCCTTTGGAAAGGCTTGGCCAACGACCTGAAGGGTAAGTCCAGCAACCGGCCATGGTCAAAAGCCAACAAGCTGGCAGGCCGGGGGTGAGTGGGTGGGAAACCTTTTTGATCCTCTTCGCTACCCACCCTCCTCTCCCGAGCAGGTGTGGGCCCGCCAGGTCGCACCAACTCAAGAGATGCCCTCTCGGTTGGTCCCGGCTTCGCAAGTTGCCCGCAGCTGCGGCGTAGTAGACTATGCCCGAAATGAAGTCCCGGTGAACGAAAACCAGCCGCTGCTTCCACTCTCATGGAGCTGAATTGCTGCCTCTTCCGGGACAAGGTTTTTCCTAGGCGCTGGTGTTGCTTGGCGTTGGTTTTTTTCTTTAATCGCGTTTCCCCTTCCTTGCCTTTTTGTGTCACACAGCCTTTCCCAACCAGGTGCCTCCCAGTGCATTGTATTACAACGTCCGTAGTTCCCAAAGGTGACTCACTAGATGATAGGACCGACCGACAGTACAGGAAGAGAGAATTCAAAAGTTCCTCTAGGTGTCCTTTTTACTGTCTATATACTGGGAAGCAAACCTGTTAGCATTCACTAGGTTTTCTTCCAAGTAATTTATTTTTCTTCCCAAAGAAAAGAGGAAGACATAATTATTGATTTTAAATTGACCTCCCTCCCTGCCTCCCCTCTTCTGTGTCCATTAAAACATAATAATTTGGCCTTTGCATTGGAGCAGTAGTGGGGAAAAGCTTAAATCCCTAACTATTTCCACTTGCAGATAAAAAAAATTCCCTGAAACTGTGAAGAGTTTAAAAGGATGCCTTTCTCTCTAATTGTTCTTCCGCCTGCAAAGAACATTCTCCTACAAGTCCCCTCCACCTATACGTTGTATTATTTCTGTGACTCTGTCCTATACTATTCTCACTCTGCCAATTATTTCCTCACCCCAGTAAGTTTGCATTAAATCATTAAAAAGTATATTTAGGTTGGTCTCGTATTGACTGTACTTGCTGTATCATTCAGTTCTAGCTAAGTAAATACAGTTTAAAGCCCGTCCTGCTTGTGTCTAACATCAGTGCATTGTCTGCAGTGCATTGTGTACAGTAATTCAAATATCTGGAGGGTGTCTGCTTAGAAGGAGGATGCAGGTAGTCCTCAATTTACAACCACAATTGAACCCCAAATTTATGTTGCTAAGTGAGGCAGTTAAGTGAATCTTGCCCCATTTTATGACCTTATTTGCCACAGTTGTTAAGTGAATCACTGCAGCTGTTAAGCTACTAACAGTTGTTAAGTGAATCTGGCTTCCCCACTGACTTTGCTTATCAGAAGATCGCAAAAGGGGATCACATCATCCCGGGGATACTGCAACCGCCATAAGTATGAGTCAGTTGCTAAGTGTTTCATCACATGATCATGGGGATGCTGCAACGGTTGTAAGTGTGAGAGAGTCATAAGTCACTTTTTCAGTGATGTTGGACTGTTCTAAATCAAGGACTATCTGTATGTGCTAAACACACAACTTTGAAATCTTCTAAGTCTTCTTCTCACAGCATGGATTCTGTGAGTGTACTCTGAACCATCTGTGCATTATTTAATATCACAGTTGAACAATTGTTTCACCTCAGTTCTGTTTAAAAAAAAAACAAGAACCACAATTTAAGTCTGTTTTGCTTCTCAGCTGCAGACATCTTAGGGCTTTAAAGCTTCACGGTTATTACTGGCTCTATTAATGTATTACATTACATTTGTGTAATCCTGTCATAATTTCTCTTTTATGGTTTCTGTATGAACATTTACCACCAACTGTCATTTTCATTACTTTTTCAATTATGACCAATTGTCTTTGTTATTACTGTTACTATTTTTACATCTCCTGAACAAATATTCCCCTTCCTTTTCTTCTGTGGTGCTTTTTTATGCTTTATCAGTGAATTTCCATTTTAGTGCCAATCTATTTCATTAGCCTTGGCTCTTTAGGATTGCAATGAACCTCTTGTTCCTTTGTATCTCTGTGGTTAATTATTTTTATTTTGTTCTAATTCAAAAGGAGAGGTAGATTTGTTTTTGTTAAGTTTCCCTTGATGGATCAGTATTCCTTTTAAGAAACTTGCTGCTATAAGTGTTTGTGTTCAGTAATACCTCTGAATGATTATAGGATTGTAGCTTGGAAGTTTCAGTTCAATTTATGGGAAATATTATTTATTAAATGTATGCCTTACCTGACTCCTAACCTTTGTGGGAATCTTCACTCCCATCTGTCTTTCAGAATAGGTAGGTGTATCTCACTTCATGAGGCTAAATTTAACTTGAAACCATAGAATGGAAAATCATGGCTCAATTCTTATTGGGTCTACTTTTGTGCTAGTCAGCCATTGTTCTGTGGCCATTTAGCAAATGGAAGGCCAAATTAATATAAACAACTCTTGCACTCAAAACCCTAATCCTGTTCTATCTTCATTAGACAGTTTTGGGCAGTGAACAGAGTCCTCCTTCCCTGTTGCAATGTAAAGATAAAAACAGCAAAAATGATAATGATCTCATTGTGATAGGCTTTGGGCACAAAAGCCCTTGTCATGGATGCCTTTCCTCTTATTTTTGGGGAGGAGGAAATGAGCAGAGAAGTAAGAGACAGTCAGTTTAACACTTGAATTTGTTACTGTTTGCATAACAGCAGTGGGAGGTACAAGAGGCCATGCTGGGAAGTTGGACTGATAACCATATCTTTGCTAACCAGCTTTAATAGAGAGAACTGAGGAAGGAAAATGGTAATTAATGACTTGTAAGCAAAAAAAATGTGGAGGATATTGACAATGCGAAAGAATCTTGCAGGCCTACTTGTTTCTCTCTTTTTCTTTAACAGGACAATGTAGAATAGTGTTTAGTGATGGATAGGGTGTGCATAAGCGCACCAACGTGCCTACCATCCCTGTCCTATTGTTTCTTTTTTTTTTCCTTATATGTATCCATCTATTCATAACTATGTTTTTACTTATACCTATTATTTTGTAAGCAATTGACAAAAATAAATAAATAATAAATAAATAAATCAATTGTACCTAGGAAGACAGTCATACTCTCTCAACTGCACCAACTCATCAGAAATCATTCCTTACTGTGATATATAGCAGTGGTTCTCAGCCAGAGGGCCATGCCATGCTTTTAGGGAGTCACAATGTATATATGATACAGTTTAAACCAATGATCCCCAAACTCTTGAGCTCATTGATCCCTTTATGAATTTTCACATTGTTCATTAACTCCCAAACAAACATTATAGGAAAGTAATTTAAAGTAGTATTTTAACTAACAGTACTAATTGTTATAATGACAATCCCAAAGCAACTGGATGACCACTTCTACACCACTGGCATTGACAAAATTACCATCAGTCGGTTGCAAAAGGCAGCTTTACTTTGAGGATATTACATCTTGCAATGATACTTTTAGCACCATTAATTAAAATAACTTACCATTAAAACAACTTGCCTATCCCAGGTCTTTGGGAAGGACTTGATAGATGAATAAAAACGCCAAAGCCAATATAAACTTCTGGCTGATTCTTCAACCAAAACAATTATGGATAGTTGAATTGACTCTTGGAGGCCAATACTGACCCCTTGATTGGCGTGTAGTGCAAATGGAAAGAGTCTGAAGAGGGGGAGTCACAGAAGTAAATGAGGTTCAGAAAGGGGCTGTGAGCAAAAAATGATTGAGAAGTTTTGTTAGGTAGCATCTTCCAGCATCTACTGATAATTTTTGGGTAAGCAGCTGCCCATTTCAAACTCTGGACAGTGAACAATCATATAAATAATTAAAGCACAATAGAAGAAAAACATTAAATTCAAATAACAGGCAAGATATATTGTAATCCATTCATGTCAGCATAATCAGGAACTGGGCCTTTTACAGACTCAGGACTCCAGACCTGGGTACATTGCCAAGACTTCAAGACCTTCTGAGAGGCCAACAGAGTTGGGGACCATCCTAATTGCAGGAATATAGGTGCTTCAGCAGAAAAGAGACACATCTGGTTACCCACCAGGTGCTAATCCTTGGTTGACAGGAGACCTGGAGTATGCCCATCCTATCAGATCAGATTGGACCAGATACAAACTGTTGGAAAAAGACATCATTTAGGTAACCTGCTGCCAAACCATGGAGGGCTTTAAAATTGCCAACCATCACCTTGAATTGCACTTGAAAAGACACTGGCAACCAAACCAAAGCAATAATGTTATGTGTGCTGAATAGCCAATGCTATTTACAACCATGCTGCTGCATTCTGTTCCAGTTTAAAGTTGATTCCCAATTTCCCCATCATCATACAAGTTGTCATGCCTGTGCATGCACATACACCACACACACACACACACACACACACACAAGCATTCTCCATACCAGAGAAACAACAAAAAAGGGAAAAAAATCAAGATGTTGGGGTGATGGGAAGTTGTACCTGCACTGGGAGGAGAAGGAAATAGAAAAGTAGGAAGAAAACTAAATAAGAAGTGTGTAATTGAATGGGGAAGAGTCACTTCCAAGGAAGGGATCAACTCCAAGATAATATATTAAAGGCACCACAGAGCAACTCTTCAGCAACCCTGCTTGTTTTTGACACTTTAATCCTTTTGTTTGTTATTTGCTCAAGGATTTGCTTAGCAAATACAAGAGCTCTGTGATAGACTATAAATTCTCAGGAAGGAGGAAGTCCATTCTAAGGGGATGAGACAAGAGCCAACACAATCCAGATCTGGATCAGGAGAAAGAGGAAGGGATTTCTAGAATCTCCCAAAATGTATCCTTTGGGTTAGAATAGTATAAGTTTATTCTGGCAAGATTCTGTCTTTGTGGTATGAGTAATTAAGGAACTGAACTTTGGCTGTATCATTTTATATCATTCTTGAGCTAAACCTGACAATCTCCTCCCAGGCAAAAGCTGGGGAAAAACCCTCATTTTTTTTTCAGGCAAATAAGATAACTTCTTGGAAGTCTATATTATGTCAATAGAAGCTATTGATAGTAAGGTTCAAGAGTGTGCTGGAAGTGTAATCAAAACAAATCCACTCTATTTTTGTTGCAAGATATGCAACGTGAATATGGCAAACGATTGTCAAATGTTTAAACTGCTGACTAATATAGTGAAGTTTTTGTTTTGTTCTTATGTTTATAGATTCTATTTCTTGAACAAGAATTCTAAATTAGAAACTTAGAAATCAACTTGATCATGAATGTTCCCATTTATTTCCTCCTTTTTCTTCATGGTTTTTTTCTCCTTCTCTTTTTCCTTTTTTATGGTTCATTGCACAGCCAGCCAGGTGCTCAAACTGGATTTGGCATTTTATCTATTGAATCCTTCCCATGTTGATGTTTGATGGCATTGAAGGTATTGTTGCAGGATATAAGCTACTCCAAGTAAAGCTATCTTTTGCAATTGACTTTTTAATGCCTTGTTACTGTTGGTAACAACACATTATGTTTTCTTTTGCCGCAATCATTCTAATTCTATTTCCAAGTCCTTGTATTTTGTATTCCCCCCCTCATTTTTTTCCTCTTTTCTGCTGTTTCCAGATATTGCCATGTCCATTATCCACACTTTCTTATTGATAATTGTTATGCCTATGCTGTAATATGGCTACTAGAATTCTAAAGTCAGAGAGCACTTTACCTTATTCATTTTCTAGGTCTTTCTCTATTTCTAGGACTTTCCTAACATTTATTACTTGCAGGCAGAGTATTTCTTATAGATCTTCTAGTACACCATTGTTTCTACTTTGTCATGCTGTTTGTAATCAGTCTGTATGATCTTCTTGCAGCAGTTAATCAAGAAGTCCACTATTCCTTTAACTTCTTTCAAAGATGGCACTTTCTCTCTGTTATTGTCTTCTTAATTCTGGCCTTATATCCATTTGTTCTTAAGCCTTGATCTTATGCAACCAGAATTAGCCTGTCTGTCTCTTCAAATTTCCTGGTCTTAGCTATTGCCAGATCGCATTAATATCTGCTGTTATTTTTTAAAGTACTGGACATGTAATACTTTGTCTTCCCATGTCTCTTTTCTATTCTTCATTTGGTTTTTCCTTTAGGCAAGTTTGACCTCTTTAGTACTCAGTAGCCTTCCTGGTATATTAGTTTCAGTACATCTTCACTGTCCTTCAGATACTCTGCCAATGCCTTTTTTTTTTTTGTCTGCTGTGCTTGCAACATTCCATGCCCACCTATTTTCCTTGCAAAGTAGAGTATGTCAGCATCACTGTGAGAATGAAGGGCATGATTTATTGTCATTTTTCTGATCTTCCTATCAAGGGATTTTAGTACTGTTTGAGACCAAGCCATATCACAGCAGTGTATCTAATGACTGGAATTGCCCAGATGTTAATTGCCTTCATGGTAAAGTACTCTGAGTTTGGACTTTTAAGATCCTCTTCACTCTTTTGATATATTCACTTCTGACTTTTTCTTGACTTCAGCGTGCATGATGTTATCAGCTCAAAGGATGCCCATGTATTTGTAGTGATTGTCTTCATCCATATTTTTTATTTTATTTTCATAGGGCATCTTCCTTCAGTGTTCACTATTTTATCCTGTTCAATGGTGAACATGGCACATTTGTTCAATCCAAATTCCACTGCAACATCTTGACTGTACGGGCAGTGTTGAACAGTGATTCTATTTCAGATGGTGTTTTTCTGTACAGCTTCAGGTCATCCATGCAATGGAAGTAAAATAACCTAGCAGATGTTTTTGATATTAGCTAGCCATGGCCTGAGTTATTCAGTATTGTTGATAAAGGAATCACTGCAATGACAAGCAGTAGTGTGATAGTGAATCTCCTTGTTCCTGTCTGGGTATTAACCTCTCTCAATTTATCATCACTGACCATCTTCCATTGTACTATCAGCCTTTGCACAATATTTCTGATGTTTCAACTGACTCCGGTTATTTGTAGCCACTTAATTAGCCAGTCATTGTGCCAAGGAGTTGAATGCCTTCTGGTAGCCAATCTGTGATACATTCAAGTTTGTCTTCCCTTCTCTTGCAATTTTCCAAAGTCATCTTGTCAGCTCGAAGCTGATTGTTTGTTCCTTGGCTCTTTGGGCTGCTTCCTTTTTGCTCAGGTAGAAAAAGCTTGTTTTCAAGTAAATGCAGCTGAACTGCAGCAGTCACAACACCAGTGAGCAATTTGAATGTTGTTGGTTAACAGGTAATTTGGTCTGTAGTTGCCTGGGTGCCCTTTGCTAGATTTTTCATTATCAGATTAGTTTTGCCAGATGTTAAACCACTCTTCAGTTTTACCTCCTTGCAGTATGTTATTAAGTGCTTCACAATGATTGGGTGTAGACCAGTCAGATGTTTCAGCCAAAAACCAGCAGACCAATTCCTAATATTCCTTGCCCTTTGGTCCACCATTTCTGCTATTATTACAGATTCTTTCATTTCAGTTTCTTTTTTACTTATCTATCTCTTTTAGCCAAGCTGTGTTATTAAAATTGGTGATTAGCCTGTAATTTGCTATTTAAGCCCAGTATCTTCTTGGCTATGGCTGTTATTTTCTGATATATTATTTCCAGTGTTTCCTTGAACTTCCTTGTTTTATTACTATCTTTATTTCTATATTATTATTACTTTGGGCATGTCCATGTCAAAATTATCTCCCCCAAACCACTGAGACTTCTTTTGCCGAACTTATCACTATAGATAGGACAGTCTGAATCCTTTTGCTAGCTACAGGTAGTCCTCAACCTACAATCACAGCTGAAACTGGAATTTTGCCAGTACATGGGACATCATATGACTGCAGTGCTTAGCAGCCTCATGGTTGCCATCATTAATTGAGGATCACAGATTGTTAAGTGGAGGGAGCCACAAATAAGGAGTGTGGAGGTACCACAGGAGGATGCGGGAGGCTCTGGGAGACCTAGCACATGCTGTGACTGAATTGGGAGAGTGCTACAGTACAACACAAAACTGCAACTGCCTGGGGAAGCCTCAGCCACCTCACCTGACCCAAAAGCTTATGACTGGCTGAGGAATCCTGGGAGTTGAAGTACACAGGTCTTAAAGTTGCCAAATTTGGGGACCCCTGCTGTTGATAACAACTGTCTGATAAGAAATGCCCCTTTTTACTACAAGAGCTTAGGCTGCTTCTGTTGTGAACTGTGTCTTCCATTGTACCACAGAAGTAGATCTGGATATTAACACGTAGACTAGATTATAAGATTAAGCCTGAAAATGGCTGTGGAATTTAAACAGGTTTTATAATGCACTGCTATAAAACCAACATAGGCCAAGTCATCCACACACTTCAAAAATGCTTCTTCTAGCAGGTCCATTTGTCACAGAAAAGAACAAGCTAGCATTCAATTCAGTTTCAAAATAAGTATTCTATATTTAGGATGCATTGTTTAGAACTCTCAGTTCTACAAGTAGAGTGGAAAATTGCCCAAATGTAAGTGTGCCACATTATTGCCAAAGTACAGCAAATATGTTATGTGGTGGAAATGAGGAAGAAAGTTTTTTTTTTTTTAATGTGATACTGTATTTACTCTCTGAAATAAGCTGCTGTGTGCAGCTGTGAGAGGTTATAATGATATGGAATGCCTGGATGAAAAAAAAATGAAATAAATATATGGAAAATACCATCACATGTTTTAGGAGCAAGGGCGATTAAGGAATAAACATATTTCTTTTTTCTTTTGGGAGAGAAAATAAATGAGGCATAAATTGGACAACTATATTCAATTGCCTTTTTTTAAGGGATTTTCCTTACCAGCAACAGGATAGTCAGGATTCTGACAACATCTTAAACTCATTCCTTGGCTATGTTCAGGAAAGTCTTGGCTCTTGAAGTAGTCACGTTCTGCACCACACACTCTTTTCACTTGTAGCTGCAATTTTGTTCATCCCCGACAGTAGAGACAGTTTCCTTGTTTTTGTTTTTAAAAGAGTCCATTTGAGAATTTCTTCACTATTTGGGATGGCTCATAAATAGGAGCTGGAGATATTCCACTCTGGCAAAAGCTGACGAATGGCAAACATTTTTTAAGGCAAAATCTATGCAAAGGCAACAGAAACAGTAGCTTGCCAAGTCTCTCTTTATGTGCATTTCATGTGAAAATAAAAATAATTAATACAGAACATTTGTTCAAAAACAGCTTGCTGGTTAAGCGTTTCTTCCCCAAGTGTAGGCCATGGATGGCCTGATTTGAGTCTGCTGAGCAAGGAGAACTCTCTAAGGCAAGGCGTTTGAAGATATTTGCAGTGGAAGTTTAAAACTCAGCAAGTAAAATGCATTGCTTGGAGGGGTAGTTATACCAATTTTGGGGAAGTGCCTTCAAGTCAGTTTTTGATGACCTGTTGACCTGGTCCCTGCAGTTTTCTTGGCAAGGTTTTTCACCAGTTTCCTCAGGCTGGGAGAGAGTGACTGGCCCACGGTCACCCAGCTGGCTTTGTTGTAAGGCAAGACTCATAGTCTTCCAGTTTCTGTGCTGGTGCCTTAATCACAACACCAAACTGGCAACCTTGCCTATTGCTGAAGTTTTGCGTTGGCTGCCGCTTGCAAGATCTGGTCTTTCTTAATCCTGGTCACATCATACATGTAATGTCCTCAACTTATGACCACAATTGAGCCAGAATGTAGGTTGCTAAGCAAGACATTTGTGCATATTCTGACCTTTCTTGCCACAGTTGAATCACTGCAGTTGGTAAGTTAGTTATACGGTTGTTAAGTGAATCTGGATTCCCCATTGACTTTGCTTGTCAGAAGGTTACAAAAGGTAATCACATGACCCCAGGATCCTGCAACCATCATATATATGAACCAGTTTTTGGGCATCCAAACTTTGATCACATGACCATGGGGATGCTGTAAGTGTGAAATGTAGTAAGTCACTTTTTCCAGTGAACTGTTGAACTTTGAACAGTGACTAAATGAACTGTGGTTAAGTCAAGGACTAACTGTACTGTACCCAAGATAACTTGCATACGGCAGAAGACAGAATGCTGAGGAAGCCAGGAGCTGCCCTCAACAGTTATGGAGTTCTGTAGCTTACTTAGCATCAGGGAATTTCTTTCTGTCTAACTTGCCTTGTAAGCTTTTTATAAAAATGAAAAAAAGAACTCCCTGAGAATAAGTCATAATACAGATACAGATACAAATTATCAGAGTTGGAAGCGATGTTGTAGGTCATCTAGTCCAACCCTCCACCCAAGCAGACCCTACACCATTTTTGATAGATGGCAAGTCCAGCCTCTTCTTGAAAGCTTCCAGTGATGAAGCTCCCACAACTTCTGAATGCAAGCAATTCCATTGGTTGGTTGTTTTCATTGTCAGAAAATTTCTCCTTATTTCCAGATTGAATCTCTCGTTAATCAGTTTCCATCCATTATTCCTTGTCTGGCCTTCAGGTGCCTTGGAATATAGCTTGACTCCTTCCTCTGTTTGGAGCCCCTCAAATATTGGAAGACTGCTATCATGTCTCCCCTGGTGCTTCTCTTCACTAGACTAGCCATATAATCAACAATACATTACAGTAAACCAAATCATTAGTCCAGTGTTATACTGAGCAATTCTTTCAAATTGCACTGCATTCTATTGTGTGTGTGTGTGTAATAATAACATTTATGTAAGCAAGAAATTTTTGTGTGAGAGAACATTTAAATGACTTTGCAGCTTTTGCTTATGATCCACCAAAAATATGGTCCTAATTCCATAGATTAATTTGCTTCAAGATTTCTGCCAAAATGTCTTTCAAATGGTTCACTAGACAGAATGACATTTTCTTAAACCTTTCCATGGAAGTTAATTTGTTTCCCCACCCCCTCCAAAATGTGGAACAATTGGGAAGGCGGAGCTTCGTTTCGGCGATACAGCTGCGATCTCGGGGCTCTGAGATCGCAGCCGATACTTTCGCCCCTGGTCGGTCCCAACGGACCTAAACCGTCCTGTAGAGAGGGTGATCGTGAAAGGCATAGTCCCAGCATCCCAGGGATATCGCAAAACCCCTGGTTTGATCCGGGAGAAGTCCTTTTGCTGGCGGCGGAGAAGCAGCCTCCATAGCTACAGAAGTCGGGACAGCTCCGGAAAAAAAGTGGCTGGAAGTGAAAGTGTGTCGGCTGGGTGAGAAACTTCTTTTTTGTCGTAAATTCGCTGAGATTTGAAAGGGCACCCTGAATAGAGAAGAAAGCTGTGAGATTTTTTTTTTTTGACAAAAATTGTATGAGCGGCGTTTTTTAAAGTGATGTCAAATTGAGGCTTGAATTTTTTTTTCTTTTTCTTACTTTTTTTTCTTGGGACTTTAGTGTGACTTTGTAGGTAACCGGACTGAATTTTCTCTTACATATATTTTTATGCTCCTTTTGATTTTTTAATTTTCTTTTAGGATAGAGGCTCCCTTTGGCTATTTTTTCTTTTTATAATTTTTTTTTTCTGGCGGGGGGGGGAAGAGTATTAAGAAACTTTGTAACACTGCCAACTAGAGGCTTGAAAATATTTTATTTGAATTGGAGAGAATTGTAAGAAGACTCCTTCTCAAGGACATTTCAATGTGATAAGATAGAGGGAGAGCACAGCAAAATTTTATCACAGGTGTTCTCCTGGACTCTTATCAATATTTTAACACTTGAGGCTTGGCTTTGAAGCTAGTGGAGAAGAGAGTCATAATAAGAGCCTTGGACAACTAAATAAAGTGCAGTGTGCTTTCTTATTTTTTTTTCTTTTACTTGTGATACTCCTACTCACCAGCCTCTTTGTAAATTTTAATTCTAGTAATATTCTTATTTTTACTTTTTATTTCAAAGGGAGCCTCAGAGCTTTTTCTTTATTTTTCTTTTTTTTCTCCTTATCTTTACTGGGATCCTTTTGCTTTTTCTATCCATGTTTTTGGACCACTCTCTTTTTTCTTTTTGATTATTGAGACTTCCCAATTGGATTAAGGTGTGAAGAACCTGAAGGAATTTCTTCTTTTTTTCTTTTTTTTTCTTTATCAATATTATTATTTTTGGGGTTTTTTTTCTTTCTTTCTATTTTTCATTTTTTATGGTTGACTACTTCGTAATTGGATTAGGGTCTAGAAGAACCTGAAGATTTTTCTTCTTTTTTTTCCCTCCTTTTTTTTCTTTGGTTTTCAGCTTTTTACTGTTGGATTTTTCCATTTTGAATTATAATTGGCTATTCTACCAGTTGGATTAAAAGCTAAAAAGAATTTGAAGCTTTTGAAGCATTAAAATGAGCAGGAAACCAATATCATCTGGCGTTTCTACTTCTACCTCTTCCTCCCCACCAGCTGGAAGACAACGTTTAATTCAGACAATGTTGAAGCAAGATAAAGAACAAGAAAAAGTGACTTTACAGATGATTATGCAAGGAATTCAAGATCTCAAGATAAAAGCAGACACTATTGAACAAAGAATAGAGAAGACTGATGAAAAAGTGGAAAATATTAAACAAATGATGGTGAGGTATGAGGAGAGATTCAAAAAAATTGAGGAAGAAGGTAAACAAAGAGAGGAGAAGATTGGAAATATTGACAATAGATTAACAGTGGTTGAACAAGATAAAAATGGGATGTTGAGGTGGGAGATGGAAAGGTCAGAATTTTATCTTAGATTTCAAAATATAGAACAAGAAAAAGGACAAAATTTGGCTGCGATAATGATAGAAATTTTGGCGGATGCTTTGGAAATTAGAGAGGAAAAGATGATGGATGGAGTAGATGAGGTATATCGAGTTTATACAAGATATGCAATGAGAAATAAATTACCAAAGGAAGTCCATATTAGATTTACCAAAAAATCCATTAAAACACAAATAATACAAGTGGTAAGAGAGAAGACATTGAAATACAAAGGCAAAGAGATTGTGGTTTTAAAACAAATACCCAGAAGAGTGAGAGAGATGAGAAGAGAAGAGAATATTGATTTCTGACCAAAACGTTATTGGAAAACGAAGTGAATTATAGATGGCTGATTCCAGAAGGATTAATGTTTACGTGGCAAGAGCGGAGACATAGAATTGATTCAGTTGAGAAAGCAGAACTTTTCCCTGCAGAATTTTTTGGAAGGAGAGAAGAGGAGGCAGAGAAAGAGGTCTCATTAATTGAGTTTCAAGAGGAACAACTGGAGACTGAAAAAGAGAAAGGTGCAGTAGGTGGACAGGTGGATAGTAAAGAACAGCGTGAAGTAAGATCCACTAGAGCTTTTAGACCTAAACATAAAGCATAATCATGGAAGAAAAAAAAACTGTTTACAATGAATATAAATGAACTCAATGCAGCTGTTAAAAGAAGGAAAATCTTTCATAAATTAGAGAAATTAAAATTGGATATAATTTGTCTACAAGAAGTTCATATTAAAAAACAACATGAACAATTGTTAATACAGCCAAAATTAGGGAAAATATTTACTTCTTTGACTCAGTGTAAGAAAAGAGGAGTGGTTCTATACATTAAAGAGGTTATCCCAGCAAAACTGATCTACACGGATGAAGACGGAAGAGTATTAATGGTGAAAATAATGGACAATAATATAAAAATACTCTTGATTGCAATTTATGCTCCGAATGATAAACAAGAAGAGTTTTATAAAAAACTACACATGAAAATAATTGGACTGGACTATGTTAATATAATTATGATGGGAGACTTTAATGGAATTGTGGACAATAAATTGGACTATATAGCAACAACAACCAAGCAAAATAGAAAGACTCTCCCTAAATCTTTTTTTAAAATGACAGACGAATTAACTTTAAAAGATATTTGGAGAGAAAGAAATGTTAAAGCTAAACAATATACTTTTTATTCAAATAGACATTTATCATGGTCCAGATTAGATATGATTTGGATCTCAACAGAATTAATATCTAATATTCAAGAAACAAATATTGAAACAAGTACTTGGGCAGATCACAGCCCAATGACAATTAAATGGAAGGGACAAAAAAAAAGATTGAGATGGATATTAAACAATACTATCTTAAAGGAAAAGGATTTTATACAATGGATGGAGAAGGAACTGGCTTTTTTCTTTAGAGAAAATAAAAAAGAAGATACTTCAACGCAGAATGTTTGGGATACAATGAAGGCATATGCTAGAGGTTTGATAATAGATTATACAAGAAAAAAGAATATTAGGAAAAGGCAAGCTTCTAAGGCCTTGGAAGAAGAGTATAAAAGACTTGAAAAAGAATTACAGAAAATGTCACAGAAAAAAGATATTAAATTGAAGCTGGATGTAATTAAACATAAAATGGAATTAATAGAGAAAGAAGAATTGGCACAGAAAATTAGAAATTCTAAACAGAACTACTTTGAAGATGCAAATAAACCAGGTAGATGGCTAGCATATAAATTGAGAAAGGAGAAGGAATCAAGAAAAATATTGAAGCTAATAGATGATCAAGGCCAAATTTGTTATGGCAATAAGGAGAAAAAGGAAATTATTCGAGATTTCTATGGGCAACTATATAAACAAGAGAATATTGATGAGGAAAAAGTCAAACAGTTTCTACAGAATGCTAACTTACCGAAGATACCTAAAGAGACTGAAGAAATGCTAGAAAGCAATATAACAATGATGGAATTAAATGAAGCACTTAAGAAACAAAATAATGGGAAAACACCAGGTCCAGATGGGCTTCCGGCAGAATTCTATAAAACATTTCAAGAATCATTGAGCATCCCATTGTTAGAAGTTATGAATGAAGTTATGTCAAAGAAGATGACACCCAAAACGTGGTCAGAGGCTTATATTACACTTATTCCAAAAGAAGAGACTGACCCACTGCAAATTAAGAACTATAGACCTATTTCTTTATTGAATGCAGATTATAAAATTTTTGCTTCAATTTTAGCAGAAAGACTTAAAAAATATTGAAATAATTTTATCCACCCAGATCAAAATGGATTTCTGCCAAAGAGACAAATCAGAGACAACATGAGAGTAATCTTGGATACTTTGGAATACTATGAGGCTCATCCTGAAAAGCAAATGGCTTTGATATTCCTAGATGCTCAAAAGGCATTTGATAACATGAACTGGAGATTTATGTTATTACTATTGGAACAGATGGGTTTTGCCAGAAAATTTATTCAAGCAATAGAAGCCATATACAACAAACAGACAGCAAAGGTAATGATGGAGGGAGAACTTACAGACTTTATTAATATAAGAAAAGGCACAAGACAAGGATATCCCCTTTCTCCTTTGCTATTTGTGTTGACTTTGGTAGTGTTGAATAGAAATATTAGGGATGATAAAAGCATAAAAGGAATGAAAATTAAAAAGGAAGAATTCAAACTTCAAGCTTTTGCTGATGACTTAGCTTTTATTCTGGAAGATCCGCTAGAAACACCTCCAAAGCTGTTGGAAATGATAGAGACATATGGTGAGGTGGCTGGTTTGAAAATAAATAAAGATAAAACAAAGATTTTGACAAAGAACATGTTACTGAGACAAAGAGAAGAACTGGCAGACCTGTTGAAAATCCAAGTTACGAATAAGGTTAAGTATCAGGATATATTTGACAGCAAGATGTAGCACATTAAAAGAGAATAATTATATTAAACTTAAACAACAGATAGCTACAGACTTGAAGAAATGGGAAAACTTGCAATTGTCATTAATAGGGAGAATTTCAACAATTAAGATGAATATTTTACCCAGAATTCTATTTCTGTTTCAAACAATACCAATTAGGCTTGGAAGAGACTATTTTGAAGATTTAAATAAAATTATGCTGAAGTTTATATGGAAAGGTAAGAAAGTGAGAATAAAGCTAAAGCTTTTGCAAGATGCTAGAATTAGAGGAGGTTTTGGCCTGCCCAATTGGGAATTGTACTATCAAGCTGCAAGTTTGATGTGGGTCAAGGTTGGCATGCTTTTTTATGGTATAAGGGAACTAAAACACAGGGTTACTTTAGAAGACATTATATATGGGAGTCTTTGTGGTTAAACTGGGAGAAGATAAAAAGACAATGTTATTTGAAAATTCCAGTTTGGTTATCGACTATTGAAGCATTTTCCTATCCTATAATTTATAAGAAGGAACAAACAGTTAGATATGGGGAACTATTGGATGAAAAGGGTGAACTTAAATCGATTCAAAATTTAGAGGAAAAAGGTATAAAGATAAATTGGTTTTCATATGCGCAAATACATAAAACGGAGGGATTCTATGATAAACAGACTGATCTAGATAAGATTTTGATGGGTACTGATGAGAAGGTGATTAAAGAATTATATGGTTATTTACTGGGAATTAAATTAGAGGAAGAACAAGTTGAAGAAACTATGATTGTTTGGGGGAAGAATTTTGGATATGGGATTGATCTAGAGAAATGGCAAAAATTGTGGTCTCAAAATTATAAAATGACAATGTCAACAGCATATAAAGAAAATTTGTATAAGATGTTTTACAGGTGGCACTTTCCCCCGACAAGAATAGCAAGAATGTTTAAGAACAAATCTAAAAATGCTGGAAATGTCATTAGATCTAGCTCATATTACCATATGCGGTGGACCTGTGAGGACGCTAAAAAATATTAGACTAAAATTCGCATGTGGTTGGAAAAAATGACAAAGAAACGTATAGATTTGAAACCAGAGTTCTTTTTATTGGGAATCTTACCAGATACATACAGTAAAGACTTGAAATATCTGATTGTAAATGTATTAACAGCGGCTAGGATTGTATTTGCTAAAAATTGGAAGAGTGAGAAAATACCATTACAGGAAGAAATTATTAAGAAAATATTGGAATGTGCTGAGATGAGTAGATTGACATTTGAAATTAGAGAGCAAGAGGATAAACAATTTTATGAAATTTGGGGTCTTTTTTATCAATGGCTAGATGACAAAATACAAAAATAGAATATTTAGAATGTTAGACAGCAAGGAATATCTTTATTTTTTCCTTCGCCTTTGTTATTTGACATTATATTTATAAAGTGTTTTTAGGATAGATTTGGTATGATTATATGATTTGTTATAGAATAAACTATTTAAAGTATTGTTATCTCACAAAGCATGAATGATTAAAAGTATAGTCAAATGATTTTTTAATAGCGATATTAGGAATATAAGTTTGGATTGACAATATGAGTTGTTATGTAACATAATTGCAATTGAGATTACAAAATGAATGCACAAAACTGATGAACCAAGCGACACACTGTATGTACACAAGAGAGTTGATGTTTTAATGTTTTGTTTGTCTTGTTTGTAAAAAATCAATAACATTCTTTTCAAAATGTGGAACAATTATTGCTATGTGCCTAGAAATCAGGAAGTCATTAGTATCTAAGCCAGCATTCATCTGTCTTTGCATTCTTCATTGTGTTGGATTGTAGGTTCCATATTTCCCAATCAATGCCATACAAAATTACAATAATGGGTGTGGTAGTTGACAAGTGACACAAATACCTGAAGCAAAAGATTAGTGTAGGTCTTTCTTACAGAGTTGTAAATCCTTCCACATGGTGTGTGTGGAGTTTGCAAATGTTCCATAAAAGCATAACCTGTAAAGTGTTACATTTTATATTCAAATAAATGCCCCCTAGATTTGTTAGATCTTCCCCATTTTCTGTTTTTGTGTGTGTGTGGAACTACAGCTATGGAATGACAGGAAACTATTGGATGAATTTAGGAAACTATTGGATGAATTCAAATGAGTAGCCCTTAGTAGATCCCATCACTCGCCTTGATATTTAAACAGAAGGCAGGAAGAATTAATCAGTTTTCATTCAGTTAACAGATAATCTCCCCTTTTAGGAAATAATAATAAATATAACTATTTACATCTTTAAATCAT
The DNA here is from genome assembly GCA_033807585.1 of Hydrophis major. NCBI lineage: Eukaryota > Metazoa > Chordata > Lepidosauria > Squamata > Elapidae > Hydrophis > Hydrophis major. The sequence continues at coordinate 133,273,401 of CM066330.1, forward strand.
ATTTATTACAACTCTCTTTAAATTTGATTACTCCTTGAGCTTTTGTAAATTGGTCTGCAATGTTTTCTGTCATGCAGTATTCCAATTTAATTAGCCCATTCTTTACAGATTCTCTAACATTTAAGTATCTTAAATCAGTATGCTTTGATCTAGTTTTTACAGCAATATTAGTAGCTGCTGGTTGTCCTCGTACACAATAATGGAATCTTTAACAGTTATACCCATGTCTAATAATAACTGTTTGTACAAAATCAAGGCAGTGCATAGTATGACAGACATGAAAATTCCGCTTCCATTGTGGACAAGCTAATATGCTGTTGTCTGATTGACCTCCACCCTATTAGTGTCTTACCAAATAATATAGCCATCCCAGATGTTGATTTTCTAGTGTTTATATCAGTTGCAAAACTTGCATCTGCATAGGCACTAAGACTCAAATCACCCTTTGGTTCTATATACAATGCATGGTTCATTGTTCCTTTAAGATATCTTAAAATTCTCTTTAATGATTGCCAATGACATTGATGTAGATCCGAATTAAAACGTGTCAGCTGATTTACACTATAAGCTATATCTGGCCTAGACCAATTGCTTATATATGATAAGCTACCAATCAAAGATTGATATATTGACTTATCAAATTTGGGACTTTGATCATCAGTTTGGCAAACTTCCTGACTCATTGGAGTCTTTGCCGGTTTACAAAGTTCCATTTTATACGTTTTAATTAATTGGCAAATTTTATCTTCTTGAGATATCTTAAATCCATTTTTTGTTTTGTTAATTGTCAATCCTAGATACTTTTTAATTTCACCTAAATGCTTTAATTTTATCTTTTTGGCTAATAATGATATAATCTCATTAGCTTCATTATTAGTCTTAGTTATCAAGCAATATCATCTGTAAATAATAACAATAATGACACCGTTCCATTATTTTCTCTTTTAAACACACATGGATCTGCTAAACCAGATTTAAAACCTATATTGTTTAACTCTTTCACAATATATTGGTTCCACTCAAAACCAGATTGTTTCAACCCGTAAAGACTCTTTTTGAGTTTCCAACAATCATTACTATTTACTTTATTGTCTTTTATAATAACTGGTTTTCTTAAATATATAGTGTGCTGCAATGGTGCATGCAGATAGGCAGTTTCTACATCTAAATGGTTAATGACATAGTTTTTCTTAGCTATCGACACTAAAGCTGCTCTCAAAGATGTTGCTTTAAGGCTTGGTGCAAAAACTTCATCGTAATCAGATGCAGTTTGATTAAATCCTTGAGCTACTAACCTAGCCTTATGGGTAACAGTCCCATCATTTCCAGTTTTTACTTTAAATATCCATTTGCACCCAATGGATTTTTCTCCTGGAGGTAATTTGGCATCTTCATATACTTTCATTACCTTTAATGAATTTAGTTCTTTTTCCATTGCCTTTTGCCAATTCTCCTGATCCTTAGCAGGATACATCCTAAGTTCATCTACACTAGTTGGAACTTTAGTTACTTGGCAAACTATACTTGCTTGATACCTATCAGGTGGTCTAGTTACACGTGTAGTACATCTAGGTATTACAGGACTTACAGGTGGACTTTCATTAATTAATTCTTCTTGATTATCTAACTCTTCCTGATCAACTGTTTCCTCTTATTCTGGTCCTATTTGCTCTTCATGGACTTCTTCTTTAATTGGACTCTTCTTATAACTAGTCTGTTCTTTCTGCCTTTTGTAGGGTTCAATAATTACTTCATTATTTAAATCTTGCTCTAATCTATTCCATCCTACATGTTCTAGGAATTTTGCACTAGCACTGGTGTAAACTCTAGATGTACCTGGTTCCCAGAATCTATAAGATCTATGATTAGATTTATATCCTACAAAAAATAATCTTTTAGCTGTATGTTGTCCTTTGTGTCTGAGTTGTGAAGGGATATGCACCCATGCTGGTGCTCCAAATGTGTGCATGTAATTTAAATCACATTTTGTACCATGCCACAGTGTGAATGGTAATTCACCTGTTGTTGAATTAACAACATTGTTTAATATATGATTACCACACATTATTACTTCTCCCCATAAATTGTCAGGTAATCCTGAATCAGACATCATAGTTCGTGCCATTGACTGTAGTGTTTGGCCTCGTCTCTCTATAAAGGCATTATGTTGTGGCCTATATGGTGCAGATTTTTTATGTTGAATACCTAACATTCTAAGTCTATTCTGGAATTTATTATTTGTAAATTCCGCACCATTATCTGTATAAGAGTTACTAATTTCTTTTTAGTTTTCCTTTCAGCAAATTTAATCCAATTAAAGAGATTTAGATACGTTTCAGTTTTGCTCTTCATTAAATAGCAAAACCCATATCTAGAATAGTGGTCCATTATACTTAATATGTATTGAGCTCCTCCTACACTTGGTTTTTTCGGACCTATTAAATCAGCAAATACTACTTCTAAAGGCTCTTTGGTAGTAAATCCATCAACTCTATTAGCCGGTGTGACCCTGCTCTTGCTTTGATTACAGGCATTACATTGCAAATACTTATTACAAGGTTTTAAACTTATTCCCTTAGATAATTCAACAGTTTTCTTAAGCATTTTAAAATTTAAATGCCTAGCCTTCGGTGTAACAAGTGAATACATTCATCATGAGGTTTCTTATTATCAAAAACCGTGTTAGCCACCTTTAAACCATTATCATTTAACACATATAATTCACCTCTTAAAGATGCAGTAATTTTCTTATCTTCTTTCTCAATTATGCAGTTATCTCCTTTAAAGGTAACTACATATCCTAGTTTAACCAAAATTCAAACTGAAATTAAATTAAACTTAAGTTGTGGTACATATAACATTTTTACATTCTCTTTTATAAAAGAACAATATGCTATACCTTGACCTTTAGCTTTCAGTTTCCAGCCATTGGCTAACGATATCTGCTGTGTACTCTTGGACATTTTAATAAAATTTTTGTTATCATTTGTTATACAGTGGGATGCTCCACTGTCAACCACCCATAAATTATTTTTTACAGCTCCGTTACTATACATGGCTAACTCTAAATTTTTATTTATCTTTTGATGACTTTTAGTATTCCGGCCAGTGTTCTGGCGCTTTGCTTTTTTACAAAATCTTGCCAAATGTCCTCTTCCTCCACAATTAAAACACTTTTTAATTGCATATGCAGTAGGAGATTCATTATCTTCTTTTTGAGGTTGTTCCCTCCTTAACTGATATCTTTCAAGTCTTCTTCTGGCCTCTTCAATCAATCTGCCAGTTATATCAGTTAAAGTTAGGCTTTCCTTTGGCAAAATTTCAAGGGAAGTGACGTAGTTGTCATAACTTTCATCTAGTGAAGATAGAATTATATAGACTTGGTGTAGACAAGCTAAACAGAATGTGCAGCGTTAGTCAGATAGGCACACAGATAAATGAGTGAGATATGTTTGTATGTTTATTAACATACAGTAAAAATAACAGATACGCTTGTGCTATCAAAAATATAGTTTATTCCATTATAAGTTCATAGCATAGTCAAAATAACAGTCCATTAGTCATGTATCATTTAGTCAGTCCATTCAAGGATATTGAGTTAGCAAAGTCCGTGTAGAATATCCTATGTCAGTTCACTTACAAATCATTCCTTTGTCTCTCTCCCGTTCGAGTAACACAGTCTTGAGTCCATGCAGTAATTAGGGATCATCAAAGCCAGAGAGAGCAAGCTGCAGTTGCTTTGCTTCTTTTAAAGTGCTTTCACAACCACTCCCTTTATTACATTCCCATATTTAAAGTTGCAGACACTTTAACTTATAAACTATAACATATTTATTATTTTACCTAAACCAGTTAGGGTAAACAATGTTATCCCTAACAGACTTCAACTCCCAGAATTCCTCAGTGGATTTCAACTCCCAGAATTCTGGGAATTGAAGTCCATAAGTCTTAAAGTTGCCAAGATTGCAGACCCCTGCAGTTTATCACACTCCATATGTTGATCTTGGGGCTTAATCTCCAAGTCCAATTTTCCTCCACTGGGTGCTTTGTACATGTGTTTAAACTATTCATAATCAGAACTCTGAGCCATCTTTGTTACTCTATGTTCCTGTCTTCCCGTCCTCATTCCCACCCTCCATATTATGCCAAAAACAAACAAACAAACAAACCCCATGACAATGGCCTTTTGGGAGAATAACATATGCTTGCTTTTCTGATTAAATATATCTGAAACAGCAAGATGGCTTTTCAGGTGAATTTGGATCAAGCTAAAAGCTACAACTAGCAGTCTGATTTGAGTTTAGGCAATGCCATTTACAAAGTTCATTGTGTGATGAAAACACATCATTTTAAACTGAAATATGATCCCTAGCCCTCAAGAAGTGTGACTTTATCTTATGCAGCTTTAACAGAAGGCCTTTATCACATGCCTAGTGTTAATCAGTTCTTTGATGCAACCAAGTCCCCAGGACCTTGGAATATTTTGTATTATCTTCATTTACAGAGGATAAAGAGTCTCTTTGCTAGAGGTAGTCATCCTGTAATGATAATGGCTTTACTGGCTGAGAGATGTCACTCATTATCAAGATATTTCTGGAATACGGTAATTGACGCAGACCTCATGTTTGAGTTTCATGGCCACGATGGTGGCTTCATGGCAAAGGCCACGATCTTTTGCTCAATCAGTTATATCGGCATCTGTTGAGGCCAGCCTGCCTCTGGTTTTTGTCCACTGCCATTTAGAACAGTTCCCTTATCTAGAGGACTGGCCCTTAATTGTGAACAGGTAGCCCTGTATGTTGCTAAGTGAGACTTTAAGTGAATTTTGCCCCATTTTACGATCTTTCTTGCCACAGTTGTTCAGTGAATATTGCAGTTGTTAAAGTTAGTAGCATGTTTGTTAAGTGAATCTGATTTATCGATTGACTTTGCTGCTTATCAGAAGGTCGCAAAAGGGGATCACATCATCCCGGGACACTGCAGTCGTCATAAATGTGAATCCGTTGCCAAAGCATCTGAATTTTGATCACATGACCATGGGGATGCTGAAACGGTTGTAATTGTAAAAAAGGATCATAAGTCACTTTTCTTCAATGATGTTGTAACTCTGAACGGTCACTAAATGAGCTGTTGTAAGTTGAGGACTACCTATATTCTCTTTTCAGGGCTATCTCTCTATTTTGCCTCAAATCATTTGGGCACTAAAACTTGATCAGCTTCCAAATCAATTATGACAGACTTTGCTTTCTTTTTGGATGATAGAATTAATGGGGGGGAGACCCATAGTAAATAGCCACAATTTTACTATTGCTGCAACTAACATGTTTATACAGCACTGTTTGTACAAAAGAGTTAGAGACAGCTTTTTTGCCAACTACTAGGCACCCTGCTATAGGTGGTAATTTCTGTTCTGTTTTCTGTGCCTGAGCATAAGATAATTCCTCCTCTTGTTTCTCCCTTGTGCCGAGGGATCCTTCCATTCATGGCTGATTTTAGACAATTTCCCCAAAGATGCTTCCTTTATGCCAGACTAAGACACCAACGCCGTATAGGTCAGCATGGTGTTAGTTATTGTATTATTTATTTGTTCTAACAGTTATAGTAACAGAAGCTTGCAAGTCTGAACATGCCCCGACCCAAAAAACATCTTCATGTGGACTAGGTAGAGCTTGCTTGTCTTGAGATCTTTTCTCAAATTAGTTTCTACTCCAGGCTCCAGCCCCATTTCTCTGACTGTTGCCTTGTAGTGAGTCTTCTTCCTGTCTTTCAAGGTCATTTCCTATATCCTCTACACAACCTCCCTCCCTTATGCATGTCCTCACCACCACTGCTTCTATTTCCTCCATACCCTCTGCATCAAAGGTGTCTGGTCCAGCCATAGAAGCATTGAGACACATTCATGAACTTAAAGCACCTCCAAGACTGCCTTTGTCATCAATCTACTTGTCAGTCTTTCAAGGTAGATCAGGTCAGGAAACAAATACAAGAACAAGTGGAATTCTCTTGTTTTATTGTTTTATTGTTATAGGATATACAAAAGCCTTTCTCTCCATCCAGCCTTAGCTCACGCTCACATAATCATTATTGAATTCCTCCTTTGAGGCCATCCCCCTTGTTTCTCTACTTGACCTTAGATAAGCTTGAACTCAGCTGCAGCTTTCCAGAAATTAAACACCAAAAACTGCACCGATATGACAGAATTGTTATTATAACATCAAGACAAAAGCCCTATTAGCACAGTTGCCTTCTTACAATTAAGGTTTTTGTTCCACTTTATTACATCTTGGATTAGGTTTCCCTCCTCTTTTGGGGGGATGGCTTAGTAGAAACCTACTTTGTGCTTCCCTTGGCGTGTGCGATTGGCTTTGTCCACATTCCTGTCCTGAGAACTCTACTATACCCCACATCCATTGCTGGATTTTTAAGCAGCTTAATGGAAATAGGTTGAGGAATTTATCTGAATACTTCAGTTTAATTTCATGTAATACCAAGTCTTTCATATTCTGGCTTTTCTCTTTCATCTGAAAAAAAGTCACGCGTGTCTCCAGTAACATTCATACAAAAATCCATAATTCATAAAAATGCATCATGACATCATCATGCAAATGACACCATCATGCAAATAAGAAGAACAGATGCAAGGGTGCTGAGTCTTGTGATTTATGTGATGATGGATATATAGTTGTCATTTCCTTACCCTCCCACATCCTTGCAGAATGCAATATTTGGTTTCCATAAAAATATATCTCCTCTTTTTTTCCTTTGCAAAGTGGCCCTTTTCTTTCCCTCCTAACCACAGTATTTCACCAAAAGCCTAGTATGTTCCTGCTGTTTGTGATTTCTCAGTGTTCATGTCAAAAACCAACTGAGTTCACTGAGGTCCAGCTCCAGCTGACCTCTCAACTCCTCCCTAGCTAGGAGTTGAAAATGATTTGATGGCACTTTTACTAGTGGATCTGATGGGACGGGTAGGAGTGATTGTGAAGAGGAAGTCCCTAAAATAACCCAAGTCTTGTGCCATGAAGGGCTTTATATGTCATCTTGAACTGTGCTGGAAGTATACTGGCAAACAATGTAGCTTGTGAAACAGAGATGTAATATGCACTAACCAAGGAAGACACATAACTGTCTTTGCAGTTACATTTTGTACTAGTTGTAACTGTTTCAACCAGGCAAACCTTTTTTCACCCCTTTTATTAAAAGCTTTTATAGCACCTTTCATTTGAGAATGTATTGGAAACTGCATCATGACTAAGTTAGTGGTAATTTCTTAAACAAGATCCAAGCCTTTTGTCTAAATTAGAACAGGATTCAAGACGATTTTGGGACCATATAGAGTTGTACAGGCTTTACTGCCAAAATACGAATGACTCTATTTGAAAGGCTACAGTTAATAGTTAATAGCCAGAGATTTTTCTGCTTGCTAATCTCTTGATGTCAGGGAGTATCAGCAAATCTTGGCTGCCAGTTGGAAAAATTATTCATTCTCTCTCTCTCTCCTTCTCTTCCCCCCTCTCTCTCAACAGTCATATTTTTGGATGTTGTACAAAACAAAACAAAATTAAGGAACAGCTCCTGGCTATCTAGTCATTTTTATACACTCAGTTATCTGTCTTCACATATTGGAAAAAAATTTTTTTTTTGGTCTTTCTTCCTTCCAGACTGGAGACCTGCTGTGATGCTGGGAGCTATAGATTGTGCTGATTTTTCCAATAAGAACATCTGTTATAAGTTTGGAATAAAGAGCTACCCTACTGTGAAGGTAAAAATTCTGGTGGTGAGGGTTACAATTCCTGTTCTCTACATCCGGCATGATCTTGGGTAATTATAGGCCAGCATCCCAGAAGTAGCTGATCTAGATTTTTTTCCTCCATTTGGAACCAGCATTTTCCTCCATTTGGAACCAGCTGAGCACAACAAAGTCAGTTAAAGAGACATGCAGTACCATCTATCTGGTGCATCCTGTAAGGCAGTTAGAAACACTTGTACCTGGTGGTCTCTCAGGAGGGGCAACTTGCAGCATCCCCAAACTTCCTTTTGTGTCCTTTAGAAATTTGTGTAGCTGAATTCAGATGGCAAACTCTTCAGAAGTGCTACATGATTTCTAGTTGGATTTTGGCAGGAAAAGAAAAAAAAGAAAAATTGGCACTACATACTTTCATGATGTCACTAACTTACATGGCGTGACCCCTGGCCACCCATTTATCTAGAACAGGGCTAGTCAACCTTTTTATACCTACCGCCCATTTTTGTATCTCTGTTAGTAGTAAAGTTTTCTCTAACCGCCCACCCGGTTCCACAGTAATGGTGATTTATAAGGTAGGGGACAAAACCCCTACCGCCCACCATGAAAGCCAGAACGCCCATTAGTGGGCGGTAGGGACCAGCTGGACTATCACCAATCTAGAGATTATTTGTACTGTGCAAATGTGCCTCTTACCACAGCCAGAAACAGACATGGATCCAGATTGCAAGTTGCAGAAGACAATCCAAAGAGCCCCCTGTCCACTGCCTTGCAATTCATAGGCCAAAATGAATCCCAGATAACAGGGCTAGAGGGTGCCCTAGTCATCACCAAAGACTTTATTCATGAGGAATCAACCATTAGACAAATTGTGACGATTTTGTCAGTGAAATAATGTACAATTGGTTATAATAGCCAAGTGGGAAATTTCTCTCTCCAGTTTTCCCTGAAAGAGAATTAGAAACCCTGAATAGGGATGACAGCTTACTGACTCAATCAGGGAAAAAGGAGCTTACTTTTCCTGCTTTACGGAAGACCATGCTTTGTTCTCTTAATCACTTTGAAATAAAAATGAGCTCTGATATATGCTACCTGCGTGTTCTGGCCCTGAAATTAGAGAAACCATTTGTTGCCACAGAGGCCAGGAACTTCTAGGCTTTGTTAGAGCCATCCCCCCAGCACATTAGGGTTGAAAGCCCAACGGCAAACAATAGTGGTTCACTACCAGCCCTGAGACTACTCCAAGCATCCCGAGGAAGAATCCTGCCCATAAGATCCCCAGCTTGTCTCCATAGCTGCAGTATCTCAAGTGCAAAGTCCTTGGTCACAGGTAAGTACCACATCAAAGACAAACCATCTCTGACCTTGGTTCTGATCTTGCTGAAAGATACAAAAGTCAGCTGAAGATATTTCAAATAAAGGAACTTGGTTGCCCCTGCCCAGCCAGGTTTCAGGTGCCACCTCTTTCCCAAATAGTTTGTGGGTGGAGTTGATTTTTCTGCAATTTGTTTCCACCTTTAAGCCAAGCTTCCAGCAAACTGGCCATGTAGCCTCTAAGGATGAGTGGTTGGGTTGGAAGTTGAGATAGCCATCAATTTGGAGCATAGAAGTTTGCTGTACACTATGGATTTTATGGATTAGACACAACTTGTATTAGGTTCCTTCCATATTGTTGGTTGGTTAGTTGGTTGGAGCCAGTGCATACTTCTGAGATTCAGCATAACTGTGAAAGGAATGATATATCGTGATGGTAGACATCCATGGATTCCAATTTATTTCTTGACACCAAGGAAGCTGCATAATTGGGTACCCTTCAGTAAATCTGCCACTCCTAAGTCAAAGCTTTCTTTTGTTGAAGGTACATGAGACAGTATAGCTCCTAGTCCTGGTTGTTAAGGACATTCACTGTAAAAAAAAAAAAAAAGAACAGAGCCCTACTAGCTTAATGTTCATGGGAAAAAGCAAATAAATTAGGCTTGCAGAGAGAGGACTGATTTTAATAGACAAAGATGGTAATTCTCTTCTTAGGATTTATAGTCATGGATCTGAATTAATCCTCACTGTGCAGTTATTTAACATGAAAAGCAATCTTATCCATCTCCAGGAACTTGCCTTTTTTAAACTTAAGTTTCCTATTTACATATATAAGCCTTGTTCCTTTCCTCTCTTTCTTGGGTTTACATTCAGTTTTTGTTATAAGATGATGTGGCATTTTCTGCTTCCTTTTCCTTGTATTTTGTTAAATCTCTAAAGCCTGGTCATTGCACAAGCTCTTGATTTGTGTACATTTGATCAGGTGGAACGTACGCAGCTGGCAGGACATGCTATAAACCTTTCCAAAAGAATCAACATAGGAAAGGGAAGGCATATTTGCTTGGTAATTCAGTTCTGTAGCTTTGCCCTCTCCAATGGCACTGGCAGCAAAGGGATGAATTTTTCCGACAGAACAATTAGAAAACTTAATTTGCAGTTTTATTTCAAATGAGTGATAAATATATTTTGGAGGTGATATAAAATGGGGCAAAAACGATAAATACATTTTAGCACACACACACACACATAAAATCACATCCTCATGCTCAGATATGATATCTGCACTAAGGGAATGTAACTGCCTGAGACAATATTGTTTAAGATTTTGTAAAAACAATTTTATTACAAACCAGTTGGAGAACACTCTCTCTTTGTGTAACAAACAATTTTAAAGAAAAGAAAATCATGTGAGAGCATATCATTTTTTTAAAAATGAGGAAAACAGGAAAGCAAAACCAATAACCTAACAGGATCTGGGTGAAAAGAGAAGCTTTAGGCAGGTCCATCACATATGAAAATATGTACCTTTTTTTCCTTTTTACACTTCCAAAAGCTTGGGCTTAGGTTGAACATGCCCAGAGGTCAAGAAATATTGGAATATAATTTGATTGTGGCTAGAAGAAATAACAAAACAGAAAATTGAACCCAACTATTTCTATTCGGATAATAACAGAAAAATATAATAAAAAAGATAAATACATTATGCTACATATCTTAACAGCTGCTAGGATTTCCTACGCACAATTTTGGAAGCAGGAAAATATACCATCAGAGGATGTTTAATAAAAAAAGAATTAGACTGTGCAGACCTAAATTAAAAGAGAGTCAATATATTAATGTCTGGGATACCTGGTATAAATGGTTTAAGAATAAAAAGAAATCAAAATGGCAATTAAGTAAAGAATAAGAAACTATGTAAATACTTATATCTATATTTATATCTATCTATACTTATTTATATATGAAGTTGAAATTGTATAATGAAAGAAATGTGTATATAGAAAGATCATAAGGAAATGAAAAAGATGTTTTGACGTTGATATAATGATGTATAAAGTTTTATTTTATGTTTTTAAATTTTGAAAACTAAATAAAATTTAATAATTGTTTAAAAAAAAGAAAGAAAGAAAAGAGAAGCTTTATAGATCCTTACAAGGTATTCATGTAGATGTGCTATGAATTTGGGAAGAGATGGGAAATATTCCAGAATGCTGTCCCTATCATAAGAATTAGGGTTTGGGAGGGCATAACTACCATGGTGAGGTTCACAAACACACATACTAAAGCAGATCAGAGATTTGTATGGCTTAAAGCTGTGTGTGGAACCAATTACTGGTTCACCTGAGCCTAGCAAGTTTAAATTTCTGGCATCATCTTTTAATATTTGCAGCTACATGAACTATTCTTTCATCTGGTATTTTTGCTAAGAAATGGATTATGTTTTTTTTCCCCCCGGGAATGCTTTTCCAGTTCTGTCATTACATCTTCCCTATGAAATGATCAACATTCTTTGGTTGTTCCTCTGCTGGTGAAAATGAGGTATTTATTCTGGATTTGTGGGAAATGCCCAATCCAGCAAGGAGGAGGAATCAAGTGGGGAGTAATCCATGAATTGTTTGCAGTTGCAAGAGATCCAGAACTTCCCCTGCCCAACTTCCACCTTGCCATCCCCACACCCAAATTCCAAGAAACAGTATCAATTTGTTCCCAGAGGAAGACAAGCCGTCTGGGGAGAATCCTGTCTTATGGGTAGAATTGTTTGAACTTGAACTCCTCGTGTGTTGATTGTTGCTTGGGCCTGACAGGATCCCAGAACAGAATTCAGTAGAATTGACAGAGGCATTTTAATTTTAATTTAATTTTAAAATAACAATTCACAGGGATTTTAAAAGCAAAGTATTATATATACAGTAGTTTAACAAAAAGACAGTTTTTAACAGAAAGATATGAATGGATTGAATCATTGATTAATTGATAATGTGACATCAAGTTGGTGTTGAATTTTAGTGACAACATAGGAAGATTTTCTTCATGATGATCTGTTCCTAATCTAGTTTTTCAGATCTTCCAAAAGTGAACAGAAAGGGAAGATATCAACAAAAAACTGTCTTGGTAATTTTCTTCCATCTCAATTTATGTACTTCTCTCCCAGCTTGTAAGCTGATGGGTAAGAACTTCAGATTACAACTGGGTAATTGTGTTTCTTAACATACCAAAAGCAGCGTTTAAAAGCAAAATCTAACTGTGGTTTATTTCTTTCCAGTTTTTCAAAATGTCCTCCCAAAAACCTGAGGATGGTGTACAGTTCAACAGTATGTACCATATACAGAATTCTTGCCAGTAAAGTGGCAGTTAAATAAATTGTCTCTTTCTATCCTGAAGGAAAGTCATGCTAATCAAAGAGAGAGATGATCCACCATGTAATAAGACTGTTATTGTATTTCAGTTTCTTTGAGACATTTCATTCCTTTCCTATACCTCTTGTTACATATTTTATTTGGGCAAGGCCTTCTCAAATCAGCAAATTGGGACTTCCATTTCAGGGTGCCAAAATTCTGTATCCAGATAAATAATATGGGTTATTATAGGTAAATCAGAACCTGATTAACTTATTTAGAAGAGAACATATGGCTTGACTTTCTCTTGTGGATTAATTCAAGGTTTAACCTTGTTCAGAATAATATATGCTTTCTTTTTTGCTTTAAAAAAATAAACTATAACCAGTTGTGGATGGGTTTTACGTTTCGAAATAAACCGTGAGTACTGGCTTATTTTCTGCTTACCTGGATGAAGATCTCCTTAAAACCTAAATATTATTATCTAATATTATTATTAAGGATAACCAAGGAGTGTTTCTCTTGGAAGAAACTTAAGAATCTATAATAAAGAATTCTCAGCATGTTTGTTAGGCTGCAATATGGACCTGCCATAGTGTAGGCAAATCATTGAATCAAAAGAAGAAGCAAAAAAGCAAAGCGGAAAGTACTAATGCGCTGCTGCATGAAGAATGCCTCCAGCAGACTGAAAGGCCAGCATCTAAGTCTTCTTATGAACTCCAACAGATGCTGTTGATTGTTTCTTGAACTATAAGAAGGTCAAACAATTATTCCTTCTTTATTGGTGATACTTGTTAGACCACATTTGTGAAGTACTTGGTCAAGAGAATTGCTCAGACTCTCTGTAGAGGAAATCCCTTTCAGGAAGTATTGTACTCTGGAATGAGCCATGTAAGAACTACCGTATATACTCGAGTATAAGCCGAGTTTTTCAGCACATTTTTTGTGCTGAAAAAAACCCCCTCGGCTTATACTCGAGTCAGATTCCCTCTGAAAAAAAAATGGTGTGGAGCTCCAAAGCTGGGCAGCCGCTTCCCTGCTTCCGTGTTTCCTTTGCAACTTTTAAGCATGGGGGTAATCAGAAGCAGAAAAGTTCTTGCTTGAGGATATATTGTTTTTTCTTTTTTTAACTGATTTTTTTGGGGGGAAGACCCACCGCCATGTGAGAATGCTCAGAGACAAAATCTATCCAACCGAAAATATGTGTGTGTGTGTGTGGGGGGGATTTTAACAGGGAAGATGTAGGGAGAAGGCAAAAGCGACAGAAGATTCTTCAGGGGAAACTGAGGGGGAGACTCACCCTTGGTCCAGATGAGCCCCCTTCCCCTTTCTCTAGGCTGAGAAAACAACGCGAGCCGAGGTTGCTTCGGCTCCACTCAGCTTCATTTCCTCAGCTCCAGCTGCTTTCAGTCCACTTGGGAGGAGGGGGAGGAGGGGGAGGCAGCTCGCGTTGTTTTCTGAGCTCTAGGCTGAGAAAGCAACGCGAGCCGAGGTCGCTTCACTCAGCTTCATTTCCTCAGCTCCAGCTGCTTTCAGTCCACTCTGGAGGAGGGGGAGGAGGAGGTAGTGGTGGCAGCTTGCGTTGTTTTCTGATAGTGAGATCATTTCCCAAATTAATTGATTCACTAACCCAAAAGAAGAAGATGTTGATGACAGTGGGAGGCAGGAGTCACTCTCTCCCTTGCAAGAAAAAAGCAAGAGCCGTTCTTATAATCTCTCCCTCTCTCTCTTTCTCCCCGTAATACAGTAAAGTCCTTTCCAGCACGCGCGCGCGATCCGCCCCCGCCGCTTTGCGCCTTGCAAATGCAAAAACCCTGGGGTTTTGCATTTGCAAGGTGCAAAGGGGCGGGGGCGGATCGCGCGTGCGTGCTGGAAAGGGCTTGACTTTATTGGGGGGGGGGAGAGAGAGAGAGAGAGAGAGAGATATCATAAGAACGGCTCTTGCTTTTTTTCTTGCAAGGGAGAGAGTGACTCCTGCCTACCACTGTCATCATCATCATCTTTTGGGTTAGTGAATCAATCAAACCTTTCATGATAGTGAGATCGTTTCCCAAATTTCCCTTAAATCAGGGAAGAAATCAGAAACAAACCTTTGGACTGAGAATAAGCCTGTTCCTATGATGCCATTTTTGTTCACTGCAGTGTGAAAAGTGTGAAAAAACACACTTCTTTTTCTTCACTTTCTTGTTCCCTATTTACTGGTCTCTTTCAAAGAGGAAATTGTGAACATCAAACTTATTCTCAACTGTCCTAGTGAAAGTTTTTATTGGTATCTATTTTTCTTTTTGAAATTTACCAATAGCTGCTGCATTTCCCACCCTCGACTTATACTCGAGTCAATAAGTTTTCCCAGTTTTTTATGGTTAAATTAGGTGCCTCAGCTTATATTCGGGTCGACTTATACTCAAGTATATACGGTAAGTTGGGTGTGGCTCCATGGCAGAAGGGTTGCGTTTGAGTGGCTAGACTCACATTTACTTTTGCCCTTCAATTCTCAACTGAAAATGGAACTTGATGGGGATACAGCAAGCATAGAGAGATATTTGCTGGAACAAATGAGCTACAGGCAACTGGAATTCACCTTCCTCTAAGTAGCTGTTCAGAGAGGGAAAAATGGCTCGGTTCCTGTTGTTCCATGTTTAGAGGTTTGACCTTCAAAAATCTATAAAGATTATTTGCATGATGTGATCATTTCCAGCGTACTCTCTCTACATGGATACAAATGATAAACTAATCAGAAAAAATGGAATCCTGACATTTAAGCAGTTGGAAAGTGTGTGTTGGCAACAGTCCCCAATATAATCAGGTGGTAGAAACTGCTGGGACTTTGCCCATACATGGTATCTTCTGGGGTAACCTGAATTATCTTGAGTTATCTTGACTGGTTGACTGGGATTTCACAATGATATGCTTCCTTTCCTGTACAGAGTATGAAAAAAACATTGAGTCTCTAAGAGGGACCATAATCACTTTAATGGAGATTCATGGAGATACATGGCCTTCTGCCAGCCCACCTTTGCACCCAACAAGGTAATTTGAAAGGAGATTGTAAGACGAACTATCCCTTTTAAGTATCAGTATGCATGCTGTTCGTTTTTCCTTCAACTCAACAGAATATGTAAAAGGGCTTTGGACTCTGAAAACTGAGCATTTAAATTGCATTAGATATTCAAAGTACTTCATTACAATAATTGAATAATATAGGATAGTTTTGCCCTACACACTTATCAGACGGAAGGTATCAGATCCCTGCACCAAAAGAGATTGTAACCTAAAATCATTGATGAGAAGGATAATAGAGAAAGGGAAAAGAAAGTAGAGGCTGGGGCTACAGTGAATCAATGTGAACAGATATACCAGTAACTGGTTTGTGATTTGTATTGCTAAGTGTGTGTATTATATCTTAATATACATATACACCTTCCATGTTGAAAAATCATCATGGAGAATATTTTAAATTCAGCTATAAAGTCACTTGACAGTGGGATGGATGGCCTATAAGTTTAATAAATAAGTGAAATAGAACATAAAAAATCAGAATAATGTATATCTTTAATTAAAATCTGTACTATGCTGCGTGAATTGAAAGTACATGATCAATTATTTGTGATTGTCGATCTTGATAAAATAATTTCCAACAGTTGTAGAAAAATATTTTAAAATATTAGATCTTGTTTCTGTTTTGTGAAAGGTTTCTAATACTTTCATGTTGAATTAGTTTTTGAACAGTAGTAGAAGATGATCTTGAGATCACATTATCAAGTCAGAAGGCTACAGGAATTTATGGAATATTTATATAAATATTGCAAATCAGTAAAGATTTTAACCAAGTTATGGGGGCAAACATGGACATAATAGTTACCAGATTGAAGAGACCAGTCTACATATTGAGACCAAAGAAAGACTTAACAGAGTGCGTAAACTATCACACAGTAGACTTAATTTCACATGCTAGTAAAATAAATCATCCCACACAGATTAGAGCCCTACATGAAAGGAAGGGGTGTGTCAAATGTTTAAAATGACTTTAGAAAATGCCAAGAAACCCAAAGAATTCCAAGAAGAGGTCAATAAGTTTTTCACTGATTACCAAAATGCCTCTGATTGTGTCAGCCCAGATTCTTCTCTGCCTTGTGAAGGATTACTGTAGGAATAACACTGTAGCATTGCTTGTCTTACAAAGGAGATAGTGTCTTACTTCTGCAACCCAAGTTATAATTGCCTTTGATAAAATCTTTATTCAGTTTGATGATCTGCCTGTTTCTTAATGACTCTGGGTGGTTCAAAATACATGAAACAATATAAAAAGAATATCAGAGAAACAACAGACAATAAAACCAGGCTCCAAGAAAAAAAAGAAAGAGCAAATGGCAAACCCCAAACCATCTTACCAGTGACTAATGTCCAGGAAAGGAAGCACCAACCTCCCTAGCCCTGGGTTTGGGAGAACA
Organism: Hydrophis major; assembly: GCA_033807585.1. Taxonomy (NCBI): domain Eukaryota; kingdom Metazoa; phylum Chordata; class Lepidosauria; order Squamata; family Elapidae; genus Hydrophis; species Hydrophis major. The sequence goes on from CM066330.1 coordinate 133,290,245, forward strand.
GCCATAGTCTCATAAATAAAACAAGTATGCCCTTAACTAAAAAAAGCCTTTGTCAACAATGGGCAGTCAATTGCCCTTCTATAATTGGTTACTCAATTAGTTATATTGAACCCACACTTGGGTTGACATTCTGTGGCCTACCCAAATGGCATGTTCTTTTGTGCAGAATAACTCAGCTTTCCTCAGACTGGTACCTCCCCTCCAATATGTTGAATTAAAATTTCTATCTTCCCCAACCAATATGTTCTTAAGTAATTTAGTAGTTCATCATCAGGGATGGTTTCTATATTGTGTTGAGCCTCAGGAATGAAGAAAGGAGAGGGTTTCCATTCAAAGATTCTGCAATTTTGTCCTTCGCTGACAATTAATAGTCTAATTATATTTGTAATTTCTGGTTTTATTTTGTGGACAGAAATATCCATTCATAATACACTCATATTCTTTTGTAAGGAATTGAGTGATTAGCGGAACTGACATTTCATTATTTGGTGTTGTATGTTTTGGAGATAACCAACAGCTTGCAAATTTAAAATATTACATATTATTCATTTTATAAAGTTTATAAACAATGACTCAGTAAATGATGTGTAGTTAGAACAGTGCTTCTATAAACATTGAAAGACAAGTTATAGCTTATAGTATTTGAGTATGTGTTGTAACAACTGCTCATTTACTGAATCATTGTTTCTAAATCATTATGAAACTTCTACACACCTATCAAACTTCTTTATATATATAAAGTAGAGTTTGAACATTTCCTGTGGTTTTCTGTTTCTTGACATAAGACCTGACAACACATTGGGTAATCAAACCTATTGATTTCTCATTTAAAAATAATGTTTATGCATTAGAGCTGATAGTTCACTTGGAATGTGTGATGAGTTTTTTTTTTTCTTTTGGTGGACAAGGTTTAGAAGAATGCAAATTTGTTGAAGTGGGAAGAAAGGAAATCGTGGGTAGACATCTTACTAAAGTCTGCCTTTTTTTGCTTGACAACGGTTTGACACAAAAATGTATTAAAATGTGATTATAAGGCTCCTGTAAGGATAAAGCCTAAAATGACTTGAATTGGAATTCTAGACATGGGAGACATATGAGATTGAAGTTTAACTGGCTGTGGGTTATCTATCTTTGCCTTGCTTTTGATTCTGGAATTAGAAATAAACTTTTAAAAAACCTCAAAACTATTATTCATAATTATATAAACTGATTATGTCTGAAAAACCATTATTACTTCTATTCTTTTGGAAAACATTATAGGTAGTCCTCTACTTATAACTATGATTGAAACTGAAATTGTGGTCACTAAGCAATATGGTCATTAAGTGAGTCATCATATGACCAGACCCAATTTTCTGATCATTTTTGCATTAAGCAAATTGCCCCAGCCATTAAGCAAATCACATTGCCATTAAGTAAATCACACAGTTGTTAGGAAAATCTGGCTTCTCCAATTAACTTTGCTTGTTGAAAGCCAGCTGGGTTGATTGCAAATTGCAGTCATATGACCACAAAACATTTCAACTGTCAAAAAAAAAAAAATCAAGCCAGTCGCCATTTGCCTGAATTGTGAGAAGATGACTGCAGGGGTGGTGCAATGGTTGTAACTAAGAGAAAAGCTGGAGACCAGGAATTCAACCCCCATTTTAGCCATGAAAGTCAGCTGGATGACTTTAGGCCAGTCATTCTCTCTCAATCCAACATACCTCACAGGGTGGTTGCTATGTAGAAAATAGAAAGAAGGTGTGTTGGATGTGTTCACCATCTTGACTTATTACTAAACTAATAAAAGATGCAAATATATAAAAGCAAGCAAAAGCAAACTTCAAGTTGTCATTAAATTAACAATTACCTTGTCAAATCAAATCAAATCAAGTTTATTATAGTCAAAGACCAGAGACCAGAACAAATAAAAACACTCAAGGAATATTCAGTTAAAAAAATTCTAGAATAAAGTAATAAATAACAGATAAAATCTATATTAAATAACAATTTGGCATCCAATCTGTCAGTTAAACATGGCCTAACTATACTATAATATTAACCCTTAAATTGTGCGGCCTATAGTCATTCAATACTAACATGCAAAAGAATAGGAATGCAAAAGGTTTGCAACATCAGTTGTGTCAAATAGCTATGGTGGATTAAATAAAAGCAAGCAAAAGCAAATGTCCAACTGTCATTAAACCAATTTTTACCTTGTCAAAAGGAAAAAGAAAAGAAAAGGCTCCTAATTGCCAGAGGACAGTGGTTTTCCCCAAAGATAGGATGTGTTATTTTCCTTGCCTTGGCTATATATCTTAAAAAAACAACAACAACACCCACCAGAAATAATATTCTATCTTGGTTCTCTGTCCCCAACTCCATAACATGCCTGTCACTTGTTTCAGGACATGTTGTTTTTACATTTCAATGTAAAAATAATCTTAAAATGAGATAAATCAGACCTTTTCAATGTGGGTACGCTGTCAGTCAGTACTGGGTGATGAATGCTGGGAACGATATCAGTACAGTGGGAGGATGGCTATATGAAGGAACAATGACGAAAGCCCTAGCTAGATTTTGTGGAGGTGGACAATTTGCACAAGAATGTTACTTTTGATAGTTGCTCTATATCTCTTGTAATACCTGTTCTCTAACAAGTACAGATGTAACAGCTGAAACTTTTTCCTATCGCTGATATATTTGTGCTAAGGAATGATGTTGCTGCTTTTATTTGGAAAAGAGGAAATAGGTCAGATTTTTTTCAATTTGCATTCCTTATATTCCCATATAAGATCAAAAATCCTGTTAGATTAAAAAATGTATTGCTGTTCCCTACATTCAGGAGGAATGTTCATAAATTGGTTGGGTAAGAGATCTCCTATAGCAGGAGGCAATGGGCAACTAATTTTGTATAAGAAATGTTAATCTGTACTTGGAACAATATATAATATTCTTCCTCTTTTTCAGTGTGACAGAACTTCGTGATTTCTTTCTGGTAAACAACGTGACTTATTTGGCCTTGATATTTGACAAGAACGACTCCTTTCTGAGCAGAGAGGTGAATCTTAATTGATTGTTCAACATACGCATCACAGTCAGTATTATTATTGTTTATTAAATTTATATCCTGCTTCTCTACACAGAAAACTTTGAGGCCTCCAACCTAACATTAAAATAAAGACTTGAAATTGGATTAAAACTTTTAAAACACAGGTAGATTGATATCAGTGTGAGTTCAAATAATATGATATTTGGTTTTGTGCATATTAATACCAGGTTGTGTTTAATGTGATCACGTTAATGTTAGGCTATAGCTTGGGCAATTGAAACGTACACAGGTGCATTTGCCGCTGGGGTTTTAGACACTGCTAATTTTCGTGTGTGCAAAATGGGAAAAAGGAAGATTCTGTCAGAAGAAAACAGCGCAAGTTTTAAAAAAGAAGAGGTTTGTTATTACCTTGGAGCAAAAATTTGATGTAATTGAAGACATGAATGTGGTTGTCGCAATACTAAAATAAGATATATTGAAACACCCATATACTTTTTTTGTTTTTATTTTGTTTTCTGTAACTCCTCTGTGATTTTGTTAACCATAAATTAAGAGTATATTATTTTATCCTTTATTACAATAATTAATTGTTGTTTAAAATATTTCACTGCCTATTTGCTGATTCACTGGGCTATATGGATGGGGAAGTAAAGCACAACCAGACTTGTAAGATACTGCTACATTGTGCCTGGGAAATAATTGATAACCAATTTCAGGATTTTCTACACAAGTACAGTTTTGGTATTAGGCGTCTAGTAGCGCCCTGTGTGCTGTATTTTGCACTAAAATTTCGGGACACTCTTGAAGGCATGGCAGGAGTCAAATGACTAATGGCTCATTGGAATGACCTTTAATCAACCTGACCAGGAAACCTGCCCCAAATGAGTTTTTAGAGCACGCTCTGATGCACAGATAAATAGGCTAATTAAACATCATTATGTTGTTATAGACCTATAACTTTTGTGGAAATAAATAAAAAGTACTGTATATTGGCTCTTCCTTCCTGTTCCTTACTGGAATATCTTATATGGATTAAGCACTCTGTTTGACATATTAATTTAATCCCTGATACTATCCACAATAACTAGTCTAGGGATATTTCCCCATCTCTACTGGTTAATTGTCCTGTGAAGTTTTTGGTGATTCTGAGTTTGATTGATGCTTTGTAGATGTTTCATTACCTGACTAGGTCATATCAGTGCTAGTGAATGAGGAATTTGCTCCCTGTTTATATGCAGTAGCTTGCCTGCCAGCGTTGGTGGGGGTGTGATTTTCTCCTTGGTAGTTTTACACGCCATTCATTTACACACCATTCAAATGAGACCATAAAAATGCTAAGAAGGAAATAAAAAGAGCAGAGCACTTTCTTCCCAGCAGTCTGCACCCAGATAAGCAAGGATTTTGTTGTTGTTGCTGTTAGCTGCAAAGTCCAACCCACTGCGACCCCATGGACAACGTTCCTCCAGGCCTTCCTGTCCTCTACCATCCTCCAGAGTCCATTTAAGTTCATGCCAACTGCTTCAGTGACTCCATCCAGCCACCTCATTCTCTGTTGTCCCCTTCTTCTTTTGCCCTCAATCGTTCCCAGCATAAGGCTCTTCTCCAGTGAAGAGTCCTTCCTTCTCATAGGTGGCCAAAGTATTTGAGTTTCATCTTCAGGATTGGCCTTCTAAAGAGCAGTCAGGATTGATGATCTCTTGGACTGACTGGTTTAACCACCTTGCAGTCCAAGGGACTCACAGCAGTCTTCTCCAGCACCACAGTTCAAAGGCCTCAATCCTTTGGCTCTCAGCCTTCTTTATGGTACAACCTTCACAGCCATACATTGCAGCTGGGAAAACCAAGCAGGGATTAACACCAGGCAAATAACCATGAAAAAAACAAGACCCTAATCAAGGAACTGCTGAGGAGAACCTTTGCCCCACCCCCAATACTGTATATAAATAGGGAGGAAAGCCTACACTCACTAGCACTAATGATTTTATCTAGTTGGGTACTGAAATGCAAACAACCAAGCTCAGAGAGCTCCAAGGTTCCACAGTTTCACCTTGAACTACATGTGTTCTCTTCTATTTGTCCTGTGTTAGGACAAGTTAATATTTCTGGAGATATTTGTTTTATAGCTTTGGAGTGCTTCCTCTTCCCTGGCCGGTACTTATTTTATTAAAAATAATCGCTATGCATATGTGTCCAGATACCATCTCTTGACAAGGTTAAATTGAAGGAAGCAAATGGTATAGTTCACAGAACATGTTTTCTCAATATGATTAAACAAAGTAACTTTTAGCTTCCAATTGGTTAATCTCCTATGAAAGAATTTATTTTACATAATCCGCCCCCACAAATGAAAGGAGGAAACCAGGATAATGCGTCTGCCGGTTAGCTTTTTTCATTCAAGGTGACAGGGATATCCCTTTTATTTCTTCACAACAATTACATTTGTATGGTAAATTAGAATATAATCTCTTTTTATAAACTGTATTTCCAGTTAAAGTAAATATGGATGACATTGACAATAGGATTTTGTGAATTTGACCAGATTTTTGTTTTAATTTTTTTGACAGACTAAGCGTGAATTTCAGATTTAAAATTAAGTAGGGAACATCAAAAAGATATTTAATTTAAAATCTAATATACATGTGAAAGGATGTAAATTCTGATTCTAGCAGCACTGACATGTGGTGGCAACACAGAAGATTTCTCCATGCATGAAAAAGTGTGGATGAGCAGCTGCTGATTTCAGCTTCAAGCATCATAGTTATTTCCCTCCCAATGTCTCTTTTTAGCTGCCAGTTTTTCTAAAGATGGAAGAATCATTTGTTCTTCGAAAGAGGAGAAGGTGGAACTAGCTAATGGACATCCATTATGTTACCCGTGTTTTTATGTACCCTCTGGCTTTCTATGCCTATTTATCTTTCAAAGCCTGAAGAGAAAGACTTCTACCATGCCGTAAAAAATATTTATAAACATAAACACAAAGATTACACTAAAAATCTTTAATTGTGTAATCATTACGCTGAGTATATGTAATGGTATTACCTACCTCTTTTCCAGTTCAGGATTCAAAGGAGATTTTGGCAATGGATATATCATTGCTAAAGAAATAATAATGGAACATTCCAAAGAATGTGCGTGCCTCTGATTCATCTACAAATATGCAACATGATACTGTTTAGATGTGAATAACCTGAAAAAGATCAGCAAGACTTCATTGGTAGTGGTTCATGAGAATGAGTGAGAGCTGCAAGAGAGTCTTTCAGAAGATTAAATTTTCAAACAGAGGAGGAAACTTCTTGTGTCCAGCTGAGCAATATTGACTCATGCCTTGTTTGATTCCAGGTAGCACTGGATATGTCTCAATTTGAGAATATTGCAGTAAGGCGAGTCCTGCAGAGCAATGAAGAACTAGTGAAGCAGTTCAACATCACTACATTTCCATCTGGCCTCCTTGTGACCAATAATGGTTCTTGCAGAAGCATCCCTGGGTGAGATGTTATCATAGTCACAAAATCCTCCCTGTTCTGTTTTATCTAGTACTATTGCTAAAATACATAAATTCTCGGTCACTCATGTTCATTCTCCTTGAGTTCAAGAATTTAGGTTCTTGTAGCAACCCAGATAACTTTTTGTGAGGACTTTCTATCCAATTCACGATTTCTTTTACATATGTTACAAAAATTGACTGTCTATTCTTAAATTTTGTTTCATAATGATTCATGTAAGGAATTTGCAGAATATTTATATTTTGGGGCTTCTCAGACCAGTTCCTATGTGAGGGATATTATTTAGAATTTATTCTTATTTTATTCTTATTTAGAAGGGGAGCTTATGAAATTTACAGGTGACATCAAACTTGGGGGAATTGCTAAGATTTTGGAAGATAGTTTCAAGAATCAGAAGGATCTTGACGGGCTTCAGCAATGGGTCCTGTCCAATAAAATGAGGTTCAGTGGTTAGAAAAATAAAGTCCTGCATTTAGGCAGGAAAAAACCAAATGCATAGGTATAGAATAGGTAGTACCTGGCTCAACAATAGCAATGGAGAGAATAAGGTGTCCTAGTGGACCACCACTTAAGTATGAGCCAGCAGTGTGCTGCAATTGTCAATAAATAAATAAATATAGTCCAAGGAATAGTCCATCAACAGGAATAGCATCAAGATCACGAGAAGTGATAATACCGCTCTATATTGCGCTAGTGAGGCTGTACTTGGAATACTGTGTCAAGTTCTGATAGCCCCAATAGAAAAAAAAAAGTGAAGATCCTAGAAATAGTGCCGAGAAGAGCAGCAAAGATGATAAGGGCCTGGAGGTTAAACCATATGATGAATGGCTAAGGGAACTTTGTATGTTTAGTCCAAGGGTCTTCAAACTTGACAGCTTTAAGACTTGTGGACTTAAACCCCCATAATTCCTCCTCCAGTCATGTTAGCTCAGGAATTCTGGGAGTTGAAGTCCACAAGTCTTAAAGCTGTCAAGTTTGAAGACCTTGGTTTAGTCTAACAAAAGGAAGTATTAGATGAAATATAACAGCTGTCTTTCAGTACTTGAGGACCAGTCATAGAGGCTGACTTATTATCATGAATACCTGAGGGAGGACAAGAAGCAATGGGTAGAAGCTTTTAAAGAGATATCATACCTGGAACTAAGGAGAAATTTCCTGATAGTAAGAGCATTAAACCAATGGAACAGCTTATCTCCCCAAGTTGTGGATGCTGGAGGTTTTCAAGAAAAGATTGGACATCCAGAATGGTAATTAGGAGACCAGCCTTGGGCAGTGGGTCAGACTAGAAGACCTCCTTCCAATCCTATGATTCAGGCATTGCAGAAAACTGCAACAGGATAGATTTGTACAGAACCTCTGTGATCATTGTAGTAAGAGATCAGCCTGTTATATCTGTATTAATTATAATTCAGACAGCTGCATTGTCAAAACCTGTTTTCAGCCAACTGTTTGGGCGTTCGAGTGTTTTTATCTGCTAGCTGGGTTGGAAATGACAGAATCTCCACTGATGGGAGGTTCTTGTTGTGCGTGAAACAAAAAAATTGGATTTTTCTTTGGGGTGTTGCTCAGAAAGAAATCTCCTGAGATATAAAGGATTTGTGTATGGAGGGTGTGGGTATGGGATATGTCTTGTTAATTTCTTACAAAAGCATTTCAGGTGCTGTTATTCCAGAGAGGCAAGCCGTGCTCCTCTCTTGTTATTGCATCACACCAGACCATAATTAGAATCCTCTAAGGCAGCAATATCAAACCTGGTTCTGTATAGATGTGAGGAACTGTGCCTCCAATTACTATGATAAATTTTTGACTGTGGTCCTGTAGTTTAATTTAAGTCTCCCCTAAACTAGACTTGAGCAACGTGTGTGCCACGTGTGGCCCCACCCATTTGTGGTAAACTCTTGTATCCTTTAGTATCATGACGCTAGACCTGGTATATATTGGATTAATGCCATCTGATCTACACAGTTTCTTCTCTTGTACATTCCTTCTTCCCTCTAATGATTTATATACACTGACTTTTTTGTGGTTAGCTGCACATATTAGGAGATTTCCTCTGAAGATAACATATAATCCAGCACTAGTTGTACTCACTATCTAAAATAAACAGTTGTAACTTCTAATGCTGCAATGTAATATGTCAACACAGTAAATTATTAATTCACTGAGAATCTTCTTGAGAAGAAAAGTGATTCCCTAGTTGTGGACCATTCAAATTTGAGCTCCTATCTCTTGACATAGTAGCTTGGAAGCTGAATTTTGGGGCACAACTTAATAGACATCAGAATTGTACCTTTTGATATACTCACCAACTGTAAGTTAAGTTGAAAAACTGAATTGTGTATCATTAGATTCCTTTTAATTAGCATCTGCAAAATTACAACACATAGAAAGACATAACATAGCTGGTTGGCTCAACTTGTAAGTGTCCCAGCTGTTTATGAAGCACCAGCCTTCTTATTTCAAATGGGCCAATGACAGGAATGAGAAATGGGCCATTTTTTTTTTAATATTTTCTCTTTCCCATATTCTTGGTTATTTTTTCTTCTGGATTTAAACTGCAATGATTAAATACTTAGAGTTCCTTTCCAGATTTCCCCATAAACCTGACTGTAAAAAATATGATTTCTGTAGTAGAATTGTCAAAGTCTGGAATGCCCTGCCTGATTCAGTTGTCTCAGCTACAAATTTTCAGTTTCAGTCACAAATTGACTTCCGTGGACCTTACTTCATACTTAAGTGGTCAGTAGAGAGGGCATGCATAAGTACACTAATGTGCCTATCGTCCCTATCATTGTATTTTTATTCTCTTGTTGTTGTTTTTGTTTGACAAATTCCAATAAATAAATAAATAAATGTTGAAAACTCTCTGAGGATGACACGCCCCTGGTGGAGTCTGACTCTGAGGAAGAGGAGGAACAGCCAACAGGGAGTGGGAGTGTGGCTCCAGAGGTGTTGGAGGAGGCTGGCGAAGGGCAGAGGCTGGCTGAGCAATCAGAGGAGGATCCAGGCCCATTCCCTATCCATCCTAGGTCACGCAGGGAGGAGAGGATCAGGGAAAAGTGAGGTCTACTCAAGGGGAGATTGCTATGATCCTCCTCATGGCTGGCAGGTGGGAGCTATGTATATAAGTTTGCAACTAGACAGTAAAGAATTTGCAGGAGTCAATTTAGTGTTTACCTTGAAAGCATCTTTACTGGCGTTCTTCCCATGGACTTTTCTCGGTTATTTTCCTGGAGTTTATAATTACTTACCTTGGCTTGCTTCGGAACTCTCATCAATGTGGTTTGTTCTGGTTTTTTGTTTGCCTCATTATTTATTTTTATGACTTTAAACTGTGCCTAATAAAACAGTGAAATTAAGTTGAAGGCCTTACCGGAATTTAATGTATGTTTTGGGTTTGGGGTTATTTTGAGAGACTACGGGTCATCGCAGAGAACTTGGCACAACTGGGAAGGCCTACACTGACTATTGCAGTGAACAAGAACATTTAAGTTAAAAAAAAAAAAGTGTGTTGTTAGGTTTTTAGAGCCAGGCTTTTAGGGGCTCAGGGATGAGAATCAAATCCTTCAACTTCATGCAGTAGCAAATCCATAGTTTGTGCAGGTCTTTCAGCTATGGAAATAGGTGTGAACATAGGACTTTGCTGCTTTCGTCCCTGCAACTTGTATCCCTTTTTAGACATAAGTGCCATAAAGAGATCCGTGGTGACTGGGGGCAGGGTTTGCATTGCATCACTTTTGACAGCTTTGTTCCCCTTAAGATGCTGCCAGCTATGGTTTTATAAGGCAGTGATTCTTTTGTTATTCAGGAAGGTAATTCCACATTGAACCCAATAGAATTATTGACTGAAAATTACTCATGCTTATATCACTGTAACTAAGCATCCTGGTCCACCATGTATGAAGCTGGCATAAATACTCTTGCATTAAGTGGACATCTCCAGGCCATGTACCTGATGCTTCAGAGGGATTTCAACTCCATTCACATTTATCCATTTCCTTGATTTAGAAACCATTTACTGGTACTACCTTAATTTCACCAGGATTCAGGCACAGAGTACAGTATTGATCCCCTTTTCAGTCTATTATTGCTACTGGGCATTGCCCCAAGCCTTTTCCCATTCTTTATCATGACTTCCAATGCTTTACATAGACACAGTATTAAATAGCATCAAACTACCTTGTGTTTTTCTCTGGCAAAATTATCAAGGAACTGAAAAATATTCATCCGGTGCTACCTTTTGTGTTCAGCCTTGAAACTTGTGATTCTCTGCCTAGTTTGCAGAAGGGAAGTTTTATTTCACATTATTTGGAAACAGAGATAATTGAGTGTGGTCTTCTGAAAACCTGGCAAGTGACCAACTATGTTCTGACCTACCACCTCACACCCATCCAGCTGCTCATCTCCTCCACATGCATTTCTAATTGCAGAAAAGTTCATTAGAAGCTAGACAATGGCTGGTTCTGAGATGCTGGCAGAGAACAATGGAACCTGTGCTTGGACCCTCTGGTGAATTCCTGCTATTGAATAGTGCATTAAACCACAAGCAGATGGTCTCCCTCCTCCCCCTCCCCTACATCGCTCTTAGCAGATGATTGATGTCCACCTGGCAGTGAAGGCATTAGTGGGATGGGCAAAGGGGCATGTTGGCACTGTTGATTTCCTTAGCAAGAGGTTTACAGATGCAACAGCATTACTCACTCCTGGACTGGAGGGGAATAATTGGTGCACGTGAAATCTGTATGTTTTCTGCTGGAGTGAACTAACTGGAGTGAGGTAACTGGCTGGCCAAGAGGCGGTCATCTTGCTTCTTTCCTGCCAGCTTCACCCAACAGGAGAGGCATTGTTTTCCTTGCTGCAGAACTGGCAGAGTATTAGAATTATTTGTGATGATGCCGACTCTTGGCCATCTGCTTGCAGAGAGCACCAGCCTGAGAAAACAGAGTATAAAGTGATTGTTCCTGGTTGTGCTTCCCTGAGGGATTTTTTTTTTTCTGGTACCACTGCTTGCAAGCAGCTTTCTCTTAGGTTGGTGCTGCTTTGGGATGTGAGGGATATTGGCTTTGTTCAGTATATAAGTCTAAAGGCTATTGCTATTAAGAGAAATGAAATGTGGATTGTTTCATCGGTAGATGTGGCATCAGTAGGAAATAATAATATACTGACTAGCTTCATAATTACGTTGCGGACATGCAGAGTGCAGGACTGTTCTTTAATTTGTGCTAAACTGTGGTAGGGAGGGGAGGTGGATCTGGCACTTTACATGAAGGACATTCAATTTTTTTGTCTTCTAAATTAATTATGTAGCAAAGGCAATAAAGTGAAAGTGAATTGTTCTAATTTGGGATGGATCTGCTTGGCTTGCCCTATTATAGCTTCCTTCCAAGGCTCATTTATTTTAAGTGTTTGCAAATACTATATTGCCTGTTTTGCAGAATGGTGATGTAATAATAATTTTAATTTACTATTCCATTCATATCCTGCCTTTCTTCTTTAATCATAAAATCTAGAGATAGATTATTCCAATAGCCTGGACCTAACCCAGATTTGAGTGTAACAAGCCATATTCAACACACACACAAAAAAAGATTATCAAGACCAAGTTCATTTCCTGCAAAGTTACATGGGATTTTGTCTCTGGAAATCAGACTACCAAGATATTAAACCTAGTTATGTATAACAGCTGTGAATGCTTAGGGAGAGCTTACTGGTGTGTGTTTTTCTGAAAATTTTAATCAGTTTGAATTAATATATGGAGGTGATACAGGGAGTAATTGTGAGGTGAGCTATCTATTAAAATTAATAAATAACTAACCAAAACATAGAGGATACTAAGTTAGCCAGTTAAGCACCTGAAAAAAAATATGGGACTTTGTTTCTATATATAATAATTACAGCAAGACATTTGTACGCACGAAAATGAAAAGACTCACAGATTCCCACAATGAAAGAATGGATAGTGAAGTTGATGGAACTGGCTGAAATAATGAAATTAACTACATTGATTAAAGAAAAGTCTTTGTCTAATTTTGTTTTTACATGGAAACCACTTTTGCACTTTTGCTAGAAACGGAAAGAAATGCCACATTAATTTACGGATTTGACAATTAGAAATGTTTATGTTTATAGAATTGAATTTGAAATCAAGAGGTTAATATATTTTATATTTGTAACTGTATCGAAGAAAGTTGGAAGCTATTCTTTCTTTTCGTTTTTCTTTATTTTTTTAGCACCTTCCCTTCCCCCTATCTTTTTCCTTCTTAATTGTTTTTTTACACTTCATCTTTCATACAAATTGAATCCAATATATAGCGTCTCTGGTAATAACTGTATTTGACCATTCTGGGTAACAGATAGAACAGCAAATGATCTATTTTATGGCATATCAATTTGAAATTAACTGGTGCAATATTTTTAGTAATGGTATATACTCCTTTGTGCATTTTGATGCTTAAAGAGAATTGACAGTTCAGTTTCCTCTTTTGTAATATATCCATTGCTATGTGAGTTATAACCACACTGAAACTTAAAGATAGTAACTGGAAAGGACACAAATATACATTGTTAAAGCTTGTCTCCTTTCATGTTTCCTTCCAGGCTGGAGGACTGGAGATCCCAGTATACTAATTTCCTGCGGAACTTACCTGGGGTCTTTAGACGAGATGTTTTCATACCAACGGTGTCCCCCACTGCACAGTCAACAGCTGCTTTTACAATTTGGAAGGTGGCAGACAAGTGAGTGCCAGCTTCCCCAAATGGTTTAATGTTTCTTCTTTCCTGGTGCTGTTTCAGATGTTCTCGTGATATAAGCTCAGACCAGTTAGTCTCACCATTCATAGTTATGAGGAGCAGGGTATCTAGTCTGTCCTGAACAAGCTTATAAACAAAGAGGGGGCTAGCAGTTGCAAGAGCTATATATACATCATGCTTTGTGTCGGGTGCTTTGTGTCGGGTGGAAAAAAATACTTTAGAGATAGCATTGGAATATTTTCTGCATCTTTCAATGCCTCCTTAAAAAGTCTATATCTTTTCCTATGTTGGCACAGTAGGCACACATCCCAGGAAAATCTATGTTTAAGCTAAGCAGCATGTTAAGACAAGTGTGCCTTATTCTTTTGGCACCTCATTAATGCCAGTGCATGTTTTCTTGGGACTGTATAGGTGCTGTGCCAGCCCAGGAAAAGGTGCAGCATTTTAAAAGAGGTCATGAGAAGTTGCAGTGAAATCTCTTCGGTCCTTGTGAAACACCTTTTTTGGGGCTTTGAAGCTAAGCAGTATAGCATATCACTGCTATACTCACGTCACTGCTATACTCATTGCTATACTCATCACTGGTTCCCTTTCAAGGTAAGAAACATAATGTAGAATTAGAAAGGGAGTAAGAATTGTAAGCCAAAGAAATTAAATTGTGAGTTTAGAAAAAGAAAACAAAATAAAGCCCAGCCTAGTTCAATGGTGGCTAACCTTTTCGGCATCGAGTGCCAAAATGGAAGCATATCTCTCTTTCTTCTCATTTACTAAGAGTTCTGTTAGTATCCACAATTTATTTACAATTGTTTCTATTCTGATTAACTTCTAACCTTTTCATTCCATAATTCAAACCATTCATTTAATCAGTTTTTCCAAAATCAACAAATGTACAAAAAATGTTCTCACAAACAGCACAGGATCTATCATTTAAGAATTTTGCGAAGTATGTCTCAATGCCCAAGTCACTCTTCTATTCAGCTGTGATTCAGTAGGATTTTGGTAAAATTTCAATTTGGGATTAATTTTCATCAAAATCCTACCTTGAACAGATAATCCGTGGAAAAAATCATTCCTGCATTTCAGAGTATATTTGGGCAGAGATGACAGTATACGTGACTGAATCCATTTCTATAAAAGTACGCATATAAACATTGAAAGATGGTGAGAACTGTTTCTTGAGAAAATATTTTATTTTATTCTACTCATTCTCAAAGCACATTTGTACATACACATTAAAGGAGTTAGCTCTTCTTTCTTTTGTTCAAAGTAATTTTTATATTATTGGAAGTCGAGCTGGATTACCTGATGTCATAGAAATAAGATACATATTCATAATGGATTTCACTGAGACCAATTCCAATTAAAGATTCTCTGGCAAGAAATCTTTAAAAACAGCAAATAATTTGGGGAAGAATAAAACGGTGATTGATACAAAGTGTGAAGGCAAGACACTTAAGCATTAAAAGAAACAGAGGCCTAGTTCAAATTGTAATTTGAAGGGGTGTCTGGTCAGAAGGGAAATTAAATAATGGAACTTTATTATGTGCAGGACACTAACATTTGTGGACTTTTGGAATTTAGCAAAGAATATGGGTGTCAGTGCAAATTTATAGAAATTAATCTCAAGAGAGATAATGGAGGACAATTAAAGTCTCATTTCTTTTTCCAAAGAAGATTGTTACTAGTTCTATAGACACAGTTTGGGCTACCTTTATATGTACCTCTGACCCCTGCTGACAAACTGGTGGGTCAGATGATGCCAAAGGAAGTGTTAGATAACATCCTAGAATTGCCATTTTATGTTGTGTCAGTTATCAATAAATTTTCCCCTTTTTTGGTTAATGTTTGTGCCACAGGAGAAAGATATACATGGCTGATTTAGAATCTGCAGTGCTTTACAGTTTAAGGATAGAGGCTGCAGTATTCCCCAGCCTTGAGGGAGGACGACTCTCTGCTTTGAAGGACTTTGTGTCTGTTTTGGTCCAGGTGAGTGATATGAAACCTTTAGACCTGAGAGACTTTCCAAACAATTCCTCTCTCTTGCTGCTCTCTCTCTCCTTATTATTCAAATTATGACCATTTGTTCAACAATTATTTGACATTAGTGTGACGCTGAACAAATGGTAGTTATACCTGGTCCCCAAAATTATGGCCATTGCAGCGTGCCCCCCCATTGTCATGTGGTTACATTTTGGGCACATGGCAATCTGCCTGCATTTATGACCACAGGGGTGCTTCAACTCCCTCTATTTGCCTTCCCCTCCCCCTTCTCTGCCATTTTGGCTGCCCTGCTGACCTTTGCCCTCTTCTTCCTGCCATTGCTGATAAGGTGTGGGGCAGCAAGGCTAGTAGAGATGGAGTACAAGGCAGCCCAAAAGAAAGAGAAGTGAGGTTGATGGGGGTAGTTGAAGAGGAGACAGTCTCTTACCAAAATTTGAGGCAGGAAAGACCAGGTTGGGAATGGTTAGTCTTTGGCTAACTAGCCAACCAAATATTATTTGGTTAATGATGGCAACCAGGACAAAACTAGACAAAAATCATAATTCCCCCATTAATAAAGTATTACTTCTGAACAACACTGCTTCTTTACCTTTTAGAGTATTATTAATTTTGTGCAGCATCCCTGTGAACTTGACTTCACTTCATGGTGTTTCCTGAACTGTGCTCATAACACTGCTAAGCAGTATCTATGGACAATTCTGCAAAAGCAATTAGTATTCCCCAACTTTGAGGAAGATTTTTATTACTAAACATTTTTTAATGTTTAGTTGTTGTTGTTTTTTAATTTTAAGGCCTTTGCAAAATTCAACCATCTTGTGAAATTTCAATTTTTTTAATTAAAAAAGACAGGGAGTGCCTCGTGTCTGGAAAAATTACCTTTTGAAAATTGTGTACATGTTATGGAGGCTGTCATACACTGGTTGCTATGGTGGATGAGGCCAGTCATATAATATTGACAGGAGACCAATTCATGGAGATGCTTTCCAAATCCTGCTTTAGCCTTCAAGGATATTGACTTCAGTTGACCTCTGTCTTTTTTCTGGGCAAGTGGCCGTGTTCCTAGAGAAAGCATGGAGCTACAACCCTTTCATTTTCATTTTCTAAGAATCTCTCCAGGATTCTTGGAGAAGAGTAGGCGTGGGAGGATGGGGTGGGGTGGGGGGAGGTAAGCATGTCATCAGTTTAGAGCCCTTGAGTTGCCGCAAGCATTCTAAATCCATCGCCTGCTGAATTCCATTGACCCTTCTCAGGTGCCAATTTAGTGTTGAACTTTAGTTGACCAATTTCTTTTGTATAGTGAAATACGAATGGTCCTGACAAGGATTTATGCATTCTTGAAAATAAAGATTTTGCTTAAGGCTGTGACTTTGCTTTCCAGCATGTTAGTTTCCCATGTGTGCTTTTTTTTTTTTTAGCAGCATGATTTAAAAACCTGTATCAGCCAAGCTCTCTGTGGGCAACACATTGAGAAACAAGGGCATAAATATTTGTGGTTCTGACTCAATATAAAGATTTGTTTCTCTCTTGAGAATCCATGTTTTTCTTAGCTGCATTCCAGGATTTCACTGAATACCATTCTTTCAAGTTTTTCTCACTCATCATTGTTTTAGAATAATTTGGGTTTAACAAAAAAGAACTGTCTAATAGTTTTGAGCAATAGAAAATAATTGGTTTGTCCAACTTTAACATGGCCCCAATTAACAGTGTCTAAGTAGAGGTCCACCATAAATCCCAAGGGTCTAGATTAGACTGAGAAGTCAAAAATTATTCTGAAAGAAAGCAATGGAAAATAACTTGCGTATTGTTGCCAAGAAAATTACATGAACAGAGTCCTCGGGAGCTGATCTGGATTTAGGACAATCAGATTGAATGCTAATATTGTATAAGATTTATTATCTCATTTCAAAGCATTTCTCTTATCTACTTAAACAACTTTTCCTAAATCCACTTCCTCAGAATGGCTGATATAATTCAGTGCATTTCTTTCTCTTTCCAAACAATGTCAGAGAAAAATTGAGCATGCATAATTCATACATTAAAAAGTAAAGCAATTGCATATGAAACACATGCTTGTTTCAATTCTACCTCCACGGAGTCTGAACCTTTCAACCTCAATTCTTTGTAAGTTGAATAGGCCAACCTATAGTGAAAAAACTATTCAAATTATAAATTTTCATTTCTGACTTCCGCAATTCATTTCTGAATATACAATTTATTTTGAATTTATGCCTATGTTTGAGCAAGCATGAAACCGGGAGAAAAGATTTAAGCATTAACAGAACACCACATTTATTGTTTTGACTGCTTATACATTTAATGCAGTGTTTCTCAACCCTGACAGCTTGAAAATGAGTAGACTTCAATTTCCAGAATTCCTCAGCCAGCATTGGGAATGGCTTGGCTGGCTGGAGAATTCTGGGAGTTGAAGTCCACACATCTTGAAGTTGCCAAAGTTGAAAAACACTAATGTCTTCCAAGATACATCTGCTGCTTCTCTAATGTGGATATCAAGGGAAACCCAAAATGTATTTACAAGGTTTGAGTATAGGTTCCAAAGATCAGGTTTTTTTGTTTGTTTGCTAAACTATAATTCTTACTGTGATAGGAGGGGGATATTATTAGTTTATATGGACATAAAATTTATCTGCTTGGACAGGGATTTTCATCATGTGAAGCTATAGAAATCTTGGTTGAATATAAGTGTTAATAAGACACGTGCTCTGATGTTTCAGATTTCCTGTATCACATATTCACATGGGCAAAACCTCTGTGTGGCTGGGAGATTATTAAATCTGCCCTTTACAATTGCCAAGAGTCTTAGAGTCTTAAAATAAGAAAAGTCCAACAGTATTTAAGTGATTTGCTGGGCAATAATTTAGGCTTTCTCTAATACAGAGGTCTCCAAATTTGGCACCTTTAAGACATGTGGACTTCAACTCCCAGAATTCTCCAGCCAGCATAGCTAGCTGAAGAATTCTGAGAGTTGAAGTCCACATGTCTTAAAGGTGCCAAGTTTGGGGATCCCTGCCTGCTCTAATACTTCTGTATGACCAAAGGTTTGGCTGAGCTCATGTTGTCACTCTGTGGCCGCAGTCCACTATTAATCACCCCTTGTTTCTTATTTCCCTTCAATCTGTATACATTAAAAATACCAGCCATATCAAATTGTATATAATTCCTGGTTTTAATTGTAGCATAAACTTTGGTCAACCAATGTTCTGAAAGAGCCGGTGACTTAACTTTCTTTTCCCCCATAACCAATTTATATTTGAAAAAGCAGAGTCAGTGTTGCATCCAATCCAAAGTGTGTTGTTAGATTTGGGCCACAAGGTGGAGAAGTCTGACTAAGTTCCAGTTACTTAACTCATTATTAGCTAGAAAGAAGTTCCACGAAAATAGTCTCCAGCACCAGTCCAAAATCTGGGAAGACAAAATCTCTGATCCCCGGTTACCAACCCAGATTGGATCCTGTAACTCATTATTTCCTTGATCTTTTTCTTGCCAGGTTTTTCCATTTAATTACATTCCTTGGAATTTGGCTTCTCTATATCCAAAAAGGAAGGCTGTATTTTTATTACTGTTACTGTTACTGTTACTACTACTACTACTACTGTTGTTGTTGTTGTTACTATTGTTATTATTGTTATTATTCTAGAAGGTCCAAGATCTCAACAGGCTTTCTGCTACCTGGGCAGATCTGCCAATCTGACTGTACTAAATTAGAAAGATAGATTTGTGTTGCTTTAATTCTCTATAAAGCATGTCTGGCTATCCATTTAAATAAGCTATCTTCAGATAGAAGAGAAATTTTTAGTTCACTTGAATTCTCTGTTGTGCTCATTTTTAAAGAAATAATCAAAGAAATTTCTCCTTTCTTTCATCAACATCCATTGCTGATTTACTTTAAATGCACCCTGCCATTTAATACTGCTTACAGGTGATTTCCTTTTATCCTTCCTCTCGATCAATATTCCTGTTTTCTCTGAACTTGCTCCCCTCCTCCAGTCAACCTGTCATTTGCCTGGCTTTCTTTTAGTGACATGGCTTTTTCTGCTACATTTTCTCCCTCCTCCCCAATTTGGAGCATATAGCTCTTTGATCCCCCCCCCTCCCTGGAGTGCTTGTGGCTTTAAAGTGCTGATGCTAATCGGATTTGAGATGACTTATTGTCAAAGTAGCTTTCTGTGATCCTTGGAGACTATTTTGGACTTAGAGTCAAGATTTGGATCTTGGCTATAAGCCCATAGGGACTGACTTGTTTGATATTGCAGCATCTTGAACACCACTCAAAAAAAAACCCTCTTAGTATTAGCAAGTAGTGGGCTGGATTTGAGAGGAATGTCATATGGCCATTCAAAAACAGGAGATGAACTACTGAGCTTACAGGACAACTAGCTGTTGTCTGTTTTTAGTGCCTCTTTTTCAAGATCTGCCACCAATAACTGGATGGACAGTGCAGAAAGATATACCCATGGCTTTTTCAACAGAGCTGGAGCTATATAGGAAACAAGGGTATGGCTCCAGTTATTCCTCCTTGCTGACTTGTGATCTCTGTGTGATTGGGTGGACAGAATGTTCTTGCATTTGGTGTTAACATTAAGCTTTGCATTTGGTGTTAACATTAAGCAATGTCAAGGTCTATGCCAATAACTCTTTGCCACAATGGTTCATGGTTGTAACTGAATATTTTTCACACTGCTTTAAGCCTTATGTGTGGCAGTTAATATACTTCTTATAGTTTGAATAAGATGGAGTTAATTTAGTGGTGATTCTGTTGCAATAGATTTGCTACATGTTTTAGACTTCAATTGTCCATTGCGACTTAAACTGGCTTATTTGTCAGTCTTTAGTCTAATGGAAGCTAATAGGTCTTAGATTATTTCCTTTTAGCATACAAAATCCTGTATGGTCTCTGGAATAATGGGTTTTGGACGATAAATATGAGCCTTGCTAAATGTCCTATATTTATTGAATTTGAAATGCCTGGATGAATTCTATTCTCTCTCTCCTCTACTAGAGGAGAGAGAGAATATCATGTGGTTGATTACTCTGGTACCTGCATATGTCCTACTTGGGACAGAGGTGTTTCCCCACCTCCCCAAGTTAATGTAATATTGTTTGGTTATTTTTTTTAACAAAATGAATTTTACATGTCATTCAATATACTCTGCATTATCACACCATGACACTATACAGACATGCTTCGGAGAATGACTCTATCTACACCTCTTAATCTTTTCCTTACCATTCTTATTTTTAAATTCAGCATTTTGCTGGGCGGTTGGTAGTCAAGAATTTCCTTTACAACCTGGATTTATGGCTGAGACCAAAGGCAATTGTTTTGCAGCGTGAATGGGAGGAAGCTCTAAAGAATAAAAAGGAGGTAGGTTATATATAAAATATATATAAAGCCCACTAGATATTGCTAGTATTTTGTCTCCAACGTTTCAAGCTCCAAGTGTAACTTGCTAAATGCCATTGTTATCATAAAGTATGGAGCTGTCTCAAGATCTAAATTTATGGCAAAAGTATATTGAGCTTCATTAGGTTGTATTATGAATGATGTAAATATTTTCTGTGATCCACACACACTGTTCCATTTTTCTTTAACAATATATTGTCTTTGGTGTTATTGAATACTTTAAAAATAAGGAATTTATGCTTTTAATAAATGTTATTGATAAATAATTTGCAATTCTTGCATCGATTGGGTTCTTCATTCATTTCTTGAGAATTGAATAATGTTCGTAACAGATTAGAATTACAATTAAGGCAGAGTATTTTGCTGTATTATTTGTCTCTACAAGTATCCTTTTTAACGTTCTTTACCTCTGTTTTATTTTGCATACCATAAAAATTACTCTCCAAATTATTGGTTTGCAAGTGGCCAGCATGACCTAGGGTCAGCCGCATACTCTCAGCCCAGCCTATCTCACATGGTTGTTGTACTGGGGAAAAATAAGAGGGAGTATTATGACAGCGTCTGAATGAAGGGAGAAATATAAACCTAAGAAATAATTACATTAAAACATGGGGGAAATCCTCACTTGCCACCTTCCATATTCCCACTTAGGCAGATAATGGTCACTTTGACTGTGATTTTAATGTTTTCTTGCTGCTCATCACTGAGAATTACTTATATGGGATAGGTGGTGGTGTTGATTGAACGAATGGACAAATGAATGAATGAATTTATTAATTGGATGGTACAGAAACAATGGGCAGCCTTTGCTTAATCTATCTTCTTGTCAAACTTCTTTCTTTCCTTCCTTCCTTCCTTCCTTCCTTCCTTCCTTCCTTCCTTCCTTCCTTCCTTCCTTCCTTCCTTCCTTCCTTCCTTCCTTCCTTCTTTCTTTCTTTCTTTCTTTCTTTCTTTCTTTCTTTCTTTCTTTCTTTCTTTCTTTCTTTCTTTCTTTCTTTCTTTCTTTCTTTCTTTCGTCAAGGGGAAGGACAAAAAGCCTAACTGTCCATTGTATGCAGGCAGTCCAGAAGCTGCCCGTGGAAACAACCTGGGGAAGTCAAGGAGATCATGGCCCAGTGCCATGATGCTATAGAGCAAAAAGGGGAAATCCCAGAAGTAGGGAAAACATTAGGAGAATGAATGAAACAAAACAACCAGAAAAAAAAACACAATTGTTTTGAACCCTGAACAATCCACTCTGTGCAATTCCATTGAATGGTTGCAAGTCATTCATAGTTTGACAGAAATTTTACTCCGAACAGATTGGTTCCAAGTTGCAAATAAAACTAAATCTTGATGAGATGAATGGGGTGAGAGCTTCATATACGCTCTTTCTTAAGCAACTCCCAGCTGCTTTTTTGTTCTATCTACCTTTTCCTCACCCCATCCTTGATTTTGTTTCTCTTTTGCTTGGACCTGACATGTTGTGGTTCATTTAGGGAATAAAATAAGGTGTCTTGTTCTGTGCACAGCCTTTTTCCTTCAATCTCCCTCCTATCTTTCAGTTTCCAGATGCCACATTACCTGAGAGACCTCATTGGGTAGGATGTCAAGGAAGCAAGCCTCAATTCCGGGGTTTTCCATGTGGACTCTGGACTCTCTTCCATCACCTGACTGTTCAAGCATCATGTCAAAAAGAGTCTGGTAAGTAACTGCATTAAAGCTTTATATCCCATTCATCGCACTGGACTTCAGAATGGAAGATCTGGATCCACAATCATAGTCCTTGGATACATTACTAATTATGATTTTGATGAGATTGAACATACTTAGAAAACATTTTGGGAGTTGGTTCATCACTGGCAATGCTCTGTCTTTTCCCATTCATCTCTCAGATTAAAAAATAAATAAAAGAGAAATAGAAATGACACAATTGCTCTCATAGTATTTTTAATATTGCTTGTGGTGATTAAATATCTATCTACCTTTTTTTCGAGAAGTTATCACAAAGCATGGGATTTCCTCTTTAATTTTATTTTTTACAACCATTGCTCTGTGAGATCCCCTATGTTCATATTTGTGTGTGTATGTATATGTATAAGTATACATATATGAATATGCAGGGGTGGGCTTCAAATTTAGCAAGGGGCTCTCTGCCCTAATGACTGGCTGGGTGGGAGTGGCTGGGTGGGCATGGCTAGGTGGTCATGTGACTGGGTAGGTGTGGCCAACTTGATGTCGCTTCTTTGCCCTAATTACCTAAGAAAGGTAATACCAAAAAGTTGTTTATTATTTCATGCATTTAATACTTAAATAAAAGACTGGGTGAAACCAGGCTTAATAGCAATGACTCTGAGAGGGATCTTGGAATCTTAGTGGAGTTTCTGGTGAGTTACATGATTCTTATTACTTGGGAATCAATCCCCTCAGAGGCTAGTGGCTATGTTATCTGATTTTCTCAATGGCTCTCCTTTGCAAGTGCTGATTGGATTGTTTATCTAGTTTGCAACACTTTTAGGAGGTGAGAAATGCTCTTGGCTGAAGGGCCAGAAGTTCAGTTAAGTCTATTAAGAGCTTTCCCTTGCTGTGTGTCTTTCTGAGGTTATTGGGGGCTCTCAGAGCCCCTCAGAGTCTTAGGTAGGGGCTCTCCCGTGCCCCTGCAAACCCCCAGCAGCCCACCCCTGTGTATATGTATATGTAAAAATGTATACCATTATTACCATTTCTTGCCAGATACCAGGCTGGTCAGATAGCATCACTGAGCTTGGGATCAAGAGGACACATGAACTAGTGTCTCTGGTCCAAGTCTAGCATTGGAACCACTATGCTACTGCTATACTACACTAGTTCTACACTATTTTGTCACACCTCATCCAAATAATTGCATACGATTTTATGGCTTTAAGAGAGAGAGAAGGAAGCATTTAAGCCAGAAACATTACTCAGAAAAGAAATGGTAGTAATGATATACAAACATGAGGGAGATTTCTCCATTTATATTCAGATAATGGTCGTTTGCTCTGACAGTAAAATATTTCATTTTTAGATGGACTGCATTATCAGTTCAAAGTAGCAAAAGAGAAATCTGTTTATTTTTGATTAGCAAGTGATAATAAATTATTTTAATAAATAAATTATGGGTGAATAACTCTTAGTTGTACCTCTTTTCCTTCTATCAAGATTTTGATACCTTTCTTGATAAGGTTTGGCTCTTTTTAAAAATACCAGGGGCAAATGCATTCTTCCCCTTTCATCTGTTGCTCGGCTTCAGGGAAAAAAATCAGCTCTGCTTTGGAGAAAAAACATGATCTGAGTTCACTTTAGGAAGATAGTGATTGTTTCAGGTTACTTTTTTAACTCTTTATTTATTTTTCCCTTTGGTGTTAACAATTCTGGTTTAATTTTCAGCTTCCTCGGGTATACCTGAAGTTCTTCCTACAATGAGAGGATACATCCACAATTTCTTTGGCTGCAGGATGTGTGCAGAGCATTTTGAAGGGATGGCAGCTGAATCTATGCATGAGGTGAAGAACAGGGATGAGGCTGTGCTGTGGCTTTGGTCAAGGCATAACAGGGTCAATGCTCGCTTGGCAGGTGAGGATTCTGCTCCGGGCAGTCTATTTTTTGACCATTCTAACCAGCAGATATCCTGTTTCCCTAGCAATATATAGCCTTCCAGAAGCTTAATTGGTTGTTCGATTTGCTTCAGAAGAATGGCCCTTGGAGCTAAGCTGTGCAGAAAGAGAACAAGCTTGTCCAGTGAGCTTCCATAATTGAGGGTGGGTTTTAACCTGGTCTCCATGGTCTTAGTCCAGCATCTACACCATACTGGTTGTCTCACTGAACACCAAGTCTTTTGGGAGCTGGACTTCATAATATCTAAAAGACCAGTTTCCACCTTTGGAAAAAGTACTCAGTGTAGGAATTTTAAAAGAACCTATAAGGTAGTCCTTTCTGTCTATGGTAGGGACAGCAACTCCATTGCTAATCAGTGTGGTCATTAAGCGAATCCCCGTGAATCATTTAGTGTGACATCAAAAAATCATGCTTTGGGACTTCCGGATTGCAAGCTTTCGGCGGCAGCTGCGTTCGCCGCCAAGGTTCCCCCGATCCATTTGGATCTGGGGGATATAGCTGCCCCGTAGAGGCAGCTGAAGACAGAGGGGATCCGGCAAGGGGTTTGGGGGTGCTGCAAACCCCCTCCCCAGCCGGTTAAACCCCCTTTTCCTGGGGTGGAGGAACGGCGGTCAGCAATGGCCGCCACGAAGAAAGCTGCAGCCGGGTAAGCAGGTGCAGGAGGGAGAAAGCCGGAAGAAAAGTGAAAGTTGCTTCTATTGGGACAAGACGGGAGAAAGTGACCTAGAACCTGGAAGGCTACTAAGTATATATTGTTCCTTGTGAGAGAGTTATAAGCTGCGAATACTCTAAAAGGGAGTTTTTTCCTTGTTCTACTCTCCTTCCTAAAGTGACAGTGGAAAAAAAAAAAGAAAGAAAGAAAAAACCTTTTGGCTGTGAGTGGGAAGGGAAAGTGGAAAAAATAAGAACAAAATTTGAAAATAAGGAGAAGATTGCCTAGAATTGCAAAGAGTTTAAAAACTGCCAAAAAATATATTTGAAAAGGATTTGTGACTACTTTAACCCCAGAAAGAGAAAGTGAAGAAGAAGAAGGTATCTAAAAGAAACAGTCTGTTTGGATTGTTTGGTGATTTTGGAACCTTTGGAAATTACTTCTGATTAAATCATCTGGGTGGTTGCTTGGGGAAACTTTTTCTCTACACAATGGCATCATCTATGGATGAATTGAAACTTATATATCAAAAATATGAAAGAAAAACAAGGAGGGGAAGATGGTCTTGGCACTATTTTTCAATACTTAGAAATGGTGGTTTATACTTACGTGAAGCAGAATGAGGATGATGGGGACGAAGAAGAAGAAGCCATCTTTGATGAACAAATGACTTTGACTGGAGAAGGGAAAAAGCAACAGAAAAAAAAAAAAAAGATATTTGAGAGTTGGAAAAACAGCCCAAAAAGAGAAGAATAAGGTGAAAAGGGGACATTGTGTTAAGAAACAACAGAAAGGGGGAAAGCAGAATAAAAGGGAGGTGGAGAGACAAGGGGTTAAAGAGGACAAGGAGAAGAAGAAGCAAGAGAGAAAGGAAGGGATGAGAAGTCCTAATGGTGGGGAGCAAGATGTTAAGAAGCAAAAGTTTTTTGGAGATAATGGATAAATTTTATTGTTAAAGGGATTCTAGAAAGGTACATAAGACTGCATTCTTATACTTGTATTTAGAAGTAATCATAGAAAATTAGAAATAATTTGTAACTTAAAATGTGATAAAATATTTAACATAAATTAGTGAAATTTTTGGTTAAGAAAAGGGAGTACTGTAATGAAACATGATTTAAAATTGTGATGGGGGGGTAATAATTTTTGGAAAGCATAAGTGTTCCCACAAAGGCATGATATTTAATTGAAATGGATAAAATGTTCAAGATATAAATGATTGTTAATATTAATGATTAGAATATGGTACACTAGCAAAATCTTTGTGAAATGAGATTTGAAGTAGAAGAAGGAGGAACATTTTAATGAAATATTGAGCTATAATATGTGATGTGGGGGGGGAATAATTATGGAAAATGGGGCTCCCATAAGAGTATGTGATTCAATTGAAAAGCAATGAGTTAAATGTTTAAGATATGAATGAATATTAATATTAATGAATAGATTTGTATTATTTTTGATAATACAGTATAATTTTAAAATGTACCAGACAGAATCCCAATGTATGTTATGTGTTTTATATTAAGTATTATAAATATAGGGGAAAGAGATAAAGGCATAAATACTCCATATAGTGTACAGGAGAAGTATTTCTTCTTTTTTTTTTTAAAGAAGAAAAATAAATGGTTGGCTGAAATAGAACAGACAAAGAATAATAAATATTATGATATGAATTGAGAGGAGATAAATAAAATAAAATAAAATTGAGAAAATTTAAAGGAGAGAAGAAGTTATACAGAAAATTGAAAATGTTGATAAGATATGAAATGGTATGTAAAATGAATATGAATTTGAATTTGTGTCTGTACCAAGAGTTTTAACCCGGGACTAAGCAACTTTCAGAAAAGAGATTTTTTATGCTTTTATGTTTTGTGTTTATGTGTATTTATGTATTGTGTGTTTTGAAAATAAAACTTGTTTTTTTTTTAAAAAAAGATCATGCTTTGCAATTAAGGGAGAGATTGTTTCTTGATTTAGATAGTTCCAATTATAAATGGAAGCATTTTTGAAACACACACACACAGAGATTTTTTATTTGATTGAGTTTACATGGCACATCTGTTTCATTGACTCTAAAATTTAAAAAAAAATTTTTTTCCTTTCTTGGAACACTTTGCTTAGAGGCCCAACAAGCCTATATGTCTGGCTTGCAGAGTCCTCTAACTCCCTGAGGCAACTTGAAAAGAAACCTGAAAGGCACCTCACCACCCACCATGCTTAAGGAAACCACCCCCTCCTTCCCTACAAAAGGAGGAATTGCAGCAAAGTGTTGTAGGCAAGAGCATTGTGAGTTAACCCCTGCCTGCCATAATAAAATCAGTGAAGAATACTTGGAAGGGGTCAGACAGGGTCAGACAGCCAACACCAATTCTTGTTCCCAGAAAGAAGTCAGCAGCTGGTGGTTTTGAACCAGAGAGTTAGCTACTAAATCTTCCTCATCTTTTCTAATGGGGGCTTCTAAAGGCTGACACGTGCCTTGAGAAGACCTTCCTCCAGGACTGCTGCCCAAATGCTGTGCTTCTTACAGACAGATGCAGTCCCTTTCTATAGTCCGGTTTTCCCTCACGGGGAGGAGTAGGTGACTCCACTTGACAGATGATTGTGAGAGGAGAAAGTAGAGGGAATCATTGAGGGAATCAAAGCCAGGGAATCAAAGGAGTTACTCTTTGTTCCTCTTGGGTTTTCCCACCCTCTCTGTCTATCCCCAGGGACATAATTTCTGATCTTCCAAGGCATATTTTCTTCTTCTCTTTATACAGACACCCACCCACACATTTATTCCTTCAAGCCCAGGGTAAATAACAACCAATAAACAGGCTAAATCCTCTTCAGAATTTCACCAGGGCCTTTAATAGATGCCTGTTAAAATCAGTCTCTTAAATGCTTTGGACTGTCAACAGTCCAAGGTAATGTTGATGGCATGTCTACTAACAATAGGGAATCGTCCAATGAATATAGACAGCAAATTCTTTATTGCAAGCATTTACTAACCCTGGTAACTCTGAGAAGCACAAAGCTGAAGACACAAGCCTGAAGATGATGAATGAGACTTCATCAAAACGTCGCCTAGATACTTCCAATCTTATGCGGGAGAAAACCCGAATAACCAAAGATCCACATGCAAATACCCGCGAGAACCTCAGAATATATATATATATATATATTTCAGTTTTGTTCGGGTATTTTCCCATGTCATTATAGTTGTGCTTTTAAAGTTGTAGCAACATTTCAGCAACTTTAAAAGCACAACTATAATGACATGGGAAAATACCCGAACAAAGCTGAATACCATACATGTAAGTACCTGCGAAAACTTAAACAAACACACATACACACACACACATATACATGCATACATACATACATATATATATGTGTGTGTGTGTGTTTTCTTAAAATTTATATAAATTTATATATATATATATATATAAATACTTAGAAAGAAATGATAAAAACTGGATATCCTTGGCCTGCCTTATTCTGAAAAAATTGAGGGGGGCAAAAAATTATTTATTTACCTTTGTTTATTCAAAACATATATATGGCCATCCAACTCAAACAAAGCAACTTTGAATGGGTGTATAAAATCATTAAACAAAAATACAAAAGGAGAACAGTATGTGCCACTAAAATAAAATAAAACAGTTTAATGGTTTGTTGTATTCTATCAAATGTGACCTCTGCTTATCTTGACTGAAGTGCTGGGATTTTAACTGCTTAAAGTTACTGTAATGGTTCACTTTTAGCAAAGGCAAGTCAGGTGTTAGGTAAGCTACCTGGTGCTTTAAAAAAAAAAAAAAAGCTGGGAGCAAGGAAAGCAAATTAATTTGTAAGATGCAATTTTACTTTTGTAAGTGAAAAAATAGTATTATTTCCAAGTGGTGGCAATGATGATGGGAAGCTGCAACCAATGCAATATAATAATCAATATAAATTTTCCTAATACTAGCAAAACTTTAGTATAATCTACAGTGAATAATGCGTTAAGTTTTCTGGCTTCATAAATGTCCATCATAACAAAGCATTTTTATGGCTTTTTAACAATAAGGTACTGGAGGCAGTAATTAATTAGGCATAAGTCAAACCAGTTGCTGCTTATAGACTTAAGTAGCTTGTGAATGTTGATACATGTGAGAATATTATTTGAATAGCATGATGGTAAGATTTTTTTCAATTTTTTGTTCAGGTACAGCAACTGATGATCCCATGTTTCCCAAGATCCAGTGGCCTCCCAAAAGCCTCTGTTCTTCATGCAATTACACCCCAACTGACAGTTCTTTGCAGGATGGGAACAAGTTTATGTGGGATGAGAATCGAGTCTTGATGTTTCTCAAATGGCATTTTTCTGAAAAAAATATTTACATGGATTCTCCCCTGGAGCATCAAACAAGAAATGGTCGAAATGTTGCTCAGCAAAATTATGAAGCTGAGTGGAAGCAGGAAGAGGGAGGAAGAGGAGAAGAGAATGACCAGGATAATCAAAAAGAGCCAGATGAAGACAAGAAGATAGAGCACCTAGAGACTGCGAAAGTAGAAAAGAAGAAATTTGATTTGGGAAAACCTGGTTCTCCAGAGTTGCATAAACCAAGCATTGTCAAGATGAGCACAAAGGCAAAAGAAATGGTGGAGGATATTGTTGATCTTGATACATTTAGTGAGCAGCATTTTAAGAGCAAAGCTTTGAAGTCGGCAAGACAGAGTAGCATCAGAGAGAGACGGACTAAAAGGGACACTCAGCTGTTCCTGATGGAGACTGAGGGCCGCCACTCACTTGATTATATTAGAGAGTCCCTGAGGCATAAGAACTTGGGAGCCAAACGGTTCTCTGGCATCCAAATGGAAAAGGAGAATACTTTGAGGAAAAACCGGTGGATCTATATCCTGGGAATGGGTTTCTCCCGGTTGGATGTCAGCTTGTGTGTTCTCTTGTATTTGCTTTCTTCTGTCTGCCTGTTGGGCATGTACACCTTCTTCCGCATGCGCATGAGTTACCGCAAGGCCCGGTTAGGCTATTCATTGACATGAAATTGAAGGAGAGGTACAGTAGCCATTAGATAATGGAAGGGGTATGTGCATATCAGCTTGATGTGGTGATCTTTCACTAAACTAACAATTCCTATACTGAATATACACAGATGCAAAAATACACAGATGATATATTGGTTGTGAAGGGTGCAAATTAGTAGAGTATGCTATTGGATCTCCTAAAATGCATGGAAATTGCTACTTTTATATTTGAAAGAGTACCTAGTGAACAGACAGATCTGTTTTGTCCCAGTTGCTAGATCATTTTTATACAATTGTGATTCTGTACCAGAATAAAACAGCTGAGTGTAGTGCCAAAAGAGGCATGGGGTCATATTTCAGAGCACATGGTGACAGGCTGATTGTCTGAGGAATCAGGGGCTCTTTATTGTTTTTGGTTTTTGGTGGCGGGAGAGCATTAAATAAACAGAAAGGATTCAGATCTCATTAGATAAATGTAGTACGATCCCCTTTTCAATAGTCAGAATTCAATACAAATACTGTTGCTGTTTTAAGAAAAAAAAAAAGCGTGATGAGTTTAGGACCAGCAACAAAGGGGTACTTCAGAAATCTTTGTGCCTTGCCCAAATCCTGTAACATTGTGAAGGAACCTAGATATACAAGCAGCCTAAAATATTGTGCTGGAAGATCTCTTGAATACTCTTAATCTCTTTTCCAAAGCTTCTATGCCACCATAAAATTACCATTGGTAAAACCAGCCATACGGTGTTCTTTGCCAATGGTGGTAATCAAGCAAATAAAAAAGAATTAAGTTCTCCCTTCCATACCCATCTAAAATATAAATTGAGGGAGTTTGCTCAGCCTTCTGCATGACTTCTTAGGGTTCTGTGTAGAATATACTTTTGCCTGTATTTCCCATGCAGTCTAGCTTTTTCCCTTGATCAGATGACAGAAAACAAAACAGCCCTTGAAGTTTTTGAACTTGAACTCCTAGTGTAAAGAATTAAAAGCGGCTGGTAATAAGTTCAGGTCAAGACTGTCCAGTGGAATAGATAGATCAGTGTGAGTCAAAACCTCCTAACCAGGGTAGCAGTTTTTACTAGCTGCTGTGTTTCTTTCAGTCCTTTCACTGTATCCTTTGTCTTTTTCTCCATATCCTGGTAGCTTCAGCTTTGATGCCCTTCCCTTTTTTTATCCTACTCTGTAAACCATGGGTGTCAAACTGGCCGTATCATGTGATGTATTGCAAGGTGTTTTCCTTTGTGGAGCCAGGGTGGACGTAGCCTGCATGTGATGCGTGCGGCCTGCCATTTTGATTACCCCTGCTGTAAACTTGCATCTCTTCTGGTTTTTTTAACCAGGTGATCTGTATCTTTATACATAATAAGAGAGAAGTGAAAGCAAAGATGCATTTTTAGGAGTGCAGCTACCACTCCCTCAATGATTTTTGAAATTATTAGAATTATCCCTGTTGGGGCACTACATTCAATTGGAAAGAATTCTGGAGGAGAGAGAATTAATCAGGACCTCTAAGGATCCTTTTGGCCGTTAAGTTTGATTGCTGAGGATTACTTTCCAATTGTTTCTGAGATGCCTCAGTGTGGAAAGAAGTGTGGAATAGCCTAGTCTTGTTTAAAAAAAAAGAAGTTATTGATAAATCAGATAAAAAACATTAATCTAGCAAGATTTCTCCACTGGGGAAGAATGATAAGACTTTAGAAGGTAGAAGACAAATGATATACCTAGATGTCTAATAAAATATTGCAAATTCCTATTTGTTGCAGTTCCACCTGGTGCCATTACCCTAGGACAGGGGCGTTAAACTCCAGCCCATGGGTCAGATCCTGCCCCTGGGGTGCTTAGATCCGGCCTGCGGGGCCACCCTGGAAACAGCGAAGGACCAGTCCACGTGCCTCTGCCAGCAAAAACGGAGCTTGAGAGGCCTGTGTGCGGCCCTTCTGAGGTCTGTTTTCACTGGCAGGGGGCTGCAGGAGGTTGTCATGGCCGAAAATGGAGTTCACAAGCCCATTTTTGCTGGCAGAGTCCTCCGACCACCACAGGCGCTCCGTACCTGAGTGACTTCAAGCTGGCCACACCCACCCTGGCCCCAGAGGTCAAACACAACCCTGATGCAGCCTTCAATGAAATTGAGTTTGACGCCCCTGCCCTAGGACAAGGATAAGCAACTATGGCAACTTTGCAACCTATGGACTTCAGCACCTAGAATTCTGGGAGTTGAAATCCACAGGTTGTAATAGTTGCCATAGTTGCTCACCCATATATTAGGAGGAAAGTGATTCTACCTGGCATTTAGAAAAATGGAAAAATATGTAGCACAGAAGATATTATTGAAGGTGTATTCCTCAGAAACTGACTCCCCCCACCCCCAGTGCTACTTTTATCTTGGTTTGTCTCCTGTTGTCTTTGCAGGTGGATATTCATCTTTATGCAAGTGCCTTCTGAAACTTTATCCAGTCCAAGAGAGCTAATATGAGTAGGGCTTCAATAGTCTGTGATTCAAACCTCACGTACAAATCTTATCTGATTGTCAGATGTCTCCCCTCAAATTTAATCTTCTATCATAGATGATAGGTAGGTAGATAGGTATATAGATAGATGGATGGATCTATTGATTGTAGCTCAAGCAATAGATGATTGATAACAACAAAATTGATGCAGACTACTTGTATAAGTATTTAAAATCTACAAGAAATATGTATTGATATTACTCTTGGAATATCCGGAATATTTTCCTGGTAACCCTAATAGAAATTAAGGAGGAATAAATTTTCAAATACATCTTCCATTTTGACTATTGAGCAATACTAGTAATTTTATTCATCTTTATTTTCAATCCTGCTTTGGTATTTTGAAATAAACTAGTCTAAAAAGTAGTATCTTGACAAAACATCTGAAGGGACTTAATCATTAGTATCCCTCAAATTATTACATTTTTCCAGCTCATCAGGGATTGGATTTCTCATTTTATTAAGATCAGAGAAAGCCATGGTCTCTTTTGTAAGTCCAATAAGAAAAAGTTATTTTTCTGATTTAAATGTATATCCTTTGGCAGTGAAATATCCAATTTCATTTGCTTATTCAGTATATCTTTATATATTTTTCTGCTTGACACAGTTAAGTCCACATTCTAATTATTTCATATTTGTCTATTGTAGTTTATTCTTCTTGTCTAACTTCATTGTCCTGTGTTCCTTTATATCAAAAACTTTGAAGACCAATATTCAAAAACATGCATTAAAGCTTGTTGCTCCATTATTTATTTCTTTGTTAACAAAATGAATGTATTATCCTCTAGCTTCCTCTGATGTCAAGCCTTCAAGGTCTCATTATCATGTTTCCTCTTTAAAAAAGCCCAAACAATCGCCAATTCCAACAAGATGAATTCTTTTAATTAATTCAGAATTGTAATTCCAAGTCTATCTGGACTTTTAATCCTTGTTACCATTCCAAAAGCATACTCTATACATCTTTTTGCCATTTAATTAAAAAAATCAATATTTTTCCAGAGTCTTTAAAATCATATTTAAAACATCTTTCTCCAATAAAAAGGCAACTCACTCAATCAATACAGCAAATATTTTCAGGACAATAAAAGAAATAATCCAAAAAGTGGTTAAGAAATTAGGGTCAAGCAGGCTTTATGTCTTGAAAAGGCTATATTACATACAATTATGAGCTTGATAATTTGGTATTCTTTAACTCTCAGCCACTCAATTTATAAGATGACCATGAAACAACTGTTCCCTGTGATCTACCCACAAGGAGCTGCTCTCTGGAGTCACATGGATTATCTCAACAATCTCGCCTTCCAGAGAGATTTTGCTGGTCTAGATCCATTATTCAGCCACAAATTTCTTTGTGCACCTGGTCCTGCTGCCAACAGAATATTTTTCAACCTCAGGAACTTGCTGTCTGAGGTAATAGTATAATTAAAATAGAGAAACGAAGGGTCATTGAAATTACTACCCCCAATTAAAATGTTATGGTCTCTCGGTCAAAGACTTAACTATGAATCATATTTGCACTAAATGAGAAACTAGAGACTTTTTTCAGGTAGCATATAGTTCTGAACTGTCTGGTTCCATGTTGTAGAAATTTTTTTTTGAAAATTTTGAAACACAGCTTTTTAATATAACAAGATATTTCTTTAATTGTAAATTGCCATTGCATTCTCTTATGGTTGTTTGCGGGTGACAATAAACATCAGAATTATATTTTGTTTGTTTAATGGTTGTATGGGTGTTCAAAGTAAGATGCAGCCTCAATTTTCATTCAAATGATGTAAATGTCTTTCAGTGCATGGGTTTGTGGTAAAAATAATGTTACCAGTTTTGTTTCTTGTCTGTTAACATAATAGTAAACTATTAATTTATTGAAGGGACAGGAGGTTTGAAAAACTATTCTAAAACTTGTTAAATTCTTCTTGGCTATCTTCTGTTTAAGAGGTAATAATTCAGTGAGCTTTTTAGTCAAGATTTTAATAGCTAGAGTAGGAACAAATTCTTCTACTCTCATGGCACATAGGAACATACTATTCTCAAAAACTGTGTATTACCTCAAAAATTAATTTCACAGTTCCTCAAGTCCTAGTATAGTTTGTACCATCTAGTACAAACTGTACATGTATGAGATTATGTGTGCTTGGATAAGGATAGGGAGTTTAAATGATCTACCAAATGCAAATGATTAATAGAAATAATAGAAGTATTCCTAATAATTCTATGTATTCCTTCTTTTCCCCTTATGAGCAAAACAGAACAGTTCCCTTCCATTCACAAGTATATGGTGATAAAGACGATTAGAAGCCAGAATGTATTCTAATGATCAGTTTTTTCCTGTAAACTGCCACTTGACTATCCTATAGTGACAATAATGATGTCTTCATTCTTTATAATATGAAAGTCAAGAGAGTCACAGAGTAGGCCTATAAGATTAAACAGTATGTCCTTCTTGATCACATATATCTCCGACTCTAACTAAATAAGAAGGAACATATTGTTGAATGCTGTTTGCTGGTCACATTCTGCTTCATAACAAATTTGGTTGAGGCTGGGATGAAGGATGGGGAATCACCAAGCCATATATTTGTGCCACAAACTAACTGCCCTATAAATGAGTAAGTGTTATAAGTATAGTATACACTTAAGTTGCTAATTACATGATCTCACAAATATGCCTTTTGTTTCCCAGAATTTCTATGGCAGTCTACCGCAAAGGTCATTGCAGAGATAAACTGTCCTTCACCATCTTGCCATATGATACAACAATAAATTTGTCGTCTTTTTTTCCTGTACCATAATGCTGATTGCCTTGTAAAGGAACACTGAAAAAGCCACTTTAAACAGGAAAGATTTTTTTTTATTACCTTTTAGTTATTTAGATCCATGTGTGGCTGGTTTATGGATCTAGGAAAATTTGTCATGGCCAACTCGGCATGGCCAACTCACTGCAGGGCAATTCTCCCCGGGGCAAGAGTTACACTAATATTGAAGAAATTGTGGAATAAAGGATGCAAAAGGAGAGACAGAATGAAATGTGAATCACAAAAAATAAAATATTTTAAAAATTATTTTAAATACTTAAATTGAATTGTTGAATTGTCCCATGGTGAATTGTCCCAAGGCAAGTTGGCTGCACCAAGTTGTCCCATTCCATTGGTTTACTGCCTTTTCTTTGTATTCTACCATACTGCATGGAAATGATCCAAGAAGCTTCTGTTTACCCAAATTATTTGATCTAGTGGAATAAATTTATTTTTGCTAATAAATAAGTTTATGTATGTAGCCTGTGTATTTGCTTTATGTTTCTAAGATTATGATGCATTGCACTGACTAGTGGGAAGGACATGGGAAGTTTATAAACTAAATCATACACACACACAGAGAGAGAGAGATTACACAACTATTAGGTTTTTAAAAAATAGATTTATAAATTGAACTTGATAAAGCTTGCTATAAAATTCCTTTGTACCTTTGAAAAATATAATAAAATATTTCTTTTGTTCTTCCTTTTTTAAAAATACTTTTTGTTAAAGATTAGAATTGCAATAGTAAAAACATATGCTAAAGAACTAAACTAACTAAAGACAGGAGATTAGAAAGAGTAAAAAGTACAAAGGAAAAGATAAGAATAAAAAAGAGAAAAATAACTTCCAGCTTTAATCACAACCAGTATAAACATTTTTTTAAAATTCATTTCTTAATTTACAAACAATTAGGTCTTCATCCCCATCTCTTAGGTATAAGAAAAGCACTGACATTTCAATCCTAGTGTCAGCAAAATTCTATTCAGAGTTATCAGAAATTACATTGATCAAATAAACCAACTTTATATTCCTGCCTTTTATTCTGGCAATTTTAATCTTTAATGCTTTCAAGAAATGGTGAAGAACTTGATTTCATTTCATTTCTTTTTTGCCCCTTCTCACAAGATTCATCCAACCTTTTAACAAATTTCTTTTGTAAATCCAATATAAACAAGTAACCAGATATGTTCTTAGTTTATTTATAATTCCCTTTTAATTTTCAATGACAACTTTTTCCATATTCTTGTAGCCTATTATTTGTAGATCCACTTTCAGTGTCAACTCAGCTAAAACCTGTTCCTAGTTTTCCATTTCTTTCATAACATCTTTTAGACTCATATTCAAAGAAGCAAACATTACTTCTGATTCCATTTTTCAAAAGTGTATTTCCAATGCTATAGTACAACATGTTGCATTATTCTATACTGGTTAATTAGGATCATGTATTCTCTTTTAATTAAAGTCTAGTTCCCTCTCATGTCCAATTTTTAAAATTACACACCTCAATTATGTTTTAGAAAAGAATCAAAACAAATCCATTTTCCCATGAGAAGGATTCTTTACAATTAATTCCAAAATCTTATTTCAAATGTAATTGGACCTTTAATTCATTTATAAAATTCTGAAATCAAACTCTTAACTATTTATTGTTTACTTCATACATTTAAAAATTAGTAAGCTTGTAGTTACATTTTTTCCATTGATTGAAGGCAGACTCACTGGCTGCTTCCAGATTTGTTGGTCCAAAAAAAAAAAAAGTTTCAAATAGAAAAGTAGTTAAAAAGCAATTTCCAAATGCAATAAGAAAAGTATATACACAAACTTAGTGTCCTTTTTAAAGTCATCAACTGTAGACTGGCTATTCCTTCATCTCCCAGAACTTAAAATCCACAGGAGATTGTTGAGGAGCAAGTGTCTAAAACAGGGGTCCCCAACCTTTTGGACTTCAGAGACCACCAAGCTCATAATTTTAAATCCTGCGGACCAGAGACCCTGGGAAAATCCCAAAAAATATCTGCAGGAAAATTCCCCACCCCATTTTCCTACCGATCAATCATTCTTTATTTGGGATGGCAGGATACCGCCTCCAGCTCCATTCTCAGGGGGAGAAAGAGAGAGAGACTTTGGGCTTCCTGCAAGGAAAGCAGCAGAAATCTTTCTTTCTCTCCCCCAAACTCCACCAGAAATGAGTCTTTGTGAGACTTGTGCACCGGCGCAGCCTCTTGGAGAAGATGCCTTGCAGGGTCCCAAAGACACATTTCTGGTGGAGTTTGGGAGAGAGAGAGAAAGTCTTTTGCTGCTTTCCTTGCTTGCAGCCAAAAGCAGAAGAAGAAAGAAGCGGAAAGAAGCAGCCTGGTGGCC
Organism: Hydrophis major; assembly: GCA_033807585.1. Taxonomy (NCBI): domain Eukaryota; kingdom Metazoa; phylum Chordata; class Lepidosauria; order Squamata; family Elapidae; genus Hydrophis; species Hydrophis major. The sequence goes on from CM066330.1 coordinate 133,327,895, forward strand.
AGGCAAGGCACATGGGGCAAGTTTCCCCCCCTGTCTTCTTTCCCTTCCCCTCACTACCTCATGTTGTTTGCAGTGCAAGCGATGCAAGCCTTGTGTTCCTGCGGGCCACGTGGGTGGCACAGCCTTGTGTTCCCACGCAGCCTGGATTAATTGCTTTGGGGGTGACATTTCTCTGCAGACCACCAAAATTTTCTCACGGACCACTAGTCTAAAACACTTGCGTATGATCTCCCATCCTCTCTTTGTCCAGATAATTTTGAAGAGACAGTTTACATATGGACTCTTCATTCTTCACTGTGGTCATCAGGCCTGCTTTTTGCAGAACTGTATTCAGTCCGCCATTTCTTCCTCCAGAAGTCAAGGATTTCTTTTGTTCTCATTGGGGACAAATTTGCAGCTATTAAAATGTATGGTTAACACATGGAGTGACTCTTGTTTTATCTGTGAACATGACTGCAGAAGATGAACAAAACAGCTGATAAGCTTAGTTAGTAACAAAAACTGCAATTTAAAAATGACCATCCGTTACAGAACATTTATATTTCAGAAACACAACACAATTGATAATCAGATGTCATACTGTTTAAACTGAAGATGGGTTATTCGTGCAAAATAAAATAAAAAAAATATTTTAAAAAACACACAATTGATACTGTAGCTGAACACAAGAAATTTGACTGTCCTATGTGCTATTTGTCTCCTAACCAATAATGCAAAAACGGGATATTAATTTTCAAGCCGTAAATTTTAGTTTTCTTTGTTAGGGATAACATTGTTTACCCTAACTGGTTTAGGAAAAATAATAAATATGTAATCATAGTTTGTTAGTTAAAGTGTCTGCAACTTTAAATATAGGAATGTAATTAAGGGAGTGGTTGTGAAAGCACTTTAAAAGAAGCAAGACGACAGCTTGCTCTCTCTCTGGCTTTGATGATCCCTAATTACTGCATGGACTCAAGGCTGCGTTTTTCCCCTACTGGAACGGGAGAGATAAACAAAGGACTGATTTGTAAGTGAACTGACATAGGATATTCTACACGGACTTTGCTAACTGAATATCCTTGAATGGACTGACTAAATGATACATGACTAATGGACTGTTATTTTGACTATGCTATAAATGGAATAAACTATATTTTTGATAGCACAAGCGTATATGTTATTTTTACTGTATGTTAACAAACATACAAGCTTATCTCACTCATTTATCTGTGTGCCTATCTGACTAACGCTGCACATTCTGTTTAGCTTGTCTCCTTAACCCTGGTTGGGGAACCCAGGCTTAACACTGGTTATGGGCCCAGAGGCTGCAAAGTCAGTTTAACTAGGATAAAACAGATTTATGTAAAAAGTGAGAGTTTGTGTTGTTATACATTACAGTAAACAGACAGCTGTGTTTTATTAATTATAGTTTTATATCCATATAAGAAAACATGGCACAAGTCAATCTACAAAGTTTGTCCCTTATATCCAAGCTGGATGGAACAAACTATGTATCATGTCTATAAAATGTAGTCTACTTCTACAAAGAGAAGGTCTGTGGAACATAATTGAAAACCCACCAAATGTAGAGGAATGGGATCCAGAGGATGATGAAGATAGACTAAAAATAGAAGAATTTATGCATAAAAATGAACAAGCTATTTGCATAATAGGTTTAACACTGTCTGACCAACAACTTGTTCATATCCACGGAGAGCAAATGGCTGTTGGGTGTTGGCAGAAGCTGAAGAGGATTTATGTCCGAGATAACGTTAGTGCTCACATAAATCTAACAAGGAAGCTTTTCAGGACGCATCTCCAGATGAATGGTGATATGCTGAGTCATTTGGAAACTATGAAAAGCATTTTTCAAGAACTGCACGAGAAAGAGCTTATTTTCTCTGAACTACACCAAGTTTACATAATTCTATCTTCACTAGATGAAAGTTATGACAACTACGTCACTTCCCTTGAAATTTTGCCAAAGGAAAGCCTAACTTTAACTGATATAACTGGCAGATTGATTGAAGAGGCTAGAAGAAGACTTGAAAGAGATGAATTAAGGAGGGAGCAACCTCAAAAAGAAGATAATGAATCTCCTACTGCATACGCAATTAAAAAGTGTTTTAATTGTGGAGGAAGAGGACATTTGGCAAGATTTTGTAAAAAAAAGCAAAGCGCCAGAACGCTGGCCGGAATGCTAAAAGTCATCAAAAGATAAATAAAAATTTAGAGTTAGCCATGTATACTAATGGAGCTGTAAAAAAATAATTTATGGGTGGTTGACAGTGGAACATCCCACTGTATAACAAATGATAACAAAAATTTTATTAAAATGTCCAAGAGTACACAGCAGATATCATTAGCCAATGGCTGGAAACTGAAAGCTAAAGGTCAAGGTATAGCATATTGTTCCTTTATAAAAGAGAATATAAAAATGTTATATGTACCACAACTTAAGTTTAATTTAATTTCAGTTAGAATTTTGGTTAAACTAGGATATGTAGTTACTTTTAAAGGAGATAACTGCATAATTGAGAAAGAAGATAAGAAAATTACTGCATCTTTAAGAGGTGAATTATATGTGTTAAATGATAATGGTTTAAAGGTGGCTAACACGGTTTATGATAATAAAAAACCTCATGATGAATGTATTTACTTGTTACACCGAAGGCTAGGCATTTAAATTTTAAAATGCTTAAGAAAACTGTTGAATTATCCAAGGGAATAAGTTTAAAACCTTGTAATAAGTATTTGCAATGTAATGCCTGTAATCAAAGCAAGAGCAGGGTCACACCGGCTAATAGAGTTGATGGATTTAATACCAAAGAGCCTTTAGAAGTAGTATTTGCTGATTTAATAGGTCCGAAAAAACCAAGTGTAGGAGGAGCTCGTTACATATTAAGTATAATGGACCACTATTCTAGATATGGGTTTTGCTATTTAATGAAGAGCAAAACTGAAACGTATCAAAATCTCTTTAATTGGATAAAATTTGCAGAAAGGAAAACTAAAAAGAAATTAATAACTCTTATAACAGATAATGGTGCGGAATATAAGAAGAATATAAGAATATAAGAAGAGTCCAATTAAAGAAGAAGTCCATGAAGAGCAAATAGGACCAGAACAAGAGGAAACAGTTGATCAGGAAGAGTTAGATAATCAAGAAGAGTTAATTAATGAAAGTCCACCTGTAAGTCCTGTAATACCTAGACGTACTACACGTGTAACTAGACCACCTGATAGATATCAAGCAAGTATAGTTTGCCAAGCAACTAAAGTTCCAAAAGTGTAGATGAACTTAGGATGTATCCTGCTAAGGATCAGGAGAATTGGCAAAAGGCAATGGAAAAAGAACTAAATTCATTAAAGGTAATGAAAGTATATGAAGATGCTAAATTACCTCCAGGAGAAAAATCCATTGGGTGCAAATGGATATTTAAAGTAAAAACTGGAAATGATGGGACTGTTACCCATAAAGCTAGGTTGGTAGCTCAAGGATTTAATCAAACTGCATCTGATTACGATGAAGTTTTTGCACCAAGTCTTAAAGCAACATCTTTGAGAACAGCATTAGTGTGGGCAGCTAAGAAAAACTATGTCATTAACCATTTAGATGTAGAAACTGCTTATTTGCATGCACCATTGCAGCACACTATATATTTGAGAAAGCCAGTTATTATAAAGGACAATAAAGTAAATTGTAATGATTGTTGGAAACTCAAAAAAAGTCTTTACGGGTTGAAACAATCTGGCTTTGAGTGGAACCAATATATTGTGAAAGAATTAAACAATATAGGTTTTAAATCTGGTTTAGCAGATCCATGTGTATTTAAAAGAGAAAATAATGGAACGGTGTCATTATTGTTATTATTTACAGATGATATTGCTTTGATAACTAAGACTAATGATGAAGCTAATGAGATTATATCATTATTAGCCAAAAAGATAAAATTAAAGCATTTAGGTAAAATAAAAAAGTATCAAGGATTGACAATTAACAAAACAAAAAATGGATTTAAGATATCTCAAGAAGATAAAATTTGCCAATTAATTAAAACGTATAAAATGGAACTTTGTAAACCGGCAAAGACTCCAATGAGTCAGGAGGTTTGCCAAACTGATGATCAAAGTCCCAAATTTGATAAGTCTATATATCAATCTTTGATTGGCAGCTTATCATATATAAGCAATTGGTCAAGGCCAGATATAGCTTATAGTGTAAATCAGCTGGCACGTTTTAATTCAGATCCACATCAATGTCATTGGCAATCATTAAAGAGAATTTTAAGATATCTTAAAGGAACAATGAACCATGCATTGTATATAGAACCAAAGGGTGATTTGAGTCTTAGTGTCTATGCAGATGCAAGTTTTGCAACTGATATAAACACTAGAAAATCAACATCTGGGATGGCTATATTATTTGGTAAGACACTAATAGGGTGAAGGTCAGACAACAGCATATCAGCTTGTCCACGATGGAAGCAGAATTTTCATGTCTGTCATTACTATGCACTGACTTAATTTTGTACAAACAGTTGTTATTAGACATGGGTATTACTGTTAAAGATTCCATTATTGTGTACGAGGACAACCAAGCAGCCATAAAGTTAGCTACTAGTATTGCTGTAAAAACTAGATCAAAGCATACTGATTTAAGATACTTAAATGTTAGAGAATCTGTAAAGAATGGGCTAATTAAATTGGAATACTGCATGATGGAAGAAAACATTGCAGACCAGTTTACAAAAGCTCAAGGAGTAATTAAGTTTAAAGAGAGTTGTAACAAATATGATTTAAAGATGTAAATAGTTATTAGTTATATTTATTGTTATTTCCTAAAAGGGGAGAATGTTAGGGATAACATTGTTTACCCTAACTGGTTTAGGTAAAATAATAAATATGTAATCATAGTTTGTTAGTTAAAGTGTCTGCAACTTTAAATATAGGAATATAATTAAGGGAGTGGTTGTGAAAGCACTTTAAAAGAAGCAAGACGACAGCTTACTCTTTCTCTGGCTTTGATGATCCCTAATTACTGCATGGACTCAAGATTGCGTTACTCGAATGGGAGAGATAAACAAACGACTGATTTGTAAGTGAACTGACATAGGATATTCTACACGGACTTTGCTAACTGAATATCCTTGAATGGACTGACTAAATGATACATGACTAATGGACTGTTATTTTGACTATGCTATTAATGGAATAAACTATATTTTTGATAGCACAAGCGTATCTGTTATTTTTACTGTATGTTAACAAACATACAAGCTTATCTCACTCATTTATCTGTGTGCCTATCTGACTAACGCTGCACATTCTGTTTAGCTTGTCTCCTTAACCCTGGTTGGGGAACCCAGGCTTAACATTCTTCATCTTGCACAGCATTTTATAATCAGTATATCAGACTTTTCCATCTCTTGTGTTATATGATAATACTGAAACTATGATAGTACTACTGAAGTTCCGAATGTGGTGCTAAGAACATCTTTACCCCCAGACAATTCCTTTGGTTCATGCCATGGTCTCCGATCCCCACTGACATTTTCTTTCTGTGATTGGGCAAGGTCACCAGAACAACTATTGTAATGAATAAGCATCTTTTTTCATAACTGCCACCATCTCCATAACATGATGTCTGAATTCCAAAGAGATCTTCAGTCCTAAAGCTCAGAGAGGCCTATAATACGATATTAATATAATATGTATGAAAAGAGATGACAGGCTAAGGTTGCTAGCCTATGCTAGAATATTACTTTCATTAGTTTCCTTTATACCAATGTGTGGCTAGAGTTGCAGGAAAACATATCCTGCATGATATTCCCAACAAGTAATTGAGATGTTAGAGAAATGACGTTAGCAGATTCAAAATGGAAATCTTTTCACTGGGAAAAAATGTATTTTATGGCAGTTACTGACAAAGTCGTATAAAATTTAAAAACCTAAATTTTATTCCCATAGTTTATACTGCCAGACATACTAAATAAAGTGAAAGAGGCCTGTTGAATCATGCTAAAAGCCCATTTAGTCCAGTATTCTCTTCCTATCTTTGTCAATTGGATCCTTACAGAGATCTTGCAAGTAGGAGCATAAGTGTAAGAACCCTTAGAAAACACATGAGTATAGTGTGAACTGCTATTTATGATCTGCCCTGAATGTCTCATTTCTCCTTTTTTATATGTGCCTGGGTTCCAATATAATAAGAGGAAGGAAGCCTGTCAATTTCCTTTCAGTTTCTACTACTAAGCATTAATTTTATATATCTAATATATCCCCTTCTTGGTAACTCAATTATTGTAAATTATAATCAAACAGGAGTTGTACCATTTCTTTGAATGCTTTGATTGCCTACATCTTTTCCAGCTCTTCAGTAGCCTTTCTGAAGTAGGACTGAAATTATGAATAATGTTCCCTATATGGCGATTCTTTGGATTTGCACAAAATGAGCTATTTTTGTCTCTCTTTGTATTCATTCTTAATCATTTCCAGAAGAGAATTTTTGCTTTCACAACACCTATACACTGGAGTAATGTTTTACCAAAGACCACAAACTTAAGATTTCTTTCCTGGTTGAATCATTGTTGACCCCTTCATTTTTTGTTCTGGGATGCATCACTTTAACCTGGTCCATGCTGAACTGCATTTCCCATTTCAATTTATCTTTCCCAGGTTTGGAGACATCCTTCTGGAATGCTACACATTTACCATTTTGTTTGAAGCACTCTAAATAATTTGTTGTCCTTAGGGAATTTGATCACCTCCTCCCAACTCACATCCAGGCAGTGAGACAAACTGCCAATCTCTTTCATTGTAGAATGTTTCCATGTTGGGCTTTCCTCCCTTGTGCATCCAATTTACTTACTTTCAAGATAACTACTGTATCTGATTGCATTGAATGTGATGGGTCCATGTCTGAATTCCATTGTATACTGAATGGAGTCTCCAAATGTTTTGTGTGCGTGTGTAGTGACTTATCTGGAAATTTAGAGGAACAACCCAGGAACAAATTGGACATCCTAGTGAAAACTAGGTCAAAATCCTATTTTTTCTGGGATAATCAGAATTTAGGGTCTACAGTCTTTCCATTCCTGTTGCAAGGGTATGATTTTCTACAGATTAGGATAACACTTGTTGTCACTACCATCCCCCATCTAAAATCCCAGAAACACTGCTCCCATTTCTCTTGTCCTTTTATCCTTGCTCCTAATCATTAAAGAAAATGGTTGTTTTCCAAAGCTGGAACTTGGGCCATCTGCTCCCTTGGTACTAGCTAAATCCTCCTGTAACCAATTCATTGGGATTACATTGACCTCTACTAATCCTGGCCCTTCCCCTGCTGTAGAGGATTTAAAAGGATTACAGACTGCTGATAATAAACTTTATTAAGGAGGTGGTAGTGGATGTCAATCCGATTTGATGCTTTCCCCCCCCTTACATCTTCACTTTACTGAGAATCGGGGATGGAAGAACCAAATGTAAGAGGGCAACAGTGGAATTCTAAATGCACTGTTTGGAGAACTCTGTTTTCTTTACATTTCTGTCAAAAAAATGCTCCAAAGAAGGATAAAAAGAGTTCAGAGTTAAGAGACCTTTAAAAGTTCCACAAATTTGTTCATATTCCCCTGCCTTAAACACCACCAAACAAAAAAATGATGAGATAAATTGTGATATAAGCTATATTCAGATTAATAAATATTTTTCATTAGGACATGTTGTCTAACTGCATCAATGGAATTAATTGTTTCTACTCTTCATGTCTTTCTGCATTCCCTACTCTCTTTTACCCCATGTAACTCTCTTAAAGTTTGTCCTTCTATATCAACTATTCTAATATCACTGCAGCAAGGTAAACACTCTGATGTTTCTGGCAACATTACAGAAGTGCTTTCATGATTTTTGCTATGCTTTCATGACACCCCCCATCAGCTTTAAGTGATTCCCCAATCCAACTTCAACCACCGAATGCTTAACTTTTGAAATTAGCCAAGATTTGGTACTTTATTGTAAAGTAGGATTACTGGAGGAGCTTCTGTCTGTTTTAATAAAAATCCATGTACCATAAAATAACATTCTATGAAGTTCAATTTCTAATTCCCTAGTCCCATTAGATAGTACATATATTGTCTATATCTATCTGTCTTTCTGTCTCTCTCTCTCTCTCTCTCATCTCTCATCTGCCATATATTAATTATATTCTAACTCCCTGAACTAGGTGATGTTTTTTTCCTATTATACAAGCTAATGAATCAGAAGTTGAGAGGAATAATGTAGGTATAGGGTAAGAAGAAAATCCTAATTTTAGGAAGAATTTCCTTTTCTTCTTCCTTATATTCTATCTCTAGTCTAATGCGTTTAACTACAAACATAATCATCCTTAAAGCCATTGCCTCCTGTTGGTTGCTGTTAATGGATATGGTACTCAAAAACATCTGGAAGGGACCAAAATGTCTTATTCCCATTAGAAGGGGAACAATGTGTTATGGATAGACAGGCAACTCTTTAGCTTGGCTCCTGCTCCTTCTACCTGTACCAGGCAGGATAAATACAATTATGGTGGAAGCCAACAGTTGAGGTTCTACGCTAGCAGAAAGAAGCTGAGACACACCTTTTCTTTGGCCGGACCTCTTGCCATTCCCTCTTTCTCTGCTCTATTAAGCCTGAGATGTTTGCGCCTCTCCCCCCATTTTTCTTCTTCTCTGTAATATGGCTTGAATTTCTTGCTTATTATCAAGGTTAATTTGAGCTGCTGTCACTTTCTGTGCTCAGGTAGTCTTCATCTACTAAAGTCTGGTTTATACAGATTGCTAGTATTCTGAATAGGCCCGGGCATTTTGATAAATTGTTGATATTCACAATGTCTTTTTTTTTGTATGATACTTTCAATTATTTTTGTTTGTTCTTTTGCTGTTGTAAAATAAGATATAGTGTACTGTCAACTTACTTTAAGCCACATCTGGTGTTTAATTGCATAAGAACTCCTGAAGTAATTTATGAGCTTGGTGTTGGAGTCTTATGGCCTTTCCCAGCTTGGACCCTATCCAAGCCTGAGCATGATTGACAACATTGGGTTTTGTTTTTTTTCTCCAATGGCCCCTGTGAGATTGCTTTCCTCTTATCCCCAACCTAGCCTGTAAATGAGACATGCCTACATCAGTGATGGGATTCAATTTTTTTTTACTACCAGTTCTGTGGGCATGGCTTGGTGGGCATGGCAGGGAAAGGATACTGTAAAATCTCCAGTCAGAGGTGGTATTTGCCAGTTTTCTGAACTAGTCAAAATTTCCGCTACCAGTTCTCCAGAACTGGTCAGAACCTGTTGAATACCACCTCTGGCCTATATCAACCTTACTCAACCAGGGTTGAAGTAGCATTCTCACACTTTCCCACACTATCTAAAATCTATCAGGCTTTGTCTCCAATTACCTGGAAAGAAAGTCAAATGTCTGACATTAGCCTGAAAAGAGAAGCAATAGATAGGGGTCAGCAATGGAAGTAGCAAATTTCATGCTGGGATATTTTTTTTAGAATGGAAAGCATTTCCTTGCAGCCATGTCTCTCCCTTTTATTTACATATACACATACAGTAGTCCTACCTTTGCTTATCCTTTGCAGTAGCCTGACTCAGAGAAATTTAGCAGATGATTTTTCTTACTGCCTTGAAGGATACAGAAAAATTCACTTGATTAACTTCTCAAGGTACACATGATAAAACGGTATTGTGTGCTAACTTTATTGTAACTAGAATTTTGGTGAGATTCTGATCCAGATTCTGATTCCAGTATTTGAGATGCTGCCATAGAGAGGAGGGGGTCAAGCTATTTTCCAAGGGACCTGAAGGCCAGACAAAGAATAATGGATGGAAACTGATCAAGGAGAGATTCAACCTAAAAATAAGGAGAAATTTTCTGAACAATCAACCAATGGAACAGCTTGCCTTCGGAAGTTGTGGGAGCTTCATCCCTGGAGGCTTTCAAGAAGAAATTGGACTGCCATCCATCAGAAATGGCGTACGGTCTCCTGCTTGGGCAGGGAGGTTGGACCTACAAGGTCCCTTCCAACTCTGTTAATCTGATCAGATCAAAAAACCCTTCCACATTTGGGGAACAGTTTAAGTCTGTCTCTTCTCCCCCTGCTTTGGTTAAGCATCTTTTCCCATGAGTTAAAGAAATAAATAATAGGGGAGGATCCAGACTAGGATTCTAGGTGCTCCTTTTAATGTCAGTGAAAATGGAGAAGGGTCAGCAGCACTTTATATGTAATTTTCTATGTTTCTATAGAAGGAGAAATCCTCACTCAGTTAAAAATGAAAGCTAGACCTCTGAGACCGCCCTGATGGTATTTGTGGGTGCATCAAAAACTGGTCCCTACACACATTTAAACAAAACTGTCTGTCTGGGGTTACGGCAATGCAAGAGCGTACAAGGTTGGTGCCCACATCTTTGAATCAATTCTTGCTCTCTGGTGGGCTGTCTCCTGGGCACTGGCCTGGCCTGCCTCCTCCTCAATGCTCAGATTGATAAATAGGGTGCAAGTGAATGTCTCCTTAGTGTTAGCAGAGCTGCCATAGCTGCCTTTCACCCTGATTTCCCCTGGGCACATGTCAGCAATAGCAGTAATAAGCCAAAGGTTTTACATGCCCACCCACCTGTCTCCATTTCAACACACGGATTTCTTTCTCCCTCTTCAGCCATTTATTTAAAAAAAAAAAAGTGGGAGAAGCTTTATAACATTAAAAATAAAAACACATAATCATGGGTCATTAATATACCAGTTCTCTATCTCCCTCTTACATACGGGGAGGGGGGGAGATGAATAGGCTTTCAACCCTAAGAATAAAGAAACAATGACCTTTTTTTAAAAAAAAAAATTGCCTGGCTATTTTGTCATAATAGCTGTGTGTTGTTATGTTCTATGCAAAATGCACGAGGAAAAGGGAGCCCTCTCTTCCACTTCCCAAACCGGGACATTTGCCATGTCTTGTGCAGGGGACAAGAAAATCCACTGACCCTCTTCCCCCAGCCAGCCCCTTGCTTTGTTCACCCTAACATTCAGCTCCTTCTTAAAACCTGACCACCTGCCCACCAGTCAGTGGGTCAATGCCACAATGCAGCACGTCCTCCAGAGTTTCCTCTTTTCTCTCCCCAGCTGTCCTACAGTTTAACCCCAATCAATCTCTGTCCAGCCCCATTGCTTCCTCACCCAGCCCTGCTCCTGCCCTGTGCCCCCATCCTTTGGAATTCGTAAAGTTGCCCAGCCTCATCTGCTGCCTATTTACAATCTGCCCTGCCCTGCCCTGCCCTGCCCTAGACCCATTCAGAATTATCCCCACTTACAGAAATCACAACCAACAACTGCAGTGGATGTGATAAGTATCAGATTCAAGGGCAGGGACAGGACAGAAAAAAAATTGTCCTTTCTAGAAGGCATGGGTGGAAGGGAAAAGATTCCTATGCCTTTCACAGCCAGGGAGAATTTGAGATTTTGGCAGCTGTAATGTGTCTTATAGCTTGGGTAAAAGCGTTACCTGTTGGACTTCCCTCTCTTGAAGAAAGCATATTCAGGAATCCTGGGTTAGGAAAGTAGCTTTTGGATTTCTCAGCATCAAATGTGTTTATTTATTTTAGAAAATAGTTATGGTCATCCATTTGATGCAGAAACACTAGAAACAACAATCAACAAAGACAATATAATAAAACCCCAATAAACCAGAATCAAGATCACCATAATACAATAACCAAGATGCAGTATAATCTAGGTAGTCCTCAACTTACGATCTCCACTAAGCCCAAAATTTCTGTGGCTAAGTGAGGCATTTGTTAAGTGAATTTTGTCCCATTTTATGACTTTTCCTACCTCAGTTGTTAAGTGAATTACTACAGGCGTTACATTAGTAACACAGTTGTTAAGTGAATCTGGCTTCTTCATTAACTTCACTTGTCAGAAGGTTACAAAAGGTGACATATGAGCTGGGATACTGTAACTGTCATAAATAGCTGTTAAACATCTGAATTTTGATCACATGATCATGGAGTATGCAGCAATGGTCATAACTGTGAAAAATGGTCATAAGTCATTTTTTTCAGTGCCATTGCAACTTCAAACAGTCATTAGATGAACTATTGTAAGTCAAAGACTCCACTTCATAAACCACACAAATCTCCTGTACTACACTGGGCTCATCAAACTTCCTGGCCTACCCTCTGAGGGAATTCAGTTTTTACAACCTTCAGAAGGCCAAGAAGGCTGGTGGAGCACTCCTGATCTCAGAGAAAAATATGTTATTGTTGTAACTGTTACTAATATTTAGAATTATTAAAGCCACTTCCCAACACTCTGTCATAAGGCAAGCATGGGAAACATCAGCATAAAAACAAAATCTCTGGATTATCTTTATATGGTTTCATGGAAGCTAATCCAGGAGATGAAAGAGAAATAGAAATAGATGGGACTAACACTTTTCTTTTACCATGGTAAGCTATTGACAGGCAAACATTTTAGGATGGAGAGCACATCATTTTGTAGATTGCAGATGTCTTTCAAACCTGGCACCTTTAAGGTGTGTCGACTTCAACTCTCAGAATTCTCCATCCAGCATGCTGGAAGTTGAAGTCTACACATCTTAAGGTTGCCAAGTTTAAAAGCACTGTGGTAGACGATGTCCCACAATGGGCATCACGGCAGAAGGCTTATCTATTTACAACATAGATGTCTTCATAGGACTGGGGGCTGAAATAATTGCATCAGTGGCTACACCTTGCAATTCTTTTTAATGAAAGTGCAGCCCCCAGCTACCCCAAAACAAAACAAAAATGTCACTCCTCTGTGAGTGCTTGACATTTTGTTAGGATATCCGTGCAGGAGTGTGGCAGAGCATCGTGATATAAATTTTTCTTCCCAATTAAAATATTTAGATAATCTAAAATAATAAAAAAATGACTAGAGGTGAAAAGCCAGATAAGTGCTAAAGATTCAGGGTTCTGTCTGTTTCCAACAGAAATGCCTATCTTATGCCCATGTGACTCCAAGAGGCAAGCTCTGTGGCTCTCTGTGGTTTTCTATATGCTTCTCAGTTAAAACTGGCGAGAAACCGTATCGTGGTCATCAGAATCAAATTCACCCTTTTTTTTGAGCTTCTGCTTGTTTTAAATTGACTCTTTAACGTTCTGTCTGTACAGTTTGAGTTTTATTCGAACTGTGTGGTTCTTTTATGTAGCTTCAGAACAATTCTTATAAGAGCAACACAAATTCAATAACTAAATAAGATTAGGAGGTGAATAAGATTAGGAAACTGGTTAGGAACCAAAAAGGTTTTATTTCCCCCCCCCCTCTCAGAGCAGGCAGTCAAATGGCAGCCTCTATTCCATAATAACCTGGCTTGGAGCTGATCCAGGCAATTTAAAAGCTCCAAGTTTTCCACATTCCACAAAGCTGCTTTTTATCTCATATTTCTCTAACCTATACTGACTAAAAAAGTAGCTTCACACATTACAACCATAGGCATATTGCACAGTAAGGAAATAAAATTATACACACTTTTAAGTGGGATCTGAACACTTCCAAGTTAGGTGTGCACAGTAACTTAAAAGGCATGGGCTTGGTTTATTTTATGGCTTTCTCAGAGTAATTATTACATGCCTAACTACCCTGGACATTCAGTCCAAGGAGTGGACAGCAGATGCAGAAGAAAAAAAACACCAAAAAAAGCAGGTAGCAACAGCAGAGGAAACAGACTAACTTTCAAAAGACATTCTGGCCCCGAAGACTGTGAAATACTGAGACTGAACCAAGTAGGAAAGATGAAATTGCCAGGAAAGGCATAAGAAAAATAGTCTAATCAATGGGATTTCCATCATCCTGTTTCATACATCTCTAGTCCTCTGAAATGCTAGGTCTTTGTGGTCACGAATGAACATGCCAAGAGTCCCTTTTGATTTAATCACATTTAAGACTTCTCTCCCTTGGCAGTCCTCTATAGGAATGGTAACAGGGGGCCTCTACAAAATCAAAATGTTATCCTCACTCCACCAGTTTTATCACATGCCAAGCAAAATAGCAGAAGCTTATTACATAATGAAAAGCTGACCGGGACATTTTCCTCTCTCATTTTCATGTTTATTGATTGTCACTTGTACAATCATTGGGACACTGGAAGGTTTCTAGTTCAACCTCCTGCCTGGGGCAGGAATCCTCAGAGCATTTCAGACCAATGGCTGTCCAGACTTTGCTTGAAAACCTCCAGAAATATAGCCCATGTGACTCCAGGAGGCAAGCAGTTCCATTGCTTGGTAGCTATCATAGTGAGGAAATTGCTCCTTGTTTTGAGTTTTGATCACTCTGTGTAAAGCTGCCACCATTGGTTCTTGTTCTGCTCTTGGGCATTACAGAGAATATATACCCATCTATATCCATATCCCTAGAGTAGTTGTTTAAACGTTGGAAGACTGCTACCATGTCTCTCCTCGGCCTTGTAATATATAGACCAGAGGTCTTCAAACTTGACAGCTTTAAGACTTGTGGACTTCAACTCCCAGAATTCCTCCTCTAGTCATGTTAGCTCAGGAATTCTGGGAGTTGAAGTCTACAAGTCTTAAACTTGCCAAGTTTGAAGGCCCTTGCTTTAGACTGAACATACCCAGTTCTTTAACTATCTTTCATGGTTCCTATCTTACAAGTTCCTAACTTCTTTGACAATTGTTTCTGCACTCTTTTCAGCTCCTTATCGTCCTTTTTGTACTTTTGAAGAACAAAATTGGAACTGGCTGGGGAATTCTGGGAATTGAATCCACCCGTCTTCAAGCTGCCATGGTTGAGAAACACTCTTCTAGATGATTTCTTATCACCTTTGCCAATTTTGACATGCATTTCTTTCCTGCAACTTCTTAGAGAACTTTTTTTTTTAACTTTTGCAAAAAGACAGCTGCAAAACAGGAATTAAGCACTTCAGCCTTCTTACTTTCTCTCTCACCATCATGGCAATTTCTCCAATCAGCAAATCAATGTCTCATCCCACATCTCAGCCATGTTATTAACTAATATTTCATCATCATTCACCTGGCCTTTAAAATATACCAATGGATATTTTATCACTTCTTTTACCTTTCATATTCACCCAAAAATCTTTGGCATGGTTTTTTATTTGGTGTAACAAATATCCATCAAGACATACATTATTTATATATAATGTGCCCTCCCTTCTTCCCTTCTGTTTCTGTGGAACAAATTACTTCCTTCTAATACCGTATTCTAAACATGAGTTCCTTCCACTAGATTTTTCCATTAACAATGTCAACTTTGTCTGCTCTTCTCTACCCTATATTAGGATTTCAATTTTTTGGTCCTCATACTCCGCATGTTGGTGTACAGGCAACTAAAACCTTTATTACTGCCCTTCATCGATTTGGCTGCTTGCACTTCCTGGTGTATTCCTGAACATCCGTCCCTTCTGATCACTACGTTCCCTGTCATAATGTTTACTGCCTTGGAGTTTATTCTTTGAGAGAGGTGCTATGTATTCATGATCCCCCCCTCCGCTTCAGATTTAAATTAAAACCTACCAAAGTACATGGGGAATATAATCTTCCAAATATGTTCTTCACAGACTTTGTGAGGGACAGTCTATCTCCCAATAGAGTCTCTGATTCTCCAGGAATCCAGTATTTTCTTAATAATATTGTCTCTTGAGCCAGTGGTTCACCTCCAGAATCTTCTGTACTTTCCTTCCTCTATTCAGAATTGAAGACAAAAACACCACCTGTGCTGCTCCAACTCTTTTGTCTCCTGCCTAGTTCTTTGTACTCCCTTGATATTTTTTTCAGGTTATTTCTGGAAGTGTCATTTATTCCAAGATGAAACTTGAAAAAGGGGTGGCCAGTATGTTTGTTTCATCAGGTCTCCATTGTGTCCTGGATCTTAACACCTGGGAGACTGTTAAGTGTGGAGCAGGGGTGCGAAGAATGGAGACGAGCCGGTGAAACAGTGAAGTTCAACTTTTTATTTACATGGTGTGACAGCTCAAACTGAATGGCTGCTATTGCCTTCCTTATATAGGCAACTTATTAACTATTCAACCAATGAAAACCTGGGAGCGCTAGCTCCGTTGACCAATGAGAACGGCTCGTTAATGGCCAATCAGACTCTCCTGAACGGACCAATCTGATCTCGCGATTTAACAGCCAATCAGAAGTGCAGGGCCAGAAAGCTGCACTTGACTTCAAGCTCTAGATAACTTTATTGCACATTTATTCATTCACAACACCCCTTCCCCCGGGGTTCTGTTTATGGGGTGTGGTCACGTAGTCCTTGAGGTAGGATGGTTGTTTTGTTAGTCTTTTTGATTTTTGTTGTGCACCCGGTATTTGGCTGCACTCTTGTTGAGGTAGGGCGTTGTTTGGCGAAAGGGGTGTCTCTGATTCTGAGTTCGCGTTTTCGTTGTCACCAACATCTTCGGTATCACCCTGAGGTGAACTCACTCTCATCCCTGATTCCTGTTCTCGTGTTTCCGTTCTGCTATCGTTCCCTTCAAAAGGTTTTCTGCTAATTGAAGTTCATCTTCCTCTATATCTCCCCCACCCCTCAGTTTGGTTATTAGGGGACTCAGAGATCCCTGAATGCAGCCTTGATCGTAGTTGATCGATATGGCGCTTCCATAGTCTATCATCACGGCATTGTACAAGGTATGATCTCCGGCCGGTTACACGGATCACAGTCGCTTCTACCCACAACGGATCGCCCGATAAATTTTTAGTGAACACCAAGTTGCCTACCTGGAAGGTACGGCATCGCCTGCTGGATCCGAGTGGTTTCTCCGGTTCGTACGCTGGGTGTAACCGGTCGAGGTGGGTGTAACCGGTTGAGGTGGGAGCGGAGCTTTCGTCCCATTAGCAACTCGGCGGGAGTTTTGTTGGTGCCGCTGTGCGGAGTGATATGCTGTACAAAGAGGATTCGGTTTATCTTTTCTTCGATGTTGTCATAGTCTACTTTCTGTAGCGTTTTCTTGACGAATTGTACCATGCGCTCGGCCCTTCCGTTGGCCACAGGATGCGCAAGCGAAGTCAGCGCATGTCGAATACCGCGGTCCGCCAGGTACTGTTCAAAGGACAGTGCGGTAAATTGGGGCCCGTTGTCGGATACCAGAACGTCTGGTAATCCGTGGGTTGCAAACAGTCTTTCTAGTTTCTTAATGACCGCTTCGGTTGTTGTGTTCCGCATTCGGTGGATTTCAAGCCAGTTCAAGTAGGCGTCCATGGTTAACAAGAAGGTGTGGCCTTTGGTCAGCCCAGCAAAATCCAGATGGATACGGGACCAGGATCCCCACGGTGTTTCCCATTCGGTTGGGATTGCCTTTGGTGGGGCGTTGCTTACTTCCTGGCATCTATGACAAGCTTTGACCCAAGTCTCGATTTGCTTGTCAATGCCTGGCCAAAATGCGTAGTTTCATGTGAGGGCTTTCATGCGCACGATGCCGCGGTGGCCATCGTGCAAGGTTCTTAGTACTGCTTGTTGGAGTCGTTCTGGGATAATGACTCTATCGCCCCAGATGATGCAGCCCTTTTGAGAAAACAACTCTGTTTGTCGACTTTTGAATGGTGCGAAGTCGTCTGATACTTGGTCCAATGGCCATCTGCGTTCCACCCAAGTGAGGACTCGTGCTAAGGCGGGGTCGCGTTTTGTTTCTCTCGCGATATCACGGGTGGTTAATGGCGGTGTACGAAGTGTCTCAATCTGCAATGTTGTCACTGTTGGTGCAGGATCGTCAATAGTCTCTGGAAGCGGTGCTCGGCTCAATGTGTTGGCCTGGGGAATGGCTTTCCCGGGGCGGTATTGCAGCCGATAATTATAAGCAGCCAAGAATTCTGACCAGCGAGTCATTCTGGGAGATAATATATAGGAGGTTGGCTTATCCCCCGCTATTATTCCCAGCAAAGGTTTGTGGTCAGTCACTATAGTAAAAGCCCAGCCCTACATGAACTCATGAAATCTTTTGACAGCAGACACAATTGCAAGGGCTTCTTTATCAATCTGGCTATAATTTTGCTCAGTTTTCGAAAGCATCTTTGAAAAATAGGCAACAGGGGCTTCGCTACCATTAGGCAATACATGGCTCAAAATGGCGCCCACTCCGAAAGGCGATGCATCACACGTGATAGTTAATGGCAAGGTCTCATTGTACTGCATTAGTACAGCGTCAGAAGTCAGTAGTTTTTTCACATTACGAAACGCCTGCTCTTCTCTATTACCCCATACCCAAAGTGCTTTTTTGTCCAGTAAACGATGTAAAGGTTCAGCGACAGTCGCCTTGTGTGGCAGGAATACGTTATAAAAATTGATAAGGCCTAGAAACGCCTGGAGGTTGGCCTTATTCTGGGGTCTGGGAGCGTTTTTTATTGCTTTCAATTTGCTATCGGTAGGGTGAATGCTCTCACTGTCAATTAGATACCCTAAAAATTCGACAGGATCTGTACACAGCTTACACTTATTTTTCTTCACTTTAAGGCCTGCGTCTTGGAATTTCTGGAGAACCAATCTTAAACTATCCCGTAAAATTTTTGAAGTAGGGGCAGCAATTAACACATCGTCAAAGTAGGGGACAGGCTCTGAAAGATCCCCGGGGCTACACTCACTCCGAATTGGAGCCGTGTACATTTAAAGGCACCTCGATGCATCACGATCGTCTGTGCCTGTGCCATTTTTTCATCAACTGGCAATTGCTGATGTGCCTGAGCTAAGTCTAGTTTAGTGAAGACTTTTCCGCCCCCCAGGGAATGGAGGAGGTGTTGCACCACCGGCACTGGATATGCGTTTTGCTGCAGGGCATGGTTCAGGGTGGCTCGGTAGTCCTCACAAATTCTAATCGAACCATCTGGCTTAATGAGTGTCACAATTGGGGTCTCCCAGGGAGAGTGATCGGTTGGTTCTAACACTCCCTGGGCTATTAACTTATCAAGCTGTTCGTCGATTTTCAGTTTTAGGGCAAATGGAACTCGACGAGACTTAAGGCGGATGGGAGCTATTTTTGGATTAAGGTTAAATGATATCGGGGTCCCCTTGTACTCGCCTAGCTTTTCTGCGAAGACGTCCCTGAATTCATGGACGAGGTCCTCCTCCCAGTCACTGCTGCCAATTTGGTTAATGCCTGCCACTTCAATGCCGAGTGGCGCAAACCATTGGAGGCTAGGCCGGTCCTTGTCGATCACAGTCAGGGGTAACTACGCTGTGCGGTTTTTGAATGAGACCCAGACTCGACTGGATCCTACGACTGGAATCCTATTCCCCTGATAGTCTTTAAGTATGAGTCTTTGGGAACGGAGGTCTTGGCGCCGGATAGTAGGGATGAGTTGCTTGAGGGTCTTCCAGGAAACCATCGAGAGAGACGATCCCGAGTTGACTTCCATTTGGCAGGGCTGATTTTCAATAGCCACTTTAATTCGGATTTTCTTGGTATCCAATGAAGAGGCGTGACCGATAGTGATAGTTTGGTGAGCCTCTTCTCGCTTCATTGGGCAATTTATGGTTCGGTTTCTGTAGGAGTGGTTTACTGGTTCTCGCCTTACAGGACGGTTTCCTGTCGATTGGCGATAGTTAGCCCCCTTCGAGGTCTGGCTGGGTCCTAGGAGGCTTCTACAGACCCGTCCGATATGGCCTCGTTTCCCGCACTCATGGCAGAGCGCGTCACGGAATTTGCATTTGGACTGGGAATGGTTGGCCCCACAGCCAGTGCATGGGTGTTGGGACTTCGGGTAATGGTCCTGATCGGACCGCAATCAATGGACCTCTTCTTCATCACTGTCTGACGACAAAGAGAGGTCCTCGTGGTGGGCCGTCAAAAGCTGTCCTTCTGACTTAGGTGAAATGTCGCCGGTTGGTTGGTGTACTGCAGCGTGGTTGCGGCGCAGTTGGGCAGCCGACTTCCTGGTTGCTTCTGCTGCAGTAGCATCAGCGATGGCATCGGCAAGGCTAATGTCGCCTTTCGCCATCAGCTTGCTCTGCATGTTTAGCGCATCTAATCCCAGAACTATTCGGTCTCTCAAAGCCTCTTCCAGGTCGGCGAACCCGCAGAGGCCTCCCAAATTTTGGAGGTCCGCAACGAAATCAGCAACGCTCTCTCCTTTCCGCTGGTTTCTTTGGTAGAACTCGTGCCGCCTTACGAGCGTTGGTATGGTCGGTGCATAGTGGGCCCTCAGTAGGGGTTCGAGGATGTCCCAGTCCATAGCCTTCACTTCAGCCGGTTTTTGCTAGTGCCTTGGCCATCTTGAATACGATCGGCCCGCAATCCGTTGGAAATACCGCCCGTTTCTTCCTGGTTGTGGCATCCTTCAAATTATTGGTTTCCAAGAACATTTGGAAACGATCCATGTAGGACTCCCAGTCTTCTTGTGCTGGGTCGAATGGAGCGGGTGGTATGACGCTGCCGGACATGGTTCTGCCGTTGTGCATTTTCAGCCACGTGCTAGGTTATCTTTTCCATGGTTCAGTCAGCTCTGACGTCTCCACATCCCATCCTCGTTGCCAGTGTTAAGTGTGGAGCATGGGTGCGAAGAATGGAGACGAGTCGGTGAAACAGTGAAGTTCAACTCTTTATTTACATGGTGACAGCTCAAACTGGATGGCTGCTATAGCCTTCCTTATATAGGCAACTTATTAACTATTCAACCAATGAAAACCTGGGAGCGCTAGCTCCGTTGACCAATGAGAACGGCTCTTTAACGGCCAATCAGACTCTCCTGAACAGACCAATCTGATCTCACCATTTAACAGCCAATCAGAAGTGCAGGGCCAGAAATCTGCATGACTTCAAGCTCTAGATAACTTTATTACACATTTATTCATTCACAACAGAGACAACAACCTTTCCCCTAGTATCCAATGTAGAGACTCTGCTCATCTCAGCATCAAGTCACCCATAACCACCACATGCCTTTTCCTCGTTGGGCTTGCAAATTACCTTCCAAGGGGAAGAACTAGACTTGGCTACAGAGTTTCAGTCACAGAGAATGTATCTTGGTTTTCTTAGTCTTCTGAATTATATGCTGTCAGATTTTTTTCTTCAGGATTTCTGTTTCCTTTACTTTGTCAAGGAACTCTTCATCTTTTCCAGTTAAGCTGAGTATGGCCAGATATTCTTCCAGACCCTCTATTTTCTTCTGTAAAAATGTAATAAGCTTGAACTTGGTTCAGGCATAGTTGGGCTCATGTGGGCTAGTGGCACATGACTTGGGCCAAAACAAATGGATCCAGAGACATCACTTTCAATTATTAAGGATTCAAATTGGATCACTGTTTTGATTCAGGCATTCTATCAAATTGCCCTTGAATTCATTCTCCAAATCAACCCAGAGACGATATGAAGATTAAAACTATTACGGTGAAACCAACAATACAGCCCCAGCATTTCCCCCCAAAACATCCATAAAGCTGCACTCCAGGGTTTTTGGCATCTGATGAGATGACTTATTTTCTCTATGCAATCACAGAGTTGAGTAGGCTTGTTGCAATCTAAAAGAATACAAAATTAGTTTCTAAAATCTTATTGTCAAGTCTGGAGCATGGGTGCGAATAATGGAGACGAGCCGGTAGAAACAGTGAACTTCAAACTCTTTATTTACATGGTGTGACAGCTCAAACTGGATGGCTGCTATAGCCTTCCTTATATAGGCAACTTATTAACTATTCAACCAATAGCAATCCGGGAGCGCTAGCTCCGTTAACCAATGAGAATGGCCTGTTAATGGCCAATCAGATTCTCGTGAACAGACCAATCCGATCTCACCATTTAACAGCCAATCAGAAGTGCAGGGCCAGAATCTGCATGACTTCAAGCTCTAGATAACTTTATTACACATTTATTCATTCACAACAGAGACAACAACCTTTCCCCTAATATCCAATGTAGAGACTCTGCTCATCTCAGCATCAAGTCACCCATAACCACCACATGCCTTTTCCTCGTTGGGCTTGCAAATTACCTTCCAAGGGGAAGAACTAGACTTGGCTACAGAGTTTCAGTCACAGAGAATGCGGGTGGTACTACACCGCTGGACATGGTTCCGCTGTTGTGTGTTTCAGCCACGTGCTCGGTTGTCTTCTTCGTTGTTTAGTCAGTTCTGACGTCTCCAAATCCCACCTTCATCGTCAGTGTCAAGTCTGGAGCATGGGTGCGAATAATGGAGACGAGCCGGTAGAAACAGTGAACTTCAAACTCTTTATTTACATGGTGTGACAGTTCAAACTGGATGGCTGCTATAGCCTTCCTTATATAGGCAACTTATTAACTATTCAACCAATAGCAATCTGGGAGCGCTAGCTCCGTTAACCAATGAGAATGGCCTGTTAATGGCCAATCAGATTCTCCTGAACGGACCAATCCGATCTTGCCATTAACAGCCAATCAGAAGTGTAGGGCCAGAACCCTGCACTTGACTTCAAGCTCAAGATAACTTTATTTAACATTTATTCATTCACAACACCCCTTCCCCCTGGCTTCTGCTTACGGGGCGCGGTCACGTAATCCTTGAGGTAGGATGGTTATTTTATTAGTCTTTTTGATTTTCACTGTGCGCCCGGCATTTGGCTGCACTCTTGTTGAGGTAGGGCATTGTTTGGCGAAAGGGGTGCCTCTGGTTCAGAGTTTGCATTTCCGTTGGCTCAATATCTTCGGCAACTCCCTGAGGTGAGTTGCCGAACTCCCGCAGTCACCCATCCCTGATTCCTGTTCTCGCATTTCTGTTCCGCTATTGTTCCCTTCAAAAAGGTTTTCCTCTAGTTGAAATTCGTCTTCCTCTGTATCTCCCCCCCCCTCAGTTTGGTTATAAGGGAGTTCGGAATTGCCTGACTGCAGCCTTGATTGTACTTGATCGATATGGCGCTTCCAAAGTCTACCATCGCTTCTACCCACAGCGGATCGCCCGATAAGTTTTTAGCGAATACTAAATCGCCTACCTGGAAGGTATGGCATCGGCCGCTGGATCCGAGTGGTTTTTCCGGTTCATAGGCTGGGTGTAACTGGTCGAGGTGGGAGCGGAGCTTCCGTCCCATTAGTAGCTCGGCGGGAGTTTTGTTGGTGACGCTGTGAGGTGTGATGTGCTGTAGAAAAAGGATTCGGTTGATTTTCTTGTCGATGTTGTCGTAGTCTACTTTTTGTAGCATTTTCTTGAAGAATTGTACCATGCGCTCAGCCCTACTGTTGGCCGCAGGGTGCGCAGGTGAAGTGAGCACATGTCGGATACCGCAGTCAGCCAGGTACTGCTGAAAGGACAGCGCGGTAAATAGGGGCCCCTTGTCAGATACCAGAACGTCTGGTAATCCGTGGGTTGCAAACAGTCTTTCTAGTCTTTTGATGACCGCTTCGGTGGTCCTGTTCCTCATTTGGTGGATTTTGGGCCAATTCGAGTAGGCGTCTATGGTTAACAAGAAGGTGTGGCCTTTGGTCGGCCCAGCAAAATCTAGATGGATACGGGACCAGGGTCCCTGCGGTGTCTCCCATTCGCTTGGGATTGCCTTTGGTGGAGCGTTGCTTACTTCTTGGCATCTCTGGCAAGTTTTGACCCACGATTCGATTTGTCTGTCGATGCCTGGCTACCACGCGTAGCTTCGTGCGAGGGCTTTCTTGCACACGATGCAAGGGTGGCCATCGTGCAAGGTTCTTAGTAGTGCCTGTTGGAGTCGTTCTGGGATAACGACTCTGTCACCCCAGATGATACAGCCCTTTTGAGAAAACAACTCTGTATGACGACTTTTGAATGGTGCGAAGTCAACTGGTACTTGGTCCAATGGCCATCCGCATTCCACCCAAGTGAGGACTCGTGCTAAAGTGGGGTCGCGTTTTGTTTCTCTCGCGATATCACGGGCAGTTAATGGCGGCATACGAAGTGTCTTGATCTGCAACATTGTCATCGTTGGCGCGGGATTGTTGATGGTCTCTGGAAGCGGTGCACGGCTCAACGCGTGGGCGTGGGGAATAGCTTTACCGGGGCGGTATTGTAGCTCATAATTATAAGCAGCCAAGAATCCTGACTAATGGGTCATCCTGGGAGATAGTATATAGGGGGTCAGCTTATCCCCAGCAATTACCCCCAGCAAAGGTTTGTGGTCAGTCACTATAGTAAAAGCCCGGCCGTACACGTACTCATGAAATCTTTTAACAGCTGATACAATTGCCAGGGCTTCTTTATCAATCTGGCTATAATTTCGTTCGGTTTTCGAGAGTGTCTTTGAAAAATAAGCAACAGGGGCTTCGCTACTGTTAGGCAATACATGGCTCAAAATGGCGCCCACCCTGAAGGGCGATACATCACATGTGATATTTAACGGTAAGGTTTCATTGTACTCCATTAGTACAGCGTCAGAAGTCAGTAGCTTTTTTACATTACGGAATGCCTGCTCTTCTCTATGACCCCACACCCAAAGTGCTTTTTTGTCCAGTAGGCGATGTAAAGGTTCAGCAACAGTCGCCTTGTGCGGCAAAAATACGTTATAGAAATTGATAAGGCCTAGAAATGTCTGGAGGTCGGCCTTATTCCGGGGTCTGGGAGCGTTTTTTATTGCTCTCAATTTGCTATCTGTAGGGTGAATACCCTGACTGTCAATTAAGTACCCTAAAAATTCAACACTATCTGTACACAGCTTGCACTTATTTTTCTTCACCTTAAGGTCTTAGAATTTTTGGAGAACCAGTCTTAAACGATCCCGTAAAATTTTTGGACTGGGGGCAGCAATTAACACATCGTCAAAGTAGGGGACAACGCCTTTGATCCCCTGCAAGAGTCTCTCCATTAGGCTCTGAAAGATCCCCAGGGCTACACTGACTCCGAATTGGAGCCGCATACATTTAAAGGCACCTCGGTGCATTACAATTGTCTGTGCCTGTGCCATTTTTTCATCAACCGGCAATTGCTGATATGCCTGAGCTAAGTCTAGTTTAGCGAAGACTTTTCCGCCCCCCAGGGAATGAAGGAGGTGTTGCACTACCGGCACCGGATATGGATTTTGTTGCAGGGCGTGGCTCAGGGTGGCTCAGTAGTCCCCACAAATTCTACTTGAGCCGTCCGGCTTAATTGGTGTCACGATTGGGGTTTCCCAGGCAGAGTGATCGGTTGGCTTTAACACTCCCTGGGCTATCAACTTATCAAGCTGTTTGTTGATTTTCGGCTTTAGTGCGAACGGAACTCGACGAGGCTTAAGGAGGATGGGAGCTATTTTTGGATTAAGGCTAAAGGATATCGGGGTCCCCTTGTACTCGCCTAGCTTTTCCGCGAAGACGTCCTTGAATTCGTGGGCGAGGTCCTCCTCCCAGTCACTGCCGCCGATTCGGTTAATGCCTGCCACTTCAATGCCGAGTGGTGCGAACCATTGCAGGCCTAACAGGCTAGGCCGGTCCTTGTCGATCACCGTCAGGGGTAAGTACACTGTGCGGTTCTTGAACGAAACCCGGACTCGACTGCATCCTACGACTGGGATCCTGTTCCCCTGGTAATCTTTTAGCACGAGCCTTTGGAATTGAAGGTCTTGGCGCAGGATAGTGGGAATGAGTTGCTTGAGGGTCTTCCAGGAGACCATTGAAAGGGACGATCCCGAGTCGACTTCCATTTGGCAAGGCTGATTTTCGATGGCCACTTTAACTCGAATTTTCTTGGCATCCAATGAAGAGGCGTGGCCGATAGTGATTGTTCAGTGAGCCTCTTCTCGCCTCGTTAGGCGATTCACGGGTGGGTTTCTGTAGGAGTGGTTTACTGGTTCTCGCCTTACAGGACGGTTTCCTGTTGATTGGCGAAAATTGGCCCCCTTCGAGATCTGGCTGGGTCCTAGGAGACTTCTGCAGACCCGTCCGATATGGCCTCGTTTCCTGCACTCGTGGCGGAGCGCGTCGCGGAATTTGCAATCGGAGCGGTAATGGTTGGCCCCGCAGCCAGCGCACGGCTGCTGGGACTTTGGGTAACGGTCCCGATCGGACCGCAGTCGATGGACTTCTTCTTTGTCGCTGTCTGACGACGAAGAGAGGTCCTCATGGTGGGCCGTCGGAAGCTGTCCTTCAGACTTAGGTGAAAGTTCGCAGGCTGGTTGGTGTGTTGGAGTGCGATTTCGGCGTATTTGGGCAGTTGACTTCTTGGTCGCTTCCACTGCCGTAGCCTCAGCGATGGCATCGGCAAGGCTAATGTCGCCCTTAGCCATTATTTTGCTCTGCACATTTAGTGCATCTAATCCTAGAACTACTCGGTCTCTCAAAGCCTCTTCTAGGTCGGCGAAATCGCAGAGGCCTCCCAAATTTCGGAGGTCCCCAACGAAATCGGTAACGCTTTCTCCTTTCCGCTGGTTTCTTTGGTAGAAGTCGTGCTGTCTTATGAGCATTGGAACTATCGGTACATAGTGGGCCCTTAGTAGCGGTTCGAGGATGTCCCAGTCCATGGCCTTCACTTCAGCCGGTTTTGCTACCGCCTTGGCCATCTTGAATACAGTCAGCCCGCAATGTGTTAGGAATACCACCCGTTTCTTCCCGGTTGTGGCATCCTTCAGATTATTCATTTCCAAGAACATTTGGAAATGGTCCATGTAGGACTCCCAGTCCTCTTGTGCTGGGTCGAACGGAGCGGGTGGTACTACACCGCTGGACATGGTTCCGCTGTTGTGTGTTTCAGCCACGTGCTCGGTTGTCTTCTTCGTTGTTTAGTCAGTTCTGACGTCTCCAAATCCCACCTTCATCGTCAGTGTCAAGTCTGGAGCATGGGTGCGAATAATGGAGACGAGCCGGTAGAAACAGTGAACTTCAAACTCTTTATTTACATGGTGTGACAGTTCAAACTGGATGGCTGCTATAGCCTTCCTTATATAGGCAACTTATTAACTATTCAACCAATAGCAATCCGGGAGCGCTAGCTCCGTTAACCAATGAGAATGGCCTGTTAATGGCCAATCAGATTCTCGTGAACAGACCAATCCGATCTTGCCATTAACAGCCAATCAGAAGTGCAGGGCCAGAACCCTGCACTTGACTTCAAGCTCAAAATAACTTTATTTAACATTTATTCATTCACAACACTTATGATTTGTATTCTACCAATCAATCAAGTACTGAAGGTATAATTGTAGTTACTGGGAAGCTAAATGATCAATACAGTTTAAAGTATTTAATTTCCCTGCCCTATCCCATATAGTCTTCAAAAAGATCCAAATGTTGGGTTCTCAAAGAGCAGGAAAGATCTAGTTATATTTTACCACAGCAGAAAAGATCAATGCCAAATTAAAATAAAGCTGGATGAACATTTCAACTTACAAAACTTGATTTAATTGTGGACATGTGTATTAATGTGTTATGTAAATCCATTCTTCTTGCTCAATTTGCAATTCAAAGTATTGTATAATCTTTCTAAAAATGGGTTAATTCAATAACTGAGCTATGCATGTCATATGAACATAGTGTAACTCGAACTCTAAACAAGTGCCATTCAGGATCTCTTTACCTTGATAGAATATCCTTCAACCAACCATACAGAGCAGAAGCTAAAGATCACAAGAGAAAATCTTACAAGACATTTCTAGGCAATTCTAGCAGGAACCCTTGGATATAAATTAGGTTAGAGACGAAGTGATGCCATTTGCATCATAGTTAAGCATTTTGCAGGGATCCTTTTAACAAATGGCCAATCCCTGTAGCAAAATCTGAAAGACATAAAAATCCCACTAATATTTAATGTATGCAGATGTTTAATTTAAACTTAAATGTGGAAATCATGACTCACACTTGCTCCTGGGCCCATAATCATATGAGACCAATTTAGGCTTAAGGCCCTATAATTTATAGTAGGGCAGATTTGATTTCCTAAATCAAACATAGCTCCTTGGTAATGTAGAGGGCTGAGGGGTGGGGGGGGTGGGGGGTGCAAGGACTCCTGCTCCCTGAAGCCAGGAAAAAGCTAGGCCTGTGATCAGTCAAACCAGGCCTGCATGACCAACTCCTGGATGGCTATTCCTGTCCTGCAACTAATTACCTAAATGGATGCAGGCTGTTGAGAGACAGTCACTATTCCCTAATAGAATTTGCCCTCAAGTGCAATTTAATTTTCTCAGAGGTTGTTTTCTACCCCCCCCTCCTTCTTTCTCTTCTACTGACCCACACACAGAATCACTTTCTCCACTCTACACCGTGAAGATCACAGCACCTTCTCTTCAGGGAGACCTGACACCTTTTGCCTCTTCTGCTTTCACTCTTTTTGCCTTCTCCACTTTTAAGGCCTAGTCTCTCCCATAGTATTTTAATCTGTGCCTTCATAATTTCTGCTGAAGAAAACAAGCCCATCCAGAGAGGGAAGGGGAATTAAATGCCAGGCTGCAGGTCTGGCATGCTACAAACAAGTTTCACTTCTCCAGGTTAGCTTATTATCCTCTACGTATCTTGAAAAACCTACCTTCTTTTTTCACTGGTAAGTACAGCCATTCTTACTTATGTACAACTAATTCTGGATGTCTGAAAGTTTTCTTGATGACATCGTTTAAAGTGAGGAGCATCAAGTTTAGAAAGAAATACAGGAATGTTCTTGTACCGAAACTTAGGCACTTGATGGAGCTGGTGTAGAGAAAGTTCTTGATGGTTTGGGCCCCATATTTCTATCAGCAAGTAATTGCACTTTTCTTACAAAGAAAAGATGGAGGCTGTATCAAGAAAAGCTGATAAAAATGCCTGTATCATTGATGAGACATTTTTCTTCCTGTGTCAAGACCAAGGGGAATAGCTTCAGATCTGGGCATCTTTTCTGTGGTGGTTGGGACTGAATGTGGTATATGCAGCTTACTGAAATGTAATTTTTAAGATGTATTTTTTTTTTCATAATAGATAGGATTCAGCATTTTCTGTACCTCTGCTTTTCTGTTCCTTAATTTGCACATGTTCCTTGTTAGGATGTTTTTCTTCAAGGTTTTCCAATGGGGTGGTGGTTGGTTTATATATTATTAGTATTTATACTTTATATCACTTCCATTTGATAAAGTCACCAAGGCAGTATTCCACAAACTGAAAATAAAATAAAAGCACTTTGTTATCAAACAATATAATGCAATCAATCATTTTACTGAAGACTTTCAAGAAATGGGTCCCTGGTTTCTCTTAAAGCAAAAGAAGCATTTTTAAATAACAAGAATGATTCCATCAGCTGCCAAATCTTCGTACCAATTTCTCTGAAATTATTTCTCAGTGCTGACATGAGGTGTGCTGCAGCCTTTTTAGATGAGAGAGAATTAATGGCCACTGGCCAGGGAGGAAAAGAAATCTATGAGCAACACTAATAATCGAGCACACTAATGAATTTTAGACTAATTATGCTAAGTAATCCCATGCCCACACACCAGCCATGTGAAGATGCGAAGACTGAGAGATGATGGCAGGGAATTTCACCCAGGGAATTTCACCCAGGGAATTTCATGGCTTAACAGGAATTTAGACCAGGGATGTGTTCTTCTGTATCCAACACTCTACCCGCTCCCCAAGTTGGTCTCAAATCTAAATGGCTGCAAGCTTTTTCCTCAAATTATAATCTCAGCAGGCTTTAATTAATAAAAGGGTAAAGGTAGAGCATGAGTGATTCAAGTCCCTAAAAATATATATGCCAAGGTTGCTGGTTTAAAGTCTTGTAGCACATTCAGTTCAGATGTGTTTCTTCTCTTAAAAGGGATGTTCTCCTCTTTGATATATCTATGCGAGGCAGTTTTGTCTATCTCTAGTGCTTAAGATACATTGCTAGGAAGCAGAATAAAATAAAAGTTCAAATTTCGCCTTAGTCACAAATCCAGCTGGGTAACCTTGGGCCAGCCCAATCCACCTCACTGGGTTGTTGTGGGGAAAATAGGAAGAGGAAGATATGTTGGATATATTTGGTGTCTTGAGTTATCTGTAAAAATAATAGATGGGGATACAAATTAAATAAATAGAATGGAGACTGACCTTAGCAATTTTCTCAATAACACACACGGTGATGTGCTCTAATCAAGGTGACAGATCTTTCTACCTTGAAAATGAATACTATGACAGCTTCACATTTTGATGTCTTTAAAAGAAACATTTATTCTCTGCATTAGATCTTATATTAAGGTTTTACATAGGTAGATTAATTACAGTATAAGAAGGAAGAATTTCAGAAAAAGGGGCATATGAATCCAAAATCCTAACTTTTGAAAGCAGTTTTACAGCATGTCATTTCCCAATTGCTAAGCTGTACTTTTCTAAAACATGGATATGCTTTACTGTACTCAATTTTTTAGGGTTTGGAATGGAAAGGACAAGTAGCTTTTTCAAATAATGAATTTATGTACAAATGGGGAAATATTGTCTCTTGGAAAAAATAGCCAATGTGCA
Source organism: Hydrophis major (assembly GCA_033807585.1). Lineage (NCBI taxonomy): Eukaryota > Metazoa > Chordata > Lepidosauria > Squamata > Elapidae > Hydrophis > Hydrophis major. The sequence continues at coordinate 133,358,220 of CM066330.1, forward strand.
TCAAAGTAAAACATTCAGAGAGAAACCTAAAGTATAAATGTCGGGATATATATGAAGAGAGATATTTAAATTCATAAAATATTTGCTCAAGATTTTACTGTGTTTGTGTTCAAAGAAAAGACAATTATTGTGATGTTTTTATTTTATACAATAAAATGGTTTTAACTATACAAGAATTCATAGTTCATGTGAAAATTAATTCTTTTCTTCCAAGAGTATAAGGATAACACATTTTAGAATGAAGCATTACGAACACAAAATGATGTGGTTCATGCATATGTCTTTAAAATATTTGTCTTGATCAGGAGTTTTTTTAAAAAATTGGCTTTATATTTTGCCTTTTTTGGTTGTGTAGCCACCAACCTTACTGACAAATTGTGCTAGCCAGGATTAGGATACAAACTAGAAGTGAAGTGACTTTGAAGTAGAAAATGCAGGATAAATAACAGAAAATGGTTATTCCCAACCAGGGCATGCACCTTCTATGAAATTGCTTTTTCCTTTGTGGTTCAGTTGTGTATTGTTCTATATATATAATACTCCCACGGAAGGTTTCTACAATATTTCTGTTTTGCTTTTGCTTTTCTGAACAGTTTTCCTTGGATAAGAAAACAAACAAACAGAAAAACCAGGAAAGCTCAGCTTACCGTGTCATCAGGTCCTTCCCTAAAACTATCTTGGGAGGCGTGGGGTAAAATGTAATTCCTCATGTAAGAATTGTGTTGCTCAAGTTGATCAGGGTTTCTTCTATCTCAGAATGCTGGTAACATCAAAATTAGAAGTTCTTGTGGACACAGGGCACTTTAAAAAATACTTAGGATCCAGAAGGGTATTGCTTCTGAAAAACAGAGGGTCAAGTGCTTACCTAATATTATTGATAGATTTATCCCCTGGAAACTAATTTAATCTAGTGACTTGTTAAACCTGAGGTCTGCCTGGAAACAAGAAAAGGTTAGGATCTGTTCTGCTTCTGAAAAACAACATTGAAAGACAGATGAATTAGCAGGCTTTCTGCTGTGAGGAGCAACTCTTCCCCCACCCCCCCCAGAGTTAAAATATTCTCAGCTCTCCAGCAAATTAAATTTCTCGAACAGTTATGCAACCGCAAAAGAGAATCTTAGGAATGACTATAAAAGTATATCTTTTGTATTTGTACCTACACACACATCTTATTTCTCTGGCACCTACACAGGCAACCTGGAGGGAGAATGTTCTACTTTCAGACACTTCTCTAGTGGTTGGGGACAGGGAACAGTATAGATGCCATGCTGTACCTTCCGCTGTTAGTTCAAATGTGATCATTCTATGGTCTTAACATAATCCAAATCAAAACGGAAAGGATCTTCTGGGCAAAGGTGTCCCTCTCCCATGACAATGGATAATCGCTGCCTTTCCCATCTCTCTCTACCACTCCCCCCGCTTTGCTTTTCCAACCGGTTTCCCTAATTATTTCATTTTGCCAAGGAGCTGGTTCATCATTCTTCTCCTCCCAGCATCCTTTGATTTATCTTTCTGTCTGAAGCGCAGCTCTCTCCTCCTCCTCCTCTTTCTCCCACGGGAATTCAATTTTCATTCATTTTTCTGCTTTGCTAGATTGATATAGACCCTCTGCCCTGGTTCATATTACTCACCGCAACCAGGAGTGCAATACTGCAGAAAAGCTAGCCTTGAAGGGAGATTTTTTTTCCATGCTCAAGAAAAGGGCAAGCACCTTCCCTGCAGAAGAATGAGATATGGTTTTCACCCTTCTGATTTTTCTTCCACCTTTGCTAAATGTAACCTTTCATAATATTTCTTGGATCTTATTTATGGCTGTTTTAAATATATGTCTGTGTGTGTGTTTCCTGGTCTCTCTCACACACAAATAAACAAACAAACACACACAGACACAAACACACAAGAGTTTGGTTGGAAGTAAAAATAAAAACCGTGAGTTTCACAAACTTTCATCATGGTCATAAACTTCTATCATGGTCATCACTTAGGGATTTCTAAATCTGGGCGGACAAAACCAAAGTGAGTATTTGAAAATGAGTATGCAGGTGAATAAATGGCACTGCCATTTTTGCACTGCCTGGTTTGCTGACTCTACAGATTCTTCAGGATTTCTTTTATTCTGTCTCGTTGCAGAAATGTCTTCTCTTAGAAAATGAATCTCTTCTTGCAAATTGCAATACACTTGATATCATTTTAAATATGTTCGTTTGTGTTAAGTTCTGCGCATGGGCACAAGGAACGGAGACGAGACGGTGAACAGTGAACTTCAACTCTTTATTTATCATTCTGAACAGAGCAAAACCTTAGGGCAACAGCAGCCCTTTTATAGGCAAGCTGCTGCTCTAGTAACCAATAAGAGACGTGGAGTGTTAACCCCCTTAACCAATGAGAGTGGCTCGCTAACAGCCAATCAGATTCTCCTGAATGGACCAATCCTATATCGCTATTATCAGCCAATCAGAAGTGCAGGGCTAGAACCCTGCTATTTTCTAAAGCTTTTGATAAACTTTATTTAAGTGTTTTATTAGTTCATAACACCCCTTCCCCCCGAGTTCCGTTTGGGGGGTGCGGTGATGTAATCTCTGAGGTAGGAAGGTTGCTGTGACTGTCTATTGGATTTACGCTGTCCCACTGGTTCTTGTCCGTAAGCCTGTTTTGGTGGGGCGTTTTCAGGCAAGTTGGGTGCCAGCGGTTCCTCGTTGGAAGACTCGGTGCCGCTAATATTCTCGTCGTTGTCTTCTGGCCCTTGCGGGCTTGCCTCTGTTGAGGTGTTCCTCTGTGGTGAGGTCACACACTTCCTTGATCCTTCTTCATTATTTATGCCCGATTGTTGACTTCTTTCGTTCCTGCTTTCCGCCATCTTGAAATCGGTTTCTTCGACATCCCCTCCCCCCTCAGTTTGGGAGTTACCAGAAACTAAGTTGTAGCCTCGAGTGAAGCTGATCTATATGGCGTTTCCATATTTTTCTGTCGCAGGTTTTCACCCAGTACGACCTGGGTCCAGTGGCTTGAATAACAGTGGCCTCGATCCACAACGGTTCACCGGAAAGGTTTCTGGCGAAAACTAAGTCACCTATCTTGAACTCGCGGCATTTTCCGCTAGATCCACAGGGTTTCTCTGGCTCGTAAGATGGGTGAAGCCGGTTGAGGTGGGAGTGGAGTTTGCGTCCCATCAATAGTTCCACTGGAGTCTTGTTGGTGACGCTGTGTGGAGTGATGTATTGGAGAAGGAGTATTCTATTTAACTTATCTTCAATGTCCCCATAGTCCATTTTGTAGAGGGTTTTTTTCACAAACTATACCATGCGTTCGGCTCTTCCGTTAGCCACAGGGTGCACTGGCGAAGTTAGCGCATGGCAAATACCGCGGTCCGCTAAGTATTGTTCAAAAGGGAGCGCGGTAAACTGGGGTCCGTTGTCGGATACCAGAACGTCTGGCAGTCCATGCATCGCGAATAATCTGTTCAACTTCTGGATGACGGACTCGGTTGCGGTACTCTTCATTTCGTGGATCTCAAGCCAGTTTGAATAGGCATCCACTGTTAATAGGAACATATGTCCCTTAGTAGGTCCCGCAAAGTCAATATGGATGCGGGACCACGGACCCCGAGGTGTTTCCCATTCTGTTGGAGTTGCTTTTGGTGGGGCACTGCTAACTTCCTGGCACTTATAACAAGTCTTTACCCAGGCTTCGATCTGTTTGTCGATGCCCGGCCACCACGTATAGATTTGTGCGAGCACTTTCATGTGCACGATGCCGGGGTGGCCCTCATGCAGTGTCTTTAATACCGCTCGTTATAACCGCTCTGGGACGACGACTCTATCCCCCCATAGGATGCAGCCTTTTTGCGAAAAAAGTTCTGTTTGCTGATTCTTGAAGGGGATGAAGTCATCAGGGGTTTGATCTACTGGCCATCCTCATTTGACCCAGCTAAGGACTCGCTTTAAGATAGGATCGCGTTTTGTTTCGATCGCGATATCTCTAGCTGTTAGCGGCGGTGAATGTAGCATTTCAATCTGGAGCATTGTAAGGGTTGGAGCTGGGTCATCAACGGTTTCCGGAAGTGGTGCACGGCTCAATGCGTCAGTGTGGGGAACGGCTTTCCCCGGACGGTGTTGCAGCTTATAATTGTACGCAGCCAAAAACTCCGACCAGCGAGTCATTCTAGGTGATAATATATAGGGGGTTGGCTTGTCTCCCACTATAATCCCCAGCAAAGGTTTGTGGTCAGTAACAATAGTAAAAACTCGTCCATAAACATATTCATGAAACTGTTTAACAGCAGATACAACAGCAAGAGCCTCTTTATCGATTTGACTATAGTTACGTTCAGCCTTTGATAAAGTTCTTGAAAAATAGGCAATAGGGGCTTCACTACCGTTTGGTAACACATGGCTCAAAATGGCTCCTACTCCAAATGGTGACGCGTCACATGTGATTGTTAAAGGCAAAGTCTCATTATACTGCATTAAAACAGCATCTGAAGTTAATAGGTTTTTCACTTGTCAGAATGCGTGCTCCTCTCGGTGCCCCCAAACCCAGGTTGCTTTTTTGTCGAGAAGCCGATGTAGGGGCTTGGCTACAGTCGCTTTGTGGGGCAGGAAGATGTTGTAAAAATTAATAAACCCCAGGAAAGCTTGGAGATCAGTCTTATTTCTGGGTCTTGGGGCGTTCTTGATTGCTCTTAACTTGCTACTGGTGGGGTGAATACCTTGTTTATCGATTAGGTACCCCAGGAACTCTACTTTATCTCTACACAGTTGACATTTATTTTTTTTAACCTTAAGGCCAGAGTCTTTAAATTTCTGGAGGACCAGTCTAAGACGCTCCTTTAGTATTTCTCTATTCGGGGCAGCAATTAAAACATCATCAAAGTATGGTACGACCCCTTTTATTCCCTGTAATAGTCTCTCCATCAAGCTCTGAAAGATCCCTGGGGCCACGCTAACTCCGAATTGGAGTCGGTTGCACTTAAAAGCGCCTCGGTGCGTAACGATCATTTGTGCCTCTGCTGTTTTTTTTTATCAACAGGCAGTTGTTGGTACGCCTGTGTTAAATCCAATTTAGTGAAGACTTTTCCACCCCCCCCCCAGGGAATGGAGGTGTTGTACCACCGCACCGGGTAAGCGTTCTGTTGAAGGGCATGATTCAGGATGGCATGGTAGTCACCACAAATCCTTAACGATCCATCCGGTTTGATGGGTGTTACGATTGGGGTTTTCCAAGGAGCATGGTCAGTTGGTTCTAAAACACCCTGGGCTATTAATTTATCAAGCTGCTTGTCAATCTTTGGTTTAAGGGCAAAAGGGACTCGACGAGGCTTAAGGCAGATGGGGGCTACTTCAGGGTTAAGGTTAAATGATATCGGGGTCCCCTTGTACTCACCTAGTTTGTCTGCAAAGACGTCCTGGAATTCCTGGATGAGGCCTCCTCCCAGTCGTCGCTGCTGGTTTGGTGAATGCCAGCTACCTCAATCCAAAGTGGAGCAAACCATTGAAGGCCTAACAAGCTAGGCCAATCACGGTTGATGACGGTCAATGGTAAAGATGCAGTATGATTTTTGAATGAGACCTGGACTAGGCTGGATCTAATGACCGGAATTCGGTTTCCTTGATAGTCCTTGAGAATGATTCTTTGCCGCCGGACGGCAGGGATTAATTGTTTAAGGGTCTTCCAGGAAACCATTGAGAGGGAGATCCTGAATCAACTTCCATCATGCAGGGCTGGTTTTCGATGGCAACCTTCACTCGGATCTTCTTTGCATCTAATGATGATGCGTGACCAATCGTGATGGTTTGGTGTGCCTCTTCTCATTTCGTTGAATGGGCTAGTGTTTTATTTCTGTAGGCGTGGTTGTTCCATTGGTGGTTGGAATGTTCCCAATTCACAGGACGACTTCCTGTGGGTTGGTGGTAGTTGGTCCCCCTCTGAAGTGGGCTGGATCCTAGCTTGCTTCTACAGACCTTTCCGATGTGGCCTCTCTTCCCACAAATATGGCAGAGCGCGTCGAGGAATTTGCAGTCTGATCGTGGGTGGTTTGCCCCACAACCTGCGCATTGATACTGCAGTCTCTGGTTACGCTGGTTGGTCTCGTTCAGACCGGAGCCGGTTGACTTCTTCCTCATCACATTCTGATGATGATTCGAGGTCCTCGTGGTGGGTTGCCATTGCATGTCCCTCAAAGCGAGGTGAGGTTTCACCAGCGAGTTGGCAGAGCGGGGCGTTGGTGCGGCGCATTCAGGCAGCCGACTTCCTGGTTGCTTCTGCTGCAGTAGCATCAGCGATGGTATCTGCAAGGCCGATGTCGCCTTTCGCCATCAGTTTACTTTGCATGTGTGGTGCATCTAAACCCAGAACTATTCGGTCTCTTAGAGCTTCTTCGAGGTCGGCGAACCCGCAGAGGCCTCCCAGGTTCCGGAGATCCGCAATGAAATCTGCAACGCTTTCTCCTTTCCGCTGGTCTCTCTGGTAAAATTCATGTCTTCGGACAAGCGTTGGTATGGTAGGTGCATAGTGGGCCCATAGGAGGGGCTCGAGGACGTCCCAATCCATGGATTTCACCTCAGCCGGTTTCGCCAGTGCCTTGGCCATCTTAAAAACGGCAGGTCCGCAGTGAGTCAGGAATACCGCTCACTTTTTTCCAGTAGTGGCATCCTTCAAGTTGTTGGTCTCCAGAAACATCTGGAACCGGTCTATGTATGAGTCCCAGTCTTCTTATGCCGGGTCGAATGGAGCGGGTGGTATGGTGCCGCCGGTCATGGTTTCCACCGTTGATGCACCTTCAGCCACGTGCTCTGTTTAGTGCTCTGTAGTGTTCAGTCAGCTCTAACGTCTCCGCATCCCATCCTCGTCACCAGTGTTAAGTTCTGCGCATGGGCGCAAGGAACGGAGACGAGACGGTGAACAGTGAACTTCAACTCTTTATTTATCATTCTGAACAGAGCAAAACCCTAGAGCAAAAGCAGCCCTTTTATAGGCAAGCTGCTGCTCTAGTAACCAATAAGAGACGTGGAGTGTTAACCCCCTTAACCAATGAGAGTGGCTCGCTAACAGCCAATCAGATTCTCCTGAATGGACCAATCCGATATCGCTATTATCGGCCAATCAGGAGTGCAGGGCTAGAACCCTGCTATTTTCTAAAGCTTTGATAAACTTTATTTAAGTGTTTTATTAGTTCATAACAGTTTGGACTGCTGTATATGTGTGCTTCAAAATCAAGACAAACTCTAGAAAGCAGCAGGGCATTCAAATTTTTGTCCATTTCTCCTTATGGACCAAAGATGCTTGAATGTGCCCCAGATAATAGGAAACAACTGGGTAAGAGCAGAGCTATATAAATATTTCAGATGTTCTATTGAAAGGCACGGACCTGTGAGTTTTTAACATCATGAATCCTATCCGTCTGATCTGGCTATTTGATTCTAATCGATTCTAATGTCTAAAACAAATCAGACTGGTTTTCCACAGCAGCCATTTGAATTAGTCCAGGCTTGATTGCTACACGCCTATTAAAAGCACATTCTGTAGGGAAAAGGCTAGTACTGTTCAACACACACACACACATACACAGTCAGATGCCGCTAAGCTTGCAAGATCTGTTGGGACCATAAATTTCAGAATTTACATGCTGGGTGGGAAATTCTGGGATTTGTAGTCCTAAAATATCTGAGGGGCTAAAGAAAACTCTGGAGATTGAAGAGGGCTCACTTATTCTTTAATTGGTCGATCGGGTGATTTTAGGAGCATCATTGGAGACAATATTTCCAATGTCCCAGGAAGTCATTCCTTCTTGTTCCTGGTTTCCTAGGATATGAATATGATCCTTCAGGTTACACCTCCTGCCTCTGTTGGATGCAGATATTGTGCATCTCACATTAAATGAAACAGTTCTCAATCATGCATGCTAGAAAATTTTGGGGGGTTTGAGTTCATCTTGATGATGCTTTCATGAGCTTCTGTGATCTGTGCAATGCATCCTAACAACTCCAAAGTCACAAATAAGAAACACAAGCATGCAACTTTTTTAAAAAAATATTTTATTTGCTGAGGGCCGAAATCAAAAACCTAACTAGAACAAATGAAAGACATTGCTAATCCTCTATTTTTTTATACTCACTGTGAGTGGGCTGATGGCAATTGGTCGCTCCCAAGCTGCCACAGCACTTTCCCTGCTAATGTTCCCGGGCAACTGATATTACAAACTTTTTATCATCCATACTGGAGGTAATATATGGTCATCATGATTAATAGCTTGTTCTTTTAATCCTGGATTTCAGCAGGGGGTGCAGAACTTGGGTTCTCCTTGCTGTGGCATTATTTCTTAGATAATTATGCTTTAGTGATTTGGCTTGTGCATCAGCTCCAGTATGGCTATCTAATTCTCATAGCTGTTGCTAGGATTGCTTTTATGAAATTGACTATAGTTCTCCTGCCAAGATGTAGCTGCATTAGAAGGAGTGCTGATTCTTATTGCAGAGTAGAGTGTGTGTGTATGTGTGTGTGTGTAATAGATATATAAATTAAATTTATATGTCAATACACTTAGGAGGCTGTTGTATGGGGAGGGCCTCTTGCCACACTAAAGAGACCCTGCAGTTCTGCTCTTCCCCTGGACAGCTGACTCCTAGAGCTAATGGTGCCTGGAAGATCTGCAGCTCAGTTCCCAGTAGATTCATATTTTGGCCCTCTCTGGGCTGCCTCCACTGGCACACTTTAACTCTGAGGCTGACTTGGGCTAAGAGTCATTAGCTTTGATGCTCCCAGGCTGGCTGGATGATGATCCTATACATCTGCAGGGAATGCTCCAGCGAGTCCTTTCTTTTTCATTAGGCAGCAATTGAACACAAGGTTTTAAAGATGTAATTTTCAAGAGTTTGGCAGCTGTTTTCAGCCTGAATTCCAGGTGCTCTTTTGCAAAATAAGCCAAGTGGCCATTTGGAGAGAGGGAAAAAGAAATGGGAGGAGTATGTATAAAAATAGGATTATCAGATCTGGGCTGCAAGAATCTGGAAGACCACACCATGGCAACAGTGAGTACAGAGATCCTTGATAGCCCTATTTTTTAAAAAGTCGATGGACCTTAAACACATTCCAATGGTACAAAAAACTAGAAATTGATCTTAGGGCGTAAACACATCAAAGCAACCCACTATGACACCAGTAATATTTTACATCAAATATGGTACCTACCCTAGAAGATAAATTCTTGCAAAGCCCAGCTACAAGAGAAAAGGTCAGAGAGTTTTCATTCTATAGTGTGACATATAAGTGGACATGGGAGGAAACGAGGAAGTGAGATATATGGCCATTCATCCAAAATTTCTTTAATCCATTACTTTCCATTTCATAAACTACAAAATAAGAATGATTATTTACACCTCGAGGGTCAAACAACACATTTATACACAGAAGGGTTGTAATCATGACAGCAGTTAGTAGGTACAAATGTTTCTCCATAAACGGTAGAACCATTAACCTTGGTAGCTCTGAGTAGAAAAGATAATGAGGTACTCAAGGACACTTCTCTCATCTGGGCCACACCAGAGTATTGGCCTTCAAATCCCACAATCTCTAGACAGCTCAGTCTGGGTCTTGCAGATCTGTGGATCTGCAACAGGAGATCCCCAACCATAGGTTGGGGGAAGCTGGTCAGAATACATTGCAAGTAATCCTCAACTTACGGCCATGATTGATCCCCAAATTTCTGTTGCTAAGCGAGTTAAGTGAGTCTTGCCCCCATTTTACAACCTTCCTTGCTACAGTTGTTAAGTAAATCAGTGCAGTTGTTAAGGAATGTGGCTTCCCCGTTGACTTTGCTTGTCAGAAGGTTGCCAAAGGGGATTACGTGACCCTGAGACACTGCAACCGTCATAAATACGAGTCAGTTGCCAAGCATCTGAATTTTAATCATGGGATGGGATGCAACGGTCGCAAGTGTGAAAAATGGTCATAAGTCTGTTTGTTTTTCAATGCTTTTGGTCTCTAAACGAACTATTGTAAGGCGAGGACTACCTGTAGAAGCAGAGGGGATGCTATTATCAAGAATGAATTGGAATGTTGCCCCATGAGAAAAATTATTTCATTGTATTTATTTCCTCCAAAAGACATGGGGGTATGGTTGACATATGATGTCATCAGTACAAATGGAATGAGACTTTTTTGACTTTTGTGAGGTTGGAAAGGCTTTTAAAAAATGAAACAGATATGTTAAACCTATTGAAAACATCATATATATTTTGCTAATGTCTATCTTGTTTAATCTCAGTGAAAAATCTTAGGACTGAGAATAATACTTTACTATGGAAATGCACCCTATTTTGAAAATGTCTCATAATGCAAGATTGGCTGTAGTTACTCATCAGTCAGGGCCACTCAATATTATCAGATTCTCTGCTCTATATTGTTTCTCTGTGGGTGAGCAAGATACTTAACTCAATTACTGAATCAGTCCATTAATTCAATTTCTGAATTAACCTATTTTTAATTTGTTGAATATTTAACTAACTGAAAGGACTGTGATTTCACAACACTACTCACCCCCACACAATTAACCCACATCAAAATGAATCAAGATTGCCATGCTGTAGGAAGGCAACTTGGTTAAGTGTGTGATATAAATCCAGGCATGGTGTTTAAGAAAAACTGGAAGCAGTGAAGTTTAAATTCACTGTCACATTGCATGTAGTATTTGCTGAAAAAGAAATTCTTCAATACTATGAGCAGGAGGATAGATTTTAGTATCAAAATCTGATATGTAAGACTTCCAAAACAATGATTATTCTGGACCAATAAGAAATGCCCCTTCAATCAAAGCACAACAGATCCTAATATTATAAGCAGCCATGTTCAGTTCCTATTTGTAGCTAGATCATCTGGTAGGGCACCGGCAAGAAACCTAGGAGAAGATTCAGAACTTCAACCTCCTAATAATTCAGCCTCTTGCAGCCTGTCTGCCATATTTATCCATTGTGTCACTACATTTGTCTCTTCCAGGGTAGGAATCAGAGGTGATATTCAGCAGGTTCTGGCCAGTTCTGGAGAACCGGTAGCAGAAATTTTGAGTAGTTCAGAGAACTGGCAAATATCACCTCCGACTGGCCCTACCCCCATCTATTCTCTGCCTCCGGAGTCCCAGCTGATTGGCTGGGTCTTCTTTTGTTGCCCTGCGCAGGAGAACAGAACTGGAAAGCAGGTTAGTGGGCTGGGGTGGGAATGGGGATTTTACAGTATCCTTCTCCTTCCATGCCCACCAAGCCACGCCACGCCACACCCACAGAACTGGTAGTAAAAAAATTTGAATCCCACTCCTTGTAGGAATTCATTTTTTAACCAGCTGCACTGCATTTTTTAACCAGCTGAAATCTGCGAAAACTTAGCTATTCTATATTTTCTTGGCATCAGTCAAACTTCAAATATTTATTTTCTTCTGGAAAGGGCTGCAGATTCAAGTTTACAATGCCAGGATGCTCAGTGTTTCTCAGCCTTAGCAACTTTCAGGTGTGTGGTCTTCAGTTCCCAAAATTTCCCACCAATTGAGTTAAGTTACTTTGCATTAAGAACCAGGAGCCTGGGCTTAGCCTGCTTCTTGTGACCCTTCCTAGCATTTCCCTCCCCCTCGCTACTCTAATGAGTAGCCCAAATTTCAGGGGACCCATTATTTTTCTGAACTGAAACATTCCTTGGGTTGCCTAAGCCATAGAGAAATATGCTGTGCTCTTCTCCAAATACAGTTGATATCTTAACTTCAGATTATTATGTAGAACAATCTACTTGTACTTTAAACTCAGATCTCCCTGAAAGTCCCCTGGAATCACTATTTTTGCATTTGTTTTGGACTCTTGGGGACCTGAATGTTACACTTTATTGACCGTAAACTATTATAATACAACATATAATTCTGTTTGTCCATCCAATATCTATCTATCTATCTATCTATCTATCTATCTATCTATCTATCTATCTATCTACCTACCTACCTACCTACCATATCTCTGTCTGTCCATCCTTCTGTCTGTCCATCCATCCATCCATATCTGTCTCTGTCTATCTATCTGCCTGTCTGTCTATCTATCTATCTACCCATCCATCCATCCGTATCTCTCTCATCTATCTATACTATAGCAAGGGTCTTCAAACTTGGAAAGTTTAAGACTTGTAGACTTCAACTCCTAGAATTTCCCAGCTAACATGACTGGAGGAGGAATTCTGGGAGTTGAAGTCCACAAGTCTTAAAGCTGTCAAGTTTGAAGATCTCTGATCTATAGTGTCTATCTATCATCTATCAACTATCTATCCATCCATCCAGCCATGCATATCTCTCCCTTATATCTATAGTGTCTGTCTGTCTGTCTGTCTGTCTGTCTGTCTGTCTGTCTATCTATCTATCTATCTATCTATCTATCTATCTATCTATCCCCCGTCAATCAATCATCCATCTATTTATCATCACATTTAGTGATTAAATGGAAGTTTCCATAGTAATGGAAATCAAAAGCCTAGAACAGTGGGGCTGAGTATTTCAGTTAATAGTCTATACTCGTAAGGAACTTCTTTTTCTTGCTTTCTTTCCCCACAGATCTCTCCCTCCCACCCACCCCCCGACGCCAATTTGGTATTTCCTCCCAATTATTCTGGCTCCAAAAGAAATGTAATTTTTAGACTCCTCATTTTCAATGCTCCCCTGTGGCGAGGAGATAGCTGTGATAATTCCTTGGGCCACAGTGATCAATTTGTACAGCATTTTGTCAGCAAAATCAGGTCACTTGTGGTGACTGGGATGTTAGCTCATCCAATTGGGATTTTTTTTGGCCTGTGACCCCTAAGGAAATGGATAGGGTGCTCTCTTGGGTGCCCACATGCCATTTGGACTCCTGCCTTTCCTGGTTTGCTCAGGAAGTGGATAAAGTGGTGATCTCAGTTCCTCATTGCTACAGGTGGAGTTCCAGACACCTTGAAAGAAGAGATTGTGGTCTGCTCCCCCCCTCCTAAAAAAGCCATCCCTTGATCCAGGTTTGAGATGAAGATTATGTTAGAGCACAGATATTAGGAAGCAAATTCACCTAGAGGATCCATAGCTCCTGCTGAAACTGGTGTGCCAGTTACCTGAAGCAAGTGGATCTAGATACAGTTACTCTTATCAGTACCCAGTTGGACTATGTAATGCATTCTACTTGAGCCTTCCCTCAAAAACTACTCAGAAATTACAGTTGGTTCGAAATGCAGCAGCCTCTGGTACTAGTACATAATACTAGTTTGAATGTACAATTGGTTTGGATGTACAATTTAACACTCTTAAACATCTAAAGCCCTCTGTGGCTTAAAGTCCCAATATCTGCAAAATGGTTTATTGCAAACAGTACTGGGCCAACTTATTAGATCAAACAATGAGAAACTCTTATTGATCTGCATTTTTTCAAAGGATCAGTGAGTTGAAATGAGAACTGTTCTATGGCAATGCCCAATATTATGCAACTTCCACCCAGTAAGGATCTGGCTAATCATCAGGAAAGTGTCCTTTGAAACAACTTTTTCAGCAGCTTTGAAAACATTATCAAACATTGATAATATTTTCAAAGCTACTGAAAAAGTTGTTTCAAAGGACTCTTTCCTGATTTTATCATGCCATCTCCAACTACTTTCCCCCCTTGGTTTTCGTTCTTAAGTTTGGTTGGTACTTTTTGAAATCAAACTTTGTATTTAATAAACCATTGGCTATTTTTTTTATAGTTTTCTCAAAGATTTATTGTGGCTACTTTAATTGTTTTTTTATATTCTATGTAATTTGCTGAGAGGTTTTTGTTGTTGTTGTTGCTGTTTATTGTACCAGGATAGATGTCTGTAAAATAAATAGATACATAAATTTCATTACCAAATTGTAGGGGTGCCTCATAAACATTCACTGCCCATTACTGCTTGAGCTTTGAGTAACTTTGAGTAACATCACTCTTGGATTATACCAAAATGGAATGGATCAGAGATTAACCTGAACATACTATGACTGCCTAAGTATCTGCCACCAGCTATGGAATGAAGTTGCCTCTTCTCCTAACTTCGACAGGTATATTACAACATAATCCCATGTTTCCTGCATTTCTGAGTTTAGTGTAATCTTCAGTGATACCAATGAAACAATTCCTTATGCTGATAATACAAAAACAAAAATAGAATGACTTATTTAGAGGGCAAACAACTTCTGTAAAAAGGAAGGAAGGTAAAGTCATATATGTGTACATTTAAACAATTAAGGATTTTCAAATAACTGAATCATGGCAATGCATGTCCTAGATGCATAGCTCAATATTGATCCATTAATTGCTACCAAGACCTTAGCTGACAGATATTTCAATTAACTATACTGAACCTACAATAATAGCTTTGCCAAGTGATTTTTCCAGGGTCAGAAATATGAGCTTCTGTATGTCAAAGCTGACTAAAGGCATCACTCTTTTCCCATCTTCTACTTGCCCATTGACTGAATTCCAATGATCTATCAAGTCAGTTACAGTATCAAGGAAACAAATATAAACCAGTATTTGCTTGGGGCAAATGTCTTCTGGGAAATAGTAATCTCTGCTTTCCCCATCTTAATACCCAGATATTACTAATACAATAAGTTGTTTCACAATGGTCATGATAATAGATGTGAATAAGAATCAAACTATAGGTTATAAACTATCATTGGTATAACAAGCAATAGGATAATTAGAAGACTCTGGGGTATTTAGATAAGACCCGCTTTCTGTGTTTTAGAGCCATACTGGCTGAGAAGTGCATCAAAAGAGCATCATATGCTCACAAATACTTGTATAAATGCAGATCTTGCTTTTCCTCATGATGTGCACAAGTCAAGTTCTTCCACTGCTAGCTTGAATGCAGTCTTTATCATTTGACATAGCAATACACAGAGCATTCTGTCAACCTCTTTCAGAAGCAGTGGGGCTGCAACTCATTCAAAATAAAAATAAAAAATCTGTGAGTTCTACTTCCAATTTATCTGGAAAGCATCAACTTAGAAAATTAAGAAAAAAAGTTAATTACTGTTACATCAGTATCATGTTCATTTGATTCTAACCAAAATTGTATATTACCTGTAGCACTTAGATGTTTTTTTTTTTTTGCATTTTCCTGTTTCTTTTCAAGCCTTTTAGCCAAGTAATTATTTTGTTTCTCTTTGCTGTTGTACAAGCCATCTTCAACATGGTCCCTTCTAGACTGTGGGACTATGTCTTCTATCATCCTGAAATCGAATTAGCATGGTGTAATAACTTGAACCTCTGACCAAGGGCAGAGCAAACCAGGTTTAAATTCTGATTCATTTACTTTTGAGGTTCATTTGAGGATTCAAGTGGAACAACAACAATATCTCAATTAATGCACCCCATAAGTGTGTGAGAATAAATTGGAGGAAGAAGAGAACTATATATGTGGCCATTATCTTGGAGGAAATATGAATTTCACATATAATTAATTTATCTATTCCTCCAAGAACAGTGATCCAAGGAGTACTATTTTTAAAAGCCCTCTCTATTCCCCTATCTCCCCACATATTCCTCTATTGTTTTAAAATAAAGAGAAGCTTTATTTTTATATATTTTTAGGGGGAGGGGAGGTGGAGAAATCCATAATGAATCTGAACATGTGTTGACTTACAGTCCAGTTAGATGAAGAAGAAGAATTTTGCTTGGTGCTGTTTGTGGATTTGATGGTGCTGATGGTTGCAAAGTTTTTATCTGCATGTTAATATACTGGTCCATCAGTGAAATCTATCTTTGTGGTTGTGACAGCTACATGCCTCTTCACTTGAAATTATGAGGAAATAATTTACTAAAGATCTAAAATTCCTGGGTACAGTCCAACTGAAGATAAGTGTTTTAAAACTTAATTTTAAATTATTGGTTAAGTGGGTTTATCTGCATCACCACAATTGTCTTCCAACAAAATGGAAGGGCTTCAATTACAGATAAAAAAAATGTTACTGTATGTGAAAGTGAGAATTATCAACCTACTAAAGGAGTTTAACCCCATGCCTCTATTTTTGCATGAACTGTGATGTGTCTCAAAGTAAAGGAACCTCCGGCATATATAGGTCTTGTCTTCTGAGAAAAGATAAATCCTGCTGAAGAATGGAATTGTCTTTTAACTTTGTTTTACCCTGTGCTAACTATTTTACCTTGCCTGATTATCATGTAGTGTATCTGTAATATGTGTAATAGATGTGTCTACTCATTATGGGTGCTAATTGAAAGGAGACAAGGCCAGAGTAATTAATCATGCCAAAGTGTGATGAGCAGCCTCTTCTGGGATTTTTTTGCATATTTTGGGTTCATATGAATGGTCAATAATTAAATTTATTTATTGTGATGCAAGCAGTTGCACACAATTTACAAATTACTCTTGTAGCTGCTCCGGTTAAATCTGGAGAATTGGAGAGGCATCCCAAGATGGCTCTTGCTTGATGCGCAGACAGTGTCCTTGACTCTGCTGGGCTTCCCCACCCCAGGGGTATCTGAACCGTACCTCTGCTGGTGGCCAACCACTTTCTAGTATGTTTCTGTTGTTGAAATTATCTTTGTCTGTGTGACAGTAATGACAGTAATCCTCTTTCAGGTCTTATGCAGAGAAGAGCAAGCTTAAATATTGAAATCTATTTGAAATCTCAACACTATCAAATTTATAGGCATAAGCCCAGCATTTCAAGTATCTGTTTTCAATATAAATTCAGAAAATTTGGAAAAATCTTCTCGAAGCAAGATCTCCCTCCCTCTTGGCATCTACCTTAGTGGGCACTCCGATGGAGTGGTAGGAAGGATGTTACGTTTTATTCTTTTTTATAATAAAAAAAAAATCAAACATAGAAATGAACAGCAGTCACGATGGTTGCATTTTTTAAAAACCAAATGTGTTGAAATTTTATTTGGTAAATTTATTTCCCTTAGGGTCCCTTTACCTCCCACCCCCTTATGATATTCAAATGTTCTGAGAATTTAATTCTTAATTACACTGGGAGAGTCTCGGCCGCTTTTCTCTTGCCTGAAAAGAATTGAGCAATTTGTAATCGTTGGTGTTTAACGTTTTAACACCATGGAAGTCAATGACCGACGACAAATGTCCCTTCCCGCTGATTGAAAAGGGAAGGGTTTGCTCCCTTGTCAATTTCCCTAAACTCAATTCCAGCCAAACAAAAACCGAAGAGGAGGCTAAGCATTGTTAAAAATAGCCAGAATATTGCTCAGAGGGGGGGGGGGGGGAAACACACTCATTTTCCAAGCCTTGATTTTGAGCCCTGATTTTCGACTGCGGGAGAGGGGGGGGGGGAAGCTGTGTTTCAGGAGCCAGCAATGCCTTTTCTTGGTTCTTGCTTTTCCCTGCGCCCAGCCCTGCCACATTCATTCAACGCCGGTTGAGGTTTTTCTGCAGATTTAATGGCAGCATTATTTGTGGTTGATTATATATCCAGCCATCTATGTCTGGCACTTGCCTCCGTTTCCCTGCTGAGTAAAGCCCGGACAGATGTAGAACAGTTACATCCAAAGAATTGGATTAAAAATAAATGTCATGGCAAAGAAAGGCTGTGATACGAACGTTCAGGAAATCCTGACTAGCGAAAAGAAGCGTGTAAGGCAAATTTACTCCTGTTCGCATTTAATCGCGCGATCCCGAGAATCCTAAAAGGGAAGCCCGGCCAGGGAAAGAACCTCTGGATCCGAACGAAAAGCATTCCCTAAAAATGAACTGAAAATGAAAAGGCTGGGAAGTGGAAGCTCTCTTCTGTCAGGGATGGCCGAGGTGGTTAATTACAAACAGAAATGAATTTTTCCTTCCGTTTCTGATCCACGTGTTACCTCCCCCCCCCCCCCCGTCCCCTCCAGCGCGCGCACACACACAAGCGTGAACACCGTTGTCTAATAGCTTTGGGTGCCTTTTCAACTCGGTTCCCACGTTCGGGCTGAGAATTTGAGAGGGAGGGAGAGAGAGAGAGGGAGAGGGGGGGGGCAAGGAGGGAGAGATGAAGATGGACGAATTTTTCAGCGGGCTTGCTTTCAACTTTCTATCAAAAAGCGACTGCTCTCCACGTCTCGTCTCAAGGGAGGCTAGGACATTATTTATTTATTTTTTTGCCACGGAGATGGCAGTTGGTCAGGTGCCAGAAAAAAAGAGAGCTTGGGGGTTCGTGGGAACTGAGGAAGCAAAACAAAATGCCATGTTTTCCTCAAGTCTTTTAGGCTCATAAACCACCCCGGTCTCTTGAAAGAGCCCGGGATACGCTCACCTTATTTTCTCCACCACAGCCTTGGAAAACAATGGATCCAGTGAGTCTCTTCAACGAAGAGGGTGAGAGAGAGGGAGAGAGAGAGAGGGAGGGAGGGAGGGAGGGAGGGAGGGAGGGAGGGAGGGAGAGAGATAGATGGAGGGAGGGAGAGAGGGAGAGACAGAGGAAGGGAGGGAGAGAGAGGGGGAGAGAGAGAGGTGGAGGGAGGGGGAGAGAGAGGGAGAGAGAGAGGTGGAGGGAAAGAGATGGAGGGAGAGGGTGAGAGAGAGAGGGAGGGAGGGAGAGGGAGGGAGGGAGAGAGAGAGGGGGTGACAGAGAGGGAGGGAGGGAGAGAGAGGGGGAGAGAGAGAGGGAGGGAGGAGGAGAGAGGGAGGGAGGAGGAGAGAGGGAGGGAGAGAGAGAGAAAGAGAGAGGGGGGGAAGGGAGTTTGGGCCAAGGTCTTAAACAAGAATTTTGGTCAGGCTTCCAAGTAGTTCAACTCAAATCCCCACCAGGTTTGAGAAAGGGAAAGGCGAAGGCTGCCGGTTGGCAGGAGGCGGAGAACAGCCCATTACCTCAGCGCAAAGCGAAGGGCCTCGGAGAGACTCAAAAGTCTTCGCGCTCAACTGAGAGGGAAGGAAAAACCCCTTTCGCTGAGCCTGACAGAGACCGGCTGCGCAAAGCGCTTCTTGCCAGCGGTTCTCCTTCAGGGGGTGGGCAGGAATGGTCCACTGCTGGAAAGGAAAGCCTGTTTATTGTCCTTGCATCAAGCTCTCAAATGTTACATTGAGGTCTGGGGCGGTCAGGGCAGGAAAAGGCCACTTTTTGAAGAAATCCTTAAAAACTACAGACGGGGGTGGCTGGAATGAGCTGGGCTCGCGAAGAAAGGCGGGTGCTTTAAAGGCCTCCTTCTACGTTGAGCGGAAAAGGGCTTGGTTGCCCTGGCTGGGCAGCTTAAGGAAGGGAGAGAAAATCCACCGGGGGGGGGGGTGTTGGATGGAAAGGCCGACGATTGCAACTCCCCAGCGGAAAGGGTTCCAGAGACGCCTAGCCTACGATGCGAAAGGCTGCAGGAAGAGGGATCCGACGGGAGACGGGACGCTGTTTTGCTGACAGAGCCTCGCAGCCCAAAAGGCAAAACAAAACAAAACAAAAAAACCCCAAGAAGACGCGGTTGCGGGCGCCTCTTCTAGCCTCAGCGGCCTCCCAGAATCTCTCCAAGATCCTTCGGGGTCCATTTTCCCCGCCCAGATTTTTTGAAAGGAGGCGCGCCGGGATTGGCTGCGGGGGCGGGGCTTCCCTGCGGAAAGTGACGTCACGCCCTCTCCCTGCAGTGTGAATGAATCAAAGCTGCGTTCTCTGGGCCAGCAACTCAGCCTAAGCAGGCGACTGCTGCAGCAATCACTTTCCAACCAAGCTGGAATAAGCAGGAGGGGACTCCAAGGGGATCTGAAGCCAGTTGGGGCCAACCTTCTGCAAATCGAGAAGGATCGGTCCCGAATAGACTTCATTTTTTTTATTCTGAGTTTTTTTTAATTTAATTTACTTTTTTTTTTTTTTTGAAATAACAATCCCCTTGGGTGTTTTCCCCCCCCCTTCACCCAGCGTTTTCGTCTTCTCTGTATATTGAAATAAAATGATGCAAAGCTCAGCACTCGCTACCGAAGGTTCTGTCAAGGGGCTTCCAGAAATTCTTGGTGTGCCAATGCAACGTAAGGAATCTTGTTTTTTTCCCCCTCCTTAATCTCTCTCTCTCTCTCGTTTCCCACGTTAATTTAATAACCAGGAAATGTGGCGATTTGGGGAGCTTGAATGGTGCAGGGAGGGTAGCTATTAAAAACAGCTGCGTTGTCCACGTTAGAAACAAGAGAAGATTCTGCGTGGCAGATATGTGTACATTGGCATGTGTCTCTCTTAGGGGGACCTTGTACCGAGGGATCTTCCAAGGTTGTGACCAGGAGGAGGACAGGTTGTTTTGCAGGGTTGTCTTTTTGCCTTAAGGATCAATACATCCTAGCGCTGGGAGCAAAATGCCAGATTGTGAGTGGTAGCGGCTCACGGCTTATTATACTCAACAGGAGTGAGTTCCGCTGAGTTTCATGGCTCTGTCTCCCAAATAAGCGGGTCAGGATGTGGGCAGACACCAGCATGGCCTTACTGTGGAGTCGGGAGGGCTGGACAGCGGCTTACCAGAAGTTTGGCTCTGGCTTCTCGCTTGTGAGCCCCTCGTTCCCCTTCCGTTGCCCTTCAGTTCATTTACTGTCTTGTTTTGAGTCACTTTACTGGGCCGGATGTTGCTTGCGTTTGGGGGCATCTCCGTAGTGGTGGTGGTGGTGTGTGTGTGTGTGTGGGCGGGGGGGGGGGGTTAAGCTTCCTTCAGCGAAGAGGAGAATGGAAAACAGCCGGGCCTGCATTTGCTGCAGACGCGAGAAAATGAGGAGCGTCGATGCTGTGTCGTGAGAAGGCGTCTTTTTCTCCCTGCAAAGAGGGGACGGGTTCATTGCTTGAAATCTCCCCTTGGAGGTTTGGTGGATCTCGTGAGATGCGTCAAGGAAGCGGGAAGTGGATGGAAAACCGGTGGCCGAAGCGGGAGTGGGCCCTTGCCCTTCAAGGCAACACGCATAACAAGGAATAAAAGAGAAGGGCAGGGGGTGGGTCTCTGGAGAATATTTCATATATGTACACCTCTCCCCTCTGATGGGCCTTCTTTTTCCAGCCTGAGATCTGCTATGAATTGGGCCTTCGGGAGCAACAAGCGTCTGTTGGCCTTGGTCCCGCTTCCTTGTGTCCCGGAGAATCTGCTCATCGACCCGCCCTGCAACTGTATTGAGTCAGAAAGCAAGTCCCTCTGATTTGACCGGGGCGGACCTTCAGGAAGAGCCCCGCTCGCCTCCCCAAAGGGGCCTTCCTAGAGGTGCGTCAACCTCGCTTCCAAGTCAGAGAACTTGCTTCCTGGGGCGGGGGAGGAACTCGGGAAACTTCCTTTTGGAGAAAGAGCCACCGTTTGGCCTCGGTCAAACAATTCGGTGCTTGGCGATTAAACAAGCCGGGAATGCATAGTTGGCTCGGGTGGGAGCTTTCCCGTTTTCGAGGCAGAAGGTGAGGTGAAGGGCTCGGTCCCAGACTGAAACAGGATCCGACGCTTCTTAAAGACGGTCGCTCTGGAGAAAGGGAGGATTTCCCACTCGGGGGGCTGCCTGCCTCCGCTAGTTTGTCTCAACGCTACCGCATAAGGTCGGACGGAGGGCCTGGCGGGGTGCTTTGGCCCGAAGGAGGAAGAGCGTTTGGGAATCGGAGTCTTGCCAGACAGCCCCGGGGAAGCCAAAGCGAAGGTTCACTTCAGGTCAAGGGAAGCCTAGGAGGGGCAAGTTAGGCAAAATTACCCTCGCCAGGCACCTTGGCATCGCACCCCCCCTTCCCTTTCTGCACGGCTTCGAGGGAGCCAACCCTCCCCTCAGCCCGACGGTCAAAGAGGCCGAGGGTCTCCTGGGTAGCAACAGTGGAGCTGGGACTTGGCCAGGACAGGTCAATTGCCGCCGCCGCCGCCGCCGCCGCCGCCGCCCCCCCCCCCCCCCCCCGGTACCGCTTGAGGTTCAGCGTGGTGCCGAAGCAGCGCCGCAGACCTACAAAGTTGGTCCTGCCCAACAACGCTTGTTAACGCGTCGGGTCTCATTGCTTGTCGAACTGCCCTATGGCAGAGTTCCGCTGTCCGGGACTCCATCCTCAGCTGGCCGTCCCTGACTTGCCAGCCTCTTCGAGTTCTTCTGTCGTCCACCTGTTCGTTGCCCTGGCTCACACCGGGCGGTGCAGGCTCCTTCGCCAGGGCGAGCCGGATGGTTCCCATAGGCGTCCTTTTTTTTTCCAGAAGCGAGCGCTCCTCAAGAGATGGCTTCGTTTCGCTTCCAATCCATGGAAGGCGAAGATCGCCTCCGTCCCCGCCCGTTGTACGGAGTGTCAGAGGGGATTGGGGATTTGTCCCAAGGAGGCAGCAGGTTCGCTGGCCCCAGGAAGAGGGAGGTCGATTAGTGGGAATCCCAGGCTCGCCTTTCATAAGCAAGGCAGCCCGTCCACCCCGACCCTGTCCCCGCTGAGAGGCTTTTTTGCCACCGCCACTCCATTTCCTCCCAGGCCAGCTTGACTTAGGGTGCTGGTTTCAGAAGTGCCAATGTGGAAACAGCAGGAGGGAGACTTTCTAGTGGATCGGGCTGCCGGTTAAGGAACCTGGCCGGGTTCTCGGCTGGCCCTGTCACCGGCAACCCTTGCCCGAAAAGGCCCTGGCGGGCAGGTGAGTTGGCCTGAAAACAACCTTTCATTGGGCAGTAACACCTTCGCGTCTCACCTAAGCCGGAACCCGACTTGGGTTGAGTTGGTTTCGCACCTTGAGTGAAGTCAGCCATTTTCAACCAAGGCGTTGCACCTTGTCTGAACCCGGTAGTAATGGCTGGTCAAGCAACCAGAGTTGAATTACCATAAATTTTAGGGCGATTTGTATCCCGACTTTTTCTCCAAAACGCCGGGAGTCTTACCCCATTCCTCCGCAAGTCTAGATTTTACTGGAAAGAGATTTCCGACGGTTGATTTCACGGCATTGTCTTGATGCGGCCAACCTCTTGGAAAATGGGAAGTTTTGTGAAACATGTGAATTGTGAAACCCTGATCTAGCATGATTTGACCTGTGGTAGACCCGAGATTGTCAGGAAGACTGACAATCGAACCGGCTTGATTTCTTCATATCTTACCACCTCCTGCTTTCATTTCTTTTCCCGGCCCGGCGTTTATTCAAATCAAGACTCCTTTCTTGATTCTCCTCTTGGTGGAAAACCGTCCTTACCTTTTTAAAAATGCCACTGCAGGACAAGTCCTTTTATTTTCTTGGAAACCAACTCCCACTAAATTAGGGAGGAAGAACCGACTAAGAACAGAAAGGCAACTCTGTAACTCTCTGCAAACCATGTGCCCCAAATTTATAGCCTGGGTCACTGCTCGAGTTTGTCTAATGGAGAGTCAATTGGTTCCATTCAATTAGGCTAGAGTATAACTCAGAAAGTCCGTTAAATTCCAATTATCTAACCGCTGATGTGTGTGCATTCTCTTTTTCACCTGCCTTGCTTTCCATGCCAAGAGCCATCGGTATTTTTCTCTCCTCGATTAACAGTGGGATGCCCATCTCTCCATCTTCCTAGATATGCTCACATACATGCATACTTTTTGTACCTTTGTACACACAATCCAATGTCAACTTCAATGCCCTAAGCATACTAATACCGTGTCAGCGCGAGATCTGTATGAAACTTTGCATACCTTCTACACCTTCGCAGCTTTCCCTTTTCTTTTTGACTACAAACGCGCTGATTGACAGCAGGGATCATGGAAAGGCTGATGTTTTGTTGGTTTGGTGGGACATTTTAGGAGCAGTTTTTCTGTGCTTCCTTTCTCCAGGGTCTGCACCTTCATAGCTTTTCACACACGACTTCTTCTCCTTTAGCTTTTTAAAGCTGCCCTGCCCAAAAAAGCCATCTTGGTTCCCAACACTTCTGGCCTTTCCCAGTTCTTCCTCATGCAGGAGATGGGGGGCGCTCTGAGGGGCTCTTTCATGGGTGGCTCCTCACTTGGAAGCACAGTCAGATCCTTTCCTGATTTGGTTGCGTCAGGCCTCCAAAGGACGGTGGATTGTAGACTCAGGTTGTCTTTTCCCAATATGGTGCTCCCAGATTAGGAAAGGTTGCGTTGGCCTCCTAAAACATTTGGGAAACCCATGGGTGAGGTAGGGTGGGGTGTGTCCTTAGATTTGTTTTGAGCTCCCGAGTGTTGCTGGAATAAGATCCCAAAAACATCTCCTTACTTCCCTGAGAGGGAGTTTAGCATGGGAGTCAGTTTCCTTGCATTTTTTTTCTAATAACCAAGTAATCCTGGTTCAAAAGCCCGAGGTTGGTGGTCCCAAATCAAGCCTCCGCTCTTTCTGTCTTTCTTCATCATTTTCTCTTTTTTTTTTAAACTCCCCCCTGCGACGTATCTCCAAGGCAAACAGGCTGCTATGAACGAGAGAAAGGGCCTTCATGTGAGAATGCAGCCTTTCCCCCCAGTTCAGAGCCCCCTCGGGGCAAAAGGCGCTGTAGTGGAGAGGTTCTCTTCCCCTATACAGCTGACCTCTGCTCTAATCCGCTGTAATTGCTGGGAGCTTAAGTGGGACCTGGAAAATTTGTGGGAAATCAGCAA
Organism: Hydrophis major; assembly: GCA_033807585.1. Classification (NCBI taxonomy): domain Eukaryota; kingdom Metazoa; phylum Chordata; class Lepidosauria; order Squamata; family Elapidae; genus Hydrophis; species Hydrophis major. The sequence goes on from CM066330.1 coordinate 133,382,680, forward strand.
ATTTTGCTTAATTGTATTTGAGGTAATAACACATCCCTCTTCCCAGGGTGGGGAATAAAATCGATTTTCCGGCTTTCCCTCCCTCGCCGCTTTCCCGGGGTTTTCTGTCCTGCACATGGCTTAGAAGGCTCCGTTTGCCATCCTCCAGCCAGGCACAACAATCAGCTGCGCTTCGTTTATTTTCTATTGGCGAAAGGCGAGGAAGGGCTAAGAGCTGGAACAAGCCGCGGTTAATAAAAAAGCTGACGATGCATAATTTGCTGGACTTTTCCAGTCATAGTTTTCACCAACCGATTCGGTGCAAATGTGCCTTCATTCGAGCAAAATACCAAGCTTACCCCCCCGTGAAGAGAAAAACAGGGCAAACAGTTGGGGTGACTTCCTTATGTGACCCCGTGTCTTGCTGTAGATAAACTGCTTGAGGGAGGGAAGAAAGTCTGAGAAAATCCACCTTTCGTGGTCGTGGGATCGAACAGATTCATCCAAGGCGCTAAACTACGATGTCATTTGCTTGCTGTAGGCTCAGATATGAGAATCCGAACATAATGTTCTACAAGAAACCCAGTTTGAGCAAAGCCTGATATGTAAATGCGTCCACTGGCTTTAATTCTAATGACACACGGGAAGGACACATGTACATATTTCGATTGTGGAAATCTCATTTCTTCTCCACCTTGGTGGATAGGGCATAATTAGATTAGCCGTTTTGCATTTTCCACGTAGATCCAACCATTCTCTCCTTCAACTCCTCTAGTTCCTCGAAACAGGCTTCGGTGTGGAACCCGGATTTTAGGTTAAATATCCTCTTCTTCCCTTTCTTCTGATTTGATAGGGGGGAGAATTTCAAGGTTCGAAACAAAGGCTGCTCCCTGTTCATCACAGCTGGGATCTGCCTCAGTCTTTTAGGAGTAGCTTTCCGAGTTCCGAAAAGATTCGGATTAACCGAAATAGCTGCCTCGCTCTTCTCTGCTTTCCTGCCCAATCTTGATTCGGTTTTAGCGCGTTTCGGTTGTATGAGTTCCTCACCTTATTTCGCCGACAGTTGCTTTACCTCTGCTAGTTAGGGCAGTCAATAGATACAACAAGCAGCTTAGAGTTACGAAAACCAACCACCAGAAGCAAAAGATTAAACAAAGAGTGAAGGGCGTAATCATGGAGAGAAAGGCAGGCAGAGAACAGGTAGAGAGGCAGTATTCAGCTTGGCAAATGCCTTTTTTTTTTTTTTTTAATGTTACGCAACGGTAGACATACACTCTAATGTGCACTTTTCCAATTTTTTATTGCTCCGCATGCAAGTGGATCGGGCCGGGTATGTAGATGGGATGGCCTGTAAGAGCAGGTCCCATGTTAAGTGCGGGAAAGATAACACTCGAGGGGAGCTGCACCCCGTCACATCTCGGAGGCTTTGAGTGCTCAGCTGCTTGGCGGTTTTAGGAAAAATCGGATCTTATCGGCAAAGAGGGGCTTCTTTGAGGTTGCTTGCAATCGTTTTTTTCCCCTTCTTGCAGAGTCCACAATGCTTTGTCTAAAATCGCAAGTCCAGTTGGAATCTGAGAGAAGAGTCTGAAATAGAATTTCTAACCTTAAGCAGAATACGGATCTGGCACGTTTTGCCACAATGTACTTTTCCTCCCTCAAATTGAGTGTATTTTAATTTCACTTGGGACCTTTACCGACCCAGAAAGAATAGCGGAAGGAGGGGAAAGTTATCTTCAAAATAAAGAAACGTGGAAATAAATTGCTGGCATATTTTTAAGGATATGCTAATCTTCGTCTTTCTCACCTTTTGTTTGGAAGAAGCTACAGGAAAAAAAAAGAGATAGAATTGAATTATTGAGACCAAAACAAATAAAACCCCTTGTCTTTTCAAAATTATAGCTTGGAAGCATAAACTTTACAATGAAAAATTGTACATTCTTTTCGAAAGTCATATTTGCGGGGGAAGGAGGAATAGGTATACGAAATTCAATTATTGCTCGGTGTGTCAAAAAGATTTTGAGTCTCTTCAAAAACAACAACAACGAAACAGCCCTTCGTCTCGCCCTCATCCCCAGGCGGGACGAAAAAATCCCGACCATTTTGGATCTTTGCTTGGGACCAGAGGAATCCCTGTCCTCTGCAGGAGATGGTGAACCGGACGGGTGTTGGAAGGAAGGGGAGAGTCTCGCAGGCTCGAGATCGGTCCTTCTCCAAGGGCCTTTAGTCCTGGCGAACTTAATTCTCTCCTGCAGACGAAGGGCTCTCCCAATTCATTTTGTTGAATTTCTGTTTTGGCTCCGATAGAACGAGCACGGATGCCTCGCTCCCTCCTTCCCAGCCTAGCCTTCTCTGGGACTGGAGGAACAGCGGCGAGCGGGCGGGCGAGCTCCAGGGAGCGAATACACCAATTGACTTCTAGGGGTCAGGATGGCGAAGGTTTCCTCGGGAGGTTCGAACGGCTCTCGAAGCCTCTTAAGCTGCTCGTCGCTTCAAGGGGAGACCCGAGGGGAGCCCTAAGAGAGGCAGCCCGTGAAGGAGAGCAACTTTGAAAGGGATCGTCCCCCAAGAGGGGAAACGCAACCGAGAAGCTGCCCGGTTCCTTCAGCGGCAGCCCGGAACGGCAGCCTTTCGCCCGATCGGAAGCCAGTCAAGAAGCCGCCGAAACCTCCCTATCGCTTTTCTGCCCCACCGCTCCCCTGGAGGCTGGCCCAACTCGGCCTGTTTTTCTAACCCCCGGGGAGTTCGTAATGAAACTGGGTTCGCCTTCTAAGGAAAATCTGGAGGGGAAAAAGGCGCCGCCGTAGGATGCGGAAACCCTGCCCCGCCTTCACTTCTGACAGGCGGGGCAGACATGGAAGTCTGTTCGTAAAATGCAAATGAATTCAAATATATTTGCGCTTCGCGGCCGGGAGACCGAGCGCCGCGGAAAGGGAAGAGGCGGCCTGCCACCCCTCCACGCCCCCTCCGGCTCCGGGGAAACTACTTTGCGTCTCCCTTCCAGCGAGAAAGCTCCGTTAGAGGTCGGGTAGGTGCCCTTTTGGACAAGCGCTAAAGAGCGCGTGGCAGGCAGAGAGGCCTTTTTACCTCATGGGGAAGGAGCGCTCACCTCGCTGTGCTGAGGGAGGGAGGGGCGCACGAAACCAGGTAATGGTGCCCCCGTTTCGGAAGCGCCCCAGAAATTAGAAGCGAAGAGCGACGAGGCCTCCGAGGTGTTTTGGGCCCAGTGCGGCCTAAGAGGACCGAGATCCTCTGCTTTCCTAGATAAGAGAGCAAGCACTTACTTCTCTCCTCTAATGAATTGAATGCTCGGGTTCTCTGGCAGGCATCAAAGGCTTGACTTGAATTCAGCCATCTTTACCTCTCCTTTGCTTGCTTTTTGATTTGTGTATGTGGTTTTTTTTTTAAACAAGCTTGTTTTTTGATCTAAAGTTTTAGCCTCTTATTGGAGAAGAGAACCAGCCAAAACAGATCATGAAACAGACCAGATGATGAAATGATAATAATTACTGCCTCCCAATTCCCTCTTCTCCTTTTATTGCAACAAAGTCTGTCCCGAATTCAACAAATAATCTACTGCAGAGCCTAACAGTAGCCAACAAATGAAAAAGAGATTAGTCAAGAGTTGGTCTGTAGAGTTGGGATTTTTTTTGTTCTTAGAGCAATGACTAGAAGGACAAATCAAGATCAATTTCAATAAATCTTGCCCTCTGTTGACGCTAGAGGCCTCACACCCAAAATGGTTTGAAAAGCATGCAGCTTCTGTCCTAGAGAAGTCATGCTCAACTCTAATGAAAGAGATCACTCACCCTTGTATGTCAAAAATTTGTGACAAGTAGTTATAAATTGATCTATGGCATCAGAATCTTAAGGAAGAACACACATCTTATTCCTTGTATAAGTTTCTAAAGACTTTCTGAATATTGGATGATGAATTTCCATTTTATATATCTTTAAGAATAACTCATAATTCATTTGGGTGTATGGAGAATCAGTTTTTGCAAATAATACATTTAGGCCTTTTTTTCCATGAACTTTGTGGTAGCTCTCTTAATTGCTCCTGCAATTGTACCAACAGATCCTTAAGCTTAGCTTGATGAGTTTTGGATCAGAGGCATGATTCAGCAGTGCAAACTGTAGATCAATTTAAGATTAATCTTCATGAATTTATTCTCTTTATTCATCAAAATGGTATCTTGGAAAAAAGAATTGTGTTATATTGGGACAAATATAAATTTATTGCAGGAAAGGAACTTTTAAAAACAAAATGAGCAGATGAAACCATTTATATCTCAGTTATCTAATTTAGGACAATAATATAAAAAGATCAGAAGAAAGAAAGCTGAAGAGACCAGTACTTAACACCCCTGTAACTCGGTATTTTTGAAAAAGTCAGTGTAAATTTACACTGTATCAAATGGATCCTGTGGTCCTTCCTGTAGTACTTTGGTCCTTTAAACGAATTAACATTTGTTTGAGTTTCAGAGCCTATGTGGAAAATTCTCAGTCTTTTCCCTCCAACCCCCTCTAATTAACCTGAGACTCAGTCTGTTGGGAAGTTTCCTAGGTGGACCATAATTGAAGCCCATAAAAGCTGATCCGTCATGCTGTGGTGGTTTTTCTGGACCTATTCTTCAAATCAAATGATGGAGACTGGCATAAATGTTTTCTTGATTTTGTTTATAAAGTCTAGCAAATGTTGTCTGGTAGATCAGTTCTGCTTTTCTCCACAATCCTGGCTAGAAAGTTTTTTTTTTTAAAAAAAAAAGGACAAGGAACAGATTTCAATATGTGTTCAACATAGGTTGATATGCCTGAGAAAAAAAATCACAAAGTTAAAAAACCACTCTTGGACTCAAGAAGAGTCCTCCTAAAAATGGTGTAGAAATACAGATAATAGATAATCAGAGTTGGAAGGGACCTTGTAGGTCATCCAGTCCAACCCCTCGCCCAAGCAGCAGACCCTATATCATTTCTGACAAATGGCAGTCCAATCTCTTCTTGAAAGTCTCAACTGATGGCGCTCCCACAACTTCTGAGGGCAAGCTGTTCCATTGGCTGATTGTTCTCACTGTCAGAAAATTTCTCCTTATTTCCAGGTTAAATCTCTCCTTGTTCAGTTTCCATCCATTATACAGTTATTGTTGCCTTTGCTGTTGTCAATATAATGAATACATAAATTAATTTCTTTATCCATGCTTAAAGATGGTGACTACTTTTGTATCTCATAATATTTAACACAAGACATATTCCTAATGAATAATGTTACAAATAATTTGATAAACTACTAACGCGTCCCTTTAACGACTACACAACACTGAATCTCATTAGCATTGATAGAAAAGAAGAGTTATTAATTACCTGGGGGTAGTTATTATTAACTACATTGTATTTTATTTACATTTAAATTAAATCAAAATGAGGTTTTGACTTGGATTTAGCTGCTCTTTTGTGCAGCCCCAGCCATTTGTTGGCAAATATCCCTTGTCTTGAAGTCCAGTGACCAGGTGCAGAACTAAGTCTGAAAAAAGATTAGGTTCTCTATTTTTTCCTTCAAAGCATAAATACGTGCAAAATGAGACAGGTGACAATCCCCAATGAAAACATTCATCATCTATTCTTTGTTACTGATATTGTGCAATTAATTCTGAAACAACTTGATATTTACTTACCTAGTGACAAACTTTTTCTGTTTATGTCTAAGTAACCATCTATAGGAGTGCACTGTATATGCATTGATTGGATACAATAATCATGCAGGTTTTTTAAAAAATATTTTGAATATAGTGCATTATGTTCTGACATATGTACATGGGTGTTTGAATTTGCAATTAGTTTGGAAGGACATCCATTTCTTGCAAATGAAATTGTGAAATAGTTCTTTCAATTGAAGGATTGGATGAGGTGTGAGGGAGACTTAATTGTGGATAAACTATCACATTAAATTAATTAATTATGTGTGTGTGTATATATGTATATGTATATGTATATGTATATATGTGTATATTTGTTTTCATATACATATACATATATATATATATAAATTTGTTTTCTTATATGCTGAATACCGTATGTATGCATGTATGTATGTATGTATGTATGTATGTATGTATATGTAGGTCTAGGTGTGTTTGGATCTTTTCCCGTGTAAGATTAAGAGTATCTTGGCGACGTTTCGGCGAGGTCCCACTGATATACATGTATGTATGTATGTATGTATGTATGTATGTATGTATGTATGGTATAATGGTGTTGTTGTCACACTTAAGCATATTGCAATGTATATTATTTCACAGATTTTTCCTCAGAGTTTATTAAACTATTACTCTTTTGGTTCTATCCCTGGCTAATCTTCTAATTATTTGAAATGTCACTTTTATTATCTCTATCAATTCCCTGAAATCTCATATTCCTTCTTACTTTATAGGGTCTTAACATTTTGTCTTATTTAGATAAAAAGGCATTTGAAGGACTCTGTCACAGGGAGAGGAGGAGGGAAACAATTTTAAAACAGCAAAACGTACAGATATGTTATAAACCAGCTGAATAGTCAGCTATGTCCATATTTTTTTCTTACCCATTCATGTTTATTCATGAACTTTCCTTGACTGTTGAGTATATGTGATCCCTCATTAACCTATATTTTCATTTAGAGTAAAAATATTTCAGAGTTGATTATTTTGGGGGATTATTATTAATAATATTAATAGTGGATTTATTTACATATCACTTTTGCTCCCAAATAGAATTTTGTACTTATACATTCCATTACCGATAGTGTTTCATCTCTTTAAATTCTCTATAGGTTGTTTTCGTTCAATTTCTGTAGAATTCAACACTTCTGTATAAAGACAGAGGGAGTGATAAAGGGCAGGAAGGGATATTTGCCAAGAATGGCATTGAACCTCCCGTTCTGAAAGCTGGAACCCTTTTTCAGGCACATTTTCCATTTATTCAAGCATAATTTATGTCCCGTTATAATAGAGCCAAGATATTCTCCTAGATGTTCTTCTCAGCTCATTGTCTTCTACTTCCCACCTTTCCATGTTCTCACATCCTAAACATAAGAATTTGTCTTCTTGGTTCCGCTGTTCCTAAAGTTTAATAAACTTTAACATATGCAGTAGGTTTCTAGAAAAAATGTACAGTCCATGTACACACAGTGCCCAAGTGATGTGGTAACCAGTTTCTTGGAACTGCATGAAATAAATAAGTAGCCTGATATTTTACACACTCCCCCAAATCCTATTGATTCTGCATGCTCATCCCCTTAATAGATGGGATTTAAGTATCTGTGTAAGGAAAGAAATAAACCCCCAAAAAGTAGACGAGTCTTTGCATTATATTTGGACTCTTGCTGAAGCAAAAACCAAAGAGAGGCTTTTCTCTGGTCTGGGGAAAGGCGGGGAAATCCAGTGTGCTAAGTTGCTAATTAACTCTGGTCAGCTTTCCCATTGTTCTCTTTGCCTAATGTATTGCACATTCAGAAGTCTTTCACTAAAAAAAGGAAGGCCAAGAGCAGATCCACAAAATCATACAAATTAACCTGCGATGCGTTTTATACCAGAGTTAGAAAAGAGTTATGAAGCAGAAAGACAGTGGCAAGAGATCCATTGTCTTGGATTTAGGAAAAATTCAGTTGTTGAATATGTTTTCAAGTTATAGTCATGAAACAGTAAGGAACAGCTTAGCTTGACATTCTGGAACTTTTATGAAACCTGTCAAGGGGTCTCTGACTCTTTGTTTCTTACAGAAAAAAGAATATATGGAGATTGTATTGTGGATGACAGCCAATGCTGTTACAAGGTTCTAAATGAAAGCACTGGGATGACTGACAGATAACCAGGACAGGGGAAAAGCCCTTTAAAATAATTTGAACCTTAAATTTGGTAGAAGTAGTGCTTAATCATTTCAATATATTCCAACATTTCGACTTCAGGTTTTCTTGTGGTGTGTTTCTATAAGGCATACAAGCCCTCTTGAGCTTCTCCTGGACAATCTGCTCCAGATTTTCCCCTATGCAGTGTCTCTAGAATGTGCAATAGATTTATTGATTATACTTTTTATCCTGTTACATTATTGATAACAATCATGCTTTCAGTCACCATCGTCATTAAGCTTGTGTCATGGTTGGCAGAGAGAAGAATCACTATTCCCATTGATAATCCAGTGCTATATTATTGAAAAGAAGGACTTTCTAAACCAACATTTGGCTGAGTTGTGGATGAGAGGTCTTTATGTGCCCGTATTTTAAGATGGAGATTGCTTTGGCTTCGTGCTTGTTTTTGCATTTAGCAATTAATCATGGCAATTCTGTCTCTCATTGTTAATAAGTGTTCATTTAGCTAACCTCCTCTTCTAGGGCACAGAGGGAATCCCCACCCACCCAATAGCTTTCAATGCCAGCTATTACTTTTCCCAAGTGTAATAGAGCTCCTATTTAAATCTTCTGTTTCATGCATTCGAAACTTAAAGTATGTTAAAAGTACCACATTTAAGTAAGAAGAGTAATTCTCAGGAAGTATTTGATATTTTTAGGAGAGAATCAATCAATCAATCTGCTTTAACTCAACAATCTTTTAATTGCTTCTATACTTTGATCTTCCAGTCAGAGGTGACACATTTTTGTTTGAATTATGGACCTCTGTGTAATGGAACACTTACACAAGCATAACTGTACTGACTTGGATAGAACTGGGATAATAAATTAAGAGTATCATTGACCTATAACCTTTCTTTGTTTCATGTATGAATCCTAAAACTGAATTTAGCCAAACACTCTATCAGTGACAATGTGTATTGTGCTGCTATTGTTATTAGTGTGTTTTCTTTACATGTGCAAAATGTTATTACATGATGCTGTGACTTTATACAAGTCAGAGATTATGATTAGCCAGATGAAACTTGGAAAGGTATTCTTTGACACCTGTATTGGAAATGGGCAGAAATGGACTGCAGGAAGCACAACATGCCCAGGCAACATTGCTTTTCTGTTACCATACGCCAGCTTTAAGGGTTGCTAATGACTTTTAAAACGTGGCATTGTCTCAGAGTTTCATTGCTCACTTGGATATACTTCCTGGAAGCTCTCTCAGCCCTGCAGGAGAAGCAGACCCCAGGATGCAATTCTTACAAGCAAAGTTTTATTGGGGTTTTCCCCTATAAGTTTTCCCCTATAAGTTTCGCCGAAAATTTTATTGGGGTTTTCCCCTATAAGTCTTGCCAAAGGAAACATCATTTCAGGCATTTCTGAGTTTTAGATCACACTATGACTTCTCCTCCTCTTTCTCCCCTTTTGCAGTACTGAGTAGTTTATTGTTGCAATTTTATTGGCCTTCTATAAATCCTACCATCAGTCCAAGTGACGCATCTTTTCAGGTAGCAAAAGTTTAGTCTTATGCAGCACTCATGGATTGTCTGTTCCTGACACGTTCCTCTTCATTTTGATCTGCTGGAATCCAAAACCTTCAGCCTCCATTGCATTCTGTACTATAAACAAATTTGCCCTCAGATATGGTTAGGGATATTTGATCTTGCTTTTACTCATGATATGCTTATCAGAATTGAGAAAACCTACTCCATCAAGGCCACTTTGCTGGGAAAATTGGCATCCCAGATCTGTTAGGCTTTCTGTTTTACTGTGACTTGAAACTTATCTTTTAAAATAGTCTGAGCAGTTGGAGTGAGACAAAATGATCTTCTGATGAAAGAATAAGGAAAAGGAAGATAAAAACTAAGGAAAGCATATTTGAAGAACCAATCAGATAAAATATGTGCTTTTTTTTCAAGAAGGTGTTTATATTTCCCTTATTTGATTTATTCTGGCATTAAATATTCTGTAATATAATACTTCATATAATTTTAATTTACATTATAAAAAGGCAAAATAAAAGAATATATGTTTGCAAATTAAGATAAATATAACTTTTGGATTTCTCAATGAGAATCTATCAATCTCAGGTAAGGTAAAACCCATAATATTTTGGAATATAGTTAACTTAGTCCTCTCTTAACCTCCTGCCCAGAAAGAAATTCTGGGAGACAATCTGATCAGTATTAGTACATCAAAGAGATGTAGACACTATGTTGCACCTTGCTTGATGTACCCAAATTGTTTCAGGTGTGTTGTTTTAATTACTGTGTTTCAATACAAATTGATTGATTTTATTATTTCATTTGTTACTATTATTTATTGGTTGTTCATACTTCAAGTAACATGCTGTTGGTAAAGATTACAGCATGAATATTGTCACCCCCATCTCCATAATGATAAGGACACAGAAATGTAAGAGTCATGTTATAAGGTCTATAAAAATTTTAATATTCAAAGTATTATATGAAAGCTAAATTGCTATAAATAAATACATTTAAATCTTAGGGTAAATAAATTAATCTACTAATTAAATCTGGTAGCCATAATTTTCCTGCATTCCATACTGCTCTCATTTCTAACTTGCAAAATACCAATAATGTCATTAAAATACTCGACTTCCTGTTATGTACACAACAACTTCCTGTCACTGACTAGGACAAGTCATTGTCAACTTTGGCTCCAGCTCAAGGACTATCATTTTCTTCAAGCTATACTTTTGGGTGATGTTCAAGTTCTGCCCATTTGAGCGACATCACTGTTTCTATGGTAACTAATGCACTTCAAGGAGAAACCATTATTGGATTTTATTTTATTTTAAAAAGGGGAACTAAAATTGGTGGCATAAACAAAATCTGCAATGTCAGTGATGCTATAAAGTTTTCATTGCCACTTATGGGGAAGAGCTGTATAACTCTGGCATCTTGGGAAACCTACACAGTCTTAACTAAGGGAAATAAAATATTTATAGAGCTGGATTCTGCATTAATTATGGCACTGTCACCATATTCCTCATCGAAATACACGAGGAGGCCTCCAAAATGAGGAAGTGAGCATAACTTGCAATCTCCTTTTTCCAGGGTTTAAGAGAAAACTGCACCATCTATAATGGGGAGTGGCTTCAGCTGGTCAAAAGCCTTGAAAATGATGAATACTGAATGCCTGGAACCCAAAAATAGTTAAAGTGGAGCTTTGGTTGGACATAGAACAGATCCTGTATTGAGGAAACCAGAAAGGAAAGAATCAATATCCAAAATTTCAAAAGCTTCCATGTCACTTTCAAGAGCTTAATGAATATCGCCTTTGATTAAAATAAACCTGCCCTGGATAAAATGCTGCAAGACTCTAAAAGCAAGGTAGAGGTGAGAGGTGTCAAGGTCACAATTCACAGGTAGAATTGCAAAGGCAGATATACGCAAAATTGAAATAGTGTTGAAATGTATATAGTAGCTCTACCTTTCTTGCTACAATATTCAGATCTGTATATTTTTCAACCTAGAGGGCTAATTGACAGTATCAGTGGGGACATGTGAAGGAGAACAGAAATAACCTTAAAGAAATAATTCAACAGGCATTAGTTAAAAACTAACTTAGCTTGGAGGAGAAGTGAGTGAGAAATTTAAGATTGTGTTCCATCTTGATTTTCTTTGATGTAAGAAGTGGGAGAAAGAATCCAGATCAAGGGTTCAAGATTCTCTTATTACACATGGCAGCAATAAAGTGTTAAAATAGTTTTTGTAGAATTTATTCGTTGACCTGTCCTACCTCTCAGTGCTGACAGAAGGAAAAGTGAGGTATGGGGATGCATTGCTAATTCCCTCCAGTTTGCCACTTAGCTACTAGAGACACAACAAGGTATTACAAAACCCAGATGCAGTCAACAACCTGGATTAATTTAGAACAATAGAACCTTCTGCCAACCTAAGAAAGGATGAGCAGGATTCTAAACCATTAGGAAAATGGCCTTAGTGTGCTTCAGTACTTTGGTCCATCATACAGTCCATCAATGCAATAAATATAGGCAGCCAAAGTGCATATGATCTTTGATAGTAAAGGGCTGAAAACAAGAAAAATCCCTGTGAAACATTTTTAGTATTCAAAAGACAAATGTATCTGGTTGACATGATCAAAGAAAAAGATGGTCTCATCTCAAAATCTTGCCCCATTTCCTTCCAAAGCAACAGATAGATAGATATATTGGTGGACAGAAGGGAACCTAAAGCTTAATTTGGACATCTTTCCCCACTTCTCTTTCTGATTTTGTTCCCACACAAATTGCATCCAGCCCAGCAAAAAGTAGAAGTAGAAAGAGAGTAGAAAGAGAGCTAACATAATCCATTGTCTCTTGGGCGGTGGGGGAGGGAGTGTGTGTGGAGTGGGAGGCTCAGAGTCATCTTTCTGAATGTTTCAACTGTGTTTGACTTAGGGTTAAAAGAGTAGGTCCATTAGCTGTTAACCTAATCAAATCTGTGGCCACTGAAAGCAAGTTCAGAACATATAACTCTCTGTGTATATTGCAAAGAAAAAGGCTAACAGATTTGTTGGAAATCAGAGGCAGGTCTGTGGTTTGTGTTTGTGAAACAGATGTGATCATTTATGGGGAAAAATGGTAGAAGAATCAAGACAGAAATGTGTCCATATTTTATTTTGTAAATAGACAGTTACTCTCTCTGCAATTTGTTTCACTTTTTTCTTAAAGAAAAAAACATTTTTTTCTTATCGAAGTCCACAGCTCCATAGCTGGCGTTTTGCTTCTGATATATATAAGCAAAAGCTTTTTTCACACAGTCCATTGCTGACAGCTTCTTGGATTTGAAGGTTTTTCCTAAATTATAAATTATATTATTGTTTTGGTCTTGAGTGATCTCCAACCATACTTTGAGATATGATATTACTGATTTGCCCTTTCATCTTCCTCTTTAACACTCTTCTTCTCACTTTTGAGACATTTCCTCTCATGAAATTTATTGTAGTTTAGGTTGGACTTCTTCACATGTACCTTACAACTTATTTAATTATTTAAACGTGCTCATAGTAGGATTTGGGAAAAGGATATTTATACCATTTATTTCAAATGATGCCACTGAGCAGCTTTCAGTAGTATTATACGGTATCATTCCCCAGCTGTTCAGGACTACATTTCCCATCATTCCTAGCTAGCTCATCAAAGGGCATGGCAGGCCCTAATCAGGAGAAGATATTTGGAAAGCATTATCTAATAAATTGTTGTGAACTGAAATCATATTTCATATAGTGCTCACTATTAATACATATGCCTCTGCTTAGACTGTTGATCAGAAGGAATCCATTTTCCACTGGCAGATTATCACAATCTTTGTTGCTGGAAAAATGCAGTGTCATTTCAAAAGTCTTCCGTGGAATGGAATTGATCTTTTCTCCAACAATGGAATAACAATTGCCTATTCCATGCCCTAAGCATCCATGAAAGAGTCTCTACCAACTTATAGTTCCATTTGGGACCCTTTGTTTTGTTACCATCTGACATTCTGAAGGACAATAAGGCATTTTGAAATTTCAGGAAGCAAGGTATACAGGATGTTCTAATATTAATGATTTATAAAATATCTGATTAAGACTCTTTTGAAATCCCTAATCATTTCTGAGAATGTTGGCCAGTTTATGGCCAATCTATGACATATTTAGCACTCTAATGTTACATATTTATTTTTTAGTCTAACACTGAACAAAATTCCATTAAAAAAACCAGATATAGGAATTTCAAAAGGAATTGTCCTAAGTTTTAAGCAAAACCTTCTGTTACTACATTAAGAGTTGCAACTCACTTCACTTGTACTGAAAACTCTGGAAAGAAATGACTTTCAAGGGATTGCACAATGCTTCATTTTACAATTTCAGGGCCAGGAACTGAAGAGGTAATTTGGCTTTGAAAAACAAGATTGATAACATGACTTGGGGCTCAAGAACGTAGCTCTTTACCCAATGGCACTAGTTTGTAACTGGTCAATTGAACAACAATATAAATCTAATTCCACTGGGCTGGATAATTGTCTATTCTTAACAGAGAAACACAAAAGAAGCTTCTTTATTCTACTTTATTGTAAAGATAGAAGAAACATTTCATATTATAAAGAGTAAGTGGAAATATTTGTTGCATTAAAGCATTAGATTTTAATCTGATCATAGGGTATAATTCCACTAACTGTATTCTTATTATATTATAGTTAAAATAAATTACATAATTGCTAAATGGAAAGATAGGAGAATAGATGAGCAAGATTTGTCAGGACAGATAATTGTACTTAGAAAGTCAAAGCGGGCCTATAGATTTTTCACTGAAGCAGGGGTGGGATTCTACCAGTTTGCACCTATTCGCTAGAACTGGTTGTTAACATTCTAAGCAGTTCGGAGAACCGGTTGTTAGAAGAAATTACTGGCCTAATCCTGTAAGGAAGGTAGGAAGGAAACATTCTGGTGATGCTTACAGAAATTGCCTCTCCGTTAACCCTTATTACATTCTTGGCAGGACTAGACTTCCTGTCTCAGGAACTTCTCTGGAGTTTCCCCCCCCTCCTTTGCTGGTACTTTGCTTGTGTGGAGTGACCATTCAAAGTTACAATGGCACTGAAAAAAATGACTTATGACCCTTTTTTACACTTACGACTGTTGCAGCATCCCCACAGTCATGAGAGGCCAGGCGAGGAGATGCATGCCTCGATGTGAGGGATATTGAGTTGGCCACACCCAGCCAGTCACATGACCACTAAGCCACGCCCACCAACTAAGCCATGCCCACAGAACCGGTTGTTAAAAAAATTGAATCCCACTCCTGCACTGAAGCCTTGTTTTATTTTCATGTTTTGCTAGTCATTGGGGGGGGGGGAAATGGATTTTGTAGTTTGTTTGATTTATTTCCTGTCGTATGGAACAACCAAGTTTTAAAGAAAGGGAAATCAAGAAATCTGAATAGTTTTGCATGTTGTTATCTCTTTAGTGATAGAAATGGCATTGGAGGTAAGGATACCTTCACAGGCGGATTCTGTGCCAGTTTGAAAGCTGATTCATTCATACTCTTAATATAGACAATATTGATGAATGAGACAACTTATTTCCAATTCAGCTGATCTGTAATTCAACCCCAACCGTTGTAATTTTATTCTTGCTGAGCATTAACTGAAAATCTTGCTTCCTCACACCTCATAGCTCATGAATTCAAGAGAGCTTATTCTTTCTCTCTTTTACCTGCTTCTGCCAGCTTTAGTATAAAAGACAAGTACAACAATACATCCCTGGACTGCTCTTCTGGTGAAACAAAAGAAGGAATTCAAATTCACCTTTGCCTTCTTTCTCAGTCCTGAAATGGTTTCAGGGATCTGCAGTTAGTTAAACAGCCTAGAATCTATTTATTTTTATTTGTTTATTTATTTATTTATATTGATTGATTTGTCAATCGCTTACAAGATAATAGATATAAGTATAAACGTGAGTAAGAATATAGGAAAAAGGTACGAATAAATGGGGACAATAGGGCAAGGACTTGGCTATGATCTCTGGCTGCAAAAATGCTGATGGGCTATTCTTTTGGTTTCATGCCAGTTTTTAAACTGAAAGAATGGCTCTTTGTAGCCAAGAAAGTTCTCCTTGTAGCAATGGCTCAGATTGAAGTGGGTGGATGAGTGACATTGACTAGAAAATCACACAGCTTGTATTGAAAATGAGAAAGCATGACACACTAGCTACCTGTTTCCTTTAAATTGGGTGGAATTGATTTTGGTTAGTTCAGGAACTGTTACTAACTGTTAACCCCAACCCTAACACATGCTCAGACAATAATTATACATCTTCATTTAATATAGGGGTGACAAACTCACTGCGTCTCGTGACGTATCGGGACTTTCCCCCCCCCCTTTGTGACACCAGGCGAGGGCGGGGCCAGCACATGATGCATCTGGCCCGCGGGCCATGAGTTTGACACTCCTGATTTAATAGATATCCTAAATAGCAATCCAAGAATTACATTGATAGTGAATTAATAGGGCATCTTGGAATACTGAATGATCAATTAGAATTTTTAATGCCACTTTCCAAGCTAAGCTCTTTAAATCTTAAAGAGAGATCTCTGTAAAATCTTTTCATTTTCTGAAAGCATTCAATGAGGATGGTTCAATGTTTAATGTTGATTCTGTATATGTTGTGCACACTTCTTTATTATTTCTTTTTTCTTCTTTTAACGTGTCTGTATTTTTTTTATTGTCTTTGTAGTTGTTTGTTTTAAATGTAACATCTTGTTTCTGAAATAAAAAAAAATATTTCATGGGAAAAAGTGAAATGGCCATCTTTAAAAACAAACATTATTTATTTATTTATTTATAAAGAAAGAAAGAAAGAAAAATGGCAAAAAGTCAAGATTTTACTTTGCCATAGAATATATTAACTTTCATTGCCACCTGCCTCTGTTTAGAGGCTTTTTCAGATTCCTGAACTCTTTTAGTTAATGCAACAGACATTCTGCTTTAAAATAATCAACTTCTCTATTGGGATTTTGTTTAATACATATATATTATTATCTGAAAGCTGAAGTTTAGTGTTATGAACTAATAAAAGCGCTCAAATAAAGTTTTAACAAAGCTTAAAGAAAAAGCAGGGTTCTAATCCTGCACTTCTGATTAGCCGATAATAGCGATATCGGATTGGTCCGTTCTGGAGCATCTGATTGGCTGTTGACGAGCCACTCTCATTGGTTCAAGGGTTTAACACTTCCATGTTCTCATTGGCTAATAGGTCAGCAGCCTGCCCTATAAAAGGGCTGCTGCCGCCCTAGGGTTTTTGCTCTGTTCAGAATGATTAATAAAGAGTTGAAGTTCACTGTTCACTGCCTTGTCTCCGTTCCTTGCACCCATGCTCAGAACTTAACATTTAGTACTGCTCTTTTGTCAAACTGGCCTTCCATAATGTTGTACTACTAACTAGGATTTTAAAAATGAGCATTTGGAACAACAGTCATAATAATAAATGGTGCTGAAATGAAATACATGCATAATGATGCTATAATGGAAGTTCTTCTTTACATACTTACATCCTGATGCAAGTCGTAAGCTTTGTATCAAATCATTGCACATGTGTTCAGCTAGGTAACAACCATTTTACAGAGATAGGTACTTTGCAAAAATCAGTCTTGTCTTGCAGGTTGGAGGTATAGATACCTATGTATTGCAGTGAACCTGTGGCACTAAATGATTAGTTTCAAAACTGACTTTAAACTATTAAGAAGCTTGGTTTTGGCACAATCTGGTGAGTGAATCCATCCATGATGGCCCAGCGATATAAGCCAATCAGGATACTACAGATTGTTCTAAAACCACAATTCAACCAAAGAATCTTGACCTAAGGTTATGGGAAGGCAATTATTCTCAGACTAGATCATGTTAAAATTGTAATGAAAATAAAATGGGATCATTCCTTACAGGAAAGTTGAGATAAAAGTTTAATTAATGCAGAAATTCAGGAAGAGAGGAGGCTGAATTTACTTCATAATGTGAATTGGAATCTCATTTGGAGGGTTGTAATGACTAAAGTTTCTGCCTTCCCCCTACTTTATTATTTGGTTCTTTCATTCTTCATGACTTAAATTTTTTGGCAATTGAACAGCTTTAGAAATTGAATTACAGTAATAAGATATAGAGTTCATTTATATTATAAATGCCTTTCTCTCATTTTTTTTAAAAATAAGGCTGGTTAGAGAGGAATCTCAGATATAAAATGGCTGGAAAATCCACTGAAAAGAAAGACAAGAGGTTCATCGTGCCATAGGTTCGCCATCACGGGTATATACAATTCTTTTTTTAGTCATGCACTCCATCTCTCTGGCAGCTTTTTCTGCACTGCAAAACCTTGCATTAGTCTATAAGCAGGCCTGTGTAGTAGATGTTGAAAATGCACAAAAGGCCTGGCTTTTATTAGGCAAGCCATCTTAGGGGAATAAATTAATGGTAGGACTTGGAAAACAGAGTAGAACTGAGAAAGAACACACTCTTTAAGACAGCCTGCTAACCTGATCTCCTAACATCATTGCTGAAATCTGATTTCAAACCCTGGTCTGGTGAGTTCTGTCCCTGGGCCCCTGCTTTTTATCTCAGCCAGCCAAAGGAAGGTGGGGGTAACGCTGGGTTCATGATTCCATTTTCAGTCCTCTGGAGAATTAGAATCTTTTTTTCAGCAACAGAATCTTCCTCAGTAAATAAGCCAATCAGTGCTTCTGTTTCATTGGGATTTCAATACAAAAGCTTCTGAGATGCCTTTCTGGCCATCCAGAGGATTTGTAGGGGCATAAAAAGGCAACAAATTCTTCATATTTATTGTGAGTCGGTCTCCTGCCATTCCAAAATTGCCTCCTTTCCCCAAAAAAGGAGGGAAAAGAGGGGGAAGAAATAGAAAGAAGCCTCCGATGCATAAACATCTCTTGAAATATTATACCATATCTGCTGTGTGGTTTGCTTCTTCAGAAATCAATCTTTTCTTCAGGCATATATATTAGAATTTATGTGCATTGCTTTTACTGGGAAATCTCCCTTGGCAGACTTTACAACATCTTCCATTATTTGGATCTATAGGCAGATAGATAGAGACATGAAGTCACAGCTCTTTGCAGCTGTTACACCCTTCCTATTTCTCCTGCAGACGGACGACTCATGTAGAGACAGAGTGCACAACAGGACTATATTTTACTGGTCTGACTAATAAACCTGAATTTGGTCATGCAAGCAGGATAGTGGTCAAAATTCAGCAAAATGGCACCTTCTGCCAGGCAGCCTTTTGACCCCAACCACATCTCATCCAGCACTTTGCATCCTTGACTCTCCAGCCTTGGCCTCACATAAACCAAACATTGGCAGTCCTGTCTATTTTTATTTATAATCATTGAAGAGCCATCTTTAATTTATGCATGGCATGTCAGAAGAATATAAATATTGCACCAATTCTAGGAAACTGCAGAGTTTCTCTAACCACCACATATGTTAGGTATTGTAAAACTGAACTTAAACAGCACTGGGTTTTATTTTATCTCTGGTTTCCCAAGAAGAAATATTATTTTTGATTTGTTAGACATATGTTAACTATGTAGATTTTTTAAGCCTGGTAGTGGATGGTATAATAAGAGGGGTGGAGGTATTTTGAAAGCATCGGAGCTAGCACAAGTAAAATGCCACTGATTTCAAATATGTAAAATCCTTCATGTATTGTACCAAAGTCCTATCAAAGGTTAAGGACTTCTTACGGAGGCAAAACCATCCAATCTATCTTTTTAATCTCCAGCTATCCTGAATGCTGAATCTGTTTAAATTCTGAGATCATTTATTTCTCTGTACTTTGTTAAAATGGTTGATAAAATAAAGGATAATCATATGTCCTGTTTTACACAGAACAATTCTTTATTTGAAGAGCTGTTGAGTACAAGTCTGGTTTAAACCTGAAGCATAATAAGACTGGATAGATAAAGCCATGAATGCCACCATTTTTATCTGCTATCTGGATTGAACAGCCACACACAAGTCACAGCCTCTCCCATTATGGTGATATGTACTGCATTTCTATCATATTATTTCCTTTTTCTTGGGAAAATGTAGGTCACCTCATTAAGTACAGGATTTCTTAGGATGGAATCCAAACTTAGTGTGCTATCGTTCCCAAACCATTTTTTGCTAGCTTTTAGTGACAGAAATTAGTCAGACAGAAATTAGCAGGTGAAATTTCCTGGGGTATGAAAATGATTGCAGTAGAACTGACACTTATTAAATGTCTGGATTCCACAGTTTGCTTCAAGGAATTCTGCCAAAAGGAAGGGAGGGAGGGAGACAGGAAGGATGGGTTTAGTTTGGAAAGGATTTTAGAAGGAGGATGGTTAGTATAGTCACTACAATGAATTCTTCAGAGCAGAATGATCAATATGATAGAAAGAAGGAACGAAAAACCTCCACTCAGTAATATGAAGATCTTACATTGTGAAAATAGAAAACTTCTGAAAAGAGAATTGATATGGCAATATTTAAAAAATCCTAAAGCCTTTAAAAGCAATAGTTTTATTTTCATTGAATCAACATGATTGTTTTCTTAGTTTCTTTTAAGCATTTTCTAGTTTAGAAAACTTAAAAATGTGTGTATTTTTACAATGCTGCTTAATGGCTAGTGGATAGATTATGATGCTGTGTGTTGTGCCATGAGTCATTTTGTCTGGCTACTGTTTTAATCAAGATTGGATAAAATGTTTGCCCACAGTCCCATATGAAAAGAAAAATAGAAATGATTTTAGATGGCAAGAAATTGAAACAGCCCAAACTATAATGTTATTTTTCTTTTGATCATGATCCAAAGTGATAAGAATTTATTATGGAATTTTCTGAATATCCTTAATAAATATGGTTGGCCTTGGTAGAAATCTGAACACCCACTGTAATTTCAGAAAATAAAACACGAACTAAAATTGGGGAAAAGGAACATAAGTCCTGCATGAGTTTCTTGTTCCTACTTATTATGTGTTTTCCAGTTTTAGTCTAGCCTTGATATCTTGCTAATTTTTGTGAGCTGCATCAATACATTTTACATCCTCCCAAATTTGACAATTTGACTGCAGAATTTGGGCTTTTCTACCTGCAGAGCCTAAAATGTTTAAAAATTACCAATGGTTTATGGATAAATAGATTATGGAACTTGTATTTTGTCTTATATTGGGTCAGGCTAAATACAGGTAGCTTTCAATTTATGACTACAACGAAGCCCAAAATTTCTGTTGTTAAGTGAGACATTTGTTAAGTGAGTTTTGTCCCATTTTATGACTTTTCTTGCCACAGTTGTTAAGTGAATCACTGTAGTTGATCATTTAGTATCCTGGTTGTTAATTCTGCACCATCACCTCCACGACCATCATTTCCATGTCGATTCTAGTATAATATTATGACTGGAGAAGATTCAAAGTCTTCTATACCTTACAAACAAACCTGGCCTGTTTAAAGTCAACATCTTGCTTGTTTTGTATCATTTTAAAAGCTTGGAAACTTTTATAATCCAGGTTCAGCCTGTGATTCATTTAGAGGTACTCCTCGACTTACGACAGTTTGTTTAGTGACAGTTCAAAGTTCCCTGTTGAATTGAGTTCCCCATTGACTTTGCTTATCAGAAGGTGACAAAAAGGTGATCACGTGACCTTAGGATGCAGCAACAATCTTAAATATGAACCAGGGGCCAATCATCTGAATTTTGTTCACATAATCATGGAGACGCTGCAAAGATCATAACTGTGAAAAACAGTCATAAATCACATTTTTCAGTGCTGTTGTAACTTTGAACAGTCACTGAATGAACTGTTGTAAGATGAGGAGTACCTCTAAATGAATCTCAGGCTGAACTTGGATTATAAAAGTTTGCAAGCCTCTTTAATGATCCAAACAAGCAAGATGTTGACTTTAAACAGGCCAGATTTGTTTGTAAAGTGTTTGAATTAGAGGTGATATTCAGCAGGTTCTGACTAGTTCTGGAGAACCGGTAGCGGAAATTTTGAGTAGTGCGGAGAACCAGCAAATCCCACCTCAGACTGACCCCATCCCCATCTATTCTCTGCCTCCCGAGTCCCAGCTGATTGGCTGGGTCTTCTTTTGTTGCCCTGCACAGGAGAACAGAGCTGGAAAGCAGGTTAGTGGGGTGGGGAGGGAATGGGGATTTTGCAGTAACCTTCCCCCAGGAGTGGGGAGGGAATGAAGAGTTTACAGTGTCCTTCCCCTGCCATGCCCACCAAGACACACCAAGCCCACCAAGCCATGCCCACAGAACCAGTAGTAAAAGTTTTTGAATCCCACCACTGCTTTGAATCTTCTCCAGTCATAATATTATACTAGAATCGACATGCAAATGATGGTGGTTGAGGTGATGACGTAGAATTGTTGCTACTTATAATTTAATAGCAGTGAGTGGGGCTGATATAAACTGAAGCAAACCAACCCCTTGTGCTTTTCCCTCTGTTAAAAAGGGACATTCCAAGTGATCTTCATGTTCAGGTTCCTGCGTGTTCCCCTCACCAGGGAAAAATGTGGGAAAGGGAGTTTTAAGTTGGAAACAATAAAACAGGGTTCCACTTACAACCTCATTCCCATGTGCTTCAGATGATTTGTGCATCATTAAATCCCTCCCCCAGTCCCCTCCACCAATCAGATGTGCCTGCTCACTGCAGTCTTTGCATGCTTTGCCGAAATGTTTGTTGTTTGTTGCTGATATTGTTCTTGTTCTTCCTTTTACCAGAGATCCCCCAGTGTGCCGGCTGCAACCAGCACATCTTGGATAAGTTCATCCTGAAAGTCCTTGATCGACACTGGCACGGCTCTTGCCTCAAGTGTGCAGATTGCCAGATGCAGCTGGCAGAACGCTGCTTTTCCAGATCTGGAAGTGTCTACTGCAAGGAAGACTTCTTCAAGTAGGTACAGAAAAGCTATCCAAGATACCTTGGAAGGCTTGCAGGACTACTGTCTGGCCATGGACAATGGCCTGAAATGCCCTTGTTTTGAGGAGGTGGCAAGGGGGTAATTGAGGGATGGTATAGTGGGGTTGTTAAAAGGGCGAGCTAAAAAGACGCCAATTTAAATGTCAGTGCAGTCCTAAAATCCTAAAACCTCTGGCAAACTATGCTGATGACTTAGACTAGACTTACAAACTTTTTGAAAATATTATTTCTGTGATCTTTTTTAAACCATTCATAATCTCTTATCCTGATGCTATGATGACTTCTATATGTAATGCTATTTTGAGGGGTATTCCTAATACAATATAACCTATGACTTCAGCCAAGAACACCTGTTCCCATCTTATAGTCATATTGGGAAGGTGGGGGTATGTATTTGATTTGGATTCTCTAATCAACATTTTCTTTCTCTTGGTTATTCAGGCTGTAGTCCCATGTGCCTTTCAATTCCATTGAATTCTGTTGCTTTTCTTTCCTGTACTGACCCATATAGGATTGCCTTATCAAGGTCCCACAATCCTATTCCTTCAGATAGAATCCCTTAGGATGCTTGGACCATCTGCTTGGTTTTCTGGTGCTAATTCCTAACTAAGCCTAGAACTGGGGAGGGGAGGAAGCAGTCAGGGGAGAGGCCAGGAATAATGTTTGTTCATAAGTCAAAAACCTTGCAATGGAAGGGGAACAGTAAACTTTAAGAGAGAGCAAAAAAGTTAGAGCAAACATCCCTCCCGAAGAAAGCTTAACCCAAGACACCCTCCGGCATTTACCCACCCCTTTTGCAGTGAAAATGAATCCTTTTGAATTTAATAATTTGTTAATCAAACCCTGATCTACTTTGTGCAGCTGCTTTGCCCCCAGGGGAAAATCTAGGCATGAGATGAATTGGCTGGAAGAAGGGCATGGCCTCTGAGATCAGTGCCAAGGAACTTAGTGGCCTTGATAGTTTGGCAGGCAGCCAGGTCAGCTCTAGGACTGGCAGAAAAAGAAGTAGGTAATGTATGTTCACTCTGGAATCAGTGGGGGAAAGGCCACCTAATTCACTTAGTTATTTTTTTTAACAAATTTTATTCAGTTTTTCACATTAAAAACAAAAATCTCTTTTTAGTGGACAACATATTTCCGGGTCATCAACTTTACATACAAATATGACAGCAATTATACATTCATATATGCATACTTAATTCTATTATTACCTTTTCCATTCCAAATTTTCAGTAAGGAGAGAAACAAACACATTAATTCTAGCCTCTTTCATTAATCTCAATCAAAACATCTTTTTGTTTCATTTCAATTATTTCAAATATAATCCTTTAATATTTATTTTAAAAATAAAGATAAACAATATGTGTTTGCCTAATAATAATAATGATAATGATAATAATAAAAAAGTGACCAATGTCTCTCCTTGCTTTTAATAGTCTATATTAACTTATTAATTTAGTTAGTTCTTTAGTCTGTCATATTTCCTTTCCATTACACATTCTTTTTATAAATTCTAGATTAATACAAATTTTAATACTAAAAAAACAACAACCCAAGTATAGGTTTCCCCCCTTTTACTGTTTTGAGTGTGACACCTCAATGATTAAAATATACCTTTATTCCCTCATCTTGATTCCCAATAAACCATTATTTTTAAGAAGTTACAATAATAATCATTACATCTTTTCATTTGGATTCTGCAGCATATTTCCCCCCTTGATTTTTAATAAGAGTTATCAGTATCTAAATTACCCTATTTTCTAAATATTTTTAATTGCAGAAATATTCCTATTATCCCTTGTCACCCTGCAGAATCCCCTTTTATTTCATCAACCATTATCCCTGAAAAAACTATTTCTTTTCAACATTTTACTATTTCCGTATTTCTTTATTTCATGCACTTGTTTCTTACTGCTTCTCCTCCCCCTCTTTTCCCCATATCTTTTCTCATTCCAGTTTATATCCCTCTCTTTCTTAATATCTTCTTTTCCCCTTTTCTGCTGGGTCTTTCTGCCTTTCCTGACTTCACAGGTATTCCCCCTTTTGATTGCCTTCTTAAATCTCAACTTTTTAACCTTCCTTCTTTCCCCATTTCTTTGTAGTGTTCTTTGTGTTAATCTAAAATGTCTTCTCCTTGAGTTGACTCCTCCTCCTCTGAAGCTCTTTCTTTTTGTTCTTCAGTCGCCATTTCCATTTTTTCTAACACAGAGCAAAGGGATTCACCTCTTTCCTGTAGTTCTCTCATATTTTTAAGTTCCATTTTTAATTCCAGAAGAGATATCATCATTACACACTCTTGTATTGTATGATCGTTAAAGTCCACAAAAAAAAACACTTTTACTTTCCTTCTTCTTTCAATTTTCTAAAGTTCTCAATTATTCCAGCCCAGGTTCTATACCAAAAACATCAATCAATCCCACAGTCAGTCTTTCCTTGCTTTTTTCTTTATTCTGGTTCTGCTTTCACTTTCTAAGATTCTTACTTTGTTTCAATATTTCTTTAGTGTTATATCCACACAAGTTCATTCAGAAACAGGATGCTTTCCCTTTTGTTTGAGCTCAAGTTTTTGTCAAAAGGTGGCACTCTCCATTATACAAAGTCCTCACCTTTTTCCCCTATTTTTTTGTTTAGGGATTTTCGAACCTCAATATTCCAGCACAGTCCAGTCTCCAATTTTATGATTATTATTATTTGACAATCTTAAGTCTAGCTTTATTTTATGCCTGTTTATTCCCAAAATATTTCAGTCCAATTTTTCAGTCCAATATTTCAGTCCAATCTTTAGTTCCAGCTTCTTCCTTTCCCGGTTCAAAGCCCCACTTAGCTGTCAAAAATATTTTCTTTTTTTTTTCCCCGCCCCTTTGTAATTTCACCGCTCACTTTTCTTTTCTTAAAAATTCCATGTTACCTTAATCCCGGGGTACTTTTGTTTAGTTGTATTGCCCAGTTGTCCTGGTTCAGATGTTATCCACCTCTTTCTTCCTTCCTGCACAAATCTTAATCCAGCTGAGTCCTCCTCTTCGGGGTGGTCATTTTAAACCACCGCTGCAGTCGCCTTTGGGGAGAAAAAGACCAAGCCCAGGGGGGGATATGTGGCTTCCCTCAACCTGGTTTGCAGCTTCCCTTTACTCCGCCGCCCCTCCAATTATGCCCCTCGTAATGATCGGGGCTCTCCAACGAAAGAGCATGGACCATAACCGCAGAGAGTTGCGATCTACGGGCCGTCAGCGAGGAGGCTCTGCCTTCTTCCTCACTTTGTTATTTTGAGGGACAATCCCAGTTATTAGCATTTTGGGTCTAGTTATTTAATATTTATTTGAATGTAAATTAAAAGAAAATAAATCCTAGTTCACTAATTATTCCATTTTGTTAAGTAAATAAACATTTCTAGCCTGCCGCTAGTAAATAACTAGTTTCT
The DNA here is from genome assembly GCA_033807585.1 of Hydrophis major. NCBI lineage: Eukaryota > Metazoa > Chordata > Lepidosauria > Squamata > Elapidae > Hydrophis > Hydrophis major. The sequence goes on from CM066330.1 coordinate 133,408,408, forward strand.
TCAGAATTAATTGTTTATAAAGGTAGGCTAGAAATATTTGATTATTTTACAGAACTGCAGGAAAAAAATAATGTGCGTGCTTAGGTTTTGTTTTGCGTTATTGGTGCATTGCTATCAATCTGTCATAATCCAGATTATTTATTTGCATAATTTATGTTCTGCCCAAGTCTACAAGCCTTGAGCTGTTCACATAAAAACATCATAAATATCATAAAACAATCAATTTAAAACAACAGGGATAATTGAAATAGCACAGCACATCTAACAAAATGGCCCGCCTGAATTCTAAAAGTGCCAGCACCATATACAAGATTTTATAGCTCAAAACCAACATTTAGACATGGAAACATCCTGGAAAAGCTGTTGATCCTTTATCCCTTTGTGCTGAAAGCTCAGTTGGAGAACCGTGCCTTAGAAAGACCCAGAATTGCATACTTACCTGAACATAAATCTTGTAAAGATGTGTATATATTTGCATTTGTCAGATATTCTTGTTTCTGCTAATCCTGGGAAGGTCCAAAGGCAATATAGAAATCTTATTCTTCAGCATTAAAATGCAACTATGGCCAGAGTTTTCTTAAAACCTTTTCCTCTCTGTAATCAGTCACTAAACAGAAAGACTTGCTTTTAAAAAAACTGATGCTGAAAATGTTCAGGAACTACCCTTGTTATGCACCAAAGCAAAACCTAGAGGCTTTTGCTACATATGGGTAATGATTCACAGTACCCTTCCCTCTGGAAATCTCCCACTTGCCCAATTTGCTCCAGGTATGAATCTAGAAAGACAAATGCTCTTGTAAAGTAGATTCCCGAGTGCACAAAACATACATATTGCTGGCCAGATGATTTATACCTGTCGGTAGAGCCAGCCCAGTTTAGTATACAGGTGAAAGGAAAGTATAACCCAGGAAATAATACCCTCTCCTCTATTTTCCATTATTTGACTGCACTGCTTGATTTCAAAAGCATCTGCCTGCCAATCCTCCCTCCCTCCCTCGCCATTAGCAAGGGAAGAACATGTGACTGAGCAGATGCTGAATGCAGAACCCTGGAAGCCATCATGTAGAGTTGGTGGTTGCATGTATGGAGGGGATTAGAGAAATGAGAGAATGTGCGTGCGTGTGAGTAAAAGTTCTCTGCAAATTTATAGAGTGTCATGATGATGATGATGCTTTCAAGACACAGCTTTTAGAGCTATTGGAGGGACGGTTGCAATAAAAAAGAAGCTATTCCTAGTTTGACTAATCAGCTTGATCAATATGGTTAAGCATGAGGTGGCAGCACCCAGAAATGGGAGATTTAGCATACCAGGTAGGCTAGTGTCATTTTGAAGTTCTCTCTTACAACCTTTTTACTATATGTGTATCTTCTTATTAACTGCAGGGGATCTTATTAACTGCAGAGGGTCTTGCAACTACCAGTAGCAGCATAAAGGCATGCACCACCCCCATTCTGCTGGCATTGTGTAGACCAGGTCTGACAATTGGGCAAGGAGTAGGAAGAAGACAGTCCATGCAAAATGTCCTGATGGAAGTGCCTGTTGCAGTCATGGGCATCCAGTGAGCCTGTTGGAGACACTGCAAGCAAGGGGTAGATTGCCCTATAAGAGAAGAGGAGGAACATGTGGGTATGGGGAGGCAAGTGAGGGATCTCCAGAAGGAAGATCACATTCACACAAGTGAATGTGCATGGTAAATAAACAGGATGTACAATTTATGTATTGTTTGACTATGGAGCCGGTCCTGGGTTTGTGAGCTGAATCCCGTAGAGCAGGGGTCTCCAACCTTGGCCCCTGGAAGCCTGGCGGACTTCAACTCCCAGAATTCCACAGCCAGCTGGCTGTGGAACTCTGGGAGTTGAAGTCCGCCAGGCTTCCAGGAGCCAAGGTTGGAGACCCCTGCCGTAGAGATATTCCAAGCAGAGATTCTTGTAGCTCTTGGGTTATTTACTCATCAAGCCTGCTGCCAACCCAAAGGGGGACTTCTAACAGTCCACCTCCCTCCCTTTTAGGCATTTGATAATTAAAAGAACATCCCATCCTTAATTGTGAACTTTTTACAGCTTGTATTTACATCTAGTACATTATTTTTTTTTTGGATGAACAGTCCAGTAAGCAAGCCACTCTTACTCCTGCTCCCCCATTCCATAAGGTGCTCGTTACGTTCCTTTGCAAAGCTATAGCGCTTGCTGTAAATCTTCAGGCCATTTTTTTCTCTTCCTGGGTCAAATTTCTAAACTGCTGGTTAGCTCCTAACACACACACATCTATATATAAACTCCCAGATTTTTGCACTATATTGGCAGAGCTGCCAATTTTTGATCTAGCATTTGTTGCACAAAACTTCATGTCTTCCTTCTTTGTCTCTTGTTCATGAGTTTTGTCATGAGAGATCTTGCTGCCATGAGGAAGCGGGTAGGTGGGGAGTCTCTGCTAGTTTCAAATATGACTCATTTCCTCCTTCTCATTCCTCCTCGTCTCTCCCTCCTTTCTGCCATACCCAAAGTTGAGGTCTTGTATATGTTTCCGTCTCTTCCCCTGATACAGGGGTCTCAAACTTGCGGCCCATAGGCTGGAAGCATCATGTTCTGGTCACGCCACCTCCCATTTTAGCAAAGGAGAAAACTCGCGATACATCACATGATGACAACATGACACTGTGAGTTTGACACCCCTGCCCTAATAGATTCATTCCCATTGCAGTACTCCTTTTTATTTCTCCTAGCTATTTCATCCATGATTGGTCTCACTCTGGTCAAACTCTTGCTTGCGTCAATCAGTATCTCTAGATTTGGGTGGACCCACAACTCCACATTTTTAAAAATTTCTTTTTCAAATGTTTCAGTTTCATTTCTCCATGTCAGTTCTATGAATCACCTCCCCTTTCGAATGCAAGGCCCCAATTCATATATCCTTGCAGGATTTTCTGTGGTCTGATGAAAACCCTGTAATTTCTATATTTATTTCTCCTTGTTTATCTATGCATCATTTTCCTCTGTTCTGCCTCCCTGGGTCCCCGCATTCTTAACATCTAAATTATTTCCTTGCTTTTCATAGCAATCCCTAAATGAGTGAAATTGCTGCAGTTTCACTCATTTTCCCCAGCTTTACTACAACTCCTTGGTTAAATTCACTGTTAATACATACATACTTAGTTATTTATTTACTTGTTTATTAACTTCCTAATGACAAAACACTATCTGCTTTGAGTTCAAAGAAATAATGACTGTGAACAAAAGAGGGAGACATGGAAACCAGACCGCTTTGCAAATTAAACCCGCCCCCTTTCACTTCCAGACAATAACTGTCTAAATTCATGCCTATTTCTCCTTAAATGGTACCATAGTGGCTATCCCTGTGTAAGATGTGCAGCCTTTACATCTTTCGGTTCTGCCATAAAATGCCTTTACATACGGCTGCAGGTAATACTTTTCTGTGGGAGTCTATAGCTTTTTAATCCAGCAGTTAATATCCCACTCATTTTATCAGTTATTTGGATCTCTCTAGAGAATGGGAAAGGAAGTAAACAAATGGCTGCTTGATTTGCTGAACATAACTGCATGCTTCCTTTTAGTTAAAACCTCTCTAATGGCATTACATAAGCCAGTTTTAAAGGAAGTAACGGCTCTCGTGTGGGCATCAGTCAGCATAAGCTTTAGAGCCAATTTCACATTTAATTCAATAGAATAATATTGTTGGACAAATAAGCATTAAATTGTCATGAAAAATGAAATGCATGTAGGAAAGGGAAAAATGGTTAAAGCTGAAGAACCTTTCCTACAAATACAATTCTATTGATACAGTTCTCTATTGTTGAAACATTCCCTTTACCTGGTTCATCTTGTCAAGCGTTCTCCTATGCGCTATCTGGTTATCTCTTGACATCACAGCAATAGCACTTAGACCTATATACCACTTTACAGTGCTTTACAGCCCTCTCTAAGCGGTTTACAGAGTCAGCGTCTTGCCCCCCAAAATCTGGATCCTCATTTTACCCACCTTGGAAGGATGGAAGGCTGAGTCAACCTTGAGCCTGGTGTGATTTGAACTGCCAAATTGCAGTCAGCAGAAGTAGCCTGCATACTGCACTCAAACCACTGCACCACCATGGCTTATGTATAGCAATAAAATATTACTACTGATTTAATATTCCAGCAGATATGGAAAGCAGATTCAGGATCCTCCTTCCCTATAGTGATAGAACCCATCCTTGTGACTTTGAAATTCTGCTTTATTGGCCCTTTTCTAAAGACATAATGTTACCTCCGATTAGGAATATTGTTGGTACCTGATGAATTTTTCATTGACTGTTGGAGGTATTGAAAATGTTTTGAATTTAGTTTTGAATGTAAATGCTCTATTTGAGTTTAAACAGTTGTTTCAATTCAGTATGGGTTATTTGAATAATCTTGGAAGCATTTCAATCTTGAAACAACTGCTTGAAGCTCAAAATACTTCCAGAAAGGTAGGAACATTGTGTTTGGAATGCAAAATTATTGTTCCAAGGCAAAATAGGTCATTTTAAATTCAGAACTGTTTGAAACTAGAGCATTTTGTACATCATTATCCAATATCTTCTGAATGACCGAAAACCAAATACCGTATCACAGTTCAAACTGCTAGGTTTTGTTAGTCCAATTTGCTAGGTTTTGTTACTTACTTGTTAGCAAGTAAAATATGGATGCATATATGTCAGAAATCAGAATCTCCTGCTTATAATATCTTTTACCATAATGTGGATATATAACACTTATATCCTAAATCAAATGTATTCAACTGAATCCACTACTAGCAGTGAAACCGCTTTGCGTTTATTTTTGCTTCCTATATGACAGATTTATCCATGCAACACTATGTTATAGCAACTTAAATCTCTGAAAGATGTGTATGTGTGCTTTTCTTGCTTATTCATTAAAAATATATTTTAATGATGAGGGTTAAATTGGGACTTTCTGCACAGCAGGCATTTTCTTTGCCACAGAATGAGAACAGGCTATACTTCTGTTAGCAAACAAAAATGTTATAAAAGATGTATACTAAGGAGATCTTGTATATCACATGGATCCCCGTGGATGTGTTGCATGCCTATAGCATCACAAAGAGATTGTGCAAATTTATCTCCACATACTGCACAGTATCAAATGACAGAAGTTATATTTATTCATGGGCATGTTTCAAGGTGAGCCACCTCTCTTCCAACAACTCAAAATTCAGGACTAAAATGGTTGATTTTCTGAGATGCAATCTCCACTTTTTAAATATCAGTTTTATTATATTTTATACAGATAGAAAATAAACATGAACAAATATATGAAGCAAGGTTAGCAATTTCTCACTTTGTTAAAGAGGACAGGTATGGGAACCAGAAGGAATGGAATGCAAATTGGTCCTATTCCAACAACAAAATAGCTTAAAATATATACCCAGATTTTTATTCTTTTGGGAGAATTTGCTAATGGTGGAAATGAGACTGGTTTCCTTCCAAGATTCCTCCTGCTCCCATTCCCATTGCTAAAAGGCTAGCAGCGGATAGGAAAGGAGAAGTCTCAAATATACCCTGAACCTTCTATTGAAACAGAGGTCACTGAAAAGACGTTTGCATTTGAAGTGAGTTGTGGTCCTCAAGTTGGGAAGTTGTACACCCTTGATGTAGGAAAAAGTATATAAAATGCTGTTTATAAAGGTGTAATTGAGGAAGTGCTACAGCTGCTTCTCCTGGCTTACAAACACAATATTTGGTTCAGGGGCAAATTCATTTCAAGTATCAAGTGAAGCTCATTAGCTCTAGCCTCACTGAGCCAGTTTCAGAACTGAATATCATCCTGTCACCACTATTCTGTCATCAGGACTTGGCTTCTGTTTCTAGATGATCAACTCTAGAGTAGGCTTCCTTTATTATGGGACATTCTGCATAGGTTGGAGTTCTAGTTTCATTAGTTCTCAACTATTATGGAAGTGGAAGCCCAACATATCATAATTTTATTTTTGAAAAAGCTGTTTTAGAAAGTTTATCACACTGATAGCATTATACACGGCTGTGGCAGCATCTCAAACAATAGCCAAGCTCTAGGGGTCAGCAGAACTAGAAGCTATGGCCAATGGATTTCATGGTACTGACATTTCCCTATGAAAGGCATTCTATGCTCAGATGTTTGACTTGTGTGTAGCTTATTAGAGTTAGCATATATGTGTACTTTTCAAAATGAATCGAGGCTTCTGAAGTTCTTAATTGACTGTGTGTATCCGAGAATAGATTTGCCAGGCTGATATAGCTGTTTTCAGTTATACTCATTAATCTCTTCAGGCTGTTGGGCTTTACAGCAAATCAAAACAAAAGTTTATGTAGAATTTTAAAGCTTTGTTTTACATTAACATCTGCAGTGGTACGCGGGAATGAGGCACAGATTGAACAACATGTAAAAGATTTCTCAGCTCACAAAAAGAGAGGAGAGGATATGGGAATTTGCAACTTAACTCAGACATGACATGAAAAGAAACAAGATACAATGATCCCAAGGGATGAATGTAAGCTTCTGGTATGTGTCCTATGTTATATGTATATCAGCACTATGGTGTAGAGCTAAATGCTTTAGGGGAAAAGGTAGCTATTGTAATTGTGTTTAGACAAGGAGTTCCAGAATACAATCTAGCAGCTAGTGAGAAAGGGCAGTTAAATGAAAGAAAAAAGAGATTTCTAATTTCCTAATAGTGACAGAGTGTCCGTTCTTGCTGGCGGATGAGAGGTATACAGGTAGAAAATAAGAACAAGAACATAGGAATAAGGAACTCGTGTCGGAGCTACAGCAGCTTAGAAGTTAACCCTAGGGTCTGAGGAAAGCATCATGCTGAAATCTTCAAAAGAGTCTGACAACCTAAGAGTGTGATTCTTGATCTGGATTGTATATTGCAAATATGGCCACATTCACATAGAGGTTTGTTGGACTGGAAAAAGCTGCCCAATTTCTCTCTTTAATGCATACATTAGGGAAGTTTTTATCTCATACCTGCTTTTTATTTTTTAGATGCAGGCTTTAAATCTTCAAATCTAAAATGCAGAGAGTACTTTTGAGGAATACAACTAAATCAGTGTATCTGATCCCTTGTAAATTCATTGGCTGCTGAACATTAGTGTTACAGCTAACCATTCCCTTTCAGGAGCCTGGCTATGACTATATTACCCAGAGGGGTACTTGCTGGGGGAGGTATTGAATGATTTTTTCCATGTTAATGTGTTTATGCCACCAGATATCCTATTATTAATTTGCCTTTTAAAAACTGATTGATGTGATGTCCAGTGATTGCTGCTGCTGCCCAAAAGTAACAAATGGCATTATTTACTTAGCCACATTTTCTGATGGTTGATAGGCTCTGACAGATGCCATTAAAAGACATGTTTTTTACAAGGGCAGAACATTTTTCACACCATGTGAATGGAAGCAAAAAATGTATTAAAATGTAATCATGATGCTTGGAGTTTTCGGGCTCTCCAGGTAGGAAGAACTATACTAAATCAGTGGGTCTGAGGCTTAGATGAAGAAGTAGATATTGGACTGTGGAAAGTGTAGTTTGATACTGCCAGTTGTGAAAAAAAAAGTCTTAATTGTAAAGTCGATTAGAGAATAATGTGAAATGAAGCAGCAGAAAGAACACTCCAGGTGCAAGGGCTGAGAAATGTTAGCTGCCTTTGGTTTCAGGACAACGGACAGCAACTTGGCAGCAGTAACAGGGTTTTTTTTTTGTTTTTTTGGGAGATCCCAATAGTCTTTCTGGAAACTCTTATTTCTTCATGTGCTTTAGCTCACTGGAAAATAGCTGGCTTTAGAACATAATCCAAATTTATTAAAGAGGAAAATTTATTTTATTGGCATAAACAAAAGCATATCGTCTGGATTAATGTCACTGTTCGTGATGGTTTTGATGAGTCTTGGTGTTTCTGTTTGGGCAGAAAAGCGCCTATGATAATCTCTCATATCATAATCACATGGTTCAATCAGCTGCATGCTTCCTTGGTTTGACAATGTGCAAGATAACTTCTGTGTTCTTGTGTGCATTGGGTTGGATCCAAATAGGCTGTTTCTAGAAAGGAAGGCGTTCAGATCCAGTAGAAGTTCTTTGCTGGAAGAACAACAGGGCAGCATTCCTTGCCAATTTATCTGCTTTGCTCAGCACAAATTTTTCCAACACAAACAAAACTCCACTACACATTGATTGATTGATTGATATGTGTCATCAAGTCAGTTTTTACTCCTAGCAACCATATATATAGACTGTCACCGTGACAACCTGACCCCAATCTGATCGCTCAAGTCTTCCAACAGTGCACTCACTGCCATTGTTCACCCTCCTTGCTGTTGGTCACTCTCTTCTCTTTCCATCCACCCTTGTTAGCATTAGATTCCTCTTCTATTTGGAACATATTATATGAAGACTTAACTCTCTGGAGTTAGGTCTTCATATAATATGACCCAAATAGAGTAATTTGAGACCTTGTGTCCTGAGTAAAAAATTGGGTTGATTTGTTTGATGATAAATTTGTTTTTTGGATGTATACAGTATATTCTCAGGAGTGTTCCCCAACTTTAAAATTCCAAACCGAGATACTGCACATATCTCTATAATTTGCATTATGGAGTAACCTTAAAATCCATTATTATGAGAGCAAATGAAGACATCTATATACTATCAAAACTTTCATTCCCATAACCTTTAAATGGACAAAGTGGTCCATCACAGGGCAACAAGGGTACCTGAAATAGACTAACTTACAGTCAAAAATCTGGGTTTCATGACTCCTGAGGGAATAACATTTGGGAAAGTGATTGGTGTTTCAATGCTGCTGGGCTGCTGCTGCTGCTTCAACAATGCAGGCAACTGCTGTGGTCACGGGATGCTCATTTTGAAGGTTCTAGTTTCCCAGCTACTCTCTTGCAATCAATTCATTGGTCATTCCCCCAGCTAGCAACAGCATTGACTTGCCTGCTGGGAAGGGGAGGGAAGGAAAGGAAAGAAGGAGGGAAAGCAGAAAGAAGGGAGGGAGGGAAGAAGGAAAGAAGGAAGGAGGAAGGGGTGGAGCGGGGAAGGAAGAAACAGTAAGGAAAGAATGAAGGGAGGGAGAGAAAAAAGGGAGGAAGGATAGAAAGAAGGAAATAACAGTGAGGGAGGAAGGAACGGACAGGAAGGGAGAAAGGAAACAACAAGGAGGAAGGAAGGAAAGAAGATTTCTGATGCTTATCAGCTTTCCACAAGGAAATTTAATGGGGAATCTAGCAGGAAATTGGAAATAACTCCTGCTGCTTTTACTTCTTGTCCACCTGTGACCACTCTATTTCTATTTAGGTAAGGGAAATAGCCCTAAAATGATGATCTAACAGAGCACACATTGTCACACATAACTAGCTATTCTGATAGAAATATTAAATGCAATATTAGGTCTGTATTCACCTAAGGCTGTTCAGTTTTGGAATTCAGTGCCAGAGAACTGTGCTTCAGAACATGCAAGGAGGTGAAAGCAGCACCTGTGTATAATTCCTTAAAACAACCCCATGTCTTCCTGGGATCATCCAACTGCTTTGAAGGCTGCTACATTCAGCCCCTGCATGTTCCAAAATGTCTTTTGGGATCAGATTAGTAACACTGCATAGTCTGGCACAAGTTTGGTATTATTTTGAGTAGTAGTATAATTATTGAAAAGTTCAGGCATTTCCTCTATCTAAGTTACTGTAGACAACATAAGGCCCTTGACCACAAAATTATTAAGCATCTCTTTTGTATAGATTAAATGACCAGTTTCCACTCTCTTGTTCAGTAGCTGAAATAATTGCCATGTATTGGATGACTAACAGGAATTGGAAGACAAATTTCTACAAATACATTTTAGGCTTTTTTCTTTGTCTTTGAAAACAATCAATCTGCAAATTGGGAAAGCAAGCCGTAATATTAAGGTGCTGTCTTGGTGAACCAAAATGCTTTTCTCCTTTTCTGGCATTTAAAATAAACACAGCTCCTTAATGTGACTTTATGTTATCTGAAGAAGGGGTTGAGGGGAAGGAGAGAAAGATGTTGCAGCTGCATGTAATCCACACATTAAACAGATTAAGCGCATGCTTCTCTAGGGGAGGGGTCTGGCAGGCATGAACATTGCAAATTGAACTGCATGTGGGTTTTTTTTTTAAGGAGTATGCCTCCAATATTTTAAGTGCAGATTTGAAAATAACAAGCAGGGACAAAGTGCTAGTTCCTCTAGCAAATAGATCATTAGGGAATCGGATTAGCTTGGTTAGACTATTTAGAAAGTCCGTGGGGAAAACATTTGAATGTACTTCAAATAATTAATTATTCACTCTTTATCTTGGCTATCTTAAGTTTTTTGGGCTTTGGAGACCAATAGTTTAATCCTCTATAAAAGATGAGAGGCATACATATAACTGATTGCAGGTTGAGAAAAGGATAGATGTTGTAATCCACCAGGAATCACCTCTGATTGGCTGGCTATATAAATTTGTTAAACAAACAAGCAAATACATGGGATGGGATTGCATGGCAGGGGATTTTTTTTTAGAGGATACTAATATGCAGATTCTTTCTTTTAATGGTCCTGTCTTTCTTTCTAAGGCACTGGTCTCATGGCTTTTGATTCTTTGCCTGAAGACATTACTGCCTGTAATATTGCTCCTTGCTATTACCGTGTTTCTCATATAATAAGGCCGGGTCTTATATTTTTTTGAGCCCTGAAAAAATGGCTAGGCCGTCTTTTCGGAGGTGACTTAATTCCCCCTCCCTTGCATCTTCGAGCAGGCGGGCAGCGATGGCTTGGATGTTGACCTCGGCATTGGTGGGGCATTTTGTATTGGGGTCAACGCAGGCAGCACCATATCCTGGTATGCAACAAAAGTACTTCCTAATGGCAAGCCCCCCCACCATTTCCCCCCATTTCGCATGCTTTAATATAGGCCTTAATTTGGGGGGAGGGGCTTAATTTCATTTCATGCCTATAAAACATTCTGGGACTTCCTATTGGGGGAGGCCATATTGTTGGAGAAACAGGGTAGAAATTCCAAAAGAAGATTCCATCAAATTTTATTAATCAAAAATGGAATGTTTTAATAGGCCTTATCTTAGGCCTATTAATATAGGCCTGATGAATTCATAACAAATTTGTCTTAATCCACAACTTAATTCTGAATAAAAAGGCTACTGGACAACTGCTGGTAGCAACTAGCTTTTCCACCTGCAGTTCCAATTCAGCATCAGTCTAGGCTAGATAGCTAATGATGAGGCATTGCTGTGTTTATTAAAGGTTTATATTTACTAGGAAATCTTTTTGAAATATTTTTTTCAAGTGAGTGAGCAAAACAGAATTGGGAGTAACCACCCACTGTGCAGCTCAACAGCCTCCCCGACTGATCTGGCTAAGGATGTCCATTATAGTAATGGAGAACCCATATTTGATTATTCTGAAGGACTTCAACATTGACACCGAGAGAACCTTGTTTGGGCTGGTTCAGAACTTCATGGTCTCATTAAAACCAATAAAACTGCCTCAATTTGTCCTCAGACCCATGCACAGGCCAGAACATACTTTGAGTTAGTCTTTTTCTGTAAGCTGTGAGGAGGTATTAAAGGCTAAAGTTGGTGAACATGGTGAAGTACTGGTAGGCTTCATGTAAGATAAGGCCTATTAAAACATGACTTTTAGATTAATACAATTTGATGGAATGCTCTTTTGGAATTTCTAATAACAAGGAGCAATTTGATCAGCACACCTATAAAGGTGAGCACAGTAGGCTACCGACATAGCTGTTCTTCATTGTTTCTGTGCCCTAATTTGGGAGCGGAAGAAATCTTTATCATGAAAAAGGTGGAAGATGGCCATATTTTAGTAATGTAGCATTTTATCACGAAGACAGTCAGACAAGTATGAGGCACATCTCTCCAAGGCATTGAAGAGGACTGTGTCTCCTAAATGAATTCTCATTTAGGTTTCCAGAAGAGTTGCTCCAAATCATAAACGTGTTGTTATCTCCTCTGATTATTCCTGGGTTGAAGTCCTCAGTGGTCTGCTATGACAGATTTTCAAATTATATTGAAGTTGTAATTACACCAATTTGAATGCTGCTTGAGAGGGTACCTTCAGGTCAACATTGAAGACAACCCAGAAGATACAACTGATACAGAATGTACTGTATGGGCACCTTTCAATTTTACCAGGTTACACTACTGCTGCTTGAGTAGCACTAACTCCCAGGTTCCTTGTAGGTGAAGTTCAACTGCTGTTTATTAATTTTAAAATCTACATAATGTAGAGACAAACTATTTTCCCTGGGTGTATCTGACCACTCCACCAGGGTAGAGAGAATGGGTACTGTCTAAGTCCCATTCCTTAAATGTTGGCACCCAGAGGGAATTGGGAAGTGTGCCCTTTCCATAGCAGCTTCTGCACATGGAACACCTTTCTCCCTAGGATCTTGTAGGCTCCCAACTTTTTATTCTCCCAGAAAGCCATATTGTCCATCTGGGCATGTTTGTTGAGATGAGATTGATTGAGCAGATAGTAGAGAATGCATTTTTGCCTCAGGATTTATGGTGGTCAGTTCCATGAAGAAGATGGTGGTGTATCCACTCTTGAAAAACATCCTTCCTGGCAGATAGGTACCATTTGGCATAAACTATGATGATGAAAACATATTACACATTCAATGGTGTCATCATCCAAACTCTGCCTTCACATCCTTAACATCTGATGTAAGTATGTAAGTCTTAGCATTTGCAAGATGGCACAGTCAGGCGTCTGCTGTCAGCTATCTCTTTGTCTCTCCATGGATACTTATGCCAGAAAAAATGATTCCAAATATTAGCAAATTATCTAAGTAAACTGGGAGTGGATAATTGTGCAATGGTTTTGTGGGTAGGTAGAATCAGGGAGCTGTCTTCTTCTCAATATGAATGGTATAGCTATGGTATAGCTTAAAGGATCTCTCCCTCTCTCTCTTTCTCCCCGTAATACAGTAAAGCCCTTTCCAGCACGCGCGCGCGATCCGCCCCCGCCACTTTGCACCTTGCAAATCCAAAAACCCTGGGGTTTTGCATTTGCAAGGTGCAAAGGGGCGGGGGCGGATCGCGTGCGCGTGCTGGAAAGGGCTTGACTTTATTGGGGGGGGGGGAGAGAGAGAGAGATATCATAAGAACGGCTCTTGGTTTTTTCTTGCAAGGGAGAGAGTGACTCCTGCCTACCACTGTCATCATCATCATCTTTTGGGTTAGTGAATCAATCAAACCTTTCATGATAGTGAGATCGTTTCCCAAATTTCCCTTAAATCAGGGAAGAAATCAGAAACAAACCTTTGGGCTGAGAATAAACCTGTTCCTATGATGCCATTTTTGTTCACTGCAGTGTGAAAAGTGTGAAAAAACACACTTCTTTTTCTTCATCTTCTTGTTCCCTATTTGCTGGTCTCTTTCAAAGAAGAAATTGTGAACATCAAACTTATTCTCAACTGTCCTAGTGAAAGTTTTTATTGGTATCTATTTTTATTTTTGAAATTTACCAGTAGCTGCTGCATTTCCCACTCTCGACTTATACTCGAGTCAATAAGTTTTCCCAGTTTTTTGTGGTTAAATTAGGTGCCTCGGCTTATATTCGGGTCGACTTATACTCGAGTATATATGGTAGTTTGAGAATGCTTCTAGATTCATTATTGACATTACACGGCTAAGTGGTAGTTACAAATACCTTTTGTAGTTCATACATTGGCAACTATACATTTAGACTGCATGTAATGTTGAACTATCTTTGTGTTTGGTCTGGAAACAATGGATTGTGCATCATGTGGAACTAGAAAGACTAATGAAGCAAACTGTGCTGGTTACAGTCCCAACCAGGGTTAATGTTGGGTCCTGAACAAGCTGGAAATTGGTCTCTTGAGCAATTGAAAATGTGACAATAAAGAACAGTTAAAATTTAAGGGGGGTTGTTATCCAAGGGCTATTTGAAAGAAAGTGTTCCTGATTGTATTATTTAGTTTGAGAAATACTGTGGCTGATTTTTCTGGATTGAAATATTCTTATTGATGAAGAATTTTATATAATTTATGTCAACAGTAACTTGAAGCTTGCTTTGTTTTTGATTTTGTATTGTACATTGCTACATACAATGCATGTTGTTCTTAAGATATGTACAGTTATTCAGAGCAACCTAAAGAGTAAGTATACATAATTCTAATAATCCTTGTAACATTCCTGTAAGGTAAGTAGTTTTCCTATTCTCATATTGCTGTTTGACAACATACAAAATGGTGCACTGTAGTAAGTTTACAACTGAATTGGAATTTTCCTCCACTCACACTTTTTTATCACAGTGCTACAACCAGCTTAATCTGTGTGCTCTCTTAGAAGGCTAAAAGAACATTTAAAAAATTAGCCAGTGAACTTTTAACCTGATAATGAAATTTTTGAATTGAGATTAATTCTTATGTTAGTATCCAGTGGCCAGTTTCTGTACAAGGCTTCAAAGTATTTCATGGTGAACTTTTCTGAATAATAGGACTCATCCAAGATTTGTAATTCTTATAGGCAGGTATATTCATGCCTCAGAACATAGCATTTCCTCCAACTGATGTAGCTTCAGGTACATTATGTGGCTTAATATAGTGCAGTTAAGTGTAGCATTTATTTGCTAGATTGCATCTTTCCTCCAGGGAGTGAAGGCAGCATATATCATATTCCTTTTTTCAATATTATTCCCACAACAGCAATACTTTGAAGTCGATTGGGAGGTAAGAAATAATGTTCAGCCCATGTGAGGTACCATGGCTAAATGAACTTGAATTTAGGTTTCCATAGTGTTGGTCTAATATATCAAGATAAGTACTTTGCAGTATAAATACATCTCTTCCAATTACTATGATCCAGAAAGACTAACACAGAGTCCAGCTTAAAGTTCCAATTCAGTATGGAATTTGGGTTAAAGAAGAGCAAAATGTCTTCTTCTAATTTTTTAAATCTAGCTATTTGTTGAATTTATTCATTACTTACAAGACTAATGTAAGACAGAACTGTCAGGAGTTTTGATATTTACCTAACAAAAAAACTCCCTGAGTTTTCAAAACAATCTTTTTTTAAAAATACTTCATCCTTAAATAGCAGCCTGAGGGTGGTTACATCTTTTTTGTTACTTCCAAAATGTATAACAAAGCTTAGTTAGTCCTTTAAAAATGGAGCAAATGAAAAGTCGAATGAATCTCTCTCTACAAATAAAGCAATGCACACTGAGAAGAAGTTCTAACTCCACAGTAAAGCTGATAGGCAGAGGTGTTGGCAGGATCTTAACACATGTACAAAAAGGATGGAGTTTGTGTCATGTGTCCCTGTTGTTTTCATAATTCCTCCCCTAACTCCCCCTGCAAATACCTCTGCGGATGGAATCTGGGGTATTGGCAGACATTAACACTGAAAGACAGATGGAATATAATAAAAATAGTCAAGACATTTGTTTTGGCCACAGGAAGGGAAGAAGCGGGGGAATCCAAAGTCTGTATAGGTAGTCCTCAACTTACAATGGAGCCCAAAATTTCCATTGCTAAGTAAGATAGTTTCTAAGTGAATTTTGCCCCATTTTACTATCTTTCTTACCACAGTTGTTAAGCGAATCATCGCAGTTGTTAAGTTAGCAACATGATTGTTAAGTGACTGATTTCCCCGTTAACTTCTCTTGTCAGTGTTAAGCCTGTGTTCCCCAACCAGGGTTAGGGAGACAAGCTAAGCAGAATGTGCAACAGAATAGTCAGATAGGCATACAGATAAATGAGTGAGATAAGTTTGTATGTTTGTTAACATACAGTAAAAATAACAGATACGCTTGTGCTATCAAAAATATAGTTTATTCCATTTAGAGTTTATAGCATAGTCAAAATAACAGTCCATTAGTCATGTATCATTTTAGTCAGTCCATTCAAGGATATTCAATTAGCAAAGTCCGTGTAGAATATCCAATGTCAGTTCACTTACAAATCAGTCCTTTGTCTCTCCTTTTCAGTAGGGGAAAAACGCAGTCTTCAGTCTATCCAGTAATTATGGATCATCAAGCCAGAGAGAGCAAGCTGACGTTCCTTGCTTCTTTTATGGTGCTTTTTACAACCACTCCCTTAATTACATTCCTATATTTAAAGTTGCAGACACTTAAACTTATAAACCATGATAACATATTTATTATTTTACCTAAACCAGTTAGGGTAAACAATGTTATCCCTAACAGTCAGAAGGTCATGAAAGGTGATCACATGAGTCAGGACACTGCGACAGTCATGAATTCATGCCAGTTGCCAAGGGTACAAATTTTGATCACATGACCACGGGGATGCTGCAACAGATGTAAATTTGAAAAATGGCCATAAATCCTTTTTTTCCAGTGTTGTTGTAAATTACAAATTTGTAAGCTGAGGACTACCTGTACTTAAAGCACTGTAATACATTTTAGGCCAATAGAGAAAATTATACATGCTTTCCCATTCTAAAAAAGATCTGTCTGATGACTGAAGCAAGAAATAAAGTAATGCAAGAAGAAACAACATGTGAGGAAGGAGCAGTAGGTAAAAGGATGGACTTCAAAGAAGCAAGAGAGTAAAGGTCTACAAGACCTGTAAACCCTACATATAAAGTATAAATAATGGAAGAAAAGAAACTGATTACAATAAATATAAATGGAGTGAATTCGGCCACCAAAGGGAGGAAAATATTCCATAAATTAGAAACATTAAAATTAGATATAATCTGCTTGCAAGAAGTTCATATAAAAAAACAACATGCTCAGGTATTGAAACATCCTAAAATTGGGAATTTATCTACTTCATTGGCACAAAAAAAGGGGAGGGGGAGTTGCTCTATACATTAAGAACATGATCAAAGCTGAATTAATTTTTACGGATGAAGAAGGAAGAAAATGGTGGAAATAATTGACAACAATGTAAAAATACTTTTAGTAGCAATATATGCTCCCAATGAAAAACAAGAAGAATTTTACAAAAAATTGCATAAGAAAATTATAGAATTGGAATATGTCTTATGGGAGATTTTAATGGGATAGTAAATACAAAATTGGACTATACAACACAGAAAGCTAATAAACAAAGTAGAAAGACACAATGTCAGCCTCAAGATACCTTCCCCTCCTACCTTTCTGCTATTGTTTCATTATTTCTCTCGACTGTCATGGCAACGGTGGGAGGGGGGATTTTATATGGGAAGAAAGCTGGAGGTGTTTGCATTCCTTGCTGGGCTAGCAAGGGGAGGGGGGATTCTTGTCTTTAACTTTCCGTTTCTTGGCTATCTTTTTCCTCTTTTGCGCAACTGCGAACTTTTATCAAAATATGTCAAGGTCATTTGACAAGACGCCTCATCACCATCTGGAGATGACCACATGAGCTGTTTCAAAAGTTTTAATTGGAAGAATCATTTGAACTTTGGGGGGTGGGAGCAAATCTATTTCTTTGTATGTGCATTCTACCCGCCAATTTCTCAGTTTCGGAATTGCTTTGTAGCTACCACTTTATTTCCCAGTAAAAGGATAACTTTGCTCTACACCATGGAGTCTGAGTATTTCTTTCTTGGGATCTAGAAGGAGCGCAGCCAGACACACTTCCAAAGTCCTTCTTCAAAATGGTAGAGTAATTAAACATTAAAGATGTTTGGAGAGAAAGAAATGCAAAGAACAGACAATATACCTTTTACTCCAATAGACACTTATCATGGTCAAGAATAGATACGATTTGGATGTCAACTAATTAATTAATCTCAAATATACAACAAGTTAATATTGAAACAAGTACTTGGGCGGACCACAATCCAGTATGGATTAAGTGGTAAGGACAAAGGAAAAGATCCAGATGGACTTTGAATAATAGAATATTGAAAGAAAAAGAATTTACACAAAAGATGGAAAAAGAATTGGCCTTTTTCTTCAAAGAAAACAACAAAGAGGACACCTCACTACAAAACTTATGGGATACCATGAAGGCCTATGCCAGAGCACTGATAATAGACTATACGAGAAAAAAAAATATTTAAAAAAGATGAGAATTGTATTTGCCAAAAATTGGAAAAGTGAAAAAATTCCCACAGAAGAGGAGGTGATTAAGAAAATAATGGAATGTGCAGAAATGAGTAAATTGACATTAGCAATTAGAGAGCAAGAAGACAAAGAATATTATAAAATTTGGGATCTATTTTATCAATGGCTAGATAAGAAAATAGGGAAATAAAATATATTATAATATAAATATAACATAATATTAATGCTAAGGTAATGATATGTTATAATTGATTATAATGAAATGAATGATATTATGTATTAGGTCATGTAATAATTGAGATTTGCTTGAAAAGAATGATGTGAATTTATAATTAAAGTCTAATAAGGTGTTAATAACAATATAATATAATAGGCACAGTTGATATATATATGAACTATAATTTAAATGTAGAAGGGAAAGATTGCTGATATTGTGCACAAAATATATGTACCAACTGACACACTATACAATGGAAAGATGGTTTTATTTGTTGTTTTATGTTTGTGTTTGTTTATGTTTGTTGTTATATATATATATGCCTGATGATGGCAGATGAGGTTCTGCTGAAACGTTGCTACATGCTTCTTCCTTTTAACTGCTAATGGGGGTGTGACTTGATTGGGTGCGGCTTGGCTGTGTTCTGATTGGCTGGGGGTGTGTTCTGTTCAGGTGGGGGCTTGGTTGTGCTCAGGTTAGTCTTAGTTGCTGGGGGATTTGAGCTGGTGAGCTGTGATCCTGCTGTTTGGCTTCGCGTTCGTGGTCATGCTGCCTCTTCATGGTGGGCGTCAGTTCGCTTCATGTATGGGGTTTGAAGCAGGTAGTGATGCAGCTGCAGTGCGGTTTCTGGTCCATGGTCATGTCTCATCTATATATATATAAGATCTCTCTTTTTAAGTTGTAAGGCTTAAGAATGGAAGGAAAATGGGGGAAGAAAAACGATGGCTAAAGTTCAAATCATGTCAGCATCTGTGTCAGCTTGGCAGGCAATAGCGATAAAATGTCAAACACTGTATTTAGCATTATTAGAAAAGACACTGAAAACTTAGCAGCCACTTAAATCAATAGGTAAATACATCTATAGAATAAGTTTTTTGCCACAAAAACCCATTGATTGTCATCAGAAGATCATTTCTAATCTAGCAAAATTGTGCTTTTGGATTGCAGCCCCCCCCCCCGGGAAATAGTCTGGGACCAACCAAAAGAAGGCTTAAACTACTCGTGGAAAGAAAAGTGGCGTGAAAATTCAGCCAACTGTGTTTTGTCATCCATAATTTGTAGCTTATCACCCAGTGTCGATGAGGCATTGTCTTCAATAAAGAACAGTGCTAGGCATTCTTCTTATTTTAGGATAGGTTTGCGAAGACCTTTCTAGGGACGGCTCCTCAGCTGGTGTGTGGTGCCACTGTTATTGCAACCTGCAGATTTGATCACGTTAATCTTGTATTTACCTTACGGCCATGGCCACAAGTAATTTATTTGGAACGAACGTGGATGAAATACTTACAGGAGGGTAATTGTACAGCATGCTCTACAGCATAACTTTAACTAAAAGCACCATCAAAAACTACCCTTCAATGAGCCCAGTCGCTTTACGCGAAAGGAGATAAGGACTTTCTGTGTCAAATGTCATGCATGGTTGGGTTGCCTGCTCCTTTCAACTCTGCACCTTCCTCTGCTTCCTTCTGAAGGGCCACTTTTGTCAGAGTTTCTTGCTGAGGATAATATACTTTATGAATTTCTGCAACAAGAAGAGACATGTGTATAGTCTACGATTAAACAATAATACTTAACTCTTGGCTAATTCTGCACTTAAAAATTGAAGTTGAAGTCTTTGGATGAATGACTTATGTACAGTTCATTCTGAGTTTGGTGGTCATTGTAAGGAAAAGTTTGTCACACGTGGAATTTAAGTAACTCCTTTGGTCATTGAAAACTTGTTCAGAAATACTTGGTTTTTTTGTGGACTAAGCAGGCATACCCACTTACTTTGGGCTTATTTGTAGAGTCAGAAGAACAGACATTGTTAAAATATGAAATTAGAAATTTTCCTAGAAACTTGAATCAGTGTCTGTTATCATAATTGTGGTTTTTTCTTCTTCTACGTAGCACATACCCTGCTCTGCTTCCAGGCATTGGCACTTTTCTCTCTCTCTCTCTTGCAGGCGTTTTGGTACAAAATGCACAGCATGCCAACAGGGAATCCCACCCACCCAGGTGGTCAGAAAAGCCCAGGATTTTGTCTATCATCTGCACTGCTTTGCCTGCATTATCTGCAACCGCCAACTTGCCACAGGGGATGAGTTTTATCTCATGGAAGATGGGCGCCTAGTCTGCAAGGAGGATTATGAAACAGCCAAACAGAATGGTAGGTTGAACAAGGCATATACTGGCCCTTGATAAAATGGGACAGATTTTATGATCATGGTGTTCAGGTGGTGAAGATCTGCCTAAAAAGGTCAATGAGAGTCACCTCTCATACACATTATGTGAAAGAAGACAGAATTGGATCACTTTTATTTTCAGACCATTAATGGATTGTCAATGATTAAATTAGGTATATGTTAAAAGCAGGCTGGGGAATATTTTGCTCCACTTAGGGATATCAGTATTAGAGGTGGTACTGAGCAGGTTCTGACCAGTTCTGCAGAACCGGGAGTGGAAATTTTGAGTAATTCGGAGAGCCGGCAAATACCACCTCTGATTGGCCCCACCTCCATCTATTCTCTGTCTCCCAAGTCCCAGTTGATCAGCCTGCACAAGAGAACAGAGCTAGAAATCAGGTTAGTGGGGTGGGGAGGGAATGGGATTTTGCATATCCTTCCCCTGCCACGGCCACCAAGTCACACCCACCAAGCCACACCATGCTCACCACAAAACCGGTAGTCAAAAAATTTGAATTCCACCTCTGATCAATACCCATCACTTCCAGTACTATATACTTGCTGATTGTAGTTGTGATGCTGGAGGGAGAGGGATCCAGCCAACTGCAACTTTTTTGTGACCTGGACTATGGCATGCAACTGTGGCTCTGATTCTGCCCCAAGTCCTGATTACACATTGAGCCTAATGCTCAACTATATTGAAGATCTAGATTGGTCTCATTTGTTGTTTTAGTCTTTCTCCTTTTTTATTCCTAGGAATATATGCAAAGAAAGCTGGTTTCTTTTTTTCCCAGTTATAATCAGTGGTGTGCTGGTAAATGTTTCAGGACTGACTCCATTCCTGCTCTGGTGCCACTAGCTGTAGAACAACAGCTTGGCACACTAAAGTGCAAAGACTGAGCCATGCTTTTGACTGGCTTGCAAAATTCCAGAAAATATAACAAATGGCTCTCGCGAGCCAGTGCAACTCCTCGATATAACATTAGGAGAAATTAACCGGGTATGTTAAAATTGGGACCATCCTATCAGAATGGATGCTTTGTCTAGAAAAAACATTTTCCTAGAGTTCAACTGTTTTTGTGTCGCATTCCCAAAGACCTCCATCCTTTTCTGCTTATTCACAAATGTGTATATCAGAGGGTTGGAAGTAAGGGAAATGTAGAGGGCTTTGAAGCACACATTATACAGTATTTTTGTTTATTAGGCTGTGCCACAAGAAGTTGGTCTTTGCATATTTGTCATCTCTGTTGATTTCAAGCTGCTGTACATAAAATAAGATCAAGAGCTGAAAGTAATCCCAGGCATAGCTCTCTTGAAAGCAGAGTTGACATTCTTGCACTTTAGCTTATCTTCACCCAGAAGAGTCTCCCATTTTTCAGTATAGGGTCTAAAATGCCGATATTTACTGTAGGTAAAAAACAACAACAGAACCAAGGCTGGGTTCAAGGAAGCTAGACAGAGAAAGGCTATAGATCACCAACGCTAATGAATCCACAGAGACTGCCCAACAGTGCCTGACTGAAATTAAAACTGAACTGGTCTTTAATGGATTTCATTTTGACAAACCCTGACTTCTCATTAATTAAGGACTCTATTTTGACCTAATCAATTTGGCTAGGGTGATGCAATGCCTGCCTGTGTAAAGGAGATTGGCGGAGAGGGAGCCTAACAGATCATGGATTGAATGTCGCTCAATTTCTATTATAGGCTCAGGTTAATCAATGACTTCAGTACGATATACTTTTGCAACCCACAGAGCTTAGGGAAGTGGAGGAGGAGAGGGAGGGGGAGAGGAGAACTATTAGCATATAGGTTAAAGTCCATTGCTAACCACCTACAGAAGGAGAATAGGTTCTAGTGCTATAATAAGACGTATGTTATCCACATGTGGGAACATTTTTTTTTATATATTTTAACATTTTGCTAATTAGAGGGCTGTACATAGGGAGGTTTGCTTCGAGGAAAAGAATTCTACTAGAAGAAAGGCAGCTAAGTCTGAGGCTCATTGTAAGAGTTCAGAAAAATCTATATTCTATATCTTTCAGCTTGGCAATTCTAGCTTCAGGATGTATTTACTGCAGATGGAAATGGTTACCTTTCAGTGAAAGTGTACTAATAATTTTCTTATAGTTATCAGGACCTAAGGGAGAATTAAAATGGTGCATTTAGATTAATTGCCCAAAGTTACTACAGTTTTAAGACTGCAGGTTTAATCACAGATTAGTTCCATTATGCCTAGTCAAAATATTACTATAATTACCAAAGTTGAGAAGCCTTATTTATGCCCCTTTTCACCCCTTTATTGAAGAGCATAAGCTTATGAGTAGCCCCATCAAAATGTAAAACAGGTCTAAACTAATTCATAGTTGCAAGATAGGGAACTCTGGTATAAAAAAACAAGAGTGACTACAAATATCAGAATAATCGCATTTGCCTTCCTTAAAATCAAGTTGGATATAGGACATGTTCCAGGTTCAGCCCCCTTGCGTTGCTTAGTGAAACTAATGGAAACAACCCAATCCTATGTAGAAAATACAGGGATACTAAAACTGCAATAGAAATATATGTGCAGAAGCTATAAATGAACTAATTGACATTACTATGAAAAAAAGACACTTGAAATTGGAGTGGAATGAAATATTTAGGATCATATTGTCCTGTGGCTCCTTGAGATATCTTATGTAAACATCAGCCTCAATAGATCTTCCCATTTCTCTTTCTTCTGTTTGGTTTTAGAGCTGGTCCTCATCTAATGACCCCTCGTTCAGTGTCTGTTCAAATTTACCACAGTGCTGAAGTGGTAACTACGACCAGTCCCTGGAGTTCCAGCTGTCACAGCAATATACACAATTGTGTGATTGTTACATTGACAGTCATGATTTCCACTGTTCCCTGCCAGCTTTCCCCAAGCAAAGTCAATAGGGAAGCTTGCAGAAAGTCAGAAATCATTGTCTTGTTCTCGCTTAATGATCAACCTAGTCATTGCTTAATGATGGCAACCAGGACTCCTGGAACTGCTGTCACCTATCCCAATTGCCATCATTTATCAAGGACTACTTGTATTAGTTTAGTGAAGCCTGGTTTATTTCAGTATCCATCAAAACTTAAGTGTGCCCCTAAAAAGATGCAAATATAACTGTGTGTGGTCATTCTTGCCAGCTTTCAAAACTCCCCACATCTTCTAGGTTCTGGTTCAGCTCCTCATTTTAAAATAACTGTGTTCCACTGCAGATGATTCAGAGGCTGGAGCCAAGAGGCCTCGAACCACCATCACAGCTAAACAGTTGGAAACATTGAAAAATGCCTATAAAAACTCCCCCAAACCAGCCAGACATGTGCGGGAACAGCTGTCCTCTGAGACAGGATTGGACATGCGGGTTGTACAGGTGAGCACCTGACACAATATTGACTTTGTCTTCAACTCAAAAAGTCGGCTTGTTTGCAGCGATTCTTTCGGAGGGTCCAAAATTAGTCAAGGCGATGGTTACACATTCCAAATTTAAAGCCATAGTAGAATGAATGCAAAACTAAAGGATGTGGATGCCTAAGATGATCTGTTTGGCATTTTTTCTGAATAGAAATCTCCCTTCTTCTCTTGAGAAAACATATTAACTAAGTCTAATTGGCAATATGCAGGAAGAAATGGAAACCTATTATCTCACAGGCCAAAATCTTTCAATATAACATCTTAGAATCTTAAGCTTTGTAAAGTTGATGGATCTCTGATATTAGAATCAGATGAGCCTTTTTCCATAGCTGCTCCTACTTTGCGAGCATCTTCCCTCCACAATTCAGCAAGCCCTCACCCTTGTAGCCTTTTAGAAGGCCCTCAAGCTCTTTACCCAGGCACCAGGGATAGAGCAATGGAAGATTATGGGTGGCAGTTGGGGCCTCCTTGGAAGTGACTGAAGTACCAGGTTTTTTTTTTTAACTGTTTCTTGGTCAGCTTTTTAAAACAATGATTTTTATGGTTTTATTGCTGATGTGAGCTGACCAGAGTTAGGTTTTAAAACGGACAGCCATACAACTCTTTTAAATCAACCAATCAATCCTACACACATAGTTCTTTTAACAACTGTGTCAGATTTCTGTAGGGTAGTTTAATACCCGAGTGGGAAAACAGTAAATTCTATTTTCTATAGAATTCTGCAGATGTTTTCATCTTCTACCTGTTTGGTGTCTATTCAAAATAAGTACTATTAGTAAAAGTACAGAGTGTCTTCCTATTCAGGCCTGTAGTTCTGATTCTATAATTCCCATCTACTTTATCTAAGTTTTCAGTAAGAGGCTACACTGTTGCATTGTATATTTTGTTTCTGAATATTGTTTCTCCTACTATAATTCTGATTTTTTAAACTCATTTATCACCTCTTTTTGTCACCTAGAGTTGGAACCTTCTCCTCTTTCTACAATCTCTTGCTAGGAAGGACAGCTCCTCAAAGCTTCTGATTGCAGAAGTCAGAGCAATGTTGGGGACAAAGGGCAGAGTGCTATCGTCATCCCTTGGGTCCGTTCCTTCCCCTCCCCCAAACTGCCCAATATTAGCAGTGGCAGCTATAGAGGCTGACTTCCCCCATTTAGTGCAGTTAAAAGGGATCCAGAAAAACTTTGCTGCACATCTTGAAGCATATGCAAAAGCACAAAATGGCACTGGGGAAAAAAAAAAAACTCAGCATCCTGGAAAATGAGGGTGGGAAAAGCATGTGAGTCAGAAAGCAAATGCTCAGTGCAGCAGATGCAGAAACTGAGGAGCCTCCTATTGTCCCTGGGTACAATTGACACAACATAGATCTTTTCTAGAAGGCCACACACACACACACACACACAGAGCGTGGTTGTTATTGTACATCTGTCAGGACGTTGGATAATGATGTGATTATGATGCAGGGTTCAATGAGAAGTGCTTCTCTTCATTTGAGTTCCTTGGACTTGTCCTGAAACTCTTTGCTTATGGGTGATATCTAAGATTGAACAAGTTAAGATCTTCAAATGTAAGCAAGCCCCCCCCCCCACTAAAAGTCCACATGAACTGTGTATATTTGTGCTTTGTCATATAGATATTGTAGGTATTAGAGATTCATTATGAATACATCTGCCATATGTCTTAGCCAAAGTTTGTTTTTTATTTTTTGGGCAGTTGGTGTACTTTCATTTACTACCAGTAGAAATTAGGGAAGCTGCGATCACCCCCGGTTTATAACTGGGATACCAGAGGGCTACTCCCAACATCCACGCAATCACCCTGTAGGAGGAAGAGGGCTTTTTGACTCCCCCAAGAGATCATGCCTGTCCATCTTCTGGATGATGAAAGAGTTCTTGTCAAGGACTCTCAGGTGGTGGGACTGAAAAAGGTTTTGTTCTCACTGCTTTTCCCACCATGATTACAGGTCTGGTTTCAAAACAGAAGAGCCAAAGAGAAGCGATTGAAGAAAGATGCTGGGAGACATCGTTGGGGCCAGTTCTACAAGAGTGTTAAGAGGAACAGAGGAGGCACCAAGCATGAGAAGGAAAGCTCTGCAGAGGACTGCGGAGTCAGTGACAGTGAGCTGAGCTTCAGAGGTAGGCAGGAGAGGAAGCACAATAAGGGAAAGATTGAGGCAAATTAAGATGAGGGCTCCTACGTATTTATGTTATAAATGTCCTGAATTAGGAGTGGGCTACTTATGCTTTTCCTAGTAAGAACTGCAGATCCCTGGAAAATGCCGACAATCCTCTGCTTTGTTCTTTGGCACCCAGAAATCAGGATTTCTGCAGGAAGAACAAAGATCTAAATTGGTGGTTTTAAAAATTAAATTGGTCTATCTACTGATTCAGTGCATTTTGTCATCAGATGATTGCCCCTTTTTAATTTAAATTTTGGAGGCACCCTGTTCATTTTTATTTTAATTATTTGTTAACCAGATTAAATCTCTCCTTTTAAAAGTAGCAAATTTCTGCTGCATTATGTGCAAGCTTCACCCAGCAATGGTTGCCAACAGTCATCAATGTTAGGAGTCGAGTTTTTTTTTTAACTGAATGTATTTTTATTGGTCAATGACCAAAATAAAGTTTTCGTCTGTCTGTTTTAAAGCAGCCATCTTTTCCAACTGATGTAGAAGCCTGATGTGGGTTGTTTTAATAAATAGCAGAGGGGTGCTGTGCTCAGACAAAAGTGTCCAGAACACTTTTTTCCTGATTTTTCATTAGTTTTTAAAGCTGTTTTCATAGTCCCTTCTATGATTTGCAGCACTTCATGCTTCTCCTCAAGACTCCAGAATGTGTGTATATTCATCTGTCTAAAGACTGTGCAAAGTGCCGTGAACTAGATGGGGTTGCACACTTCATGCACTTAAACAAAAATAGAATTTCAATGTCACCATTGCAGCCGCCATCTTGATCTTTTTGACCACATATTGTGAAAACCTGCAATAAACTTTGAGCACAAAATGTTCCCATTTAAGGAGCTAGCCAATCGTGCTTTTTGCTGGCTGTCTTATTCTACTTTCCCTTATCTTTTTTTCCCAGCTTCACTTTATTTATTGTACAGTACATTCACATCAAATTTCAGTTAAAAAAACCACAAGAGATGATAATATAAAATATTATAAACCTATGTCTAGATTACAGACATAATTTTTGCTTCATTTGCTGCAGCCAGGAAATCAACAAGGTCTCCATTATAGGATCTATTTTGGCACTCTGTCACTATATGTGACAGATATAGTTTGTTTTTCACCCTCACAGTCACAATTTGGTGATGGTATTTTGCCTCAAGAGAACATTTACCCTAGCCACTGCAAATTCAGTTCAGTGTGGTCCATATGGTACGGGGCTGGTCAAATCTGGGAGATTTTTTTCAAGATACAAAGCAAACTTTGACAATGTGGAGATAAAATGCTGTTCTACTTTTATATATGCCAAAATCGTATTCTACAAATATTTTAGCTCTAGAAATAGCTGGATGTCTGGATCTCAACTTGTTCGCTCCAGGCAGTCTACTGCTCAGTATTGGCAGCTTGGGACTTATCAAAAATCTTTAGGTATTATAAGTCAAAGATATTACAAATAAATAGATCATATTTTTGTGGAAAAAAATAACAACCTTGCATGGTAAAACACAAACTTCCCCCTGATCCCAAACATTACTGGATTCTGATTATCCCAAATCGGCACGGCTGATAATGAGGGATGATATGAGATGTAATCTTGTGATATCTAAGCCTACCATTCTTCATCCCTGACTTAAAGGTATTTTTCAGTCTTTGATCACAATGTACCAGATAGAGGGTTTTTTTCTGTACTAAAACTTTTGTTTCTTGCTTTTTAGAAGACCAAATTCTCTCAGAGCTGGGCCACAACAGAATATACAGCAACGCTGGTGAGGTGGCTGGTGGACAACTACTGAATGGTACTTTCTCTCTGGATGGGACAGGACAATCCTATCAGGACTTGAGGGATGGAAGTCCTTATGGAATCCCACAATCTCCAGCTTCCATATCATCTCTTCCATCACATACTCCATTGCTAAATGGTTTGGAATACACAATGGACAATAATTTGGGAATAATAGCACATGGAGGGCAGGGGGTGAGCCAGACACTCAGAGCTATGGCTGGGGGCCCAACCTCCGATATTTCCACTGGAAGCAGCGTTGGTTATCCAGACTTTCCAACAAGTCCTGCCTCCTGGCTTGATGATATGGACCATCCTCCTTTTTAAAGTATTCTGCTTCCTTCAGATTTCCCATAGTCAGACCTGTTCTTTTGGCCTGAAAACGTGCTAAGCCACCCCCAATAAGGGACAACAATCAACCTTCAATGAAAGAAAGTTTCCATTATTTTAGAAGGGGAATCCACAATTTGTTTTCTGTAAAGCTGAAAGAAAATATGATAATATAATGTATAAATATATATATATATATATATTTTATTTGCTTTGTATTTGAAAGATGGGAATGATAGGAGGAGCTGCTTCTGAATACAGCACACTGTTGTGTTTAGTCTTTGTATGATGTTAGTGGTGCCAGCTAAAACAAGGACAAGTTCACTGACTCTTCATGGGGCTCGGCTACCCAGTTGGATCCTAGCACATGTTGAATTGACTAAACTGATTTTTGCTCCTTGACAACCCTACATTTCTCACAGGCGGCATGACCGTTGTTCTTCATTTGCTTGACTCTAACCAGCTAAGCGACAGAAATCAACGCAATCTTTCCAACAACTGAAGGGACAGAAAGTTGCTAAGCGGTTGCAGTTTTACCCATCCCATTTTTATTTCTGTCTGCAACTTCTTTTCTATATTATGCCTTATACATGGTAAGGCAGCTCAGAAGGGCCCTTGTTTCTTACCTACATCACAGCTTTTGAGCATCTGTTATTTCCTCTCAGTTGGATCACAAGATCTTTTACAGAGGCCTTCTCCTGATTGACATCCATCTACAAGGAAGCAGTCACAACCCCAAAAGCAAGGCCTGCTGATTCTTTAGATCTCAACCCCTCTATGGTCATTATTCTTTCTAAAGTTGTTTTTGTCACTCAGTTAAGTGAAACAAGTGCTACTGTGAGGCCAAAAAAAAAAAAAAGGCGAAAATACAACACCAAAGTCCCCATCTGAATCTTAGTAAACAGAGGGATTATAACGATGTTCCTGATTGGGTCTAGCAAGAATCAGGGATCCCATAGCAAGCTCCCTTTTCTGGGCAACCACTCAACTGCCATTTAAGAAGAATGCAACTACAACAAAAAAGAACACAGACCTGCAGCTGGTAGGAATGCACCATGGGTTTAAAATCCACCACAAAAAGAATAATTTACAGGCATTTTACACCCTTCCACTATTTTTAGGTGTCAGTTCATGATACAGAAAACCTTTCAAACTATGAACTCTATACCATTTAAGCACAAGGTGTATTTTCTTTTGATCAGAAAAATAAAGGATTATTTACTTTACGTGACAATTTCCATAGGAGTTTAATAATGCCTCTAATCCAGCATGAAGTTCAATGCTGGGTTGTTGTTTTTTTTTAGTATATGCATTCTCCTAAGCAACACAGCAATTTATAACCTCATTTTATACTGTTGTAGCAATCCAAAGTTTTCCTCTGAGGAAAGGGACACAACTCTAATTTGATTAACCTTTTTTTAAGGAGATTAAGATCATCCTAAAGGCCTTCACAAATAAAAGATTGATAATGAAGGTAAAATATGAAAGAGAAAGAAAAAATATCATGACAATCATTTGAAGCAAGACATTAACCAGAATGGATAGCTGCTATGGAGCTTTTCAGATATTTTTTTGAAATCAAGAGGCACAGAAGCACACATGCACATAAACTCTAAATTTAGTTTTGCTCTGGGGTCTTATATAAACTAATTAGAACTTATACATTGCAGTGAATATTATGGCTTTGTATTCACTGAGTAACATAAGCAAGGTGACACAGGTATGACTTGAGAATTAGAGAACTTGTTTGTGCATTCCTTGCTGATTTGCATGCGGGAGCCAAATTTCCCTGAAAAACCATTGAGTTCCCATGACTTCAAGCACAATGCTTTTCAGCGGCATATTATCTTACACAGATAAGACAGAAGCAGTGTTGATACATGTGTGTATAAGTCCTCAACTTTCCATTTTCTGAAGTTTTGTCTCCAACTGAACATTAATTGGCTAGAAAGAATTTTATGTCAAATATTTTTGTGGATTTAGAGCTAATTTTGAAAGAGCATAGAGATTGGGCAGTACACAGCAAATTATCACATTGCAGAGGTTCAAATTAATGCCCATTTTTATCTTGCCATATTGTAGAGTATGTATCAGTGTGTATCATTTACCCTTCCATAAAACAATTTTTGTTAACAGAAAAAAAAGGTGGGAAATCACTAGTTCCCTGAAGTAAGTACATTTCAACATACCTTGTAGATAGTATAAATGTGTGTCTGGTCTATTTATTGTTCTGCACGGCTGCCATTCCAAAATCTAATCAGGTGAAAGATACATTTCTCAAAGGATAGTTAAGATCCTTTCATAAGTAAAATGAAACTCCGCTGTTCTGAAAAAAATGCTTTCCTTTCCAGATCCTATATGGAAAGGAACAGTTGAAATTGTTTCTCCTTCCCAATTCTATGTTAGGAAGCTTACAAAGCAAACTAAGACTAATGAATTATATTTTACCCAAGAATATGAATTGCGCACTTAAAATAGATATTCTTTTATATGAAATGCTTCTGAAAAGACCATGCTTCTGAACAGGAGTGTCATTTCCCATCAAAATTGAGTGATTATAGTTGGTTTAGAATCAGTCTTTGATTTATTTCTAATAGTTTAATCATGATAAAAGTAGACATCGAAGAAGTAAAAGTTAATGAAGACACATAGGTTGTTCTATCAACAGGCTAGGCTAAAAGACCCTGCATGGACTGTGCTTTCACATTTTCCTCTCTCCAAGTGCATGCGGTTCTGTCATGAAGCTTTGAAGGCTACTGTGTCATCTAAACACAACATGCCCATTGTTTTAGAAACCGAGACTTGGTTTGGTTGCCAGAACCCCTAAAACAGGGGCCTTCAAACTTGATGGCTTTAAGACTTGTGGACCTCAACTCCCAGAATTCCTTCTCCAGTCTTGTTAGCTCAGGAATTCTGGAAGTTGAAGTCCACAAGTCTTACACTTGCCAAGTTTGAAGACCCTTGCCCTAAGATAAGCTGCAAGATTTGATTAAACAAATTCTTAAATTTAGCTGATGGACAACAACAACTTTAGAATACAAACACCTAATCTATATTTATGCACTCCTGAATTAATTCAAAAGAAACAAGTGACTGTGCTTTGCTGCCTACCCTGTAGACCAGTCAACAATCATTATCCTGAATATATTCACATTCTCAATATCTTCCTTTTGAGGTCCCAGAACTACTCCCGCCCCCCCCCCATCATTTACGATGACTCATATACTGAAACTGATGCAACTTAATTCCTAAAGAGCTTGCATTTTTCAAGAGGAAAAGCAATTATTTCAGTAACACAACTCTTTCATCAAGATCAATCTGTTATACCTATGTTGGAATACTGTCTGAAGAATTTAAAATAGGTATAAGCAGCTTTTCCACAACCTGTTACTTTGAATGTTTAAAATGTGAAAAGATTTTTAAAAAATGCTGTTTTTCAGTTATTGACAAACCATCACAAGCACATTACCCACAGAAGAAAACCCTAGAAAAAAGAAAATCAATGTGAAGTTCACCTGTCAGACTTTATTAGCACCAAGGCGAAGGAGATGGCCATCTTCAGCTCACGTATGGATGGATATTTCGAGATTGCAGAGGTTTTGCATGGCGTATATGGTTAACATCTTCAAAAAAGTAAAGGAATAAAAAAGACACGATTTTCCAAAAAGCTAAGCCCTTTTCAGTTATTTCTTGATTTCTGCAATAAAGTTGCAATCTATTCTCATTTTCCTAAAAGTCCCTTTGAAACTCAATGGGATTTCATTTTGAAAACAAAAACATTTTTAGAATTGAACCATGACATCTCCCATCAGAATTAATATTCAATGTTTTCTATATTATCTGCATCTACTGTGCATCCCTAGTACAGCTTCAACTTATGAAATTGTTTCTTTTTTTTTACAAATGAACATTTATTTTTACCTTTCATCAGCCTTCCCAATTTCCAGTATCCAAATCCCAACCCCTGATTCATTGTCTTTAGCTGTTTGTAATCAAAATGAAACGAATGAATGATTAACTCTGCAGGAACTGAGAAAGGAATATTGGTAAGTGAACATGTCCCTGCTTGAAAGGCAAGTTTCAAGGTTGCCCAGTAGCAGAATCCTGGAGAGATATCTAAGGATAGTATTGAGCCCAGCAGACCACGACCTGTCCTGTGAGCTGTGCCCAAAACAATGGCCTTTTGTGGGAGATGAAACTTTAGGAGTTCTTAATGGAGGTGTGCCTTTAAATGAATTGCAACTATTTCCAAAGGAAAAATACAAATCTTGGAGATGCCAGAAGTAATATGGGAAATTTAATAGATCAATCAATTCCAGAACCAAGAGCTGCGGATTTTTTTTCTCCAGCGTAGACCACTTGCGTAAGATCCAGAGCCAATTTTATTGCCATCAGTCTAAAACGCTTTAAAATACTCATGGTCCACAAACTCTATCCTCTGATATTCCTCCCAAACCATTGGGAGGAATGGTTTTCTAAAAACTGAAAGCTTGAAAAATACAATGTGTTGGCCGAAAGCTATGCTAGAGAGGCAATGTTAATGCAGTGGGCAGGATTTGGATTTCAGATGTTTTATCTGGAAGAGGTGGACAGTTTCTTAATATAAATATTGGGGGTAAGTGGGTAATTCTAAGTCTTGTTCAGTAACATTCTTTCATTTGGAAAACCCCACCTCTCTTTCTTGGCTCTTTGTCACTGTAATCACACGAGTCCTAGGTTCCCTGGGATCAACATAAAATGGCTTGGATGGCCACATGCAGCCCAATGATTTGCCCATCCTTACTGCATGATGTAATCTGCTCTTTACTGAGGGATTTGATGCAGCAAAGGATGAGTAGGTTATCACATGTGTAAGAATGACAAACTTTTAACAGCGGTTTGCTTCTGCATGCATCTTGTTTTCAGTTCTTTGTAAAATTCCTAGAAAAGTCAATAAATAGCTTTTGGACATAATGTGCACGAAGGCTGATAAGACAGATGAAGATGTGCATTCCTTAAGTCAGATAGATTTTATTGGTTTCATCTTTAACACCATAGAAAATGCCTGCAAAGTTTGCTTTAAATCATCTTCCTTGAAGCCAGCAATGTGTTTAATTATGGCACATCTTGTCATCTTCAATATGCCCTGTAATTGGGTGTGCTGGCTGTGGATGATGGAAGGAACATTCCAACACTTCCAGAGGAAAATGCCCAACTATTTGGTTTGTTGGCAACCAATCATATTAATCTATTAGGCAGAATTTATTGTAAGATGAACACTTCTGTACACATTAAGTCATCATGTTATCTTGGTTTCTATATATCTTTCATAAAACCCAATGACTAATAAACTACCTGTTCTTAGGTTTCTCAACTTGACTATGTTTTAGGCACTCTAGGAATATGGATATCTCTGGCTAAAATTTAACTGCAAATAGAGAAGACATGCTTTGCACATCCAAGGCTAAGCATAAATTATAAATGTTTTGCCCCAAAAGGACAATAAAGTTTACATTTAAATCCTTTTAAAAGGATTTAAAAACATCATTTCACTTTAACACAGACAATATCATCTGCCCAAAACTGATCTGAGGTAGAATTGTAGATTTTTTTTTTCTCTTCCTGCCAAGAGGATCCAATTGATTGCTGCATTTTACCACCATGTCCATTTAATATTTCTCAAGTCTATAGTTTTATTTCAGTTTACAGAACACTACCCGTTATATAAGAAGTGATTCTAGGCAAGATTCTTCTAGCAGTTTTACATATACCTGAACTCTTAACTCTTACTGCACTTTAATAATTGGAAACTGTGATCTAAGAACAAATTTAGCTTAGTGGAATTTGCTATATTTTATGTCTTCTTGCAGAGCTCTGGTAATGATGGCCACACTTCAAGTTGGGGGGGGGGAAAAAGGCACACAACTAGTTGTCTCCCACCTGTCTCTAGTTCTAGGACTTTTACAATTCTCTTTTTAAAAGACTGATAGCATTTGCTGCAAACAGTAATAAATAAAACACAAAATGTGAAAACAGAAATCAGAGACTACAAATGATGAACGAATTCAGTGGACAGAGGTTTCCTCTACATCTGAAGTAGAGCAGGGGTGGTATGTACAGAAGCATCCTGAACTCATCTGATTTCCAATCCATTGCTCTGCTAGGTAGATCTGTCAGCACAGGTCTCTGGCCCCAGAAGGAAGATTTAAGATTTAGGAAGCAACTCAACGTGAAACTGCTTTTTGGTTTGTCTCTTTCAAGCCCAGAAAGCTTCAAAGCAAGCCTGCTGCATTTCTTACAGCTCTCTCCTTTACTGCGCTCTTTCCCATTGTAACCATCTCCTTGCCTTGACAAATTTTGTACAGTTCTAAAGTGACATTTTTGAGAGAAAGAAACATATTTATTGCCATGTGTCTTTGGATTAAAAAAAAAAAAAACCAACAAGTTTCTTGGTATTTGCCTTCTGTCTGTTGGCATGACATGTATGTAAAACAACAGCAACAACAAAAGTTCTATGTAAAATAAATATGAAATGGCCTCCAGGGTTCATGTGCCTTTTTCTGTCTTGCATTAAGCATTCATTTTAAAGCAGAGAAAGAGAAAAACACCCACACCCACACTCACACACCACAAACACATTATATTTGAAGTACAAAAGCTCAGAAAAACACCTTGCTGTTATCAAGTAGTTGCCAAGATTTTCTGCACTCTGGCTATACAACACAAACACTAAATTCTAAATACCGCTCTACAATAAGAAACTGTCATCCTGGAGACTAATATTTTTGGAAAATAAATGTCATAACTAAATTTCCTATTTGCCTGGTTGGGTGCTCTGGAATAGGGTCAAATTTAAATTGTGTTTTATTCTGTAAGCATCAGAACTTCATATTTTATTCTTGCATGGACACATTAATAAAATGTGTCAAAAAGATGCACAAATGCAAACCAGCAAAACTTACATATAAATGCAACCTTCAAGCTCAACATTAGCAGGTCATCAGAGCACACACACCAAGGGTAAACATACATTAAAGCTCAGCAAGCCATCCAAACCATCAGCATAATTCTCAATGGCTGGCTTGTAGCTGCATATTTTCTTCACCACTGTATCATCCATATCACCCCATTTAATGAAAGTCAGCAGCTACAGATATGAGGCTGGTCCATATTGGTGCGATGGTTGGGTGGAATGTGGTTTTCTCTTTTTAAAAAGCAATCATATACCTGAAAGCAAAACTCCCTTTGCAGACTTCAGAATATTCAAAACAACACAGTTGTTGTTAATCAAATTTTTTTCAAGTCTGTTTTGGAACTCATTGGCAAAAGCTCTACAGACAGGTTTTTCCTTGGAGGGTGGGAATCCATGCAAAGGTGGTAGACTTGGCATTGGCTGGGCATGCCATGGGCCATTCTCCCCAAAGTAGGCAAAGCCTAAATCAAAAACAACTTGGGATAAAACCCAGGATAATTTTCACTGAAGGAAAGTGTCACTGTCATTAACTAATGTGATTATTCTGCATATCTAATCTTTTCTGTGTTCTTGAAAATTGAAAATGAAAATGAAATTTGATATGGACTTTTGAGAACTCTGGAGGTAGTACCTAATATTTGGAGAGGGAAGTATATATTGTCCTACACGTACATTGTAATGTAGGCAAATTCTCCAATTTCATAAATCAAGTCTTACACAGCTAGCAGCAGCAAAGGATCCTCAAATTTACTCAAGCCTCCCAATAACTTCAGGATTCACCCATTGAGTCTGGCAGATCAAGACTCAGCCTGTTTTGATCTAGCTTTTCAGCTGCCTAAAATGTAGAGAACCATTGGCAAAACAGGGCTATTAAACAGGATATCATAAACGGCTTCATTATCCATTATGTAACCAGCTGAGAATTCAAAGTCTCAGGCAACTAAACTACAGAAAGCAAAAACAAAACAAAAAAGGCCAACATCTCTATGAAAGCAATAACTTGGTTACACATTTTGAAGACACTGTATTTCAATAAATGTATTACTATGGTATAATGTAAATGTTGGAATTATGCTATTTGTCTACCTGTTTAGAAATCTAAGAAGTGATGCCTCTTTGCATTTTGTGCAGTAAATGAGATCATTTGGCTGGCTTAAAACATACTGAAACTCAGTGGTTTGTCTTTGCCTTTTCATAATTCAGTATATCCAAATGTTTTCATTACACTATTCATCATTTGAATAACAACATGTAGACACACACACACACACACACACATGGGAAAATCATCCATAATTAGCCAGGGGAATGTATTTTAACATGCAACTCTAAAGATTGAATTCCTAAGACCACTCCCGTTTCACATTCTTAACAGGGACCAATTTGTGTGCCACACAAGAAGACCAGCAATTTTTCTTCAGTATTGAAAATTTCAGTGAGGAACAGTGTGGGCTATAGATCATTTTGTAATGTGGAACTTGTTTCCTTCTGTTCTTTTGAAATTTGCATATGTTAATACTCCCTATAGTAACGTACACTTTATCACAAGTAGTAGAACTTTTGAGTTTCAGAATGGATTGTTTTTTGGTACCTGCATTCACACCATTTGGAATAGTTTAAAATGTCAGTTTCTTCAGCATTTGACAACAAAGGGAGACTTTTTTTACCCTCTCTCCCAAAACCCAACTACAAAATTGAGCATTTCTAAAAATGGTATCTACATAATCATTTCTTTATTATTGAAAACTGAGTTCCAAGCTGGATAATATTATCTAACCACGCCTCTCCCAGAACCAGAGAGTTATTTTCCTTCTTTCTTTTTAATTATCACCCCTTCTATGTAAATACAGCTTGCAATGGGCAAATTTACATCCGCAAAAAAATGAAAGCATTCACTTGTGATCAACTAGGAACAGACACGAATATTTCTCCTTCTCTAACGAAAGGTCCTTCTAGTCAAAATACTACTTAAGAAAGTAGAAATAAGGCTAGCAAAACATCATATCTGCCACCACTGTTAAAAGTTTTGCTGGCTGCCTTTTGGAAGGCATTCAGGGTTATAAGAAGCCATGGAAATGGACCAGCTTTCATTTTAAGGAATTCTTCACCACCATCAGCCTAAGAAGTTCAACCTTTTGGCAGGCTGAGCTAAGGTACGCTCTAAAGTTGCAAGCCTGTGCTCTTCATATACACCATGTTGGCTTTATATATTTTAATCATTTTAACATTTAATGCTTCTCAATTAAAGTGATTTCCTGCAGTAGATGCCAAGCTTAGCTTGAATATGCATTAACTGTTTTCAGAATCAGTAGTTTAAGGCACCAGAGGATTTAAACAGCAATCCAGGGGGCTGTTGGGGAAAAGGGTTGGCCGAATAAAGTAGATTATAAACAATAATATATGCCTTTTCATTTTTTTCTCCATTTTTTTCCTTTGGAAGAGTTCCAACCTCACAAATAGTCCTAAAGTGCTTTAAACTTATCCATCCTAAGCTCCGCAAATGTACTTCGTGAAAGCCATGGGCAGAGTTGCTTGCCACTCGCATCAACGCGCTCATCAAGCATGTGTTGTTTTGCAAGTGCTTTTTAAATGCACAAGATGTCCTTCAATCAACACACCACTTGAAAAATACAAAATGTCAGGAAAGATAAACTTCAACACAAAATAAACAAAAAAAAAATGCAACCTGGCTTCTGGACAAGGTGGCAGATATACGTCTCAGGGACCATAGAAAAGTGACTGCCCTATTTTGGCATTTTTGTCAAACCATCCGTAATATAAGACAGATCAACCCAGATGACTGA
This sequence comes from Hydrophis major, assembly GCA_033807585.1. Classification (NCBI taxonomy): domain Eukaryota; kingdom Metazoa; phylum Chordata; class Lepidosauria; order Squamata; family Elapidae; genus Hydrophis; species Hydrophis major. The sequence continues at coordinate 133,446,306 of CM066330.1, forward strand.
TTGGCCACAGTACGGCAGTAAAAGCAGCTGCCAGCCATGCAGCAGTGCTCATACCTTTTAATAGCCCTTTCATATTGCTCTGCACCAAAAAACACAAATTACACAATGGCCCAGTTGTATAACAAACATTTGGCATTAGCATTCTTGAGATGAGAAAACAGCCCAAATATTTTCAGCTGCTGGGAATGAAAGACGAGATGAATATGGAACTGAACACGCAACTAATCGTCGAATGAATTGCAGAGGTGAGTAAGTGTTAAATGCCCATTTCTGCATGATATGATACTATTTCTAAAAAGTATTATTTCTTTTCAGTGGTGAAACATGTGCTTCTTGAGGGAAAGAAGAGTATCAATTATTATATAACCTTTTAAAAAACCCAGGAAGTGAAGAATGCAATTACATAGAGTCCATTCCTTCCAGATCAGGTGTGGGAGAAAATCCCAGGTATCCCAAAGGGAAAATGGGCCAGCCTGACATCTTCCCAAAACATTGAGCAAACTACAAACTTAAGGTTCTACTTGCAAGACTACCATGAAGGTCGAACGTAAGGTTTATCAGTGCTTTTTAAGCTTTTTTTTTTAACCTCTTACTAGCATTATTTGCTCTTTTTACCTCACCCCCAGCTTGCAAATCAGTCCTGTAGCAACATTAACAAATTAAAATATTTCCAGAGAGAAATTAACAGTGTTCTTAAAGTTTTCAATGGAGAGGTATGCTAGTAAAACCTAGATAGCCTCAGACATGGTCCATCCCCTGTAAGGAGAGGGAACAGCAAAACTGGTAACTATTCCTGGTACAGTAGGCAGTGCAATATCTAGAACTGTGAGCTAAATGCAGTGTCCATCTAGACAAGGGATGTTGATAGGGTACCTTTTCAGCAGCTTTGAGGATAAGGCATTGAACCGTTACTATATATTTTTTTCCTGTTTGAAAGGAAAATCTATTTTAAAAAGTAGCCTGGAATAGCAAGAGTTGGGTTAGAAGTTCTGTGGGGCATAATTTAGAATGGTTAGAAATTTAAATTTATATTTAGAACAAACTCTATCCTTTGGGCTAGGAAGAACAGAAGTGGAGATTGAATATACTGTATTAGAACCCTTGTATAGGATGAAGAAAAGTCACCTCTGGAAAAACAGAACAGAAAAAAGCAGGAGTGCTGGACAATAGGAAACAGTTGCTGTGGAAAGGTTTCTGCTTTTAGATTCCCTATTGTTTTCCACAGATTGAATGTTTTCCTAAAGATTTTCCTTAGGTTTTATGCTGCTCTCTTCTCCCTATTTCTATTTTTTCTCATTTTTTTCCTCTTGTCTCTGACATTTCATTTTTCACTGCTTTTCTCCAGTCTCTTTCTCCATACCCCAATTAATTTGGTACGGCAAATAGGAGAACCCACTGGCTGTAGAGAATATATGAGTCTGTGGCCCTTGTATGCCTTTTCAAGCTGCCCAGTTACCTTGTAGGGGAGATGGATAGCATAAATATTTAATAAATAAATAAAATAAAATATGTCCGGCATTCAAAATGGCGCAAAACTAGACACAAGAACAGTTTTTTTCCCCAAAAGCCATCACTCTGCTAAACAAATAATTCCCTCAACACTGTTCAACTATTACAAAGTCTGCACTACGATTACTGTTAATCTTCTCATCACTCCTTATCACCCATCTCCTCCCACTTGTGACTGTATGACTGTAATTTTGTGGCTTGTATCCTTACGATTCATATTGACTGTTTCCTAGTATGATTGGATTGCTTATTGTACCCTATGACTGTTACTAAGTGTTGTACCTTATGATTCTTGACTCTTGATGAATGTTATCTTTTCTTTTATGTATACTGAGAGCATTTGCACCAAGACAAATTCCTTGTGTGTCCAGTCACACTTGGCCAATAAAGTATTCTATTCTATTCTATTCTATTCTATTCTATTCTATTCTATTCTATTCTATTCTATTCTATTCTATTCTAAAATGTAATCACTGAACCGGTAGTAACACCGGTTGAATCCCACCCTTGACTAGAACCTTCATAAAATATGAGTCAGTTGCCAAGCATCTGAATTTTCATCAAGTGACCATGGGGATGCGGCAATGGTCTAACGATGATAAAGCAACTCTACTGTTGTAAGTCGAGAACTACCTGTATGCTGATGTCCCATAGGATAGACACCTATGTGCATTACTTTTTTGGCTCTGCTGACTCATGTACTATTTCTGGAGACTTGTGACATTAACTTATAAACCCTCTTCCAAACAAGTATCCCTTTTATCAAATTTAAACTCAAATACCTGTAAAGTTGCAAAAAATTATCATAGGACTTCAGCTATTAGGAAACAAATGGTACCACGGGTACTTAAAAAGGTGGATCTATGTACTTAGCATGTAGTATATACTTGAGTATATATATATATTGGCTATCTATTTGGACTGAATTTTGCCTTTACTGCCAAATTTGATTTTTTGTTTGCTTTTGTCCATCTTCCTTTACAAAACTCTGATTGCACTTTACTTACTTTAATAAAACTGTATATAGCTCATTTACCCTCTCAAGATTGAACTATTGAAATTGATTAGCAAAATATCAAAAAACAACATGACTGATTCACCTCCAAGTTTCCCATACTAGGAAAAAAAATAGGAAAAAAAAACTAGGAAAAATCTCTGGCCAGAACCACCACCACCCTTCCCTCCATTGGCATATTATACTGTCATTCTCACTATTGTGAGCTCTGGCAGTTAAAAATAATGAAGGAAAAAGTGCAGCAACTAAAAATTCTTCACTCCTGAGGTATAAGGAATAAGAAAAGGCTAATGTGGCTATATACGAGAGAGGAGAGATACACATAAAGCAAGCCTAAATAGCCCAATTTCTGTACCGCTCTGAAAGCAAAGTTCCAGTTCATGTGTTACATGAAATTGCAAAGCAGAATCCACATCAGGTTGTCCTTGACTTATGACTGGTCGCTTAACAACTTATTTAGTTATGATGGACCCTCCAAAAACTACTTATGTTTTTGAAGTCACAACAGCTGCAGTCCCCCCAGTCACGTGATTATATTCTTGGTGCTGGGCACTTGGTTTACTTTTATTGATGTTGCAGTGTCCCACTGTTACGTGACCACGATTCACGACATTTTTGCTGGTTTCTTACATTTATCTTTGGGTTTCAGAAAAAATGCCCATTAAGAAAAATTGATTTGCTCTATGACCAATTCCCTTAACAATTGCCACAAAAATTGTCAAAAAATTGGGATCGGTCCTGTGATACAACTTACAATCATATTTTCAGGATCAATTACACTTGTTAAGTCAAAAGTCATCTTTAACTCACAGGCACATTCCTGGTAAAGCAATCGGAAAGCTACAAACTGCTGCTATCAGTCATAAAACAGGTATGGAGTTGAAATAGGCAACCTGCTTGGACACTTCGAAGAAAAAGTTGATGTTTGCTAAAATTCTTTTGGAAAAGTGTTGGGGAGAGAAATTGCACCATAGATATTGGTCTCTTTGGAATTATGCCATTTTGTCTAAGTGGAAGGCAATTGCTTTTCCAACCTTGAGAGAAAAGTGATCTGTCAAAGTTAAAAAACAGGAAGAATCTCTGTGCTACACACACGTCTCCCAGTTGGTGAGCCAAGGTCATAGCTACTGCTAGTAACGTCTTTCACAATCAGAGGTAAATAAGGACAGTAACTGTGGGTTCAAAAGGCTCTGGAATTAAGCCAGAGAAAATGATGGACAAAATTGAGGATGGAATCAGCAGGTATACCGGGGAACAGAAGAAAACCAGTTCTTTGACATAACACCTTACTAGTGAAAAATACCACATGTTGAAAAATAGAAGTAGATATTTATGTAAGCTATAAGCTTATGGGGAAAAGTGCCAAGGCATGCATAGTTAAATGTAAGGGTAAAATATGACGACATTGCAGAAGAACTAAAATATTCTTTGTTTTTCCTCATACAATTCCCATCCTTTAACTTCATGAAAGTTATTGTGGATGGTTTCTGAAAAGATCTCTTTTTCTTTGTAAGTCAGAATGGAATTCTTCAGACTGTAAGGTGGAGGGAAATGTGATCCTGGAAGATGGAAGGAGAGGAGATTGGGAATTGCTTAATAAGGCTTAAAACAACACAGGACAGGAATGAATCATGCCTATCAAGGTTATCATAATGTGATGAGGACATAATTGACTGAATCCTTCTTGATCTTTCCAAAGCCTTCGATCAGAAAGGGAATTAATAAAAATATACCATAAATGTCTGCTTTCCGAGTAATATAAATATGGAATGTAACCTGCACCTGCTGCTAAGGTAGACCCCAAGATATACATGTGGGGAAATAATTCAATTTCAAGACACCCATTGATATACGATTAGAATCATAGCTGCAGTCTGCAAGAGCATTTTTCAGATGCAGAGATTACTAGGGTAGTATGGAATGTAAGGCCTATCAGTGCCATTATCAACCTTGAACCATAAGGTCAATGTAGTATAAACATCATTGTTTAATATCATGTGGATGCTTTGCCTCAAAAATTCCAGGAACTTCAGCTTACTGAGATGCTGCAATGAGTCAAATATGGGCCAAAAGTGTCAGATGAAAAAGAACCAGAAATGAAGACATAACTGCGTCACCGATGAATTGTGTTAGCGACCAAAGCCTGAAGAATTGACCTTCAGTGACATAGTTTGTAACCTGCCACCACTGAAAACGCTTCTTGATGCAAGAATGACTGATTTTTTTTTTCTGATTTTTCTGATATTTGAACCCTGAGGATCAGGTTCAAATGTGATGAACCATACTTGGAAGGTGTAGCTGAAGATGAGCAAAGTTGAGGCTTCCATGCAGCCTAACAATTACAGAATGTCACAGGTCCTTACTTCTCCTGGGGGCATCTTGTGTATGATAGCCTGAAGCATACAACGGTGTGCATTGAAAAGAACAAAGTTCCCTTTGTGATGATAATCATTGTCCCAATAATTGGGCAACTTATGCAGGAAGAACAGAAGACTTTCATAACTGATGGAGAAGTCCAGATTGTAAGAGAAAGACCTGAGATATATGGCAAGAAAGTTCAGAAGAGGAAGGCATATCTTTGAGTCTGTCAACCAGGTAACAGAAATAAATAATGGAGATGAAAGAGCATAAAAAAAGATGCTATGCATTAAAAAAAGAGGCCACAGCAGGACCAAATGATAAAACATAAAATTAGTTTACAGAGCAATTTACTTTACAGTGAATAAAAAGATTATGATAGGGCAACTATGAATATATAACATTAGGCATCCTGCAAATCAGTATGTACAAACCACATCTCTTGTTGCTGGAGGAAAACTCCACACTGAGTGGGGTCAGCCTGAAGTAGGAAAATTTCATGAAAATCAAAATCAAAATCCAACCTTGGTCTATTGAATGAACTTCCACAGGGCAGGGAAACCTAGATTGTGTTCATGTGATTCCAATTTTTAGTTTGTAACACTGGCACTTGCAAAATGGAGTCTCTAAGGCTATAAGGTTGAGGCCAGACTGCTTGAAGGAAGAGGACAAGAACATGACTATTCTTCAGTGGGGAGAACATGGAGAGGATTAGGATAAAAGTAATTTGAAATAATAAAAGAAAAAAAAAGAATTATTCAGGGTGGATGGAGATCTCAATGGATGAAAAAGCTAATACTATGGCTCTCAAAACCAAACAGAAAAGTTTAGTATGAGTTGCACCTAGCTTTATATGAAACACACACAGAGCTCCCACTAGAAATTGTGTATACAGGACATAGTCAGAAATTGGATGCAGCCAATATGAGAACGCACACTCATTCTGAGGCAGATTAACAAATTTAGGGATTATAATATTTTTCACCCTTTCTGCCCATGAATTTATAGCCATTTATGTTGATGTTTTCTCTAAAATATTTTAGTTATATCTACAGGGTTAAAAAATACCAGGGTAAGATTTTGTAGTGTCCAAATAAACTCAGGATGCTTTTTATATAACTAATTTGGTTTAATGGCAGGTGGAAAGAGAGAAACATTCCAGAAACATTTTTATATATCTCATATCATGCAGGAAAGTATTTTTATACCAGAAACAGAGAGATATACACAATTAACATGCCTATCAATTCTCATAGTTTAATAACACAGCAACTACTTAGCTAACCAGTTTAGGATCAAGGAAAAAAAGCCCACTACCTTTATTTTTAGATCTTAGAGAAGCACAGTACTTCTAATTCTGATTTCAAAAAATTATAAATAATAACACTGTTAACATTTTGGGAAAAAAAAAGCTCTATAAACTGGCTTACATCTTCCTTTCCCCTATCCAGCAGTTGTATCTTCCTTTCCTTCCAGTTGCATGGAGCAAATAAGAAGCTAGTCCTTAAATCCACTTGGGAAAGCAAGTTCAACACTATTTGTGTATCTAATTAAGGCTTATTCTCAAGAAGGAACACACAGGACTTCAGCTTCAGTATGGTTCCTTTTTTTGCTCAGCATCTTCCATACATGATGAAACTCCTCTGTTAGTGAATTAAGCCTCATGCTGTATCAGGCTTATAGTGTGCAATCTATACCAACTGAACTTCTCTTACAGCTACATCTGACAGTAGAATAGTAGAAATCCAATATATCCTTTTTATTGGTTTTAAGACTGCCAAAAAATAAAAGGGGTGGGGAACTATTAAGCAAACGGCAAGTCACAAACTATGGCTGAGGTTATTTTTCACATGATAGATAGTAGGCTATGCTGTGTGATTCACAGTCCACTACTTTCTTTTTGGCTTTCCATATACGTATCAATACCAAGCACTTTCGTTCAACAAATTCCAATCCTTATGCTTTGTGCAGAGGAAGTAGTAGGAGAAGGATGGATTTATTACAGTTTTTCTTCCATTCTGAAAGCTTTGGGCTTCACTTCCTTGGCCTTGCAGTTAAGCTTTGCCGGCTGTGTGTTCCTGGAGCATAGAGGTGATTACTCTACAGTCTGTTACCTCCTCAGGCAAGTATCCTTCCATGTCCCGAAGAGTAGGGTCAGCTCCAAACTGAAGCAACAGTTCCACAATATCAGAAAATTCACAGGTAGAAGCTAGAGAGGAGACCAGAACAAAATGGAAACAAATCAGAATCAACGGTTTGCATCTGCTGAATGAGGCATATCAGAACTCTGATGAATGAGAGACAGAATGAATAATAAAGATGCCATTGTCTAGTGCCAATAATCAATTGTGCAATATTGTACTAAAAAGTAAAAAAAACAAAATTTAAAAATAAGGGAGATCCAGATGTTTATGGATTGCAGAGTTAAAAATGCCACTTTGAAACTCTCACAAGCTATTGGCACATTTGTGAGAGACAAAGTATGCATGAACTAGAATCTTAATTCCCCCTATTCCAAATTGTTTTTCTTTTTACAACCCTTTAATCCCATTATTTGAGGTGGAGTTGGGCCAACTGAATGGAGCTGATTGTTTACTGGCAAGATCCCCTTTCTGATTCCTCCATGGATTTAACAGCAGATATATTTGCCACTTGCTAGAGAAACATCTGCCGCTGCCTAGGATTGAACACTCAACCTTCTGAGTAGGAGGTGAGCATCTTCACCGCTAGGCTACCAGGCCGCTCCCCCTCCTTGTTCCACATATGAATGCAAGAAAAAGAGGGTTGAAAATACAAGATTCCTGTTTGTGGGATTTCCCTGAATAAGTTTCTGAATCCATTTCATCACCTCATCAGTTTCAGGAGTGGAACAAGTCCTCCTTCCCCTCTCAAAGGAAAAATCCTCAATTTGATTTTGAGTCTAAAAAGTGGACTATTTCTGTTAGGGATAACATTGGTTACCTAATTTAGTTTGGGTAAAAATAATATATAAACTATGTTAGTGAGTATAAGTGTGTGTATCACTTTAACTGCAAAACATGTATTTTGGGTGCGGTTGTAAAATCACCATAAGAGAGAGCAAGAGAGCTCACTGTTAGCTGGCTTTTACTTGTAGTAGCTGACAATGTTGGATTGATGGTGATAACTGTGTGTATTTCCCTGCTGTTGCTGAAACAAAGAAAAGGGGTTTGATTTTCTTCATATCTCTGACTGCAAAAGAGATATATTGCTGGACTGATTATTTGTAAGTTTACTGACCTCTATTTTTCGACACTGGACTTTGCAATTGATTAATCCCTGAATGGACTGAACTAGTTTATGACATATGGACTGTTTTGACTATGCTATAACTCTTGCTGGAATAAAAAACTATTTAACTGGCACAGTGTATCTGTCTTACTGAGTGTAAACTACAACGTTTATCTCACATCATTTGCCTGCCTGCTAGACTGCCGTTGCACGTTCTGCGAGGGTGTGTATCCCTAACACTTCCCATAAAGGTTTTGAAAGTAACTGCAGATGTGAGGACTTCAGAATCCTAGTCTACCATGTGCCATGAAGTGTTTTGTTGATGCCGCACAAAGTGTGCATTATTATATAGCATGCGTACCAGTGGTGGTGTTCAAATAAAGTTGCCACCGGTTCGGTGGGCGTGGCTTGGTGAGTGCGCTTTGGGCACGTGTACACACTTTGCGTGCATGCGCGTGCCAAACGTGCACTTTGCACAGGCACAGAGGCATTCTAACTTGTCTCCTGCAAGCCTGCACAATGCTGGTTGCTTTCCACAGCTGCTGCGCGGCGCTATTCTGCACCGTGCAAAGCAGCTGCACTTTGAATTCTGGCCATAAAAGTGAGTGTGGGAGCTCAGGTGAGCAGGTGGGCCAAACACAGACCAGTGGAGAGAACCGGTCAAATACCACTGCTGATGCATACCTATCAGCTTATTATCTGGTACTGAGTTTCTCCCAAGCAAAAATGTTACTAGCTTATCACATATACTTAGTAACTGACTTCTGCAGTTGCAGAATTTCAATTGAATATTATTTCCTTCTGATCAATCCAGTCTTGTCTCTCCCTAGCCCCTGGAGCTGGATGAATATACCAGAGAATAAAGACAGCAACATGTCAACAATAATGGAAATATGAAAAGTTTTATCCCATTGTGTGGCTTGTCCATGAACATTTAAGAAATCCTTTAAATGAAAAGAAGTTGATGGAAAGGAGAATTGCTTCTTTCAAAGTTCTTGAGTCATTTAGATAGAGGAAACCACTGGAAATGGGCACTGGAGAGAGTGGATTATAAAGCAACACAGGAAACCAAAATTAATCATAGCAGTTGGGTATTTAGTTGACCTTTTGGATAATTGGCTTAGAAAAATAAAAGATTATCCTCAGAAAGTAAAACCTGAAGTTCTCATAAGCCATTGTGTAGAGGAAAGTATCAATGGAATTTATTTTCAATGGGACAGACCATGTTAATGTAAAGTTGTAGAACCCCTGCTCTACTGGAAGCAGATGATACAGTTTTTGGTATAAAGGATAAACTAGAGATAGGTAGCGGTAACATGTATGGGTAACTGGCAAGGCTAGTGCTAAAAGCACCAAAAGCAGGGGTGGGATTCTACCAGTTCGCACCTATTCGCTAGAACCATTGTTAACATTCTAAGCAGTTCGGAGAACTGGTAGTTAGAAGAAATACTGGCCTAATCCTGTGAGGAAGGCAGGAAGGAAATATTCTGGTGTTGCTGACAGAAACTGCCTCTCTGTTAACCCTTATTATGTTCTTGGCAGGATTAGACTTCCTGTCTCAGGAACTTCTTTGGAGTTTTTTCCCCCTCCTTTGCTGGTACTTTGCTTGTGTGGAGTGACCATTTAAAGTTACGATGGCATTGAAAAAAGTGACTTATGACCCTTTTTCACACATATGACTGTTGTAGCATCCCCACAGTCATGAGAGGCCAAGCGAGGAGATGCGTGCCTCAATGTGAGTGATGTTGAGTTGGCCACACCCAGCCAATAACATGACCAAGCCATGTCCACCCAGTCACATGACCACCAATCCACGCCCACAAACTAAGCCACGCCCACAGAACCGGTTGTTAAAAAAATTGAATCCCACCCCTGACCAAAAGGTGTATTGGTAAACATGGAAAAAGATGGAAGCTTAGAGATGGTTACAGTGTTATTGGAGAACAAAATAACATGCGAGATAATCCAAAGATAGTTATTCACTATCCAGATATTAAAAATGTATTGAGAATAATGCAAACCTCTCATCCACTGATATGGAGCTGGCTTTACAAACATGATGGCGAAAGAATACAACTGCTACAGTGAATAACCTTGCTGAAGATTGAGAAGACATGGAACAATTCCTGTCACCTAAATTATGTAAAGTTTTTGGCAACTAAGAAGGCACTCACTTTGTGGCTTTCCCCATAATAAACGAGGCACTGAGTGGATGGAGTGTGTTTACTGCTGGAAACTGGATCTTTCAAAGTCACAGGACGCAAGGGGAAAAACACCAAAAAGCCAATCAAAATAAGAGTTGTAAAATAACACAAGGTTAACAGCAAATACATGGACAAAAATAGATTCTCGGTTACTGAAGGATAAACTGAGATATTTTTGTACTGAAGTGGCAGAAATGGGACTTAGGTAAATAGTGGGAACTGTGGGCATTTGGGCAAGTGCAACAGGGCAAATGTGGAGTTTCTGAAATAAACTTTTAGATCAAAATTCTGTGTTGAGCAGGCACCAACACCAATATATATGATGCACAAAGAGTCACCATTTCAGTTTCTTGACTTTGATTTATTACTAGAAAGGAAAAGAATCTAAGTCTTAGAACAAGAGGAAAAGCCAAGAAGCAAAACATGGCAGCAGCTCTAATATAAGTGATAGATAGCACAGTAAAACAGGGATAGTCAGGAAAACATATCTTGCTGAAATGAAGCAGAGGAGAGTAGAAGAGATGCAGATATTAAATTTAAATCATAACCTTTTGGAGAGAACATGAGACCCTGCAACCTTGGGCTTGGCATTTCCTGACTTTTCGTAATCTTAAAGATGGAATTATTTTACCAGATCATTTACAATTTTTTTAAAGGTTCCATCTTACAAAAAGACAAATTGCAAGGAAGACATTTTAGGATGGAAAAACATTGTTAGGGAAAGCAAACATGCCATATCTTCCACCAACCAGTTGTCCATTTTTTTAGGCTAAAATTTTTCTTTTCAACTGTGAAGTAAAAGCTGGCTTCTAATCCAATCCATTTAAACTCAGTTATGTACAAATTGTCTTGAGAATTTAAGAGCAACATTGCTTTGTTTCCTCCCCCCCCCCCAATAGTTGAAATGGTTTCGTTTCCAAATATGAAATGTGAAGCTAATGGAATAGGAAGGGATAAAGTTGAGCCAAATTGAGCAAAATGTGGCGCTCCACAGCACACTCATTTCAAGCCTCATGGTTAGTTGCAAGGAGAAGAAGAGATGGATAATTTTCTTTGGTTTAACACTTTAAATGATTCTTCAGGGGAGATAATTGCTGTGGAGAGAAGAAGACTTACTAGGCACCTTAATATGATTTGTCCTTAGTTTAATACTTTACTACCACCATGTTTCCCTGAAAATAAGACTCAATCTTATTTTCTTTTGGGTAAATAAATAAGCACCAGGTCTTATTTTGGGGAGACATCTTACCTGCTTACTTTAGGACCACTGCAGTTAGGTCTTCTATGCCCCAACACCTGTCACACCACTGCCCCACTTCTTTTGTGGCTGCTTATGGCTAGAGGCCACGTTGCACACCTCAAGATGTCACATGGCTTGTAGCATCAGTGCCGCCTGTGTCAGGCCACGTGGCAACGGCGCAATGTGCCATGTGGCGTTTTGTCTTGAGCAGTGGTACTGGTGCAATGAGCCACAAGATATCCTGCCACAACCGGCAGCAACAGCACAATGCAACGTCTGGCCACAGAAAAAGTCAAGCAGCGGCACAAGAGGTATTGGGGCGTGGGAGCATGGCTGCAGTGGTCCTAAGGTAAGTGGGTATGGGGCTCATGAGAAAGCTCCCCCCCCTCCCCCCAGCTTGATTTTTACGTATGCACCTTGCCCCACCTCATACAACCAGATGGTGGGTCAGAATGGGTGGGGTCTTAACTAGTGTTTATTTTTGGGGTAGGGCTTATATTAGGCATACATGTAAAAATCAAGCTAGGTCTTACTTTTGGGATTTTTCAGGGAAAAATGGTATTTTTCAAAGCAGCTGAAATTTATTAAAATTGAAATTTTAGCACTCTTTTGCTTCTTAATAATGGAGGAAAAACCCAAGTAAAAATTCCTATATGTATCCAATGCAACTTGTTTGTAGCTGAAATTCCAATGGGACCTGTATTTTCAAGGAACCCCTCAGCTGAACACTAAATTATGTTTTTAATTATATAGCAAGTCAACACATTAATGTTTCCCTTTGCAATTAGCTGTAGTAATTAGGAAATATCTTGAGAAAATACCTTTTCGCAGCTGACACTATGGGGAGAAGCAAATGTTTAATTAAAATAGGACAACAGTTCAGTTGAAGATTATTTAAATCCTTGCATTGTTAACTAAAATGACAAAAGGTCTCAAATCTAACTTTCTAATGTTCCCGCAGATTGAGTTTTTTGTTAACCTGATACTCAAGATAATGTACTGCTGTCAATGTGAAACTGATCTTTATTTTCTATCTGCCATCTTGGATGGGAAAAAATATAAATCATTGAGAAAATTTACAATATTTTTCTTTCAACAATCAGGTTTCATACATTTTGTTATGTGATAGCATAAGCTATGGAGTTTTTGTCAAGGTGGTAGGACTGAAGCTGCCTATTAGAAATCTGTTAAGAAGTTTGGAAGGATTGTGTAAATGGGCTGGTTGCAAATACAAATGAAGGAGCAGGAACCTATATATAGAGTTTGTCCATTTCTAGCACATGAAGGTAACTTGGAAAGGGAAGGAAAGGAGAAAGGAAAGGAAAGCAGAAAAGGAAAATAAAATCTCTGATGCCAAGAGAACCAAAAGACGGTGCTGTGGCCATATTTATTATTAATTAATAATTATCTATAAAAGGAACCCCGTGACACTTAAAAGTGAATGGTTATTAGTACATTTTAAAGGACTGGTTTTGACTAACCTTCTCAGCACTTGAAAGTAAGCTATACAAAAGCTTCTCATGAACGCGTCTAATTAGCTTTGAAGTCTTTGGGAGAGGCCTTTCTTTTGAGTTCTTCACCATTGAAGCATACTTTGTAAAACACTAGAGTAAGATTTCCGGTAGTTCTTTCCAGGTTTGGGAACTCCTTACCAGAGAAAACTGAGATTAGCTTCATCTCTGTTTTTATGTTTGGTAAGCAAAGACATTTTATTTAAGACAGACAAAATGGTTCAGCAGTTGAGGTAGGTGTGGGTGCTCTACTGTTCTTAATTGTTACCCTTACTTATAATTCAATGCTCCTTAATTTAATGTTAGGATAGCTACTGGAAAAATAAACTCTTAATAAGTAAAATAAACAAAAGATTGGCCATAGTTATTGAGACTTGTACTCCTGATGCATCCACAGTACCTGATGGAGGAAGGCTTCTCTACATTGAACAGAATATTTCCCAGCTTCTTAGATGTTGAGAGTTCAACATCAAAGGTAAAATCAGAATCTACTGGTAGAACTGTATCTCAGGTTCTCAAAGGACATACTTCATAGTAACAGACAAATAGAAATACATGCAGTTTTAAAATAGATGAAAGTGGAGACACATGAGCATTGTTTCCTTTTGGAAGAAGTGGTAGGGTATTATTACAATTTAAAGTCATTGTTTGACCGTGGAAAGAATCATCTTCTTTTCTCTTTTCTTATGAATTATTTCATAAGTATAACATCTTTTTTGTTGCTGAAGTAAGAAAATTGTCCAGGTCATTTTTTGAGTTAAAATCCATACAGTCAAGTGACTCTTCTGGTTTACTATTTGTGTTCCCTTTAAATTATTAAAACCTCCGCTGGTTTCTTCATTTGTAGGTCCTGTATCACGTCTTTGTCAGTATCCTTCTTCTATCAGTTTTAAATCTACATCCAAAACAGATTGATTTGCAGTCATATCCTCTTCAAATTTATATTTTAAGCCCATTTTTGTAGTATCACAGCCTGAAAGTTCTGGGCGTATTGTTGCAAAATATTCTTTAATTCTTCCAGAGTTAAAATGATTTTCTCTATTCTGCAATAGTGGATCTCTTTTCCTTCAATTATAATCTTTACTTCTTTCTTTCCGGTGGCCTTCCGTCATCAGCCTTCAAGGTCCTCTTATCATGTTTTAGTCTCATCCAGAACATTTTCCCAGGAAAATAATTCTAATACTTAAACTCAAAATCTTCACATATCTTTTGAAACAAATCACACCGAAGTATTTTTATAAGTACTTCAGAATCTTACTTCCAGTCAACCTAGCCCCCTTAGTCCATTTAAAAACTTTCCAAAAACAAATATTGTAATCACTTTTTTGCTGATTGTTTTCAAACAAAAAGGTTTTTAAGGTTGATTTTCCTTCAATCTGCAGTGAAATCAGTTTTTAAATTTTAAACATATGTAGAACGTTTCCCATTTGAAGTAAGATCATCCAGTGTGATAAAACCTGTCCTTCTGAAAGTTCATAGCATCCAAAAGCAATTTACAAGTCATTTATATTCAAAGTAATTAAGAAAGGAAGTGAGCGAACCCAGTGTCCCTTTGATGGCTCCTATCCTCAAAGCTGACTCTCCCAGCTTCCAGAGTGCTGAAATCCAGCAAAAAACCCACCATTTTAAAATCTGGTCATTGGGACCATCTATATGGATCCCTGTGGGTGATCCCGAATCCTGTTTTTCATTTAGAGAAGAATCCAGGGCACTAATTTATTCATTGGCTCAGTCCAATTCTTGCAGAGCTGTCTTTAGTTTGCCCCTGCTTCCCTGGAAATGCACAGTGTTTACTATTCGTGAAATTATTTAGGATAATTTATCCTACAACTGTGTCCCTTTAAATGATATAATCTTTACAGAGGTACCATTCATGTCTTTGCATTTTTATATGATACATATTTATGTATCTGAAGGGACTTCTTTAAACCAGTAGTGCTGTAGGTCAACGGCATACTTGAATCAGGAATGAATCTAGTTTCTGATTGTTATTATCTTTCAACAGAAGCCTCTGCAGGAAGCAGAATGGAGCCAGATGCTGTTTTACTTGAAAATAGCCTGTTTACATTTACACTGGGGATCTTCTGCAGATGGATGACTTGATACTAAGGGCTGCCATTTGGCAAGGCACTTGGCATTTCTGAGGAGAAAGCCTTCCATGACACAATGTGTTGCCTCTGCAATGGGCAGCCCAGGAGGATATCAGCCCACTTCTAAATACAGTGAAATTGTCCCTGGAGATTACACCAGTTGTTGAATTTACAGCATACCCGGGGAACCTCTTATTTGTCAAACACTAGCAAGGCAGTCCTGACGTGGGCATAGGTGAAGATGAATTTCCATTCAGCATAGTTTGCCTTCCAAGTCCATTAATCCTCAGGGTCTTCATGATGGATTTCATTTATTATTATTTATTTCCTCACTGGTATTCCCTCTGACTGCCTTGCCACTGTGCAAAAACCAGAGCAGATGGCATTTTAACAGTGAAAAAAAATCCCCAGGCGAATATAGCAAGCCAGCCCACTCTAAAGTCATGTGATTTCAAATCCAAGGAGAAACCCTGATTTCCTTTGGGACGCAGAGAGTCAATCATCTGAGCATTCCCTGCAGGGAACAAGCGTGCACATGCAGGAGAGGGGTATGTGCTTAAAAAAGGGATTTTAAAGCGAACAGGCCATCCATAAGGGAGACCACAGACATCTTGGATGAGACAGGCCACAGCTGACCACAAATGACTGAGGTGCTAATGCCCAAAAGATATTTGGCTGAGAAGGGTAAGGCACTCTTGGCAGCACATCTGAAGTTAACATACTTGGGAGCTGTCCTTCATTTAACCTCCTAATGACTCTGACCAGTGTTTAATCAGAATGAACCAGGATTTATAACTCATTTAAGGATACAGTTTGGCACTTTCTGTAATCATCAGAGCTGTTGAGGCAAGGACAGCTGTCAGGCCAAATGCCTTCATAAAAAGATAGATAAACTCTGATTCTGTTTTACCCTTTTTACTTCAAGGGTTATCATTAAATCCTTGGTTTATTATATAGCTTGTGGCAAAGTTAATTCCCATAGGGTAAATGTGGTGCCTATGTACTCAATTTGATATTATAATTAATAGTTTTATGCAGTCCAATTTATACCTAAGTAAAAGATTTTCAGAGGAGAGCAGATTTAAGTAAGTTTGAATGATTTACTGAAGTAATATGATACCATCAGAGTACACATAATATTTAATTAGTGCTACTAGAATTGGCCAGATCCTGGCCAAAATGGCAAGGCAGAAAATATATAGAAAGTTACCAGTCTGAAATTACAATACTTCATTTTCTTGTACTAATTAACAAGCAACACTTCAATTGCACCAGACTTGTAGAAATATAGTATCAATTATTACAATATTTTTTTCAATTGAAAATTTTTGAATCACAAATTGCAGAAAATGGAGTTTAAAAACAAACACACAAAAAGGTATGGAAAAGCTCCTCTCACTCTATTCCCCTTTATATATACAGTATTTGTACTGTTCTTAATAAACAAGGATTTATTGTAAAACTGAATGAAAATTACCAATCCTAGTTAAATATTCAACTCTGGATCGTTGGATTGTAATAGCAATCTACTGGAGTTATTTAGAATAACTGGCTAGAAAAAACTGAAGTTTTATGAAGAATCATCATATGTGTATGATCAATGGTAATTTTCCAAAAAATTATGGAAATATAAAACGATTTGACAATTAGAGATGTAATTTCCCCAATGTTGTATCTTAAAGATTATTATTCTCATTGAGATAATATTGCAATATAAGGCTTAAGGTTAAAAATTATTGTACAGAAAACTGATGTTCTGATTTTGGATCATTTATTGATCATTCTTGACTGAATGTTTGCTCCTGTTGCAACTCTCTTTCTCTTCTCTTTAGGTATTCAAAATGCATGATTACACCGGGTTAATAGTAAATGTGCCACTTACCATAATGTAATGCTGTTTGACCTTCATCATCCTGGAAAAAAAAGAAGAGTATAAGTAAGTTCCTTCAACCTTTTTTCCCCTGATTTCTTGGGTTAAGGTAATAAAATTGGTCAAATTTTAAAAGAATATATTCTGGACTGCTTCTACTTTTAATTTTTAAAACCACAAAGAGGACGCAGGTATCTATTTGTTTTAAGCTCCTTTTACCATGCATCTCTAAGAAGCGTACTGCAATACTTTGAATAATATCACTAAAATCAATAAAACACTGTCCACCACCAGTATCAATAAAATGATGCTGTAACAATAGCTGAATGTCAAATTGATCAATATATTCCCTATTTACATTAGCGACATCCTCACTCATTAAAGCACACAGTGCTATCCCAAATACTTTCTGGAATGGGCTTTCAGTGGCTTCCTAAAAATTAAGAATACAGTAGACAAGATAGCGATCTGTAAGGTTTCTAAAGAGGAGCTCCTTCAAGGAAATGCGTGCCTCCATATCCTCTCTTGTTGCATGTACCTCAGAAGGAGTGGAGAACTGCAGCAAGATTTCTCTGCAGGACATCATGGGCTGGCAGATTCTACTTGTAGCAAGTGGTCTTATAGATAACCACTTTCAGATAACCACATAAGATCTAATGGTGATAACCAACATTTTAAATTGCATAGGGACATCAACTGCCAGCCAACATAGTTCCTGCAATATTGGTTTTATGTTTATTTATTTATTTAGCATATGTGATTTATTATGTAATTATGTCAGATAATCCCATGTAGCACATTGGCAGCCACTTTTAGCACCAGTTCAAATTTCAGGAAGAAATTTCAAGAGAAATCCCATACATCATACACTACAAGTAAACCAAATATAAGGTGACAAGGGCACATATAACTTGTCCATAACTTTTTGTTCCAAAAAGAACTGTAACAAAATGCTTGCTGGTTACAATTTCTTCTGCTGCTCTTTTAGCAGGAATTGATTGTTTAGAACCCATAAACAGCATACCAGCTTTTTCTGGAGGAGCACTCCATCTTGCTAGTGTTAAATTTCAATAAATTGGAAATCATGACCATATCTCCCAATTTGATCTGGGACAGAGGGAAAGCTGAATATTACCATTGTTGGTATTGTACCCAGGGTTGGATTCAAATTTTTTAACAATCAGTCCTACGGGCGTGGCCATGTGACTGGGTGGGCATGGTCTTTTTTTGCAGCAACCCCCCTCCCCATTCTTTTTTCTCCTCCTGGGCCTCAGAGAAGCCTCCTGGGGGAGCGTTTTTTCTCCCAGAAGGGCCAAGAAAGGCAAAAAACTGAGCCGGGGGGCACAGCACCCCCTATGCTCCATTTTGGGCTTCCTGGAAGCTTCAGGGGCGGCCATTTTTACTCCCAGAAGGCTTCCCTGGGGCCCAGAAAGGCAAAAAATGGAGCGCGGTAAATCTAGGTTAACTTTGCAAAATGCAATCATTGGCACTTTTGTTCGGATTCTGTCCAGCCATCTTTCAACTCCAAGTTAATGAAAGTGATTTTATCTGAAAAATTTTATCTACAAAAATCTCACTGTGTTTTTTCCTGTCTTTTTCTAGGAATACCTTGGTCATTTTAAAAGGAATTCTTGCATGGCACTCCATAGACACAGTAATAGTAGACCATTATCTATGCATTGCCATCCTTAGAGCCATGATGTAGGTCCAAATGTCATACACTTTTCGCATGGGATTCACTCATCTTCTGCTAGCATTGGTGTCATTTCATGAACCATCTCCTGCATCCCTCAGTAAACCTGTAGGCACCTGTAGGGCTAGTACATAGGCTGCTTAGGACCAACCCTACTCTAGGTCCCTATTGCCTCCATATTGCAGAGATCAATGAGATTACTGGCAGAATTACTCTCCAAATTACTGGGAAATTCCACATGTATCCTCTGGAACTAAACTAAACTAAATCAGATATTTGAAGTGGACCACTTAGAATTGGCCTTGCCTCTCTGTGCAGATCATTTCACATAATCACCAAGAAATGTCCATTACAAAAGAGTAATGCTTACTTTTTTCAATCTTTACTCGATTTAATTACATTCTAGCCTCACCTTGTATATCAGGCCTATGACCATGGGTGACAGGGCCATGTTTGTCATGTTGACTGTAAATCCAGGAGTGCTTTCAGAATCCACTTCAGTAGTTACCGAA
The DNA here is from genome assembly GCA_033807585.1 of Hydrophis major. Classification (NCBI taxonomy): domain Eukaryota; kingdom Metazoa; phylum Chordata; class Lepidosauria; order Squamata; family Elapidae; genus Hydrophis; species Hydrophis major. The sequence goes on from CM066330.1 coordinate 133,465,557, forward strand.
GGTTGAAATCACTGACTAGTAGAAAGCTACATATATCAACTTGGTGACACTGTTAACCTATGAGGAAAGTATAATAGAAGTATCCCCACCATACTTTTCTGGTCCAAAGAATGTCTCATAACTGGTCAGAGATCAGAGCTCCTAGTAACCATTAGAATCTCCTGATAGATGAATGCCAACCTCCTCTCTCTTAAGGTCTAGAGCAGGGGTATCAAACTCATGGCCCATGGGCTGGATGCGTCACGTGCTTGCCATGTCCACCCCCAGTTTAGTGAAGGGGGGAAAGTTGTGATACATCACGTGTCTGAACTCTCCCAACAGACAATCATGTTTGTCTCAAAAGTTTTATAACTTTCTAGTATCCATTTGAAGTTTTTTATTTTCACAGCTTTGATAGATTTGCTTAAGAATGTTTATGTGGCATGCCCTTTTGCTGCCTTGTTTACCCTATTGTTACAGTTTATTATTCTGACCTCATTGTTTACATTTTAATTTCTAATATAAAAGGAGGAAAACAAATGTAACAAATAAAAAAAAAGAAGAGCCCCTTTGCATTACTGTTCAGTTCATAATTCAATGAAAACTTCGTAAAATGGACATCTACAAATCTATACTAGATTTCTGCAATGAGAATTTCTACTGCTGACTCCGTATTCTAGAAGAAAGAGTTATGAACACTACCAGCTGATCAATGAACTCTCTTTCTTTCACAAGCTCCATAAAGCCCTGACTTGTCCCTTGAGCTATGCAATTCATTTTGAAGATGACTCCAATAATACACTTGCTCCCTACTTGGTAAGGCTGTCACTGCTTCAATGTTAGACAGTAATTCCTGTGAGTGTTTGGCCTGGCACTTTTATTTCATTCTGTATCTCAGGCACAGTTGCAATCTTGCCTCTTGTCCTTTTAACTGTTGCCTGTCTTTTCTTGAATTTTGCCGATACCATTAATCTTGGATTTTTCAGATTCTTCTCTATTATTCCAGAAATTCCATTTTGCATTGTATGTGTCTTGTATCAATTTCCAATAGGTATGTTTGCTTATATATCATATTTATATCCCACCACAATTGTATGCAGATTCTTGGTGGTTCACTCAGGAAAAACTATGACAATGCTAAAAATTAAAATGTACAAACTACATTCCAGATAGCAACTGGCAAATGAAAACCACTATTTTCAGAAGCTTCCAGAAGGCAACTAGAGTTGAGCCAAACATATTTCTCATGATAGGTCATTCCAGATAAGTCATTCCAGCCTGATGATGGAAAAGTACCTTTGGGCCTTACCCTCTTGGCTTCCAAAAGGGGGGGGACAACCAATTGTCTGATCCAATTAGTCAGGCTGATTCCAGTGGAGAGAGGTGGTTCTGAAAATAACTCAGCATAAAGGACTTTTATATAAATACTAGCACTATAAATTGCACCCAGGAGCTGAAAAGCAATAATGGAGGTCCTGCAAAGTAGTAGTAATATGTACAACTATCTATAAGCTGGCTAATGCATTTTATACCAACTGAAATTTCTTGAATCTTTCTAAAAAAAGGTACTCTGATAATCATTTTATAATCTGTCACAAAATAAATACAATTCAATTACTCTGAAGAAAAGTGCTGGTGGCAAAAAGTCAATGGAAGGAGCAATAGAAGAACTTAATGCTCATAATCATATCCTAAACCCTCTTGTCATCTAATTCAAGGTAAAGGGCACAAAATATTAGCTCTGTATCTGGAGGAGGGTAATAAACATACTGCCAAAGGTCATTTTAACACCAGAAGATAAAATACTGCACAACAATATTGGATACCACCAATGCAAGTAATCATTATGCTCTGCCCCTCTTCTGTGATACTTTATTGGTCCCTATGTAGACAAGTTACTTCTGTTGCTGTTTGATGTTGTCCACTTGATCATCAGAACTGAAAAGCATCAAATGCAGTAAGGGAAAGAAGCTTCTGCTTACTCCTTTAGGTGGAAACAGGACCTAGCAAATCTAATCATGATTACCGACTTGAAGAGAGAAAGTCAGGCAAATGAACTCCTTGTCATAGTGATTTTTTGATTCATCAAGGGAGATGACTTGAAATTCACATATAAAATGCAAATGTTGCAACAGTCTCTAAATAGGACTTTCATTAAACATTCAGTGAGAATTTAAAGACACAGAGCAGATTTCAGGGAGAGAAATGGCAAACCAGCATGTCTCTAAATGAGCATAAGCAACAGCCACAACAAAGCCCAAAGAACTGGTGAATGGATCAGTTTTACGGTACCTTTCCAGATAAGAAAAGGATAGGAGATCACCCATGTTTGCTCTGGAAGTTGATCCTGGGAAGAAGACTGGATGACAGTGGTCTCCCATGGATTTGAGCACCAGAAAATGAAGAGAAGCTATCATGATCTCAGCTGCAGCAGGACCTTTTAAAGGACACCAGGTTTGATAACTTCTCTTTCTAACCACTTTTAGAAGTCACCTATTTAATTAATCTAAGCCTGATAGAGGTCTTCAAAAGATCACAAGTGAGTTTACTTTCATTCTTGAATAAAAGCAAAATTAGCCATAAGCCTGAGGGGGCTTGGCTTGGTTCTGTGTTCACAGGGGTAGATGAGCTGTCCAGAGGCCTGCATGGAGGAGTGACCGAAGTCCTGAACTTGACCTCAATTCATGTTCCCTCTGTAGACCAGCAACATCTGGCTGGCAAGTTCCCAAGAGCAAGATAGGGGAAAGCTTGCAGCCATCTAGTCCACCCCTTTGGCCTTCCTGGGGTCTGAGCTAAAATGGAAATACAAATGACAAGCCAAAAGAATGACCTAAATAAGAACTTTTTAATGGATATACAAAAGAAATTGGCTAAAACCTTGAAAATTAATGTGAAAATACAAATGATATATCAAGACAATGACCTGGACGATTACTTTTTATTGGACTTGCAAAAAGATATTTGCTAAAGTTTTTGTTGTGAATGAATAATGCCAAATAAAGTTATCTTGAGCTTGAAGTCAAGTGCAGGGTTCTTGCCCTGCACTTCTGATTGGCTGTTAATGGCAGGATCGGATTGGTCCGTTCAGGAGATCTGATTGGCCATTAACAGGCCATTCTCATTGGTTAACGGAGCTAGCGCTCCAGGATTGCTATTGGTTGAATAGTTAATAAGTTGCCTATATAAGGAAGGCTATAGCAGCCCTCCAGTTTGAGCTGTCACCATGTAAATAAAGAGTTTGAAGTTCACTGTTTCTACCGGCTCGTCTCCATTATTCGCACCCATGCTCCAGACTTAACAGTTTTTTTTTTTTAAACAAATTTTATTAATTTTACAGAGAACACAATAAAACATAAACAAAACTAAAAGATCTTTTCTGAAGGTTGTCTGATCCCGGGTTGAAACTCTTCACACAGACACAAATTCAAACATCATATTCACTTTATATATCCTTCCATATCTTATTATCATTTTCTTTTTTATATATATATATAAACCATTTTTATCAATTTTATATAAACAATGCACAAGGCATAACAGCTTATAAGTTCTTTTCTAAGAAAAAATAATAAAAGAAGAAAACCAATAGAACATAACAATTCCAAATTATAGTATCAATACTTTGTCTATTTAACTTCATATCTTATCCCAACTTCTCCTTTTCATCCAAATTATTTCTTATTAATTAAATTTTTTTTTGCCTTTTTTCAATATACAACATCAAAAAAAAAAAAACATAACAAAACCTTTATATATCCTTTCATATCTTATTACCATTTTCAATAATATTCTTTGTCTGTTCTATTTCCAACTATCCATTCATCTTTTTTCTTTTATTATACTTCTCCTATACACCAATTGGAGTAACGTCTATAACTCATTACCCTAACTTAAAAGTACTTCATATAACAATTTTTCTTGGGATTCTGTTTAAAAGATTCTAAAATTACACAATGAATTTTATACTCTAAATACACATATAAAAAACACAATCGTATGTACCCTCCAGAATCCCTCTTTTATCCTAAATTAAATTCACCCATTGTCTCTGAATAAACTTTTTTTCTTTAGATCTTGCTTCCCCCCATTGAGGCTTCTCCCCCCCCCTTTTCTCTCTTGCTTATTCTTCTCCTTGCCCTTTTTACCCCTTTGTCTTTCCTCCTCCCTTTTCTTACTCCCTTTCCTTTGCTTTCTAACCTTGCCTCCACCTTTCCGCTCATTTTTCTCTTCTTTGGTTGTTTTTATAATTCTTAAAATCCCCTTTTTCTTATTCTTTTTCTCCTCCTCCCCGGAAAGAACCCACTGTTCATCAAAGATGGCTTCTTCTTCCTCTTCTTCTTTGTCCCAGTCCTTCTGCTGCGTAGTCAACTTTTCATAAGTACATAACGCCATTTCTAAGAATTGAAACAAAGTGCCCAAAGTATCTTCTTTTTTATATTTTTGATATTCAGTCTTTAGTTCATCCACAAGCAATGCCATTATGAAAAAAGAAACTTTTCCCAAAACAACCACAAATATTTTTAATCAAAAATAATTCAAAAAAAATAATTCCAAAAATTAATACTTTTCTTCCTTCTTCTCTTTCTCTTTCTGGGGTTAATGTTTAATCAAAGAGGTCCAATTACCATATACCTTTCTTTGGGATTCTAGGCAATCTCCTCCTTTTTCAGCTTCTGCTCCAATTTTTTTTCCTCTCCCTTCCCACTTGCAATATCAATTTTAAATAATCAGAAATCCATACCTCCAACAAGGGTTTTCCAATTTCTTAAGTTTTTCAATGTCCAAAAACCCTTTTGTCCCTTAGCTTCAACTCTCAGAACAATTCACTTTCAATGTCCAATATGTCCAAACATATCTGCTGTTTCCATGGGGTGGGAGAGTGAAGAAAAAAAAAAAGTTCCCTTTAACAGCTTCTCCGCTGCTTTCGATCTTCTTAGGGATACAATGTATCCTCCAGCAATTCAAACAGCTCAGTTCCAACCAATTTGAAAGATGTTACTTGACCCGGCTCAGACAGCACTTTCACTCTTCTTACTTCCTCCAGCGCAATCTTACCCGGTTGCTGGCTTCTTCGTGGCGGCCATTGCTGACCGCCGCTCCACCGCCTTGGGAAAAATGGGTTTTTCCGGAGGAGGAGGGGGTCTGCGACACCCCCAACCCCCTGTCCGACTCCCCTCTCTCTTCAGCTGTCCCTACAGGGCAGCCATATCCCCCTCACCCATCTGGATCGGGGGTACCTCGGCGGCTAGCACAGCAGGAATCACGAGCTGTCGCGAATTCCTGCTGCCCCGAAGCCACGCGAAACCGGAAACCCAGACTTAACAGTTTTGAAGAAGTCTTTAGGATGGGAAAAATAAAAGTTGAAGAAGGGAAACTGAATTCAGGGAGATACAGTTCAAAGCCAGGAGAAAAGTAGTATTTATTGTCTTTGGGACTGTTTTAATATTGCCCTTATTGACTTACAGATTGGTTTTGATCTGATCCTCCAGAGATAGATTATGGGGAAAATTGGCTGCTTCCTTATGAAACTGCATAAACCTAATCCAGTACAAGTCTATTACAGCAAATTTAGACACTTGACACCATTGATCCTCATTTAAAAAAGAGAGAAAGTAAGGATATATTTCAGCTCCTCACTCTTTCAACTTTGGTATTAATTCTCTAGTTCAGGTCTTGACAAAATTGAAGTTTCATTCCAAAATCTTAATCAAGAAAAACTGTTTCAATTTCTTATCTGCAAATTTACTCAGGCATCCTCTTTCCCAACCCATTCCCCTACTATAAAAGGAAAGATTAGTTATTAATAATAATTTCCCCCAAAACTCATGTTATTTACCACTATTCTTAGAAAACCAATAGATGGAATCAAAGTATTTAAATTCTTTTATGCTTCTTTCAAGTCTTGACAATCAGGAAAGTACAACAATGAGCTGTCACTGCTCAGTCCCACAAATCTACAAATGTTATTCAGTGCTACACAATTGCAATGGCAATAATTACTTCCCAGTTGCAATGAAATACTCAGAGCAAAGATCATCAACTATTTGATACATGGTGCAGAGATATGTAATTACTGTGATCCAACTGCTCTGTACAATTTGCATATACTTCAATTTGTATCAAATTCCCTAGTGAGGTTCAAATCTGGCTTAATCTTCATAAAAGCTTGCTTTAAACTTTTGCACCTGAAATTTCAAAGTAAATTAATTTTCCCCCTTACAGTTGCTTGACTTTAAGACATAGGAATTGTCATCATAGAAGGCAGGTACAAATCCCAAATTGTTTTTTAGTTTTGTCAGTTCAATATTGCCCTTGTTTGGTCTTGAAACAATTCTAATAGAACTGAAATGTTGAGCTCTTGGCAATAACATTCAGAAAGATCTAAGTACTTTGTTCAGATCTGTTTGGAATACATCTTTTCTTTGCCAATCATCTAGCCAGTAGCTTTTGCCCAACTCATTTTCATTGCTAGATTCAACATTTTGCCATCTGTGTTGCTGGAGGTAAAATTTAACAATATTCCAGTGCAAAAGTGATCATGTTCTGTCCACTTGGGGAAATATTGGCCTTCTATGTGCTTCTGTGCTGTTCTTTCTACTTCAGTGGCTGTAATAATAACTTTTTTTAATTAACAGCCCATGTAGATCAGATAGGAATATTCTTTTTTTTATCTGGCAAGTTGCCCAAGATCCCCAGAAGAGAAACCAAATATTGCTGAATTGCTTTGCCATTCAACATTCAATAGTATAATGTTCTTGACAATTTGGATACTGGTTGTATATTTTTAATGTATTCAATTCAAATTCAATTTATGTTTCAATGTAAACTTAGTTTCTTATGTTTCTTTTGGTCTTTGTACTTAAACAAAGCTAAATGCTTCTGTATTTGGGGTTTTACTACAAAGAACACCTTGTCTAATAGCGTCTGATTACTCAGTCTTGAATGATTATCCTTGGCAGGAAGAAAAATAATCAATTTCTCAACCCTGAGAATCTTCAGCTTAAAAACTCTTTACTGTAAGAAGAAAAATGTCATAAAAGATGCTACAACTCTGATTGATAGAAATAATGACAGACATATAATTTTACAGGACTTTATAAAAGTATTATTATGTCAAATCATACAAAATCTCTGATGTTTAAAATATACACGTTTGCAGTTTAGCACTACACAAAATAGATTTTGGAATGTACAGACTTTAAAATGTTGGCTCAACTTTTGGAATGGAGGAAAGTTTTAGTAAATAAATAAAGGAATAAATAAATAAATAGGAAGAGTACAGTAAAATTTCCATGTGTAATTATGATAAATTGCTTCTGGAGAGTACTCAGAAAAATTTCCAGTCCTGCTATAAAAATGCAACTATAAATAAGCAAATGGAACAGGTGATCTTTTTTTCTTGGAAATTGAGCAGAGTAATTAAGTTTCATTTTGAGTTACTAAACAAGAAGGGGGAATATTTCCAATAGTTATTTATACTCTGTTCTGTAGTGAATGAATTACTGCCTAAAAGTAGCTCATTTGGAACTGAATCTATCAACAAGAACTAAGCAATACTGAAATATGAGAAAAATGTTTAATTGATCATAATTTTATTTTTCACATTTCTTCAGTCTGGAAGTCATATGATCATACTGTGACTGAGCTTTCACATTACATGGATCTTGAAAGCATTTTGCTAAGTTTTTATATCAGGTCTCAATTGTCATCATTTTTAAAGATGATTGGCAGGATTAAGCTTTGACTGCCTTAGTTCACATTAAAATAAGAACAACTTTAAAGTAAACACAGTTTTTCTATTAATTTAAAATAAATCAAGGTCCATAGGAAAATATATCAAAAATTCCATAAATGAAAAAAAATCATTAAGGTGAATGATAATAGTCTTATATATTATTTCAGAATTTTTGTTAACAATAATGCTATTTTAGTTTATGGAAATGTTAAAAAGAATGGCTGAGGGAACACAAGAACACAAAAAAATCCTGACAACATTTTACTTTCCTCTCAAATGACCAAACAAACTTTAGATTTCTTGCAGACTAACTTATTCACAAGAGTCATTTCAGTGTAGTGGTTAAACCACCAGGTCAGAAACAGGAGACTGTGAGTTCTGCTCACAAAAGTGACTTTGGACTACTCATTTTCTCTCAGCCCTATGACAGAAGCAATGGCCAACCACTTTTAAAAATCGGACACAACTGAACAGAATAAACATTCACAATAACTCTGAGAAGGGAGGGGAAATTATAAGATGGGGGAGGGAATTAGAATCCATCAGCTACTTCATCTCTATTGCCCTTTTGCTGCTCTCACAGACTTTACTGCCTTTGAAGTTGGAACTCTGTTTAGTACCATGAATACCGGCCACTAAAAAGGAAGGACATACTTGCATTCTGCATGCAAAATGACCTGCATTCAATCATTGGCATCTTTCACAAAATGCTGGAAGCCTGCTATTAATCAGTATAAACATCAGTAAGTGCTGAACCAATAGTCTGATATGGAGAATTTCACTTTCTATGTATTTGGATTCAATAAACTATTATCTTAAAATCTGTTAACCTTCTTTCAGTGTTATTTGTCCTATTGGCCATCCCAATACCCTTCAACAGAAATCATGTATTTATGAAGAAATACTGTTCTTTCAGCTGAGCAATGGGGCGGTGTACCCATATCTTTCTTCCTTGGTACTCAATTGATCAGCATGGTGAGTTATGGGAGAGGAGGAAGGATAGATTTCCCAAAATCCGATGTTCTCCCAAAGACACCATTAATCATTTCCCTAAGACTGAGAACAGCATAAAGGGGGATGGGTAAGCAAATATCATAATTGCTGAGGAGGGGGAGGAAGAAAACGATAAATCTCTCCTCTTTTACAATCCCAGTATGTCAGGATGAGCATCCATTGTAAACAGCAAGCAGGAAGCATACAGATTTTATAAATCATAACCCAAACACTAATTTTGTGGCACTCAGAGAATATCCATTCAGTGCCAGCAAAAAACTATTAACTTTCACTGTAGAAATTTTTGAAGTTTGGATTTGAAATAATTTTTAGATACCACTTGTTATGAATAATCCATGAACAATGTAACAATTGATCAGAAGCCTGGGAGAAATAATTTTTGATATATGTGATATACAGAGAACTAATACTATACAACAGAAATAAATTGTTCTGTGCCCAGAATGCTCAGTTAATGACCCTGTGCCTAAACTCAAACGTCCACACCCCAGATATTTTGCTTGAAGCAGGGCTATTTTGTCCTGGATATGGCCTAAAATGTATTTTTAGGCAGAAGCAATTATCTAAGTATCTTTAAGAGGAGGAAATAGGAAAGGCTGAATGGTTTATTTGGAGAAATGTGGCAGAGACTTGAGTCAGGGGAAGAGAAGGGACATGAACCAGTGGAGGGCGGGTAAGCAAGTGAAATATTGCCATGCGGAGAAACTGGCAGCAATATTAGCAGAGGGGAAGCATGGTAGGAAAGACACAAGGTTGATGATCTGGTAAGATATACCACCCTGATTTCTTGTTCTTACTTCTGAGACCATCACAATAAGGAACAGGTGTGCTGTTACTTACATTGGTAGCAGTTAATAGAAGGGAAGATTCTGGGAATAATCGGGGGGGGGGGGGAAGTGATCTGGCACTCAGGCCTTTCCTTAGAGTGGGGGAAATAGGGGCTAATACATATAAGCCAAGCCTTGACCTTCATTCCCCAACAAATCACAATGGGATACCTCTAGATTTTCTGTGGGCCAAAATCTGTAATAACCAAAGCATTCTAGGTTTTGTTTCTGCCAATTTTTGGCTAGCTCAGAATGATTTGGTAGAATTTCCAGAAAGCAATGGCTCGTCCAGGCTTGAAACAAAATATTTCCCCTTGTAATACAATCTATTAAAAACTGGTATTGGATACAGTTACTAGCTGAGAAAGGCCAATTTATAAAGATTATTCTTTTAAAAAATATTTGCTGCATGTCATCCTTAGACCCATCATGTTATACACAGAGGATATTTCAAGGACGGATGGCCCTATGGATAAACCCCACCTGCCAAAGCACAATTTGTATGCATTTGTGGACAACCTTCCCTGATCTCTTAGCACAACCATTTCTTGAACTGCTGAACTCTAATACTCTATTTAGAATCTGGCACCTAGTGCAGACTGGTGGAATACGTGCATGATAAAATAACCTAACTTGCCTCAACCCCTAAAACAAAGAAAATATGTGCCACTTCATTTTAATGCTACCCCATTATGATACATGTTTCCTTGGTAGCCTTTGTATGTGGGGAAGGGGACAAAATATGCCCTTGACCTGATAATATTGCCTGCCCCTTAATATATCAATATCTTAAGCATTGGGTATTACAAATACTTTTTCTTATTCAATGAGAAAATGTTCAAGCCCAAGTCAAAAATGCTATTTTAAAACTACTGTGAAAGAAACTAATTCCAGTATTCTTTCAGTGTAACAGTGATTTTTTTTGTTAACCTTAAGAGAAAAAAAGACGTAAATCACGTAAATGTCAACCATTTCCTGCAGGCAGTTTCCTAAGATTTTAGTCAGGGTCTCTCTTCTGCCTTTCTCCCAACTGCTTATCAGTTTAGTATGGATGAGGCAGGTATCTGGTTATTTAAAGAATAGGATAAATGGTCTGAGACAGTGTCTCCCAGCCCCAATTCACAAGGGAACACTCAAAAATTCCACCTGACACTGGGACAGCGTTGTGCTCTTAAACAATCTGCTGTCTGATCCGATTGTTCCCCAGTGGGAAGGCAGCAGGCCGCAGCTCACTCAAGAGTCATTGATTGGATTAACAGCCTAATTCCCAACAGATGAATAGAATACTGATGTCTTGTCAGCCCAGATCATAGAAAGAAAACACAATCTGCTAATACAATTGGAAATTTAACTCTTTAAACTCCCCTACAAGGACAGCATAGATCTGGACTTCAAATTCAGCAGGATGTTGTTTAACTGACCAACAGTTAAAATCTTTTTCTGCTTCTGACTGATTGCAAGCTATTTGTAAACACAGACAATTGATAGAATTAAAAAAAAAACAAACTCTAAAAAGAACTGTAGCATTGGTACAACCTTTGGCAAGTCTAAAAGGCTCTCATCCTGCATTTCATTTGGCACATTTTAAGCCAGTATACATTATGCTCCCTCCTCCTATATTCCTCACAATAAACTTATGAGGGGAGGAGAGTGAATTGGGGGGGGGGGATGGTGAAGAAAGAACTTAGTAGCCCCATTATTGTTATCTTCACATTCACCTTCTAAAATATTCAGTGGAAAGACAGTAGAAAGTCTCACAGGTGAATCAGCTGAACATCCCTGTGGAACATTCACATTGGTCCTCACACCTGACCAGGACCAAGGCATCTATGAAAAGATGCGATTTTATATAGATGGTTATGTGTTTCTTCATGATTATTGGAACCTTGTCTCTATTGCTTTGGGCCATATGCTTCCCCCAACATTTATTCAAGGGAAAGAAATGTAGACTTAGAAATGTTTGCTTCTGATTCCTTCCAAATAAGAATTTGATGATTAACATTGAAAAACATCAGATATTGGATTTTTCAAGTAAGAATAATGGATATATTTTAAAATATTCTTAAAATATCAACTTTGAAACATATGTATCTTTAGTTTAAATTCAGAAAAAAAAAAACACTGAAAGTTTGTGAACTCTAAACTGAAACCCTAAACGGAAATATCTTCTTTTAAAAATAACTTAAAATTGGTTGCATATATTCCACAAATGTTGACCTATATATGCATCAAGTAAGAAATGTTATGCACAAGAGGAATAGGAAACAGTAGTCCAGAAAAACAAAATAACTAAGCACAATGTTAAAAAAAAAAAAAGAATAGCCTGCTGGAACAGGTTGATAAATTGCAGGTATGATTAAATTGATGATTTCTGTCAAAGCCAAAGATGGCAGGCATCTGTCAGAAATATGGATTCATAATGAATTATGATTCTTCTATCTGGCACTGGAATGATAAATTTAAAGGCATATAACATTTAATAACATATTCCCATTTGAATTTGTTTGGTTTTGAGTAGCTAGGGGACTATTCAAGCAATTGATTTTATTTAAACATACCTGTAATTTACTACTTCTTCATTCATTCTGTGCTTTTGGGGGAGTTTAGCTGAAATTCCACCTTAGCCAGGAAAAATATTCTAGAACCTCAAAGCAAAGAGACTAGCAGAGGGGTGATTTCACTTAATCTCCCTGAACTTCAGGTCCCATGTGCTGTCCAACAGCCGGTCCTCTTTGGGCTCTCTGCCAGCTGTGACTTTGCATGCTTTATGGCAGAGATTACTGAAAGGAGATTAACTTTCCTAAACCCCTTAGATTTTAATTATTTCTGTATGTATTTATAAAACCTACAGTCTGCTATATCTGAGCACAACTGTCCAAATAGCCATCCTTAACCTGGTTTGGTAAAGACCAGTGCCACTAATGATAGAGCACAAGACATGCCCTGATTCTCTTTACTGTATCCTATATATTATAATTGTAAATAAGACTAGAAATATAGTATTTAAAATCATACAGTATTATCATTTAACTGCAGTATTACCATTTTACCACTGTTTGAGAAGTACAGTTTTCATTGGCTTGTTTCTTTTTCAGAGTCTTAATACTGGATTTCCAAATACACTTCAGAAATTATTCAGGAAAGTAAAACTGAACCAAATCCTTTCTTTGGATCCTTTATAATATGATGATCAAACATGGAAAAATAGTAGCCCCCTATACAAAATATAGTATATCTCTGATCTGAAGTTTTGGCTGTGGGCATAAAACAAAAGAAAAAAAAAGAAAAGAAAATGTGCTACCAGGTAATTATTCTAGGACATTAGCATAAAAAAATGTAGTCTTTATTCTGATGGATAAATAATTTTTGAATATTTAAAAATGCAACCAGTCTAAAGGCAATTAAAAGTGCAGAAACTTTTAATTTGATTTATTCATTCAAACTTTTATTTCATTGCTATCAAAACAACTCTCAGCAGTTTATAGTGCATAGAACAAAAAATTAAAACATTCACAGTTACATCAAAACATAATAACAACACTAACACTTATTAGGTCTCACATAAAAATGCAAGAAATTGCTGAAATAAAGAAATAGAATAAAAAGCAGAAGCGCACATGAAACTGATTTGGTTTAGAAGTGTATATGACAGTATGGTTTTCATAGATTTGAAATTTCCTGAAATCTGAGGTGTATAGGAACTTTTGGATAGGAATCCAAATGAATCCTGTTTCTATTCTGCAATATTAATAGTAGACCCCACTGCTCAGTTATTGTACATTATTCTCAAAACAGCAGTGAGAAAAATGGGGTAAAAATCATTCTGGAAGATTATTTTAAACAATCCTTACAGCTTTATCCCAAACCTAGCCTGCAAATATTTGCCTAATCTCTCTAGACAACTATGCAGGATTATTGTAAACTATGTAGGCCATTGTTTGCAATGTAGAATTGAATTGAATTCTTTATTGTCATTGTACATATATACACAGTATACATACGAATTCACGTAACACCCAGAGACCAGACTCAACACGCACACACACATAACAATCCTCAAACACCTCCCCACCCACCCCCAAAATTCCCCGCCTCCTAAAAACACACAAGCATCCACACAACAGACCAAGTAATATTGTCCAACAACTCACTGATGGTGGTCCTTAAGTTCATTGTTAAGTGCAATTATAGCTCTGGGATAAAACTATTCAGAAAACGTGCAGTCCGAGTTTTAATTGTTCTGTATCTTCTGCCAGAAGCCAACAGTTCAGTTGAATATGAATGACATTACAAGAATGTTATAAAGTACCATTCTTTTCAACTTATAGCCAGATAAAAAATGGCAAAGAAAGCTGTAATATGAAACATTATGACACTTCCTTCAGATAACGTCCAATGTTTTTGTGTACAGCATCTAAAGCAAAATTCCATTAATGATCAAGAGATCTGGTTCATATATCTGGGATATTACTTTCCAGAGTCTCAGAGTATATACACTTCTTTATGATTGCATTAATGTTCCTGGCTGACAAATGAACATGGTTTGTGGAGCAATCCAGATTTGAAGGAGAAAAGGTGATTCAAAGTGCGGTTAGGTGCACATATCCCACCTGTCAGCACTTCCTTAAATCAAATGTATCTTTTTCTGGCAACTATGCAAGCCCAGGAATGTATGCAGCTTCTTTAAAGAGCTGCTGACAGATGCACAGCCCTGTTTTCTACAAGTGTACTTACTTGTAATGTTGAGAGCTTGCCAGTAACTTAGGTCACGGAAACTTATTTTTTTCCTGAAGAAAATATCTACTTTATTATAAAGTATCCATATTACCAAAGATATATTTGGGTTCACAGTGAAGTCAAATGACACATCCATTATAATGATCATTAATTGCAACAATTTGTTTCCCCTCCCTAATTCTAAAATGTGCTACTGAAATCAACAGGATGCATGATTCAAAATGCGTTTCTACCTAAGCAATGGAGTGCACCCTGCTTGCCTGGGGAAAAACAGATGATTGCTCTGAGATAGATCTTAATTTTCAAAAATCACCCCTTTTGAGAATGGCTGAATGGAAAGTTTACACAAATTAATGTACATGCATTTTTCGTATATATCTAAGTATGCATATCAAGAAGAGAGAGAAGGTTGGCAACTATTCTAAGATCATCTCTATAACGTACTTTTTAGATAACCAGATACTTTATTTGTTACTGGACTTCAACAATATCCAAAAGCCCTATTAAAATGCAAAATAAATAACAAATAACGAATTCTGTACAAATTACCTTCACATACAGTGGATATAAAAAGTGTCCACATTTTTGTTGTGACACTGGCCAGTGCCAGTATTGGGTATTGTTGAAGTCCAGTAACAAATAAAGTATCTGGTTATCAGGCACATGAAATCAGCGACCAAGGCGGTTCAAATGAGTGCAGGTTTATTCTAGCTCTCCATAAGAATCTGAACTACTAACAGTCAAGGCAAATTGATGGTAGATAAGAGTTAATGGAATTTAGGGAGGGCTGGACTTAGATCTTTTGTGAGCATGAGGGGCTCCAAACTGATGATGTGCTTGACTAGTCCCTCAAGCTCAGCCAGGTTGTTTTCTGCAGCCAAATTTTTGAGATGTAAAAAATAATCAGACCAAGACAAATCATTTCAGAATTTCCCCAAATTTAACATAGCATAGAAGCTGTACAATTCCAATGACTTCTTTTAGGGCAGGGATGTCAAAGTGGCGGCCTGTGAGCCAGATGTGTTGCATGCGCGAAGGTGAAAACCGTTGTGAAATGTCATGTGATGGCAATATGACGTTGAGAGTTTGACACCCCTATTTTAGGGGGGGAAATAACAATTTAAAAATCTAGAATAATGCAGCTGCGTAAGTATGCACAATCTCTTATAAGTAGGGATGCGGCTTTGTTCAGAATTAACCAATCATATTCAAACTGATGGTAAATAGTAGTTAGTAGACACCTGCCATCAATTAAAGTTACTCTGATCAAGCCCATATAAAGTCCAGCAGTTCTAGCAGGATTTTTTTTACATTTACTTAGTTGCCTCTTACAGCAAAAGCCATAGTCTACAAAGAGCTTACAAAGCATCAAAAGTGTGACACAGAAATATTAAGAGAACAGTTTGAGACTATTCTGGCAATGCATGCAGTTTTAAATATATTTCCTTGGGGGTGGGGGAGCAGAATCCTCAACAGAAAAATAGTTCTCAAATTATATTTTAACATTTCTTTGAATGGATTTTTACACATCTTTCAAATCATTGGTGGATCAATCTTGAGATAGAAATTTGGTAACATAAAGACTACCTCTATTGTTCTCCCAATTTCACTTGATCTGCAAGACGCTACACAAAAATATTTGGGTTAATTTATATCTAGAGTCCCTTTTCTTCTTGCAAATACAACAGAAGTTCTAGGCAGTACTTTTCATTGAAAAATATCTACACTGGCTCGCTAGCAGAACTCTCCTGATAAAGCAGAATATGCTCCCATGTCCTAAATGTATAACAGTGAGTAAATACTCTCACATCAAAATACTGTTCTGAGTTACTGGATGCAGAGGGTCAATCATATTGGGAGGGGAGAATGGCTGCTTTCTGTTAACTGCCCAAGATAATGCTTTGAGTGTATCTTGATGGAATCAGGAAAATTGGATTGTCTACCCATTTGCTGGCCTAAAACAATCTTTTTATACATATATCCTATTAAAAAGAAACACAGGAAGGCTCTTTTAAAAATAACTAAATATTTACCTATAATCCAGAAGTCAGTCAGAAAAGCTTTAATACTCTCTGCAATTCTTAAGTAATGCAGTATGGCAGAATTTAATAAATCTGTGTTTAAAACATGTTACTTCAACCAAAGATAAATTTGCAGGGTTAGCTATCGCAAAATGGAAATAGGTTGTATTTACAATATAGAACAGATCATTAACATTATTGCAGCATTTTTTGTATACTGCAGGCATTTTGCTCTGCAAGCAGTGTATTACCTAGGCATCATTTCATAATGTCGTTACACAAACTATTTTTTTCAGTTACACAAACTTAATATACCTATGAATACTACTCATTTTCAAGAGACAAAATTTGCCAAGTATAATTTGTTCAAGCTGTCTTGTGACAGATGAGCACATTGGTAATATGTTTTTGAACTCATCTCCCAAACTGGAACTGAATGTTAAAAGCAAATATTAGATATTATAAACTCTAATATTTAGTTTAATATAGAAAATGAGCAGAAAATGAGGTAATAATTAAAGGGTGCCATGTGAATGCAACCTTTTGAGAATACAAACTCACACTCTGCAGATAAAGCCACGTAACGAAGACAACTGAATTCCAATGTTTTGCAAGCCATCTCAGCCACAAATACTCATCTCAAAAAACAAGCAGACCAATATAGGTCTTTAAGTTTGCCATACCTTAGAAACTGCATGATAACAGTGATGCTGATAGGAGCAAATGTGAACAGAATTATACTTCAACCCATCTCAGAAAACAATGCACTCAGGAAACAAATGTGATTCTTAATCCTTACTGAGCTTCTTAATTTTATAAAATGTCAAAAATTCAGCTTGAAAATGGGGTAGAGGGGGTGATGAAGACAGAGACACAAGGAATGGTTGTTTGACCAATGTTAAAAGGATCATGAGTCTGCAGTTAAGGGAGGGGGAGTGAAGGAAATATAGCACTGGTTCTAATCAAATCAGTTTAAAAAGCTGCAGCCTCTCAATGCCTCTCAGAGTTAACCTTGCCAATCAGAGCATAAGCAGAAGCATGCTTGTGCACATTAAACTGGGAACATGTCCTTGAACCCACATAGATACTTCACAGCAACCTGCAAATGCTGGGCTACAAGCATCCTTAGTAAAGAAATTAAAAAAAAACCCCTTGAATTCCATTATGAGTGCTGCATGGGAATGAGTTATCCTCAAGTGGCAATGAACATGAAGAAGAAAGCTCATACACTTTCCTGTTATTAAAAGGTGAGCTCATGGGATTAAGGCTTCAGTAATGTGAAAAATAATTTTTAAAAAAGGCTTAGAAAAAGATCCCAACTTATGCAGGTGTTACAACTCCAACAGATGCATTACAAACCCATTTCAATGGTTAAAGGCATGGGAGATCTAAAGGGATTAACTGGAGACTTTAACTCTGCCACATATTAGGCAAAGTAGAGTCTACACAAAGCCACTCACTTTTCCTAACTGAAGTCTTCCCATCATTCTTCTTCTTACACTGACAAATATTCCACTGCCTTGATCTAAAATATCCTATTTCTCCAAACACAAGGCCAAAGAGGAAAAGTAACACTGAAACTGCCTTGAGTAGCAATCCTCAAATAACAGGATCTCATTCTAATTATGAAATTGTGGAGAACTCAAAAATGTTACCTGGGTTTCACATGGATCTTAACCGATTAAGAATGCAGGGAAAGAGTTTAACTGAGGTAATAAAATATTAAATAAAATAAAAAGCAACAGTAGCCAGTCTTAGAAGTGACAATGAAAATACTGAAGTGGTATATAACTTCTAGCTTTTAGGATCATCTATCACCAGAATAAAAGAACAATAAAAACATACACTAGACTAGAACTTGGTACAGCAACCATGAAGGTTGGGGAAAAATGATTTGAAGTCTATACCTGCAACATTCACAACAGTACAATAGTACAAGCAATGATATTTGTTTTGACACTCTATGGAAGCAAAACTTGGATTTGGGGTGGGGGGTGGGGGTGGGGGGACAGATAGGAAAAATGTCTCTGGCAAAAAAAAAAAAAAGCACTCCAAAACTATATAATTTGCAACCCTCAAATTATCCCTTTTATAACTCCAAATAAAAGTACTCCTGCGCTGTTTAATTTGTCTGAGGACTTAGGAATTCAGAAATGAAGAATATTGCACTACTCCTAACTCATCAGCATATCAACAATGCTCAAAAGGCCTACAATAATATTGGAATAAAGGGGGCTGTGGTGGTGCAGTTTTACATCAGAACTTAATTCCAATCAGCTGATTCAACTGTGTTTTGCAGCAAGAGAGTTGTGATAAACTACGAAAAAGATGAAAGGGGGATATTATTCACAATGTACATGCATCCTTATATATTGCCACATTTATACCAAACTGCTTCTTTGAGAAAAATATTCCTTTTATTGCGAGACTTAAGAAAGTGCCCTTTTTGAGATTCTGGGCTGTGTAATTTCAGGTTGGCCATTCACAGCCAGACAACTAAAAGACTCTGAGGGGAGAAAAATGTGAAACTGCTCGGAGTGCCTGATAAACCTCCCACATTTCCAAAACAAAGTCAACTTGAAAATAACCTCAGAAACAGAAACAAATGTCTAAACAAATTCTATGTATCCTATTAACAACAAATATCTGGTACTTTTTTTAAAGCAATACATCACTAACATCACTTGCATTCATCTAATTTAGTTCATTCGGTTATAAACTCTTGGCGCAAGGACAGGTGAAGGTGTGAGCTAACTAGGGCACTCGCTCCAGAAGGCTGTTTTGAAGGTTATCCCAATGGTTGAATAAGATGAGCATTCTACTGAGAGTCCAAAGGCTGCTAATGGAATAGGCTAGGACAATACAATCACATGACTAGAGAGACAGGATAAAAGGGTGTTGTTGTTGTTGTTCTTACACAGTCAGCCATATATTTAAACTTAGATTTGGCATTTTTAACCATCTATTGAGTCCTTCCCAAAAGCTTGGAATAAGCAGATGTTGTTATTTGATGATGTTAAAGATATTGTTGCAGAATGTATGTTATTTCAAGTAAAGCTGTATGTGCAATTGGTGATTTTGTCAATGCCAAGGAAGTTCAAGTTGGTGCTCCAGTTGTTTTGGAACTGTACCCAAGGAACCTAGGAAAAGGTAAGTTTCCTCTGCCTAGTCAGGACTGACTGTAGGGGGCAGTGCTCATCTTTTCTTAGCCAGCATAGCTATATGCTGAGGCACACAGAACTCTGCTACCTTCCCACTGAAGTACTTATTTATCTACTTGCATTTGTATGCTTTCACACTGCTAGGTGGGCAGGAGCTGAGACAAGTAATGGGAGCTCACCCTTTTGTGTGATGCTTAGGTCTTGAACCCCAGGCTGTTAGCTTTCCAGCTGGCAAACTCAGTGTCTTTAACTGCTGAGCCATCACATCCCCTCCAAGGAACCTATTACTCATCCCGCTCATCCCGCCTGGCGGAGAGGCACTCGCTGCCTTGGTGACATTTCGGGTGCCTCCGCCGCCGCCTCGCCCATCGCAGGTGGCGGTGGCAGCGGCAAGCGGCGGCGCTTCGCTGAGGGAAAAAGAAGACAGCGCAGCCACCTTGCTTGCTTTCCCACCTGCCCGCCCCAGACGGCCTCAGGAGCAGTGGCAGTGGCAGAAGGCGCGCACACTCCTGCCGGCGAAGGGAGAGGCGAGGAAAGAGAAGGGAGTGCGACAGCAGCGGCTGTCACAGTATCATCTCATAGCGGGGCAAGGCTGGCAAGCTGAGGTGGCCGCACCAGAGAGCGTCGCTGCCGACCCCGTCGTGAGGATAAAGGAGCGGGATAGAGATTCAGTCAGATGTCCGCCTCAGCTAGAGAAAAGAGCCAGCCTCTCAGAGAACGCTGGCATCTCCCCCCCCCCCCCATGTATGAAAGAGCTCACCTTGCTCGGAGCGTTTGGCAAAGCACACGAGTTTCGCAGTCGGAGAGGGAGGCAGCGGCGAAAAGGACGCGGCAGCAATGGCAGGATGCTGCAAGTCAGGACCTTGCACTGAAGCAGCCCGGGGGGAACGTAGCCACCTCCCTCCAGCCCACCTTGAAGATTTGCCTTTTGTTGTTGGTATACTTGGCTTTAGGCGCTCCTGTCGCCGCCTTCCCTTTGCCTTCGAAGGTAAAGTGAATTATTTTAAAAACCTCCGCTCATCCCGCCAGGGCCGCGGCAGAGCCGTGTGGGCTGGGCAGAACCAGGAAACACCCGTGGCTCACTTTCTCAGCTCTGCCCAGCTCGCACGGCTCCGGCGCGGCCCTGATGGGATGAGCGGAGGTTTTTAAAATAATTCACTTTACCTTTGAAGGCAAAGGAAAGCGGCCACAGGAGTGCCTGAAACCAAGTGTCTCCTCAGGGCTCCGGTTGCAGGGAGGAGCCCTGACTGGCTGCACATGGCTGCGCCAAACGCCGCGGTGTTGCTGTAGCGCCACGGCAGCAAGGGAGAAGGAAAAGCAACGGTGATGGAAGGTCTCCCGAACATCCAAGCTGTCACCGCCCGCCCACCCGAGGATGCAAGGGGGGGAATTAAGGCACCCCCGAAAAGACGGCCTAGCCGGTTTTTCGGGAGTCAAAAAAAAAATAAGGCCCGGCCTTATTATGTGAGAAACACGGTACTATTTGCATTTTTTTATATTTTGTGATTAAAAAAATCTCGATTCTAACACACACACACTGATTCAGAGACTGTTAAAGATTAAAGTCCAATTAAAACCAGAGGCTTTCCCTTTTTCTTTTAGGAAAAATGGACTGGCAACTAGAAAAATGTTGTGGAACTTTGTTTTTCTATCAAATAGACAGTGAGATTATTATATGCTCAAAAGTGGAAACATTCATTAGCAGGCACAATGAAGAAATGGTGTGGTGAACATGAGGGAGCTTGCAAAAATGGCTAACTTAACTTCCTTGATCAGAAAAAAGAAAATATAGCTAACTTTAAATTGTAAGAGTCTGTAATCTGTAATCATACTTGTATTTGCTGCAAAGGAAACTGGAAACTTCTATTTTTTTCCATCCTTTCTTTTTTCTTTCTCTCTTTCTTTGTTCCCTTTAATTTGACTTTGTAAATTATTAATTAAACTCTTTTTACTAAAGTTTTCTTTAAAACTTTTAATATAAAGTTTATATTGAAAAAATATTCTCTATACAAAGTTAGCAATGCCCTCAAACTTGGCAAAAGACATAAAATAGCATATAAAACAGCTCCTCATCTTTGAGAGGCACAAAAAGATCAAATATGTGCTTGATTAAGTGGTTCTATAATTTATTTTTTTATTTGTGAGGTTATTATTCCTTGATTCTTAAAAAACACAAAAGAGATGACTGGTAATTTATTTTCTAGTGTTTAGATACTGTAGCTGTCTCTAATGGCTTGCTATTCCTTTAGATTGAACCGAGACCTTGAATGTTGGCAGGAAAAAAATGAGTAATTCCGCTCACAAGCTATGATACTACCTTGAGGTTATAGAGGTACACTGGATTCTGTTTGAGAATCCAGAACCGTGATGACTGTGATTTTTTTGCAGTTGCTAAATTAAGAATGGGTTCTCTGGAAATAAAGAGCAAAAAAATATTGTAAGTTGAAAGTGAAAAGCATGCATAGCTAGTCAGTCTTAGTGGAGCTGCAGAGCTTGCTACAGAGGCTGAATCAGCAATCCCTCTTTTAGAAAAAGCCTTTAACTGATCAAATTACCCTATTGCGCCGTCTGGTGGCTCTCATGATTATTTCTCTATAGTTCAAATTCAGAAGATGATCTGTGACAGGCTGACCGAGTACCAGAAGTGGTGGATACAAGGGGCATCTTTAGGCCTTGGCGTCCATTCAGAAGACAGCTTGGGACAGGCATAGCGAGAATGGCTGATTGCAGGGAGAAGGGTCACAAGGAGGGAGAGAATCATGACTACATGGCTTTCCTCATGGCTGTGTTGAAAATTACTTCCGGAAAGCACTAATGTCTTTGAATTTTTATCAGTCAGTTTAATACTGTATTTTTATGTTCAAGCTATAGAGAAACAAAAGGGGCAGTCAAGAAAAAACAAGACACTGAGGAAAACAAAAGACAATAGCAAATAAACTTATAAACCGAGGGGGGAATGAGAAAATGATAGAAATGTATGAACTAATGGTTCAATAAAGAGAAAGCGAGGATTAACTGGGGAGGAACATGGATAACACCACATGTTTTTCTTTTTTTATTTCAGCATCCCAAACAGGAAAGAAAGATAACATAATATGGAATATAGGAAAAAAGAAACTGGGATTGTGCAGGTATTACAATTTATAGTTAAGTGATATGAAAAAAAAAAAGCTTGGTGGTTGTATAATTTCAAGATAATTTCAGTTCGACTAGTATATGATTTAAAATCATATTTACATCAAGGATGTTGGAAACATATATTTCATTTCAAAACGCAGCATATTCATAGTTCCTTGATTTGAAAAAAAATTCCAAAATTAAAATAATTTGCCACTGCAATTCTTGATGGGAATTTCAGTTTACTTCAGTTCAGTTCTGAAGACTGCTCAGTAAAGAACAGTTTTCCTACTGAGGTCTCCTAAACATTATCTAGAATCTTAGAGGCTTTGGCTGTATTTTGTAACAAATATAATTAAAAACAACAAAAACCCTGTTCACCTGGATTCACTCCACCGATTAAGATGAAGAAGAAAAAATAGACGGCTTTTATTTACTATATCATACAATCCTACAATTAATCTCAATTAGTTATCTTAAACAAGCCAGATTTATAAATTATGATATGAAGTTGGCTTGGTTGAAATAAATCTAATTAAGATTAACCAGCCTGTGCTTTAGGCATTAGAGTAAACTGAGATTAATTAAATAAGTAAATTACCGTATATACTCGAGTATAAGTCGACCCGAATATAAGTTGAGGCACCCAATTTTACCACAAAAAACTGGGAAAACTTATTGACTCGAGTATAAGTCGAGGGTGGGAAATGCAGCAGCTACTGGTAAATTTCAAAAATAAAAATAGATACCAATAAAATTACATTAATTGAGGCATCAGTAGGTTAAATGTTTTTGAATATTTATTTCAAATAAAAACAGTAAACTAGCTCTGTAAGTGGAAAAGAGAGCCAACAAAACCAATATGTGCTGCATGTACATCCTGTTTTGGAGAGCCACCATCTCTTTCACAGCTCTCCCTCATGCCTTCATTGCATTTGCACACATGCCATGGCTCAGTAGTAGGTCAACATACAGATGTCACACTAGGTTCCCTCCTCAAAAGGAACATCCAACCTTTCTTGAGAAGTACAAACTTCATCTGTTCAGGATTGTGGTGACAAAGGTGAAGGAGGATGGGGCTGAGAGAAGGGAAGGGAAGAAAAGATCATTGACAGGGAGAAAGACAGGGAGAAAGACCTGGAAGTGTGAGCCCTCGAGTTTCCTTAGGGAAGACCAGACAACAAGGGGAGAGGAGAGGAGGAGGAGGAGGAGGAGGAGGAGGAGGAGGAGGAGGAGGAGGAGGAGGAGGAGGAGGAGGAGGAGAGTTAAAAAAAAAAGAGTGGGAAGCCAACTCACGCGTGCCATCAAAGCCAGGGGGAAGCGGGGCTTTCTCCGCCTGCTGCTGCCAGAGGAGTGCGGGGGGGGGAGTGCGGGGAAAGGGGGTTCGTGCCGAGGCTCCGCAAGCGATTACCAGATTTGCAGCTCCGTTTGTTGGCGAAGCTGGAAGCGCGCCCGTTAATGGGGAAGGAGAGCCCGCAGCTCCGAAAGTCTTTTCACCGTTGGGGACTGAACAGGAGAACCGCAAACGCCGCACTCCCCAGGAAACAAACCACCAGGCTCAGGCAGCCTCCTCCGCCCCCTCCCCTAGCAGTGAAGAGCTGCTCCAGGGGCTCCCGCCACGGCGCAGCCAGGCACTTTGTCTCGCTGCCCCCGGAGCAACTCTTTGCTGCTAGGGGAGGGGGCAGAGGAGGCTGCCTGAGCCTGGTGGTTTGTTTGCTGGGGAGCATGGCGTTTGCGCTGTGGCGGGAGCCCCCGGAGCAGCTCTTCGCTGCTAGGGGAGGGGGCGGAGGAGGCTGCCTGAGCCTGGCGGTTTGTTTCCTGGGGAGCGCGGCATTTGCGCCGTGGCAGGAGCCCCCGGAGCAGCTCTTCGCTGTTAGGGGAGGGGGCGGAGGAGGCTGCCTGAGCCTGGCAGTTTGTTGGTGAAGCTGGAAGCGCGCCTGTTAATGGGGAAGGAGAGCCCGCAGCTCCGAAAGTCTTTTCACCGTTGGGGACTGAACAGGAGAGCCACAAACGCCGCGCTCCCCAGGAAACAAACCGCCAGGCTCAGGCAGCCTCCTCTGCCCCCTACCCTAGCAGCGAAGAGCTGCTCCGGGGGCAGCGAGACAAAGTGCCTGGCTGCGCCGTGGCGGGAGCCGCCAAGAGGAAGAGGGCCGCCCTTTCCTGGGGAGCGCGGCGTTTGTGGTTCTCCTGTTCAGTCCCCAACGGTGAAAAGACTTTCGGAGCTGCGGGCTCTCCTTCCCCATTAACGGGCGCGCTTCCAGCTTCGCCAACAAACCGCCAGGCTCAGGCAGCCTTCTCCGCCCCCTACCCTAGCAGCAAAGAGCTGCTCCGGGGGCAGCGAGACAAAGTGCCTGGCTGCGCTGTGGCGGGAGCCCCCAGAGCAGCTCTTCGCTGCTAGGGTAGGGGGCGGAGGAGGCTGCCTGAGCCTGGCAGTTTGTTGGCGAAGCTGGAAGCGCGCAACGCAGGAGCTGGCGGGGGCCCCGGGCGCCCGTTAATGGGGAAGGAGAGGCCGCTTGGGGTCACCTGTGAGGCCCTCAGCGGGTAGACAGCCGCGGCGGCGATGCTACCCTGGAGGCGCGATCGGTTGCAGCCACGCCAGCACAGGCCAGGCATGGTGCCGTAGCGGCTGACTCGAGTATAAGCCGAGGGCGGTTTTTTCAGCACAAAAAATGGGCTGAAAAACTCGGCTTATACTCGAGTATATACGGTATATCCTCTGACATGGAGGAGGGCTCTTTTTGGTCAAGGTGAGGGAACATGCAAATCCACTATATTCATTCAAGTTTTAATAAACCAACTTGGGCAAGTTGTGATCAGAAGACCTCATGTGAAGTCTCAACTTAATTTTGCAGCCTATTCAGTTTCAAGAATGAAAATTAGCAAGAAAGCATCACTCTTACAGTATGTTTTTTCCTTGAGTTATTTCAAGCATTTTGCCTAAAAATCCCAATTCCTCCAAAACAGACTAACATTTGGAACTCGTATACAATACTTAAAACTGTAACTGTCTCACAATTATGCAAATATTTTTCTATGCAATAGTAAGAGTTGAATAATTACAGTAGGGATAGGGAACATTTGAGGACTAGGGTTGCAACTCAGCTTTCCACTCTTCTGGACAGCTACGGGAAGTATTCTGATGCCACAGGGGATCATGGAAGATCAAGAATAATTTGGGGGCTGATTTTCAGGTTGTTTTACAGGTGGACATTGGGGAAAAAAATCTCAAATATCAAAACAAATTTAAAATAATCTCAGAGGCACTTTGGAAGATATTTAGAGGTAGGAAAAGGAACAGTCTACCACATTCCTTCCCTTAATTTGGAAAAAAGCAAAACCCCACAACACTCTACTTCAGCCACTTTATTTTCAAATTTTGGAAGTATAATCTTGGACTGCTATGAAGCCACATATAGGTATATCTTACAACAGGGGTGTCAAATTTGACATATCGGGACTTTTTCTCCCTTCACTAAACTGGGTGGGGGCAGCGCCACACATGACGCATCCAGCCTGCAAGTTTGGCAGCCCTGTCTTACAGGAAACAGTCTTGCTTGCATTATATTTTCTTTCAATTGTCATTATTGATGGTTGTATCCTGGGGAAAAGGACAGGATTCTAATTAACAATAGTAACTATTTCTTATTTCTATTGCTTCTGCAGACAAATTTAAGGATTAGTACACTTATTCCTGAAAGCCATATGCAAATTATTTTGAGTTCAGCCACTACTAACATGACTAAATTACTTTGTACTTCTGAAGAGATACTAATAAATTATAGCCAATTCATTGTTTAGTGCAGGTTCTCTAAATTGCATGCTTCTATGGTATGTCTCATAATAAGACTGTAATATAATAGAGGCTTCTCTTCTAGTTTTGTACCATCCTGAAGAGTCTACAAAAGTAACTGGTGTAAAACTGCATAGGATTCTACCCTTTATAAGACCAGGCCCTCTGGCCAGTGTCAAGTAATCTGTCACTGTAAAGTACTTGTACCCAAGCCAGATATTTATTGCTATTGATCGACCTGATCCTAGAGAAAGACTTTTGTTCTCCCAGTCCAGGACTTTGACCTCAATTAAGTTATGAATTTCCATCCAATAGACTATTCCACTTACCCTGCTGCTCTCTCTGACTGGATTAATTAGAATTATCCAGGCCACCCACAAATCCCTCATGGATCATATTATTATTATTATAATAAATATAGAGTTGCCAGTAGTATACCAGAAAGAATTTTGAAAGATTGCTCATGCAAGTACATCATTCAGAGTCTGCCAATACTAATTTATCTGAATTTGATTACCTCATTTGCTGTTTTTTATTTCTATTAAAACAGAATTCTCCTTGACATTATCCCAGTTCTGAAGTTTAACCATACATATAAAGACAATTATGTTGGCACTTGGGTTCACATAATGCTTTCCAGTTGCAGATTCAGAATGTTAAAACAGTCCATCTCCAGACAGAAGCTATAGAAAAGTCACTAGCAGTTAATAAACTAAAATGATTTTTTTGGACATCATTTTCTATAAGTATTAAGATAGCACAAAAAGAATACTGCAATCTTATACATAAATCTAAATAGATACCATAAAACACGGATAATTTTTTGGCAGATTGGATAGTTGTAAAAACTGACCTTCATGAAAGTAAAATTACAGTGTTTCTTCAAAAATAAGATACGATCTTATTTTCTTTTGGGATTGATAATAAGCACGGGCTTATTTTCTGGGAGATATATTTTTTTTTAAGTGCAGGAGGTGGCAAGTGTGGGGGTTGACGGGAGTGGGAGCGCTGCTACAACGGGGCCCGCCTTCTCCATCCCTGCTTGCTCACGGCTGCAACAGGCCAAACTCTCAGCATGACCAGGCCTCCACTCATCTTGCCTGCTGGTGAGCTAATTTGGATTTTTTGGAACATGCCATGGATGCTCCCAAAGTGTGTCTAAAGTGGGGGGATGACTGTCTAGTCATAACATGATTGTCATGTATAAACTGGACATTTTCCAGAAGGAGTCAGATAAAGTTGGTCCCTAATTCCACTTTAGATCTCTAGGATGTTCTTCATTCATCAACATATATCCAGATAAAGAATGGCGCAAGACTATGACATTTTTGTGTTTTAAGATTGCCAATGGGACACACAAGAATTCTTGAAAACAACATGAATGCTAGAACTGGTGTATTGCATAATTCATATTTATTTATTTATTTATTTATTTAAAAGATGTAAACATTGTGAAGTCAGGAGGATTACAGTTGCCCTTTGGAAATTAAAAGAGATTTTTGCATGTACCCCATTGCCTATCCCTGATTCAGATCAGCTAGTACAATGGATTTAAAATATACAATTTTGATAGATTACATTTTGTATTTTATAATGCCTTCTTATATTATTTTATAGAAATATGCATCCTTCTGATAGCTATCGAAAATCCAGAACCTGGTTCTCTCAGTTTATTCTGTTATTAGTTCATAATAATAGTGGAATATAATTTTGGTGACTTTAGTGGCAAATTATTTATAGTAACTCTTCCTGGAGATGGGAGCATTTTTATTTTAATGATGAAAGTAAACTGAGCATGCAAGAAATATCCATTTATTATTTGATGGGTTATTTAAATTTCAGCTTTAAAGCCAGATATATCTAAGTTCTGTATACAAAGATTGTTAAAGTGCATATAGGGGTGTATAGTAAATATAATGGGACTTATTACTGTCATTTGGAATTTATGTGTCTTGCTACCGAAGATTCAGCAGATCAATTATATGTACTTCAAAAGAACATTTGATTTTGTAGCAAAGGAATACCAGGTAGAAGTATTCCAACAACCTGTCTCTTTTCACAATATAAAATAAATGCTTGCAGACTAGCTGACTATCTCATCTCATTGTCATTGACAGGAATCAAATTTTGGTAACAATCTCAACACAAATGAACAATTCTTGCCTATTAAAAGGTTTATTCAGGAATTTAGGCAAATTTATGCACAAACGGAAGGTTCAAAACTTGAAATTACAAATATTCATTTTATTTTTAGACTTTCCATCTGTGTTTGAATTTTGAATATTTCTATTTTGTGTTGAATACTGAGCATAAATAATAGATTCTGCTACTATGACCCCAGTATTCATTCATTTTCCTGATAAAAAATGTTGGTATTGATTATCCCAGGATTAATATTCCAGTGGCCTCAATATAGTTGCCAAACCTGTTCAAACGGGAACTTCAAGCATCCTTTGTTTACTCTAGTGCTAGCCAACCCAAACATTAGGCAAGGTATCTTTTGAATAAGGGGTTGCCAATTATGTAGGAAAACTTGTAAGTTGAAAAGTGGAGATTTAACCTCTATTATTGAAGAGTATTAAAAACAGATGTATAAGCTGAGGTATGAAGCAATTATTTTAAAGTAATTGAAGGAGCTGTATGGATTGTACTTCTCACTTGGTACCTTCAGAAGCTGATCCTAGGTGTCTTTGCTTAAGTGTACATGCACAGCTAGAATTCATAACATGAATTAAGATACCAGGTCAGGGACTCCCATGAAACTGGAAACCTATTTATATGGCTTCATTGATGAGGGGGGCATTATATCCTTGAACTATGTATTTCTGTTTTTTAAAGCTATCATTGTGGTATTTTATATTTGTATTTGCTGTTTTTATATTCTGGCCTTTTATCTATTGTTGTGTGCCACTGATAAATATATGAGTTGCCTACATCTAAAGTGAAGATTAGAGAAACTAGATAGTTGTCCATTTACACCCTTGCTTTTTTAATACCTGTATGGAATCCCATAGAGCTATTAAACTCCATTTGTGCTATTGGACAATCTAGGGAGATGTATGGAGTCATACATAACTCAATTGAACACGAATTGTATTTATTTGAAGATGACATTCTTTTGTATATTTCTAAACCACATACTACTATCCCAGCGTTGATGTGAAAGATAAATGGTTTTAGTAAAATAGCAGAATACTGCGTTAATTGTTTCAAATAGAATTAACATCTATAGGTAACAATCTGGTTACATATCCTTTTAAGGAATATCAATTTCACATTAGATGTATATGTATACCAACATACTGTATATAACTCAGTAACATGTAATGTAAATAAAATATAGAGAGTTTTCTTCAGATATTGATAGATGGGAGTAATCAAACTACCTCTTGGGGAAAGGTGAATGCTTATAGTTATGCAATTATAAGAGAATGGGTATTGAGTGAGTTTCAGAGTTTTGAGACCTAAGAATATAGCTAAAGTATGAGATCATGTTCAGTCAACTGTGTCTAATAATAGCCAATTTTTCCTCTGTATTTATTACATCTAAATGCACTTAAGGTCTTTGAGGGAGGATAATACTTGTCTCTAAAAGCTTGCTTCTGGAGAAAGTTATTTAGTATCCAATAGGTAAAAACTATAAGCTTACTAGTTACTATTGTCATCTTCCTGGCATGATGTTCAAAAGAGTGACTGATGATCATGTCCAATCATTTTTTTTAAAAGAAAGAACAACTAATTTTGCAGATCTATTCTAATCTAGTTTCAGCCATGATTTTTGGAATAACAACTATCTTGATTGCCTTTGATGGATGACAAATGCCAGATGTTATATAAAGAACACAGCAAGTGTGCTAGTATTATTGTCTTGAACTTCTGCATCTTTCATTATTATCAATTCTGATATCCTTCTACTTAGAATGTTTGAACTGTGGGTACAGTATTATAATTGTTACACTTCAATTTAGTTGATTCCAGAAGGTGGTGCTGTGGGATTGTATTGTCTTGTGAAAATTGTGGTGTGAGGTTCCCCAAAAACTTTATTTTAACCTCCATACTTTCTAGCAACTTTATCAAACCATTGTTAAGAGTTTATCCAGAGATGTCAGTTGACTTATTATTAAGAATGTGGACAATAACTAGCTCTGTCCTCAATATATGTAAGGTAGCTGATGTTCTAAACCAGTGCTTAACATGAATAAAATAAAATATCCACTGAGGGATTATAACAGATTGAATCCAAATAAGAAAATCCTAAGGCTAAGGGCATTTCAACAGATCAACTTCATCTTGATTAGTTTTTGAAATATCTACACTGCTCTAAACAGTACTTTAGCATAACGGGCAAAGGAACTATGATATAACTGCAACAGTAGCTTTCAGCCCATTTCCTCTGCTTTTTGTTAGAAGTGAGGTTCTGATAAAAGAGCATAGACTTTTATGCTAAATTCTAAACCAGAGGTCTCAAAACTTGGCAACTTTAAGACTTGTGGACTTCAACTCCCAGAATTCCCGAGCTAACATGACTGGAGCAGGAATTTTAGGAATTGAAGTCCACAAGTCTTAAAGCTGCCAAGTTTGAAGACCCCTGTTCTAAACCTTCAGTTCTCATTAAATGAAAGGAAAACAGAAACTCAGGATGGTGGATGACTGGCAAATGTCTAAAAAAATTCCAGATTAAGCAGTACATTGCAATAATAAATATAAAATCTGCAAATCCCTAACCTTTCAGCTGTTTGCTCTAGGTTTGGCCATAGTATAAAACTCTCTAGCATAAAGAAGTACAGCCTATAGGATTTACAGTCTGTGATTTTACTTATTCTCACAAATCTCCTCATGTTGCTCTCATTTACCCTACGGTTACAGCAAATGATACATGATACATTAACCTAAACAAGACAGTTGCGACTCCTCCAAGAAGATGGGCTTTATTCATTCTGTCTGTTCTCAACTTAATTTTAGACACTGGTTTTACCTTCAGAGTTGAGTAACTGCCATATGCCCATTAAATGCAAGTAGAAGCAGAATAACCTATAAATAGCAGCATAAAGAAATCCCTTTTAACTTTAAATAAATTCTTTTGTCAGGGGCAGCTCTCCACAGTGACAGGGTGTGAATATGATTGATGCCAGTTTGAAAAGTAGGGATTTGTCACTGTTAAGTAAAGACAGCAGGCATGCATACTTTTCCATGCCTCAAAATAAAGCTCAGGATTAAGGAAACAATTTGAAGCTAGAGCCTCTCTGTTATAAAGCACTCACCTGGAAAACTAATGTATCTGCCAAAAGAATACTGTTTTATTCTTGAACAACAGATTGCAGTTTCACACCTGATTTTTTTTTTAAAAAGAGGAGATAACTTCAAGAAGGCTTAGCCCTCTAGGACAATGTCTTCCAAACTTATTCAGGTGAATGAGCACATTAGGCAGATGCTTTTCAGATGGCTAAACCATAAAAAAACAGTAAGAAGATGAGGATAATTAAACAGGAAATTGGACCACCAAAGAATGCTTTTTATCACATTAAAATATATTCATTAAAATGCAAGCATGAAAATATTTCACAAATATTTTCTAACATAGTTTTAACTATTACTTCTGATGTTCATATGCTTAACTCATGCATTTAGCCATCATGCTAATTTATCATTTAATGACTGAGCTTGCTACTTTCTTTAAAACATGATGGTCTATAACTGTAATAAAAATTGGTTTGAAATACCACTTCAAACAATGACAAGTAAAGGCTTGGGAAGTTTTCAATTAAATTTTGTACATCAAATACTATATAATCCATTCCAACCAGTTGTAGTTAATATCAATTCTTGAGCTGAAATAAGCCAACTTCAAAACCACTGTTAAGAAATCTGATTTAATGATTACAATTTAGAATTGAGCCATATTAAATCTAAAATGGAAGCCAAAGCCGATCTAAAGCACAAAAAGAATATCTGTAGTAAACGACTTTATGAAATGCATGAAAGTTGTTGTAGAAGTCTTTATTATGTAAATATACAGCTAGACTATATGGTAATAAAAACTATTCGTATCATGGGGAATTATTCAGTTCCTTACTTCTGGCGATTTAACTAGGTACAAATTTGCTTAGCCAGCACAAATGAAGAATTCATATAATACCAGTGTTTGCAATGCTAGTGTTTGTACCCATAAGAACATTGTTTTAAAATCAATGAGATTTGTAATTCTAAGCACTGAAAATAAACTGAAGTTCTCCAGGGGTGGGATTCAACCAGTGTTACTACTGGTTCAGTGATTACGTTTTGCACTGTGTGTGTATGTGTAATAAACCTTAAGCTGTGTCGCCAGGACAGCTGATAAGCGCTACGCGCAGGAGCGCAGCATTTGAAAAATCACTTTTTTCCTGCTTTTTCAACCTGAACTTTGCCACACAAAGCAGCTGAGGTTGAAAAAGCAGGAAATAAAGGTCAGGTAACAGCCTGGGCAGGTGGATGGGCCAAACAGCAGCAGACACAGAGCCAGTTCTGTGTCTGCTGCTCTTCAGAGATACTGGTTCTATAGAGCTGGGCAGAACCGGTAGCATCCCACCCCTGAAGTTCTCTATGAAGTCCACCAATAATAACATCTCCAAATTTTTAGGCCCAGGAATGCCATGAATTTAGGCAATTCACCAAAATAAAATCCAGTGCAGACCAATCATATACTTCATGGAGACTGTTTATATTTATGTCAAACTACTTTTCAGCCCAAACATTATGTAAGATACAGATAAAACTGCATATAGGGGACATTTATATTAAAGCCACATATGTGGGAAAAGTTGTACTGTATATGAAAAAAAATACACTTGAGAAAAATGTTGTGTACAAAACTATGTATTACAAAATACAAATAATGTATAGGTTAATACATACAAAATATGTGTGTTACAAGTCATTGTATGTGGAACAAAAGGAGACTTTAATGCAGGGGTATCAAACTCACAGTCCGTGGGCCAAATGCGTCATGTGCTGGCCCCACCCTCGCCTAGTTTAGCGAAGGGGGAAAAAGTCCCGATATGTCATCGTGACGACACAAGTTTGACACTCCTGCTTTAAATATGTTTAACAGTGCAAAATTTTGATGGAATTGACTAATAACTGAATACATACTGTATGCTACTAACAAAAACCAGATATTCTGTGGTGGATCTGTGTGTATGAGTATTTATGTCTATTTCTGTTTTTGTTTATCTATCTATCTATCTATCTATCTATCTATCTATCTATCGCCATCCTTTTTTAGTTTTTGAATATTTCCTTAAGGGAACCTTTAAATTATAACTAAAGACAACCCACTTTATAAAAACACGTGAGGAACTAAGTTACCTCTTCCAAATAAATTGCTTGGTTCTTGATAATAAAGGCAGTCCATTTCAGTAACCAGTATGTCTTATGAATGCTATTAGTAAACTTTGACTGTAATTTTCTGTAATTTATTCAATTAAAGAAGATTAGAAAGATAGAAATCTATTGTGTCTAATAAAGAAGCATATGACTCTCTGTTCAAAAGGATTAGTTTTAGTGCTTCCTGTTTCCAGAACTGAAAGCTAGATTACAAATCAAAACAAGTCACTGCTGAATCAGAAATAAATTTCAAACATCCAGCAGAAGCATGGGAATGCTCTGAACACTTTTTTTTTATTGAAAGAGGTTGTTTTTCCAGGGCCTGCTGAGTATATCAACCACTTAGCATTCAACTTGTTGCCAACCTGCATTCTTTAGAGAGACCTGTGAGAGAAAAGTGGAACTGTGCCACTACTAATAACAGTGACTGGCACCAAGTCAATATTTTAATGCACAAAGCTATCCTTTGTCACTAAGCAGATCTTCCTTTTCTTTGGGTGAATAGATTTCACAACCATTCACAGCAGAGTTTTGAGAGTAATTTGGAATAGCCAAATTGTGGAAGAGAATAAAAAATCTGATCCTGAACAACATGACACTTAAGTATCCTTCCCCAGTTGTCTTTTTACTCCTCATTCTTACTGCCTTCAGCAAATCTGGGAACGGGTGAATAAAACTTATAAGAGGATGAAATCTTAAGTGGTCTCAAAATCAAACATTGTTAAGTGCAACGTGATAATTACTTCACTAGTTTGCTGAAGTATATCAATGCAGAAGCTTTCAGTAAATCAAATATGAAAATTCCTCAACAACTGGTGTAAAAAACCCCTGAAATTATAGTTCAAGTACTTTAAAACCATTATGCTGTCATTAATTTATTTCTGTAAATTAGAAATTGTATATGGGTTATACATTCCTTATGAATGCACACACATATCTATATCTATATAACTATAGTGCATCTATAGTATTTTATATATGTTGAGAAATGGACAAGACTGTCAAGTCAGTCATTTTTCTACATAGTAGATTTCACTATGAATGACTTTTAACAGTGATATAGAACTATGTTATCTCCCATTTTTTTTATCTGAAGTTTCATATTTAATTTATTCAGGTGATCACTTACCAGAAAAACTAAAGCTGTTGAACCTCTTTTTATTTTCATATGGGGACTGATCTCTCTCTAAGGGCAAAAATGCTTCACAAGACAATTTCCTGGCTTTAACTAACTTTGGTGTCATAGAGGAGTTCATCATACTTATTACTTTACTTTTTACAACATAAGTAAGCTGCCTACAATTTGCTTATATTCACAAGATACTCATACACACAAGCCTGCTTTAAAAGGCTTAGCTCTAGCTCAGGGCTGTCAAGCTCCTGGCCCGTGGGCCAGATGCACCACGTGTTGGCCACACCCATGCTCAGTTTTGTGAAGGGGGAAAAAGTCCCGATATGTCACATGATGACTCTGTGACAACATGAGTTTGAAACCTCTGCTCTAGCTAATTGGATTTCTCTATACAATTCTACTCTATCTTTAATTATTGTGTTTATTTTGTATTATTTCTGGTTCCTTTCACTTTGTTGTACACTGCTTAGTGACATAGGTCTGAACTTGTTATCAACACAGAAAATAAAATAAATATTAAATACCATATAGGCTAAAAGTGAAGCTTGTTGAACACATCAGCCCAAATGCTGAACTTTAATTACCCAAGCATCACCTTTTTAAGATGCCTTAATAGAAAATGCCAGAATCACTGAAATAAAAATACCTTCAAAACCTATTCCTAACATACCGCTCTGTATCATGGTCAATGACATTAAAATTGCCAAGAGGACTAAAAGAGTTAAAAGGCTGCATTCCCTTAATCCAGTTCCCAGCAATAATAATCCATCAACTAGCTAAAGCACCTGTAGCCTCTATCTTTTGGAAAGTCTAATATAACATGTAAATATGTGCTGGAATTGGAAATAAAGTTATTGGGAAAAACATCAACACACCTGAGGTATGCCTATGATAGGAACTGATGGCTAAAAGCAAGAGACTGAATGAATTTCCTGTTGAAGTGCAAAAGCCAGTCTGATCTGTCTTATCTTATCTAAAAATATACAAAGATGTTAGTGCTTATCCAATACAAATAGGCAAAGAAACTGAAGTAACAGATTTTATCTTCCTAGACCCAAAAACAGGATTGGCATTTGTAGCCATTAAATACACAGATGGCAAAAGATTATCTGATAAGAAAAGATGTCATTATTTTCCTAGTTGTATTCTTGTGGAAAGCAGCCCACTAAAAAAAAATCTGAAAAAGCAAACCAACTTCAGAATTTTCGTGTTGGAGGAAATTATGAAGAACACTTTGAACTATAAGAATAAATAATTCCCTCCTACATGAAGTAAAAACAGGCTGTTGACTGTAAGACAAATTATGAAGTTGAAGGCAACCAAAGATCCTGATATGTGAAAAAAATCAAAGGCAATTTTGTTTAAAAAAGACTGACAGAAGACAACATAGC
This sequence comes from Hydrophis major, assembly GCA_033807585.1. Lineage (NCBI taxonomy): Eukaryota > Metazoa > Chordata > Lepidosauria > Squamata > Elapidae > Hydrophis > Hydrophis major. The sequence goes on from CM066330.1 coordinate 133,501,823, forward strand.
TGGATCTAGTTACTGTTGAAACAGGCACAAGCTTTCAAGAACTGCTCAAGTAGCAGGTACTGACAGACAATCTTTTTACAGTTTTTGATCACTTTTGAACCAGAATTAGTACATTTGAGATCACTTAATATTTCTCAGGAGCCTGTTTCATGTAGTGGTTAAAGCCACCGGGCGAGAAGCTGAGATTGTGAGTGTTAGTGTGTATTTTAGGAAAAAAGCAAGCTGTGTGATTTTGGACCAGTCATTCTCTCTCAGCCCCAGAAAAAAGTAGTAAACCGTAAAAACGTTCAATAATGCTGCCAAGGAGACTGCAAGGATTTATCCAGGCAGTTGCAAAGAGTCAAGACTGCTTGAAGAGGCACACACATATGCATGTTAGTTTATCAGGGAAGCATTGGCAGGTTGAAGCAGAGTTGATGGTCGTAGCAAAAAGATGAGCCAGTGAACAAATCAGTTCCTCAGAATTCCCCTCTGGATCCAGGAGACAACTAGGATCAGCCACAGGCTTGCTCCATACAGAGATAATAAAATAGTAATCTTCAGTGGATTTAAGAGCTCTGAGAGCTGAGGAAAAATAGCCATAAGGGGCAAGTGTTGAAGCGGCAGTTGTTGGCTTTCACCTTTGCCAACATCCTATTCACATCCTTGACTTACAAATTGAAAAATAAGCAAACCAATAGGATACACACTTATCCGTTACAGCAGTCTCCAAATTTGGCAACTTTAAGACTTCTGGACTTCAACTCTCTAACCCGAACCCTAACCCTGGCTGAGGAATTCTGGGAGTTGAAGTCCACAAGTTTTAAAGTTGCCAAGTTTGAGGAGCCCTGAGTTACATGATTGCTTCATTCTTAATGGAGCCAGAAAGTTACACTTGAAAGACTTTAATCTGAAAAAAGTTACAAATTGTTTATAATGGATCACCATTTACACCATTTTTTTCTCCCTAGCATCCTTATGGAAGAGGCAGTACGCAGGTAGAATAACCATGTTAGTCTATTCTGCAGAAATGCAACAAAGGAAGAGAAATAAACACTCTCTACTACCTCCAAAGCCATAGAATATTGCACCAAATGGACTTTAGGCCATGCTGGATCTCTTTTGCCCTGACATTTCCTTCTTCTGCATTCAAATTGTCATCACTTCCACTTCATTACCCCCCAAAATCCATTAATCTAGGAGGCTGGTTTGGCTGTGGAAGAAAGAATTTTTCTGCAATAGTGTTTATTGCCCAAGCTGTTTCTGTAATCCAATTTATTTTTCTGTGAAAGTTAATGTTGTATCCAGATAAAAAGAGTGATTTCTTATGATTAGGGAAATTGGAAAAAATCAAAAACTCTGCCATTTAGCATAGCAAAGGGGAAATAAAATATTTCCACACTCACAATAAAGAATTCTGTTTGAGAGCTTGATGAGTGCTTTTCAAAATTTCAGAAGTCATTCAGCAGTTACACTACAAACTGCAATGTAGTGCCAAACCTCAGTGGTCCTGATATGATATAGGATGGGACTGTATGAATAATTATCTGGCCCATGGGAGTTCCTAAATATTCTCTACTACTCAGATGTTAAATTGGATTGAATTAGCTCATTCAGCTTGTTGCTCAGTATAAGGAGGAAATGTGGAGAAAAGGCATTTGTTCAGATAGATTGTTAGATAATTTAAATTATTGTTAATAAATGGAGATATGTAGGTACATCTAACAAAATCAATTTTGGTGCTTTCAAGTCAGTCTTGACTTTTGGCAAATACATGTACTAGCCTCTGCAGTTTTCTTGGCAAATGTTTTCAGAAGTAGTTTGTCATTGCAGTCTTCTTAAGGCTGAGACACAGAGACTGGCCCAAGGTCATCCAGTTGGCTTCATACCCAAGATGGGACTAGAACTCCCAGTTTGTAACCTAATGTCTTACCACAATAGGGAGAGAAGTACCACAATAGGGAGAGAAACTTAAGGAGGATGGTCATTATTATTGCATCAATAAATATTCATTTTATAATATTTGTTCAAAATCTATGCTTGGAGTAATCCATTAGAACAAAGCTGTTACAGAATCTAGTAGTCCTGCTATAAATACTTTGAAACCTCCTCCCAGAGGGGAGCAACAGAAAGTGAAGTGGGATGTGTGGGTGGGTCTCTAACAATGATTTGAGCTCTAAGCACATAGCTCTTGTAAGCAGTATCCTGAATAACAGGAAGCAAGCTTTCTATAATCTTATCAGGTGTCCTTATTGTTCTCTATATAGATCTTCTATCTGAAGCACTGCTACCACCAAATGTGATGCATTTTGTTAAAATACTATCAACTATGCCTCTGTAAAAAGTGGCCAGGATGGGAAGAGAAAGATGAGCTCTCCTCATCCGATGCTGGTTTGCATACTTCACTGGCTCTTTCTAAAATCAACAGTGATCTTCTTTGTTTTAATAACCAGGTTATTTTTATTGCACCAGTCCGCCAAAGCTTTCACCTCCTCCCTCTAAAAGTCTTTACTTTAAAACCCACCACTCCACACTCCACTCTGGTTGTAGATGGTTTTTTGTGTCCATATACTGATCTATGTTAATCTTGGCAAAAGTTGAAGTTTAGGAAAATAGGTAAACTAGTTAAGTTTTCTCATGCATAATTCTATTCAATTATCCCTTCATCACAATGGCCATTAGTAATTTATCCATTTAGAAAATGTTAATTGGTCACTAATCTAGTATATAAACTCTGGACAACATGGAAAGCAAATTGAAATTATCACAAAATGCTTATCAAGGTACTTCGGACTCAAACCAATGAAACCACTGAGCTCATCTATCATTCTGGCTCATCATCTGGGGGAAAAGCTAGGTCTTCAAAGCTTCCTGGGAGGTCAAAGGAGTTGGAATCTGATAGATCTCGGGGAGGAGGTGTTAAATAGGGCCCAAACTATTGTGTTGTGATAAGGAAGAATGGTATATATTGATTTATAAGCAATATTATAAAGGTTATCTGCAACTATGGCTATGTGAAAAAGTCCAGTGGAATCAGCCTGGAAGAGCACAGAAAAGAGATTGCAGTAAATGCATTAAACTGGTGTCATCTGTATACTATTAAAAGTCTCATTGATTTGTTTTATCCTCAGGTTTGCCCAAATGGTGCATTATATTGCAACAATTTTTGAATAAAGATATCTAAAATCCTCTAACTTAAAAATGTTTTAAAAGTTTGAGTCCCATTACGCCTATGGATTTGCAATTTCTTTGATGTATAGGCAAATTTTATTCATAAAGTTATGGCCACTGTAGCATCTCCTCAGTCACAGGATTATGATTTCTGATGCTCCCTTCCAGCTCCCCTGAAGCAAAGTGAGTGGGGAAATCAGCAGGAAGTCAATAGTTGTATCCATTTCCATTGGGTTTTTTTTTTTTTTGCCTATCCATGATCATTCTGTTTATTTGTTTAGGTAAATAAATATTAACTTATTGTTGAAGTTCATTTGCTAAAATTATTTTTCTGTTTATGGCAGCAGTCCCCAACCTTTTTGGCACTTGGGACTGGTTTCGTGGAAGACCATTTTTCTATGGACTGGAGGTGGAGAAGAACAGTGCAACACAGATCCCTCATATGTGCAGTTTACAGTAGGGTTCATGCTTCTATGAGAATTTAATGCTTCATGATCTGAGGTCAAGCTGAGGTGGTGATGCTAGCACTGGGGAGTGGCTGTAAATATGAAGCTTTGCTTGCTCACCTGCCACTTACCTCCAGCTACATGGCCTGGTTCCTAACAGGCTACAGACCAGGGGTTGGGGACCTCTGGTTTATGATATACCCTACTTACATGCTCTCAGGACATCCAACACTGGAAATATATACTGGAAATGTCTGTCTGTCTTCTGTCTATCTATCTGTCTGTCTGTCTGTCTGTCTGTCTGTCTATCTATCTATCTATCTATCATCTATCTATCTGGTCAGCCTAAAATTTAATCTTCATTCTGGCCATATCAGACTGCCTCCCTCTCAAAAGATAACCTAACAGATTCCAGGGTGTGTAGGTTTTTCTAGAATAGTCTTCAACGCTAAGTACAAGGTTTATAATATAACTGCATCACATTAAAATATGACTGAATGAAAGAAGACAAAAACCATTTTATAGGTATAGAATGAAAAGAAGAGAATTGAAAGAAATACTAAGCAATCTTTGACATAGCTGTAATTTCTTCTTCTTTTGTGGCTAACTGTAGAAATTATTCTTCAGATAGTTGATAAAATCAGCCTGTCTATGCTGGATTTGTATCATGATCTGTGGCCAAGCAAGTACTTCTAAAATTGATTTTTCTTTTTGGCAACCAATGGTTCAGTCAATAATAATGTTGTTTGAGAAGGATTGAGTCATGAGGGAGATGAACCTTCCTTTCCATTTATTATGTTTGTATTGTCTCAAATTGAAAAGAGTCCTTTCCCACTTCCAAATACGTGCATGACTGTACTGTAAAGTAAAGCTATTCTGCATCCCTGCTTCCAGAAGCACTCTTACAAGCACCTTAGTAGCAGAATTCATGGCATGCTTTCAGCCTGGAAAAGGAAAGCATATTTGGAGGAACTCCTGGCTCCAAACATGACTCTGAAGGAACAAATTATTTGGATTCAAGGAACCCTCTGAGATCCTAAAACCCATGGGGTTGTTCTTGACCCTTCAGAAGCTATACAGAATGCAGCAGAATGGGCGTTGGTACCTACCTGACACGCCCTTTCTCGTCGAGCTGTGTAGAGCATCCAGAGAGTGGGAGGTGCTCCAGTCTTCACTCTTACAGGCTGAGCTATAATTGAGGAACGTTCCACCTCCTCCACGTGACTCCTTCCTCGCATTCCCCAGTTTTACAAAGACGAGAAGGCAACTGCAACAATCCTCTCATCCTAACTATTATACAATTGTCAACTATAAATTGATTAATTCATTGGCCGAAACAGGATTCCCCCCACCAGACGGACCAACTAGGGTGAGGTTGGATGTTCTATGCAGCTCGATGAGAAAGGGTGTGTCAGGTAGGTACCAACGCCCATTCTCCGTAGAGCTGCTGCGAGCATCCAGAGAGTGGAGCATATCAAAGCATGGCCTGTCCTATGGGAGGGACTCCATCTGGTCCGGAATCTCCTCTAGATCTCTCACCACTTGTTGAAGGACTCGCCTGCCAAAAGACGCTTCTGCTGAAGCATAAACATCAATCTTATAGTGGCGTATAAAGGGAGACGGAGACACCAAAGTGGCCGCTCGACAGATGTCAAGAATCGATGCCTGAGTAGCCCAGGCTGCCGAGGTAGCTGTGCTTCTTGTAGAGTAAGCGGTCAACCCTTTAGGAACAGGGAGAGCCTGAGATAAATAGACCTTGGATATGGTAGCTCTGATCCAATAGTAGATGGGGATACTTTGCAACCCATTGTTTTTGGTTGAAATGACAGGAACAGTGACTCTGACTTCCTGATGGAATGAGTGTGATGGATGTAAATACGCAGTGCCCACCGGACATCGAGAGAATGCCACTGCCTTTCCCTTTCCCGAGAAGGTCCGGGACAAAAATTAGGAAGAACCAGTTCCTGTGATCTGTGAAAAGCCGAGTTGATTTTAGGCAGGAATGATGGGTCTGGTCGCAGAACCACTCGATCAGTGTGGAAAACACATAAATCCTTTCTAACGGACAGAGCTGCTGTTTCAGATATCCGTCGAGCAGATGTGATTGTAACCAGAAACACCACTTTAAACGTGAGAAACTGAAGTGATGCTTCCCTGAGTGGCTCAAAGGGAGGTCTAGTCAATGCCACGAGAACCTTATTAAGGTCCCAAGTTGGGTACCTGTGAACTACTGGCGGGTGCAAATTGGTGGCCCCTCTAAGGAATGAGTGAATGCGAGGGTTGTGAGAAAGCGAGTCAGATGAGTTACCAGAGACAACAGTTGCCAAGGCCGCAACTTGCCTTCTCAAGGTGTTGGGGGAGAGACCTCTGTCCAACCCATCTTGAAGGAAAGCCAGAATTTGTGCAATTGATGGAGAGAGCGGATTGATGAGCGACTTGTGGCACCATTTGCAAAAAAGGTTCCAGGTTGCGTTATATATGCGAGTGGTCGAAGGACGTCTCGCTGCCAGAATGGTATTGATGACTTGCATAGACAGACCCTCGCTTCTTAGACGCTCCCGCTCAACCTCCAAACGGCCAACTGGAGCCACTGTGGATCCGGATGCTGCAGAGGTCCCTGGGACAGCGAAGCCTTGTTTGGCGGAATCCTCCAAGGAGGAGCCATTGATAGGTTGCGCAGATCCGCAAACCACAGTCTCCTGGGCCAATATGGAGCCACCAGGAGAACTTCCGTCCTCTTGAGGAGCAATTTTGGATCACCTTGGGGATCAATGGAAAAGGGGGAAAGGCATAAAGGAGCCCTGGGGGCCAGTGGCAACGTAGGGCGTTGTAATTCTCTGCCCCGTTGGTGGGGTATTGAGAGAAGAATCTCGGTGTTTGGGCATTGTGAGGTGACGCGAAGAGGTCCACCAGTGGCAGGCCGAATATTGCTGAGGCCTCTTTGAACAGGGAGAGGTGCAGGCGCCATTCCGACTGGTCTAAGGTGGCCCTGCTCAACCAGTCTGCCTGGACGTTTGAGACCCCTGAGATGTGTTCTGCCCTGATAGATAAGAGGTTGGCCTCTGCCCATGACCTAACCGCTCGGCCTCCTTCATGAGGCGGGCGGAATGAGTGCCCCCTTGATGGTTGATGTGGGCCTTGGTCGTAGTGTTGTCCATCAGGACCAGAACATGGCACCCTCGCACCTGAGGGAGGAAGAAGCATAAGGCCAGGTATACTGCGTGAAGCTCCAGCCAGTTGATGCTGCAGCGATGCTCAGTTGCTGACCAAGTTCCTTGCGCTGACAGTGACTGAGTGTGGGCCCCCCATCCGGATAGGCTGTCATCTGTCGTGAGGGTGACCCTTTGGGGCTCCTTGAAAAGATGTCCCTTGTTGGTAGCGGGTCTGGTCCACCAGAGGAGGGAAGCGAGGACCTTTGGAGGAACCCTCACAACGGTTCTTGAGTTGCTCCTTCTGGAGCGTTGATAAGGTAGCAGGAACCACTGCAGCGATCTGGAAGGTAGATGGGCCCAGGGAACAATGGATATGCATGATATCAATTTGCCAAGTAACTTGGATAAATCCAGCAGTGAGGCTTTCCTAGACTGCCTAATAACCTTGATGGATTTCTGGATGCTGTCAAACCGTTTGGAGGAAAGAAAAACCTTCTCCTCAACCGAGTCAATTACTGCCCCTAAATGAGCTATTCGGGTGGAGGGGGTAAGCTGACTCTTTTCCCAGTTCACGAGCAGACCATGGGCTTGGAGGACCAAGAGGGTAGTCTTTGTGTCCTCCTTGGATTGGTGCTGGGTGGGAGAGAGGATGAGGATATCATCCAGATAGCAGTGGATGCAGATGGGGAAATGTCTGAGGTGGGCCGCCAGAGCAGCCATCACCTTAGTAAAGGTCCTCGGAGCCGAGGCTAGCCCAAATGGAAGGGCCACATACTGAAAATGCTGACCGTTGTAACAGAACCTCAGGTATTTAAAAAATGAAGGATGAATGGGAATGTGAAGGTATGCCTCTGAAAGGTCAATGGAGGTGAGCCAGTCTCCTTTCCTGGTACCCGGCAAGATGGACTGATGTGTATGCATTTTGAATTTCTGGTGAACAAGAAATCGGTTGAGTCTCTTTAAATCTAGGATGGGCCTCCAACCTCCAAAGTGTTTAGGGACTAGAAAGAGATGGGAGTAGAACCCTTGTCCTCGCTGAGAGGATGGCACAGGCTGTATAATCCTGATGTCAGAAAGGTGCTTAATAGCGGCTTCTATGAGAGTCCGTTTGGTGCGGTCTCTGGATAGAGGAGAAACCATGAAATGATCTGGAGGGGCAAAACAAAACTGAAGGGAAAGGCCAAATTTGACAGTGTCCCTGACCCATGAATCGGATGTGGATGATGCCCATTGGTGAGCAAAGTATTTTAGCCGATCACCGACAGAGTAAGCAACTGAAGGCCTATCTAGGGCGCCGAGAGGCTTTGCTCCCTGCTCCCCGGAAAGGCCTCCTGTAGCCGGCCACCTTTCTGTTTCTGTCCCCCGAGTTGCCCCTGTCCTGATAGACAGGCCGAAATGGCGGGGACCTCTAGAATCTGGGAGTAAAGGGTGTCTGAAAGGAGGTCCGAAAGGATCCCCTACGAAAAGGCTGAGAGGACCTGGACTCTTGCCTACGAAAAAGAGATGGGAGGAATTTCCTTTTGTTCCAACTCTCCATCAGCAATGGTTCCAGAGCCGGACCAAACAATTTTCCTCCCGATATAGGGGCAGAGGCCAGCTTAGCTTTATTTTTGATGTCGGCCTGCCAATGTTTTAGCCAAAGGAGGTGTCGGGCTGTCACATGCGAAGAAATGGCTCGAGAGGAAAATTTTACAGAATGAAAAGTGGCGTTGGCCGCAAATTCCGCTGCGGCCATTAACTTGGCAATGTCCTGATCGGCCTTAGTATTAGATGGGGGGACATGTTGCTTCAACTGCCAAAGCCATCGGATGGACGATCGGGTGAAAAAAGATGCCGCCCTGACCAATCGAATGGCCTAGGCATCAGCTTGATGCGCCCGTTGAAGGGCCAACTCGGCCCGTTTGTCCTCTGGCTTCAGCATCTCCAGGGCATCAGTGGGATTAGAGGATGATGTGAGGCGTACTATGGGGTCATCCACCTCGGGTGTGTCTAGCATGGCAGCGAATTCCATGTCGAGGTTAAAAAACCTCTTGTCTTGGCTGGAAGGGGTGGGAGGGGCCCCCGATGAGGCCAACTGTCTTGCAACTAAGTCAGAGAAAATTGGTGGTGTGGGAATGACCTTGGTTTCAATGACTGGCTGCTTGAAAATAGAATCCTCCGGGTCCCCGGAGGCTACTGGAGGGGGATCAGAGTGTGCCTGAGAAGTCAGGCCCAATATATTCTTTGCTTTAAATAGCAAACATATGAGGCTTAAACAGACCTACAAAGGTGGGTTGGTCAGGAGATATGCCCTCGTCCTCGGACATCTCTCCTTCTATTGGGTCTACCTCGAAGGGCGCTTCAGAGTAATGAAGAGACTCTCTCTCCAGCCCTTCCTCATCCCTGAAGGTTTCAAAGCCCACCTCCTCTTCCTCCCCTTCTGGGTAGAGTAGCTCCCTTGGAGACGGTACCTGCCCATGGTGTGGTTCCGGCCTGGGGAGGGATCTTCCGGAGACGGAACCAACTTGTCCTTGATTGCAAACTTGGTCTGGAAAGGTGTTGGATACCTTCGGCAATCCCTTGACGGATGGCCAGCTGCATCCATTCTCTGACACTGTCTGGGATGATGTCTGAAGACAGTCCCTCTGGACGTAAGCCCGCAGCGGTTGGTGTGAATGTCGCTTCTGGCCGGGTGGCTGGGAGGCTCCGGGCGGGTGAACTGCGCCTAGAAATAGAAGGTTGTTCTGGCAAAGGAAGAGGATGAGTAGAAGTAGAGGGGGTGGGGGGGCTGGTGGTACTGACTGAGAGTCCCTAGAGCGTTTGTCAAACTCCTTCTCCAAAGCCTTGTGTCGCCTTAGGGCATCCCTTTGAGAGGCTTTGGAAGATTCCTCGGTCCGCTTGCGCAGATGGTGCGTCTTTGACTTAGCCTTCAATGAAGGACCTCTGGGATTATCTTCTGCCATAATAAAGCCTGAACAAGGCAATATTGTATACGAAAAGGGATCTCACCCTCTCTCCAGCGTTCGTGGGAGGAAGGCACAATGAGAGCGCTAACCAACGCGCTAGCGTAAGCTGCTGCTATAAACAGACGGCTTAAAAAGCGGCGGGCACCAGAGTGGGGGGGGGGCGAAAAGGCTCTAAATCCCCCAATCTCCCCCCTGAGGGGCGAAATAAACGTCTCCTTCCTATCCAAGACAAGCCAAATGCGCAGGGACCGGAGGAAATAGGAAGGAAATAAAGACAGATCAAACCTGGTTATAAATCAATAGGAATCCCAATTCAGCCAAGGAGTAAACTGTTAGAGCTAGGCTGTCTCTGTGAGGCTGAGCTAAAACTGGGGAATGCGAGGAAGGAGTCACATGGAGGAGGTGGAGTGTTCCTCAATTATAGCTCAGCCTGTAAGAGTGAAGACTGGAGCACTTCCCACTCTCTGGATGCTCGCAGTAGCTCTACGGAGAACATTCATATATCACTAGCAAGCTGTGCTAGTTGCTAGAAAACTTCTGGGTGCATTTCAAGATGCTGGTTATCATCTCTATGAAGTTCTTCATGGCATAGGACTAATTACTTGAGAGATTGCCTATTTTCCATGGTTTCTTCTGTCCAGTTAGATTGTGCTAGTCCCATTTATCAAATAATGCTGTGTAACAAGACTTGGGAAAGTTCTCCGTTGTGTTGCCTACTTTCTGGAATATCATCCCCTTATCTGTGCACCTCCCATTTTAATGGTGTTTCAGAAGGCCTTAAAAACCCAGTAGTTCTCCTTGGTCTGAAGCAGATTAACTGTCGATTCCCTGTGTAAATTTTACATCTTAGCTCTTAAGACTGTCCAGTTGATTTTTAATTTGTCAAAGTCACCAAAAAAAGGAAGAGTTTAGAGCATCCAAAGCCCAGCTGTACTGCTTTTAATTAATTTTTTAAAAATGTTTCCTATTGCTTTGATGTAATCTGAGAATATTTAACATGTTGTCAAAAGGGTTGAACCTTATAGGATAAATACTTAAATAACTCTGATGTAAAGCTAATAATCATGATATGATAATAATCATAAATATGTTTAAATCTTTCTATTGATATTAATGCTTCAATGAGCAATATAAATACAAAGATAAAGCTTCAATTTAAAGGCCTGGAAAAATCTCCACCAGACTTTAAAATCCCTTTCCTCTTCCTTCTCCCACATTATCTCCACACTGCTGATTCAGGGGGATTATATAGAAAGAGTGGGATCAGATGGATTTATAAAATGAATTTATACACAAAAATCATCTCCCTTTTCATAAAAATAGTTCTGAGCTTAAATGATTTCCATATATTATTAGTATATACTAACCAAGCAGACAGATTATCAACAATAGAAGTAGCTTGATTAGAATATAATTTTAAGACCACACCATGTTTCTTGTATTGCATGTTACTCTGAATAAACCAAGCAATCCATGTCTAAGGACGATGAATATTTAATATTAATAACTTATCACAAGATTATACTTCATGCAGTCTATAAACAACAAACGTAAAAAATGTAGACGTAATAATACAGTAATACAGTGATAGTTTGTGCAATGATAGAATCAAACTACAAAGCAGCATTGAAGATTTTAATATGTCATTCTATAAACCTTTGGAACTCATATTATTAGCATTTATGGTATTATTTATAATCATATTATTCAATTTATGAACTGTTTTAAGAATTTCATGACAGTATCTAGAAGAAAGATAGCATGTTTTAATCATAGAGAAATTAGAAATTTAACAGCGATACAAGTTTTATAATCTCCATTCCCTCATGTGTATAAAGGTAAAGGTCCCCTTGCACACACCTGCTAGTCATTTCCAGCTCTAGGGGGTGCAGAAGAGTCAGCACTGTTCCAAGATGTTTCTGTGGTCATGTGGCTGGCACAACTAAATGCTGAAGGTGCACAAAGCGCTGTTACCTTCCCACCAAAGTGGTCCCTATTTTTCTACTTGCATTTTTACATGCTTTCGAATTGCTAGGTTGGCAGAAGCTGGGACAAGTAATGGGAGCTCACTCCATTACATGGTGCTAGGGATTCAAACTGCCAACCTGCCGACCTTTCTGATCGACCAGCTCAGCATCTTAGCCATTCATTGCACTGAAGACAACACAAGCAGCATTCTAATCCTAAGAAATGGATACTGCTAATGTGGAATGGAGAGTCATGTCAATGTGCAGATGACCATTCAGTGAACGAGTTATAAGGAAATTGATTTTTTCTTGTGACCTCTATGTATTATGTACATGTATAGAAGCCAAGTTAGCTTACCTTAAAGTAACATGTTCAATGCTATTTTGAGAAAATAAGATGATAGTACCAAAATGCTACAGCTTCATCTGCTCTGGATTAGATATCTAAATGGGACTGACTATAAAGGTAGTCAACTTATGGCCATTTGTTCAAAGACATTCAAGATTATGATGGTTACAACCAGTCTGCTATTTGCTGTAAAATTGAATAAAGTTTTCTCTTCAAAGGGAATTTTTTCAATATGGGTTCACTTCTTTCAGTGCTGAAAGGCCAGAGAATGATAAGTAAGCATGAAGCTTCAGTGCTACTTTTCCAGCTATGGATTTAGCAACAAAATCATCAAAATGTCTAGAAATGATAATCTGTTGCTTGGACATGTTGTTCACCTCAGCATAAAAGACTTGTCCAAAAGCCATTTATCTTCAGACAAATGTTTGAAAAAATGTATTTGTCTTCTCCTAAAAGAAGCATTGGTAGCTTGCCATACACCTTGGCAATTGCAATATACATGTCTAAAGCTCCTCTGAAATAAAAATGGCATCCAAACTACTTAGCTTCTGACCTTTCTTGCCAGTACTATTACTGGGTAGCTTGGTGATTAACTTCTTTCAAGAAGACTTGAATATGAGAAAATCACATCGAGGATATTTAAAGAGAAAGTTACAACAATACAGAGATTCTCCCAAACTTTTCAGGTTGGACGAGTGGAAGATGACTTAATCTATGTCTCAGTTATTATATCTGGAAGGCCTCGAAGTATAGAATTGGCAACTGACAGCAAATCATTGCTCTGAATTAACTTGAAGATTAGGTCATTTTGCATCATCAATGGCTATTCTATACTGAACCCAAGAGCTCAAGCAATCTGAAAAAAAGTACTCTGCATAAAGGTATGCTGGAGAAAAGGAGATTTAATTTCCTAACATTGGATCTGAAGAAATTGACACACAACAGAAAATGGGACGAGTACACAGCTGTCACATGAAGCTAGGCACCACAGTGCCAATAATGACATGAATTCTGTCACAATGATAAAAATATACATATTTTTAAAAGGACCATATTCCTTGAAAAAAAAAAATTATTGAAAGTTTAAAGGAGAACAAACACAAAATAATGCAAAATAAAATAAAGAAAAAGAAAAAAAATGAAAGTGCAAAAAGTTTAAAAGAAAAATAAATAACAAATCATTTGTAATATGAACAATTTTGATTCCTGTAGGCATAGACTACGAGAGGGTATGATGGCTCTGCTGGACAGCTCAGGTTTGAGACCTGAGCACTGTGTGATGGAGTGAGTTCCTGTTACTCAGTGTGCAGTCATAAACACAGAAATATCTTCAGACAACTCTGGCTCTCTCAGCTAAGAAATGGACATGAGAAGCTGTTCCTAATACACAACTGGACAGGGAAACATTTACCTTTAGGCATAGAGACACCATGATAACTCTATACCTTTAGGCATAGAGACACCATGATAACTGAGTATCTCTTCCAAGGCTTTCATCACTATCTTAGCAAACACTATCCTGTCATGTATTTCTTGATTACAGGTTCCTTTATTGTTGATAAATCAGTTCTAAAAAGTTAAAGTTAGCTACCATTTCTGTATCTTCAGTATCAATTCTAAAAGGGCTACTGTCCCTCTTGTCATTAATTTGGTCATTTTTATACTGCAGTTGGATAAATGAGAGCCCAATTTTTTAAAACTGTAAAGTTTTAAAGTTTAAAGTTCCTTTACTTTCATTACTAGAAAGGGCATTGGTACTTACCTGATATGCCCGTTCTCCGTGAGCTGTGAAGAGCATCCAGTAATGGGAGGTGCTTCAGACTTAATTTTGAGGACACTCCTCCTCCTCCACGAAACTCCTCCTTAGCGTCCCCAGTTTTGCGAAGCCGAGGTGATGAAACCCTACATGCTTCAACCTATCTAATACTCTTGGCCGGCATAAACCCCACCAGACGGAAAAGGGGTGGGGCTGGATGCTCTTCACAGCTCACAGAGAACGGGCATATCAGGTAAGTACCAACGCCCTTTCTCCCCTGAGCTGTTCAGAGCATCCAGTAACGGGATATACCAAAGCTTGGAAACTGTCCTAAGGGAGGGACTCCATCTGGGCTGAAGTCCTTTCCCAGTCTGAGTGAACTTGTTGCAAGACCCTCCTGCCAAATGAAGATGCAAATACATCAACCTTGTAATTTCTAATAAATGGTGAAGGTGAAGTCCAGGTTGCTGGTTGACAAATCTCTTCTATTGTGGCCTTTATGGCCCATGCTGCTGAGGTTGCCGGGCTCCTGGTGGAGTGAGCTGTTATGCCGCGGGGCACCGGCAGCGAGTTGGAATCATATGACTTAGCAATTGTGGCCCTTAACCATCTGCCTATGGTAGAAGAGGAAACTTTGCGCCCCAGAGTGTTAGGTTGAAAGGCTGCAAAGAGGACCTCTGTTTTCCTAGAGGGTGCCGTGCAATCTAGGTAGATGCATAGAGCCCTTCTTACATCCAAACGGTGCCACTGGCGTTCGAGTCTGTGAGATGGGTCTGGACAAAAATTTGGGAGCACTAGTTCTTGTGCCCTGTGGAATGCCGAATTGATTTTTGGAATAAACGTTGGATCTAGTCTAAGGATAACTCTGTCTGGATGAAAAATACAGAGATCTTTTCGCATAGATAAGGCTGCCAGTTTGGAGATTCTCCTTGCTGATGAAACTGCAATTAGGAAGACAACCTTATAAGTTAATAAGCAGAGAGTCATGGTCCTTAGAAGTTTGAAAGGACCCGTAGTAAGTGCAGTTAACACCTTGCTGAGATCCCAAGTCGGGTAATGGTGTACAACAGGAGGCCTCAAATTCCTAGCACCACGGAGGAAGCTGCGAATGCAAGGATGATGGGAAATGGAAGTGAGATCCCCTCAAGAGATGACCGAAGCTAGTGCTGCCACTTGTCTCCAAAGGGACCCTTGTCCAGGCCCTCCTGCAAAAAGTCCAATAGCTGTCCTACTGATGGGGAAGTGGGGTTGACCTAAGACCTCATGCACCAACGACAGAAGATGGATCAGGTGGCATCGTAGATATGGTTCATCGAAGGACGTCTGGCATCCTGTATTGTGTGAATGACCTGATTAGAAATGTGTTTGCCTCTCAGATGTCGCTGCTCAATTTCCACTAGGCTAGGTTGAGCCATTGCGGGTCTGGGTGTAGAACTGGACCTTGAGAGAACAAGACGACCAATGATGGGATCCTCCATGGCGGTTCCAATGATAGGTCCCTTAGCTCCGCAAACCATGTTTGTCATGGCCAGTAAGGGCCCACCAGCAACAATTCTGCCCTCTCCTCCAGGAGCTTCTGGATCAATTTGGAAATCACGAGGCGGGGAGGAAACGCATAAAGCAGACCGGGAGGCCAGCGACATTGATGTCCTCTGCTCCTTGCAATGGGTATCACTAAATGAACTGCGGTAGTTGGGCATTGAGGGGGGAGGCAAACAGGTCAATAACCAGTTGGCCCAATCTCTGGACTGCTTCCTGAAAAATCTTTGGATCCAGGTGCCACTCAGATTGGTCGATCATGGCCCTGCTGAGCCAGTCTGCCTGGGCTTTCGCTAGTCCCGATATGTGTTCCGCTTTGAGGGAGAGTAGATTGTGCTTGGCCCACAAGAACAATCTTTCTGACTCCTTCATTAGCTGACTGGAATGAGTGCCCCTGTTTGTTTATATGGGCCTTTGTAGTTATGTTGTCTGTCAAGACGAGGACGTGTTTGCATTGAAGCTGTGGAAGAAATTTGCGGAGGGCCAGGTGAACGGCTCTCAACTCTAACCAGTTGATGTTGTGCAATTTCTCTGGGCCAGTCCAAAGTCCTTGCGCCGTGTGTGAATGGTAGTGGGTTCCTCATCCCACTAGACTGGAATCTGTGGTGACTATTGATCTGTGTGAATCCTCGAAGGGACAACCCCTGTTGATCGTAGGGCGTATCGATCACAGAGATCTGAGGACGGTCAGTGGAACTATGACACGAACCTTGGCGCTGTCTCTCCCAGAGCATTGGTACAGCAACAGGAACCACTGTAGGGTTCTAGCATGAAAATGGATCCAAGGGACAATAGAAATACAAAAAAATCATCTTCCCTAGTAATTTGGATAGGACAGCTAGTTGTACCCTTTTAAGGGTTCTGATCTCCTGAGCCAGTTCCCACATACTTTTCTGCCTGTCTGGGGAGAGCAAAACCTTGCCTTCCTTGATAATGCCGCTTCGGTGAATTAATTTGGTAGAGGGTGATAAATTGCTTTTTGACCAATTTATAGAGAAGCCATGCTGTTGAAGGGTCATTAGTGTAATTTGAATGTCTGTGTTGGCATGTTGGATTACGCCAGTAACAAAATGTCATCCAAATAACATTGGAGACGGATGGGTCTGTCTCTAAGGGATGCGGCCAGGGCAGCCAAGACTTTGGTGAAGGTTCTAGGAGCTGACGCTAGACCAAATGGGAGGGTGATGTACTCATAAGGTACATTGTTATAACAAAACCGCAGAAATTTAGTATGGTATGGTCTAATTGGAACGTGTAAATAAGTCTCCGTGAGGTCTATGGATGTAAGTACATCGCCTCTTCTGATGCTAAGTAAGATGGATTGGAGGGTGGTCATTTTAAATTTCTGATATACTAGGAATTGGTTTAGGTGTTTTAGATCCAGAATTGCCCTCCATCTCCCTGAACTTTTTGGGACCACAAAGAGGTGCGAATAAAAGCCAGGGGATCCTTGGTAAAGTTAGTCCCCCTTTAGTTTTTAATTATTATTTTTAAATTATGGTTTATAGGAATTTAGAAATGAATTATATATTTTGAGGAGATAATGATCCTTCCTTCAATTTGGTTCTGGAATGAGTAACTTTGCAATTGATAAGTGAGAATGTTTAAGAAGGAAATTTGAATTGAGGCCAGTTCTGGAAAAAAAACTTCAAAATGAATTCCAATTCAGGAGCAGAACACCCCCTTAGACCAATCTCCTACAATAAAAGCAGAGAGGCCTGCAACTGGTAACCTGCACAGGCGTTTAAGGCCTATTGCACACAGTTGAGCGGCTAAATAGTATCTGTGGGGTTGAGCCAGAAGTCTAAGTTCACTACTACCCAGAGAAACTGGGAGTATGGAAACCTGTCCCCAGAAAGGGAAACCTAGAAGGGAAAAATCCTCCCACAGCCAAAGGTCAAAATCTGTGAAATTTTTTGCCACACGGCTGGCTTAAAATGGCAGCCACCTTGTGGCGCGAAGTCAAAAGAGCAGCTATCATTGCCCAATCTGCTGCAGGCAAAACCGCTCAGCAGGGAGTGTACAGAGCCTAATTCTCTCCCCTCGAAGGTGTTCTGCAGGGGGAAGCCTCAGATACTGTCTGTGTGCTCGATGTTGAGAGCTGCACCAAACATTTGGAGGCTTTTGCCTCAGGATGATCGGAAGGGAAACGATCGGAGAGATAAGCCTCTGTTGTTTTGAGGCCACAGCCTTGGCTGCGCTTGAGCGCATGCTCTAGTGAGCGATCTGTTAGGAATAACATTGGTTACCTAACTTAGTTTGGGTAAAATAATATATATAAACTATGTTAGTGTGTGTATCACTTTAACTGTTAAAACATGTATTTTGAGTGCGGTTGTAAAATCACCATAAGAGCGAGCAAGAGAGCTCACTGTATTGCTGGCTTTTACTGGATTGCTGACAATGATGGATTGATGGTGATAATTGCGTGTTTTTCCCTGATATTGCTGAGAGGAGAAAAGAGGTTTGATTTTCTTCATATCTCTAACTGCAAAAGAGATATATTACTGGACTGATTATTTGTAAGTTTACTGATCTCTTTTTCGACATTGGACTTTGAAACTGATTAATCCCCAGATGGACTGAACTAGTGTATGACATATGGACTGTTTGACTATGCTATAACTCTTGCTGGAATAAAAAACTATTTAACTGGCACAGTGTATCTGTTTTACTGAGTGTAAGCTACAACAACGTTTATCTCACATATTTGCCTGCCTGTTATACTGCCGTTGCACGTTCTGCTAGGGTGTGTATACCTGGTTATGGGCCCAGGTGCACAGTCAGACTAACCAGGATATAATAGGCTTAGATTAAAGTGAGAGTTTGTGTAGTTACACAATACTGTAAACAGACAGCTGTGTTTTATTAATTATAGTTTAATATCCAGAGAAAGATGGCACAAGTCAATTTACAAAGTTTGTCTCTCATATCCAAACTGGATGGAACAAACTATGTTTCATGGTCTATGAAATGCAGCCTACTTCTACGCAGAGAAGGTTTATGGAGTATAATTCAAAACCCACCAGAAGTAGATGCATGGGATCCGGAGGATGAGGATGATGCCCAGAAAATACAAGAATATAAACTGAAGAATGAGCAAGCTCTCTGTATAATAGGACTGACACTCTCTGACCAACAACTTGTACATATACGTGGAGAAAAAACAGCTGCGAAATGTTGGCAGAATTTAAAGAAGATTTATGTTCCAGACAGTGTAGGAGCAAATATAAATCTTACACGAAAGCTGTTCAGAACAAATATTCAAAAGAATGGAGACATGCTGACTCATTTAAACACTATAAACAGATTTTTTCAGGAACTGCATGAAAAAGATCTCCACAGAAATACATCAGGTTTATATAATTTTGTCTTCGTTAAATGATAGCTACGATGACTACGTAACTTCACTTGAGGTTCTGCCAAAAGATAACCTCAGATTAACTGACATTGTTGGCAGATTAATTGAAGAAGCCAGGAGAAGGCTTGAAAGGGATCAACTCAGAAGAGAACAACCACAATGTGAAGAAGAGAAAATATCTTTGTCAGCCTATACAATTAGAAAATGTTTTAATTGTGGAGGAAAAGGACATTTGGCTAGATTCTGCAAGAAAGGAAAACGCCACAATGCCAGCCAGAATGCTAAAAAGGCATCAAAAGGATGAAAAATGCTTAGAGTTAGCCATGTATAGCAACGAAACTGTGAATAATAATTTATGGGTTGTAGATAGTGGAGCATCGCACTGCATAACGAAAGATAAGAAAAGATTTATTAAGATGTCCACGAGTTCACAACAGGTATTGTTAGCTAATGGATGGAAACTGAAAGCTAAAGGTGAAGGTATATCATATTGTTCTTGCATAAGAGAAAATGTTAAAAATGTTATATGTACCACAACGTACTGTATATACTCGAGTATAAGTTGACCCGAATATAAGCCGAGGCACCCAATTTTACCACAAAAACTGGGCAAACTTATTGACTCGAGTGTAAGCCGAGGGTGGGAAATGCAGCAGCTACTGGTAAATTTCAAAAATAAAAATAGATACCAATAAAAACTTTCACTAGGACAGTTGAGAATAAGTTTGATGTTCACAATTTCCTCTTTGAAAGAGACCAGTAAATAGGGAACAAGAAGATGAAGAAAAAGAAGTGTGCTTTTTCACACTTTTCACACTGCAGTGAACAAAAATGGCATCATAGGAACAGGCTTACTCTCAGTCCAAAGGTTTGTTTCTGATTTCTTCCCTGATTTAAGAGAAATTTGGGAAACGATCTCACTATCATGAAAGGTTTAATTGATTCACTAACCCAAAAGAAGATGATGATGACAGTGGGAGGCAGGAGTCACTCTCTCCCTTGCAAGAAAAAAGCAAGAGCCATTCTTATGATCTCTCTCTCTCTCTCTCCCCATAATACAGTCAAGCCCTTTCTAGCACGCGCGATCTGCCATCCCGCATGCTGGAAAGGGCATGACTGTATTACGGGGAGAGAGAGAGAGAGATCATAAGAACGGCTCTTGCTTTTTTCTTGCAAGGGAGAGAGTGACTCCTGCCTCCCACTGTCATCAACATCTTCTTTTGGGTTAGTGAATCAATTAATTTGGGAAATGATCTCACTATCATGAAAGTCAGTGTTCTGCCAGTGGGGCATTTGAAAGAAAATGCCCCACGGCATATCCATGCGCGTGCAAGGGGAATCAGAAATCCCCGCGTTCAATGCCTAGCACAACAGAAGAGAAAACGCAGCTGTGAGCAAATACTGGGAAAACCTGATTGATCAGAAGGAAGGAGGCAAAAGAGGGAGGGGTGGTGGTGGACGGAGGTCCCACTTATATTTGTGAAACACTTGGTCGGCAGCGCTTAAAGTCAACGTCCTCGCTCCCACCCACCCAAAGCGATGAAGTCCCCCAATTGCGCAGCCCAGAATCGCCCTCCCCTCGGGGCAGCAATGACACCCGGTATTTCCCGAGACGCAGCTCCGCCGTGCAATGAAAGCGCCCTGGCTCTAGGCTCGCGGGCTCAGAAAACAATGTGTGCCGAGGTTGCTTTGGCTCTACTCAGCTTCATTTCCTCAGCCCTAGGTGCTTTCAGTCCGCTCAGGAGGGGGGGGGAGGTGGTGGTGGCGGCAGCGGCTTGCGTTGTTTTGTGAGCTCTAGGCTCTAGGGCTCAGAAAACAACGCGAGGCGAGGTCGCTTCAGCTCCACTCAGGTTCGTTTCCTCAGCCCTAGCTGCTTTCAATCCGCTCGGGAGGAGGGGGAGGAGGTGGTGGTGGCGGCTTGCATTGTTTTCTGAGCTTTAGGCTCGCAGGTTCAGAAAACAACGCAAGCTGCCACCACCACCTCCCCCTCCCCCCGAGTGGACTGAAAGCAGCTGGAGCTGAGGAACCGAAGCTGAGCGGAGCCCAAGCAACCTCGGCTTGCGTTGTTTTCTGAGCCTAGAGCCAGGGCGCTTTCATTGCATGGCGGAGCTTCTTGTCTCGCAAAACACCGGGCATCATTGCTGCCCCCTGAGGGGAGGGCAATTCTGGGCTGCGCGACTGGGGGACTTCGTCGCTTTGGGTGGGTGGGTGGGTGGGAGCGAGGATGGATGGAGTCCATGAAGTGGGGCTTGCCTGCCCTTGCTGGCTGCCTCTGCTTCCTTAGGGGCGGGGAAGGGGGCTCATTTGGACTAAGGGTGAGTCTCCCCCTCAGTTTCCCCTGAAGGATCTTCCGTCGCTTTTGCCTCCTCCCTACATCTTCCCTCTGTTAAAATCCCCCACACACACACACACTTATTTTCAGTCGGATAGATTTCGTGTCTGAGCATTCTCACATGGCGGTGGGTCTTACCCCCCAAAAAAAAACAGTTTAAAAAAGAAAAAAAAAATATCGTCATGCAAGAACTTTTCTGCTTCCGATTACTCCCATGCTTAAAAGTTGCAAAGGAAACACGGAAGCAGGGAAGCGGCTGCCCAGCTCCGGAGCTCCACACCATTTTTTTTTCAGAGGGGAATCTGATTCAAGTATAAGCCGAGGGCGGTTTTTTCAGCACAAAAAATGGGTTGAAAAACTCGGCTTATACTCGAGTATATACGATACGTTTAATTTGCTTTCGGTTAGAGTTTTGGTTAAACTAGGTTATGTAATTACCTTTAGGGGAGACAATTGCATAATTTATAAAGAAGGTAAAAAAGTGACTGCAACTTTAAAAGGTGAATTGTATGTCTTAAATGATAATCATTCAGAGGTAGCTAACACAGTTTATAATAATGTTAAACCTCATGATGAATGCATACATTTATTACACAGACATTTAGGGCATATAAATTTTAAAATGCTTAAACAAATAGTAGAACTATCTAAAGGTATAAAAATGAAGCCTTGCAGTTAGTATTTGCACTGCAATGTGTGCAGTCAAGAAAAAGGCAAGGTAATGCCAGCAAATAGAATTAATGGATTTAAAACTAAAGAGCCTCTAGAGGTCGTATTTGCTGATATTATAAGTCCTAAAAAACTAAGTGTGGGAGGTGCTCGTTATATACTAAGTATAATGGACCATTGTTCCAGATATGGTTTCTGTTATCTAATGAAGAGCAAAACGGAAACATATCAAAATTTCTTTAATTGGCTTAAATTCACAGAAAGAAAAACTAAAAGGAAATTAGTAACTCTTATAACTGATAATGGTATGGAAGTTTTAAACAATAAATTCCAAAATAAACTGAAGATGGCAGGTGTTGAACATAAAAAATCTGCACCATGTAGGCCACAACATAATGCCTTTATAGAAAGACGAGGCCAAACAATTCAAGCAATGGCTCGTACTATGCTGTCAGATTCAGGATTGTTAAGCCTGGGTTCCCCAACCAGGGTTAAGGAGACAAGCTAAACAGAATGTGCAGCGTTAGTCAGATAGGCACACAGATAAATGAGTGAGATAAGTTTGTATGTTTATTAACAAACAGTAAAAATCACAGATACGCTTGTGCTATCAAAAATATAGTTTATTCCATTTATAGCATAGTCAAAATAACAGTCCATTAGTCATGTATCATTTAGTCAGTCCATTCAAGGATATTCAGTTAGCAAAGTCCGTGTAGAATATTCTATGTCAGTTCACTTACAAATCAGTCCTTTGTTTATCTCTCCCGTTCGAGTAAAGCAGTCTTGAGTCCATGCAGTAATTAGGGATCATCAAAGCCAGAGAGAGAGCAAGCTGTCGTCTTGCTTCTTTTAAAGTGCTTTCACAACCACTCCCTTAATTACATTCCCATATTTAAAGTTGCAGACACTTTAACTTATAAACTATGATTACATATTTATTATTTTACCTAAACCAGTTAGGGTAAACAATGTTATCCCTAACAAGGATTACCTGAAAATTTGTGGGGAGAAGCAATAATGTGTGGTAATCATATATTAAATAATGTTGTTAACTCAACAACAGGTGAATTTCCATTCACACGGTGGCATGGTAGAAAATCTGACCTAAGCTACATGCACACATTTGGAGCACCAGCATGGGTGCATATTCCTACACAACTTAGAAATAAGGGGCAGCATAGGGCTAAAAGGTTATTCTTTGTAGGTTATGAATCTAATCACAAATCATACAGATTCTGGGAAAAAGATACATCTAGAGTTTACTGTAGTGCTAATGCCAAATTCCTAGAACATGTAGGATGGGAAAAACTGGAACAAGATTCAAGTAAGGAAGTAATTATAGAAACTTACAAAACACCCCAAAAAAAAAAAAATCAGTAATAGGAAGAGTACAATTAAAGAGGAAGTACAGGAAGAGCATATAGGACCAGAACAGGAAGAAATACCAGAACAGGAAGAAATAGATAATCAGGAACAGGTAGAACAGGTAGTAAAGTTCCAACTACTGTTGAAGAACTTAGAATGTATCCTGCAAAGAAACAGGAAAATTGGCATAGAGCAATGGAGAAAGAATTAAATTCATTGAAAGAAATGAACGTTTATGAAAATGCCAAATTACCTCCAGGTGAAAAGTCCATTGGCTGCAAATGGATATTTAAGTTAAAAACTGGTAAAAATGGGACTGTTACCCATAAGGCTAGGTTGGTAGCTCAAGGATTTAATCAAACTGCATGTGATTATGATGAAGTATTTGCACCAAATTTAAAGGCAACAATCTTGAGAGCAGCTTTAGTGTGGGCAGCTAAGAAGAACTATATCATAAATCATTTAGATGTAGAAACTGCCTATCTGCATGCACCATTGCAGCACACTATATATTTAAGAAAACCAGTAGATATAAAGGATGATAAAAATAATAATGACTGTTGGAAACTTAAAAAGTGTCTCTATGGATTAAAACAATCTGGTTATGAATGGAACCAATATATTGTAAAAGAGTTAAACAATATAGGATTTAAAGCAGGTTTAGCTGATCCATGTTTATTTAAGAGAGAGACAAAAGGAATAGTGTCATTATTATTGTTGTTTACAGATGATATTGCTTTAATTACAAAGACTAATAACGAAGCTACTGAAATAATATCATTATCAGGTAATAGGATAAAATTAAAGCAATTAGGAGAAATAAGACAATATCTAGGATTGACAATAAACAAAACCAATAGTGGATATAAGATATCACAAGAAGATAAAATTTACCAATTGCTAAAAATGTATAAAATGGAACTTTGTAAGCCGGCAAAAACACCAATGAGTCAGGAATTTTGTCATACTGATGCTCAAAGTTCAAAATTCGATAAGACTATTTATCAATCATTAATAGGTGGTTTATCATATATTAGTAATTGGTCAAGGCCAGATATTGCTTTTGGTGTTAATCAATTGGCAAGATTCAACGCTGAACCCACTGAAAGACACTGGCAAGCGCTAAAGTGTATATTAAGGTATCTTAAAAGGACAATGCACTATGCATTGTACTTGGAGCCAAAAGATGATTTGATTTTAAGTGCATATGCTGATGCAAGTTTTGCAACAGACATAAAACTAGGAAATCAACTTCAGGTATGGCTATAATATTAGGTAAAACACTGGTTGGTTGGAGGTCAATTAGACAGCAACACATAAGTATGTCCACAATGGAAGCAGAATTTTCATGTCTATCTTTATTATGTACTGATTTAATTCTTTATAAACAGTTGTTGTTAGATATGGGAGTAACTGTTAAAGATGCCATTGTAGTTTATGAGGACAATCAAGCAGCCATACGGTTGGCTAAAAATATTGCTGTAAAAACGAGATCTAAGCATACTGATCTTAGATATTTGAATATAAAACAATCTGTAAAAAATGGTTTAATAAAATTGGAATATTGCATGACTGAAGAAAACATTGCTGATGGATTTACGAAAGCCCAAGGTTCAGTCAAGTACAAAGAAAATTGTGAAAACTATGGGTTGAAATTGTAAATAGATATATATATTATTATATTACTCAAAAGGGGAGAATGTTAGGAATAACATTGGTTACCTAACTTAGTTTGGGTAAAATAATATATATAAACTATGTTAGTGAGTTTAAGTATGTGTATCACTTTAACTGTTAAAACATGTATTTTGGGTGTGGTTGTAAAATCACCATAAGAGGGAGCAAGAGAGCTCACTGTTAGCTGGCTTTTACTGGATTGCTGACAATGATGGATTGATGGTGATAACTGCGTGTTTTTTCCTGCTATTGCTGAGAGAAGAAAAGAGGTTTGATTTTCTTCATATCTCTAACTGCAGAAGAGATATATTACTGGACTGATTATTTGTAAGTTTACTGACCTCTTTTTCGACACTGGACTTTGCAACTGATTAATCCCCGGATGGGCTGAACTAGTGTATGACATATGGACTGTTTGACTATGCTATAACTCTTGCTGGAATAAAAAACTATTTAACTGGCACAGTGTATATGTTTTACTGAGTGTAAGCTACAACAACATTTATCTCACATATTTGCCTGCCTGCTAGACTGCCGTTGCACGTTCTGCTAGGGTGTGTATCCCTAACACGATCTGATAAGGTCCAACGGCCAGATGGTCTAAGGAAGGCCGTCGGAAGCTACAGAGTAATAAAATGCGAGATAAATCACCAAACCTGGGTCTGCAATTTCAACAAATTATCCTAGCTCTATTCCAGCCAAAAAAACCACAACCTGATTCTAGGAAGGCTGAGGTAAAACTGGGGATGCTAAGGAGGAGTCTCATGAAGGAAGAGGAGCATCCTCAAAATTAAGCCCAGCCTACCTAAGAAGAGACTGAAGCACCTCTCATTACCGGATGCTCTGAACAGCTCAGGGGAGAACTTGCAGATCATTTGCATTTTCAAGTATCAGACTAGTGGCATCTATATATCGTAGCATAATTATTGATATTTCTTAATCCAATATTAAAACATGGCCTTCTTCTAATCCATCTTCCTTCCACATATATTCAGACATATACTGTCTGATTATTTAGAGTTTCACTAAGTGGCAGCACCTAGACAATATTGGTTGATCTGGGAAACTAAGGAGAGTCAATTTTGAAGAGTCAATATTTGAATGGGAAAGCATCTAAGAATTCAAGAATTATTATTGACAAAATTGGGAAATAAAATCCATAAAGAAATGAATGAAAATGACTTCTGTAGTTCTTGGAAAAATAACCGCATTGATGCAGTCACGATTCTTTAGTCTTGAATTCTTTATCTTGCTTATGATGAATTGTGCCACTATAATTTAAGGAACAGCAGTTGAGAGATCCAGAAGGCATTGGTTTTCATTCTCGTTTATCAATTAATTTTTCGGGTTACAGTAATGATTTCAGACAAGGATCTCAGACACCAATCTTGTGGAGCCTTATTTCCCATCCAGTGAACTTATTGTGTCATTGAATTTGGGACCCAAAAGAAACAGTAACCCAGAGTTTGAATGGGATGCTGAATCACTGCTGAACATAATGTTCTTTTCAGACTTCACTTTTTCTCCCTCATTTACCTTTCTATTGGTAAGAATTTATAAAACAATCTAAACTCTTACATACCATAGGATATTTGTGTGAGACCATATATTTATATCTTCGTTGTTTTCAAAGTGTTATTCCAAATAAATTATTTTTTAAAAAATTGGGACAGTCATTTATTTGAAATAAGTTTAAATCGTCTTAGTTTTCAGCATAATACTTGCACACAACCACCTATCAGGAAATGGCCTATGGCTAAGGATTTAGGTAATTAGATTAGACAAATTATCTTTTTCAACACAAAGTGAGGCTTCCCTCCCCAAAACAATCCTTTGTACATCCTCCATTTTCCAAGCAATCACCACCTCTTTTAAAATGTATTGTCAAAGGTAATAATTAACACGCAAAGAGATGGACTTTTTCCTATTATTTGAGGGCAGGAAGGACTGGCCATACTGTCACTGTGATTCAGTACTATGTGGCAATTTCAAAAGCTTCTGACTAAGACGGAAAATAATCTTAAGGTTACAACTTGTTTCTCAGCATAATAGCTTAAAACTGGATCATAAAAGAGCATCCCAAACCAGATTTTTTGGAAAATATTTGCAGCTTTAAGATTGTATACAATACCTTCAACTGCAATTGATAGATGATACTACAAATTTCTGTTAAAAAAAAAAAAAAAGACTGCTCCTGACATTCTCAAATTGTGGATTAACCCTATTATCTTTTTCGTTGGCCATTATATGAAAGTAAATAAGTGAATTATGTCTGAAATAAATATTCTTTTATTTAATTTTAATGAAAATGGGTCACAAAATATAGCCTTATTTGCATTAGCTTCATCTAAATAATGTAGAAGTTTAAAGGCAGTAGGTGTAGGATCAGTATTAAATGGAAATAGTAATGGTATTTCTGATACAGCTAGATTAAAGGTTTTGGGACTATTGTTGATGTCCCCATTTACTTTAGGATTAATTCTTTGGATTTAAATAAAATCCAAAGCTGCAGAGAGAATTACCGTGGGAACATGGAATGTAAAAAACACAAAAGTCAGTAAGCTTAATACAGTGAATGATGAAATGAATTGACCACATTATCAATTGAGATGGACATGGACTGGAATGAGGTAATTTTCTGTAGAAAGATCACACCTTTTATTATATAGGACACTGTTACAGCTAGGAAGAATATAACAAAAACTATTTGGTTACAACGTATACTATATCACAATACTATTTGTGATCAAATAGTATCAATGTGCGCAATGGACTATGTTTAATATGACAGGTATCCAGGTTTATGTTCCAATCATTAAATTGGGAACTGAGGAATGGAAAAAATTTGTTAACAATGAAGGTGAAAAGCAACTGCCACAGATCAAGAAGCACAAGAAAGCAAACTGGATGTCAGAATAAACCAATTAATTTGCTAAGAAGACAAAAGTCAAGACAAGAAAGATCAAAATTTCAAGAAAGAATTTAGCAAGCAATTACACAAAGTTGTTTAAAAAAGATAATCAGTATTACACCAATATCTGTAAAGATATTGAAGATGGAAACAGACACAAAAAACCAAGTAAAATCTTCATTCATTTTGAATGAAGTCAATGAAGTGACTTTGAAAAAAATATTCAGGTGCCTGATTGCATTTATACCTGACGAAATCAAAATCTTGCAGTAATGATTTCCTCTGTAACACTCTATACAAGTGAAAGCTGAACTTTGAAGAAATAGAATAGAATATTGAAGTTTTTGAATTTTAGTGTTGAAGAAGACTCCTGACAATACCACTGATAATGAACAAAACAAAATAAATGTATTATTGAATAAATTATCCCAGAACTCTTGCTCAGGGTACAAATAACCAAGATCAAATCATCATATTTCAGGCACATTTTGCAAAGAGTTAGCTCATGGGAAAGGTCTAAATGCTATGAAAGGTGGAAAGAAAGAAAAGAGAATGATCAGCAGCAAGTGGATGGACTTAATTACGATAGCAATAAGTATGCCATTGGAAGACCTGAAGAACCAAGATGAGGCCCCACCTTCCTGAAGGAAATCAGCATTTGATGGCATCTAATCTATCAATAGATAAAAGATTTTAACTGGATTTTATATTTTTGTGATATCAATAGATCTAATTTCCTATAGCTACACATATTTAATAACTATTGAAATTTAAAATCTCAAGAATAAATTTTATTTATGCAACATTACCTGGAAATAGATACAATTTACATTGTCCGCCCAATAAATCAGAGCACTTGAGGTTTTACTTTTCATCTCTTTCCTAAGTATGTAACTAAAAATACTTCTTTGTGGCTTTTCAGCAATCACTTAAATGTTTCCAAATCTGTTGATGATAACTAAACCATATTCATAAACCTAAATAAAATATTTGTTGAAGATTGAACAATTTATTTGCACTTATGAGCTGTTTTGGCTTCATCTGGCCTATTATTATTACTGAATTTCTGTGTTTAAGAGACAAAAGGGAACCTCCCATCTCTTTTCCTCTTATACTTCTCTCTCTTTAAAATTATATTTAATATAACGTATAGTCACTGAGTGATTGTTGGGTAAACCCAGACTCTGAATATAAGAAAACAATATTTTGAACATTTTTATTTTTGAATGAAGCATGCTACTACTTATGTATTCAGTATTCTTTCAGCATTCTTTATATGTTCAGGATTACAGTTGCTAACAAGGGCTACTGATGAATGTTAGGTATACATCCACTAGAAATCCGCCTTCTGTTCCATATTAGCATAAAGATGTTGCCTGTAATTATGGAATAGTTCTTCTGCAGCAGCTTTAGGCCTCAAAAGTGAAGAAAGGCTATTTTAAACAAACTTTCCATTCTGTTTTCTATTTATTGTTTTCATTCATTCATTCATTTTCATATTAGCTTTGCACTTTTGTTTTCAATCTACATAGTGATATGCTGTCACACACAAAAGAACAGGTCCACATGTTAAGCTCCAATTAAACTAATTTATTGCTCACGCTTATGGGCAGGAACCTAGCCAACGAAAGTCAGGACTATTTTGGCCACAAGATAATGGAATTCAAGAGAGTTGGATTTAGACTACTTGTAGGGATGATTAATCTGTTGACTCCATCTCAGCCTCTGCCACCTCTTCTCCTACATCTGTTGTGCTATTTCATAGCAGCCAGTGCTTTCACCAATCAAACCTTTTGACTTGTTCCTCAAAAATTCTTCTATTCCAATTCACTATTATATCAACTCATTCCAGAAAAGAAAAGTGCTGCTTACTTTTATCTGTCTGCTCATGTAAGAGTACATTTTTCAATCTGCTTTTTTCATCACCAAAATAAAGAAGCAGTCACTTTCCATGTCTCCCCCACATTAATACACTAATAGGAAAGTAGAATTCTGAATGGACCAGTATGAGAAGAAAACAGTTAAATAATCCTTTTCTTGTCACTACTGTTTTCAAACCATATCACTTAAAAAAAATGTTCTGTATGAAGTCTAATATAATTCTGGTAAGAAATAAGGTAATAAATAATCTTGTTAAATCACTAAAAGGCATGAAACAATTAACACAAAATAATAAAAGAATATTGCAAATACCTAAATGGTGTAACCAAAAATGATCTACTGTAATTTTTTTTACTCCAAAATATACAAGGTGAACACATTCGTCGTAGCTCCAGCTCATACCTGGCTATTAACATCAGCAGTGTGTTGGAGAAGTACTGTAGCAAGTTCTTTATGTCCTCTATCACATGCCCAATGCAGCAAAGCTCTACCCTAAAATATCAAGCAAAGGGGGAAAAAAGTTAATTAAAATTTGGTAGTAGATCATGTATCAACATTATATCAATAAATTCATGACAATAGCACAACTTTTTTTTTTTTACTGAAATGTCTGTATAAATCAGAAATGTATTACCAACACCAGCCTGAAATGATCCCTTGAAAGTTATAAGCAGGACCAGAAACCAATTGCCATCACATTCATCCTATTCAGCAAAATGAATTATTAGGGCGTTTGCAATATACTGAAAATTAGCAAATTTGAAGAAAAATGTTATATCATACCAGTAGCTGATATATATATTTGCAATTTTAATTATTTCACTTTGTTTCCTTTTTTCCAAACTATGATGAAAAAAGCCAAATCTGAAATATATAAGGACACCTAGGGTGACATTTATTAATCCTATTCTCTATAGTAGAAAAGAGAAGTACTCTACGCTACCCATTATGCTTCATTTTATTCATCAGCTACTGCCAAAATTCCTTTTTGACAATCCTGTTATATTGCATTGATCAAGGAGGATGGACAAAAAAAAAATATCTCCCCCTTCCATGATCTCACTGCAAATCAGCTGGCTGTGGGAAACAAGTAATCCTCAAGAATCAGGGGACTATGAAACCCTTTTGAAAACCTTCTTCGTGATATTTATTAACTTATTACTGTAAAATAACTTCCAAACACAGGATACAAGGGGCTTTGACTACTATCTCCAGCCTCACTCACGATATAAACTGTATCAATATCACGTTTAACACACACTAAACGAATTTAACAGTAACTGTAGTTCTTCAGATGATCCTCTGTGATAGTACATACATGGTTTATGTGCCTGTGTAGAAACTCAGTTGGAACATTCCAGAGCTCTGCATTTTTATCAGGACTCTAACCTATATAAAACAGGCCTATAAGAAGACACAACTCCTTCTTCACTATCAATGCCTATGTTGGCCACTTGATTTGCTTATTATCTTCTTCTGGGCTTGGTTGCTGGGTTTAGTACACTTCTTATACTTATGAGCACAGTTTCTAGTCAGTTTTCTAATAGGGCAATTAGATAATAAAGTTTCAAGCTCATTTACCAGTCGTGTGTTGAAGAATCTCACTGAAAAAGAGTAAAGTTCAAGCTTCCTAAGAGAGTTAACGTTTTGCAGCAACAATGGACTTTGTACTTGGCATAACTGACAAATGGGAGTAGGAGATAGACTGAATTGTTAGGCTTCTATGCTATTAGCAATAGTAGAGGCCTGCTCCCAAAATAACATTTATAAACTATCAATGAACTACTGTAATAATCTTGCTTTGTGGAGGAGAGCTGAAGATGGCATTGATGAGCAGACAAGATAATCCATTTGCTCTATTCTCATTTTATTTCATTTGCTTTATTCACAATTTATTTTATTTTACTTTGCTAGCAAATTTTTACTATCTTTACCCTTAAGCCACCTGAACATCTTGGAATTTAACTCAAATCTCTTGAAAGACTAAATTAAGTTGTATCTCTCATTGACAGAGCAAACTTTTCAGATGTCAGACATGAAAATGATGATGTGAAACTTTAGACATATCCTTTATTAATATTACAAGATATGCAAAAATGGAGAGCGAGAACAGTGTGGTAATTAAGGTGTGGATCAGCACAATGGAGACATCAACTGAAAGCCATGGCATCTTACTGCATGGTTTTTTACTTTATGGGCTGCTCACTTTCTCTCTCAGCCCAATATGCCTCACAAGTTTATTTTGTGGGGAAGATATGTGTTATATATGAACCCCTCTACAAAAGATAGGATGTAAATCTAACAATACAAATTACCACAACTTTACACATTTTTGGTTTTTAAAGAATTCTTTAAATTTGAGCCTATGAACACCACCTAAAAATCTTCAGTTTAGCATCCACATTGACAACACTTGGCATATGTTATCCATTTGATAATTGTCTATTTTAAATGAATTTCTGAACTGCTTCCCAATATTACTTTCATATTGCAGCTCTGATATATAGATATTTAGAAATATCTAAATTTCTGCAATTTCTATTCATCACTGCATTAAAATGTTTTAACTTATTAAATTTCTCTTGACAGACTGCATTTAAAGGCAAAGGGCCAAAGTTAGAGGGAAAGTTACAGTACTCTAATTTTCATAGTAATTAATTATCACATAGCTTAGTTTATGCTTTTGCTTCCTCTCATAGCTGCATCTATGGCCCGGGGAAAAGTTAATGGTTTGTGCAGTTTTAAATATGCTAGGACATATTGATATCATAAAAAAATTAACTGTATAATCACCCAGAGTTGCTCTGTGAGTAAGATGGGTTTCTAAATCTGATAAATGAATGAATGAATTTTAA
The DNA here is from genome assembly GCA_033807585.1 of Hydrophis major. Taxonomy (NCBI): domain Eukaryota; kingdom Metazoa; phylum Chordata; class Lepidosauria; order Squamata; family Elapidae; genus Hydrophis; species Hydrophis major. Next base: position 133,534,181 of record CM066330.1, read on the forward strand.
AATAGGGGTTAATATTTTTAAGAACCATCTCAGATTTAATTTGACCATGCTATCATTTATCCTTAGAATCACATTCTCTAATATTCTTCATGAAATAAAAATAAAGCAGATCATATGGCGTTTCTGGATAGTTCAGCCTTTTCAATTCTGGAACTTATAAAGAAGTGTCTGGTTAAATTTCATTACAGAACTCCAGGTTATAAACAAGCAATATATTTCTCTACCCATCAAAAATAGCATAGCATTTACACTATTCAAAAGAATATCAGACTATTATATATAATAATTTCTGAGTAGGAAAATGTTGCTTCTGATATCATGCATTAAGCTTTTCAACAACCTTTTTCACCCAATAATTTATTTTACAGCAACCTATTTTAATTATAGTAATTTACTGTATCTTGAATTAAATACATTTTGGCAATGATTCTTCATAGAAAAGTTCAGAATTCCTCCCCTTAAAGCAGGGGTGGGATTCTACCAGTTCGCACCTATTCGCTAGAACCGGTTTTGTTAACATTCTAAGCAGTTCAGAGAACTGGGTGTTAAACGAAATTACTGGCCTAATCCTGTAAGGAAGGCAGGAAGGAAACATTCTGGTGTTGCTTACAGAAACTGCCTCTCCATTAACCCTCATTACATTCTTGGCAGGAAGTGTCTCTGGAACTTCTCTGGAGTTTTTTCCCCCCTCCCTTGCTAGTACTTTGCTTGTGTGGAGTGACCATTCAAAGTTATAATGGCACTGAAAAAAGTGACTTATGATCTTTTTTCATACTTATGACTGTTGCAGCATCCCCACAGTCTTGAGAGGCCTGGCAAAGAGATGCGTGCCTCGATGTGAGTGATATTGAGTTGGTCACATCCAGCCAATAACATGACCACCAAGCCATGTCCACCCAGTCACATGACCACCAAGCTATACCCACCACCTAAGTCACGCCCACAGAACCGGTTTTTTAAAAAAATTGAATCCCACCCCTGCCTTAAAGCTATATAAATTGTTTATTTTCCAGCACTCAGTTCAAAACACAGAACTGAAAAGCAGAACACAAAATTTAACAGTCAGGGTTACAAGTTATTTACATTTCATTCAGTGAATGAATACTTACTTAAATTTTAATCTGTGAATAATTCAGACTTTTATTATCATAGTTTACTCTGGATACTGATTCTATTAAATAGCATATTTAAAGATTAAGTACAAGTAATTAAAGCTCTGGCTTTAGTTTTTCCTAGAATAAACCACCTTGATAATACTATATGGATGTATGTCCACACAGAAGTTTCCTCAACCTTCTTTCTTTCTTTCTTTCTTTCTTTCTTTCTTTCTTTCTTTCTTTCTTTCTTTCTTTCTTTCTTTCTTCCTTCCTTCCTTCCTTCCTTCCTTCCTTCCTTCCTTCCTTCCTTCCTTCCTTCCATTCCTGGGTAAATTCCCAATATTTTAATAACTAAAACATTGGGCATTTTGTGTGGATTCATTTTCTATAAGCTATCTCTCTTCATAAAATCTTAAGTAAGTTTTTTAACTCAAGTATCAACATTAAAAATTCATATACAATCCTTTTAATGTCAAAATTCCTCACTAATGATCTTGGGGGGGGGGGAATCGAGACAGATTGTGAAGCATACAGTAATTCACACATACACTACAATGTATTATTTACAGCTAACATGGGTAAATTGCAATTCACTTTTTTATCCCTGGCTCTGGCCTTCTGCCTTTTTTAGATGCAATCTGTCATAAATAAATTTGGCATGTTAACATTTGTTATTTGACCTTGAAAAGCACATATAGAAACTTCAACAAAACATATTCTTCCTGAATGTCTATATACATTTACATTTAAGACAAAAATATTTTTAAGAAGTTGGCAGATAGCATAGCCCAGAGTCATTTCACTGAAGAAATATTTCAAATATTAACCTTCGTAATTACAAAGAACGATCTCTGTATTAAAGTTGTTTTCAAGGGATTTATACCCAGAAGAATAAGTTTCAAATTACATTTCCACATCTTTCCAAGCTCCACAGATAAAAAATTAATTTTTTCACAACATTAACATTTTGACAAATAGCAAAAAAAAAAACCCATATGGAAAGTATTTGTTTGACATTTTCTGAATTCATATTGCAAATAGATTAATCACCTGCAATATTCCAATCACCTGCAATATTCTAAAGTCAAATTTTTACAACCTGATCAATATAATTTCTGGTCTAAATTGTAAGAATTCTTAATATTCACTAAATTCCAAGAAGGAATTGCCATTAGACAGTCCCCACTCACTTAAATTATAAATTATAATTGTTAGTTATTATTTTTACTTTTTATTTATAGTAATGTTTTTTTTTTTTCATTTTAATTTTCAACATGTTTCAATGAAAGTAGTATTTAAAGTAATCCAAATTCTGTTTCAAGAAAACTGGTATCTGAGGTTGGTACAAATGATATAAACTGAACAGTTTTATGTAAGCTTGTAAATCATAAAAAATGATAGAGTTATGTTGTGTGCTCTTATGAACAGTCTGTTCCCAGAAGAAGCTGTTATACAAAAAAATTTGAAATGAAACTTATCTCACTTAAGCATGGAGAACAATGTAAGAATTTCCTAGTAGATAAAATAAAACAAAATTAAGTTTTAAAAATTAAGAAGAAAATAAAGATGCCAATCCCAGAGATCAATTGGAATAATTGACTTAATACTTGACTTAACAAAGAAGTTTGTTAAAGTTTTGAATAAAATCAAGACAAGGGCCAATAATCATTTGAATAGATTAAAGAATAAAATTATTTTCCACAAAAGGAAAAAATACAAAGTTGGCTTATTATGGATAGTTCTTTGTAGAATTGTTGACATCTGGACTGGAAAAATATTGTATGGTGGATTTGCTTGTATCTAAAAGTTGATATATAGAACAATGATTTTTATTTTTTTAAGTAATATCATTATTTTAGCGATCTATTGGATTTTTTTGCTTGAGATCTGGATTAGAAAAAGAACACTGGTTATTGGACTTGCTACAGTTAAGAATCAACTTGGGAGATAAAGAGGTTTGTTAATCAAGAGAAAGCAACCAGATACAGTGAAATAGTTTATACTTATTGTGATGAGAATGGGAAGTTGCTTTCTCAGTTTTTTTCTTTTTTCTATTTTTTCTTTTCTTTCTTTTCCTTTCCTTTCCTTTCCTTTTTTTTTTTTTTTGCTTTTCTACTTTTTACTTTTTCTTTTCTTTTTTGACTTTCTCTTATCTTTTAATGTTGTAGTTTAAACTTTTCATAAAAATTACTGAAAAAAACCAAACCTGAAATCTTGGAAATCATAGGAGTGTTTTTCTAAAGTACTTTGATTAAAACACTTCTAAAGCATATATGAAAGCTAGGAAAGTCTGCTGTCTTAAAATTTGACTTTTTAAAATTTGATATACTTCTCTTATAGGAAACATTTTATTTACTGCAGTATTTATCATTTCTATTTTCATTATTATCACACAACTGTAAAAATTAAAATATTCTTAGGTGTAATAGCATACCGCAGTTTCATCTATAAAAAGAAATATTCCTATAAGCCTTGTTTGAGAAAATGCCCATTACTTGCATAGTTTTAAACTGCATAAATGTACTTAAATAATACACCGTAAGAGTTATTTTTACTGCAATAACCTATCTAAAAATTATAAAATTGCAGTCAAAGAAGAAGCATAAGTATTAAGCTAAAAAAATAATACTACTACCTGACTAAGAACTATTTTTCAGAAGCAATATGCTGGCTGGAAATTTGTATATATTCCATTCAATGACTTTAACTACTGTAGAGATTTGAGAATTAAAACTGATCATGTGTCAAATCTTCATTTATAATTCAAACAAATTTGTCTTCTGTAGCTGAAATATCTTTGCCCTCTAATAGTTCTAATAGAGTCAATGGCACTTCAGAAGCTCCTTAAGCACTGAAAAGTTTCAGTTCACTTCATGCAGGATGAAGGCTTCTAGCTTTGAATTTTAAACTCTTTACTCTGCTTTCAACAAATTAATTTATTTGAATTCCTGATTAATAATAAAAGGCCATGCCATCAGCATTCAGAACTCCATCCGGGAATGTCATGGCTCAAAGGACAGAAATCTGCTCAGCGTTAAAAGAGAACCCAACTGAATTTGTGGCGTCTCAGTCTATGAATGTGTAAGCACTTCATCTGTTTGTTATGAAACAATGTATTGGGAGACTACGTATGTTGCAGACCAAGAGCAGAACAAGCAGCCAGTATGATGATAAGGGGGAAACCATCAAGTCAGACAGATTTTATTTTTGTCTGACCATAAATACAAATGTATCACAGAAGTGTGCTCTTCTAGCATCTCTTGGGTTTTAAAAATGGGATTTTGCTAATTCCATTTCAAGTATTTAAGTTAACACTGCTACAGAATTATTAGTGCAAGTGACTGTTGCAAAGCAAAAGATAATTGAATGGCATCCTATTAGTGTTTCTTTAAATGAATTTATTTCCCTGTGTTTAGTTCAGCTTCTATGCACATAGAACACAAGAAGAATACTAACTTGAATAAACAGCATTATTAAACTTTTCCTTCTTAGCAACATGGCATGACAAGAACAAAAATGGCTACATACAAACAAACTGAAATAAAAAATCACAGAACCTCTTAGATAAGTTACACCGTGGTTGAAAGCCAGGGCATATCAAAGTGGCAATATTTTAGCTAACCACAATAATACAGTGCTAAAACAGAATGAAAGAATTCCAAACAAAAAAAGAAAAAAGAAATCTTACTGGAAAAAAAATACTATAGTTCATCCAGAGGAACCACAGAACTGCTGTTATACAAGCTTTAGACTCTTACTTCATTGTTGATTATGTAGTTCCGGTAATTACTAAATTCCTACTAAAGTTAAGAACACCAGCTGTGTATCAGCTCAAGGGCATGACTTTTCCTTCCTCACCAACATGAATTGGAAATGCTCAATGCAGAATAGTGTCCTCAACCCTCATAAATAGTTTAAAAGGTAATCATGGTTGATAATATAGACGCTGTGATAATCAACAAGACCAGACAAGGTCCAGGTGCCTCCACAAGTAAGCCACGATAACAACCAATACAGTTTTCAGTCTAGATCTGAATCCCATGTGTAAGAGATTTAGACAACTTCTTTAAACAGAGTTCTCCATAACTGCTCCATAATACCACCTCTTCTGCCTTCCTAGAAAGGAAGGCTTAGAGACATGGTAGTAATTATGAAGATGGCCAGGTCAAATGATCAAGTCTAGCACTACCCCGCCTCCAGGATATGTTCACTACTTTGTACACTTACCTTCTTATTCCTACTCTGAACATGGAAGCTGGAGTGGCCAAAGCCTTATCTATAAGTAGTATAACTCATCGCTCATGACTGAGATTAATATTAAGCAGAAGCTGAGCTACTATAACGTATGTTATTGCTAATTAATGAAAATGGTTCACGAGAAAATTCAGTGGTATTAAAAAATGGAGATCAAAATGTATCTTTCTCTTTCCTTCCAGAGGTCATCTATTAATGTGACAATAGCATATCCTATCTCATTTTCAACCCTCATTGAAGGATTGATACATGGACACCTGTGGCTAAATACATCACTTTAAAAACACTTTGCCACAAAAAAGGCTAATTATGACATGTGCTGGTTGTGCTAGTTGGAGTAATCTGGATCCAGAGAGAGTTTCTGGAGAAATGAGAAATTGTTATTTCCTTTAAAGAAGGTGGCACCAATTACACACACACCTTTAGGCTATGTTTGACTTACAATCATTCATTTAGTAACCATTCAAAGTACAGCGGCACTAAAAATAGGGACTTATGACCAGTTTTCACACTTACAACCATTGCAGCATCCCTGTGGTGATGCAATCAAAATTCAGGCGCTTGGCAACTGGCGCTTATTTATGATGGTTGCTGTGTTAGGTCGCCTTTTGCGACCTTTGGACAAGCAAAATTAATGGGGATGCACAGATGCACTTAACAATCATGTTACTAACTTAATTGCAATGATTCAATTAGCAACTGTGGCAAGAAAGGTAATAAAATGGGGCAAAACTCACTTAACCATTGTTTCACCTAGCAACAGAATTTTTGCTCAATTGTGGTCAAAAGCCGAGGATTCAATCTTTTTCAGTTAGTATGAATAAGCCAAAATGGGAAGGGTCAAGAGACCATGTAATAGGAGAGATAACCGCATGCACCCTATCTCCATTCTCAGACAAAACTAACTGATCCCATAAGTAGATCAGATGATGCAACACATACTTCAGTATATAGGTGCAAGAAAAGTACCACTGACATTAATATCAATTTTTTGTCAGCAGGTATTTTAAGAGTTTCAGCATTCAGATTTTCTCAACTAATGATAGTGAGCCTTTAATTTTCCTATAAAAGTGTTATTAGTTATCTGATGATGCTATGTAGGCTACAATATAATAAAGGCTGCCAGATAGGCATATCTCTCTGCATTAATGTTTATGGAGTTATATGGCAAAACCTATGTTGTATATGATAAATCCCATGCTGGTCTTGTGCTCTAGTCACTGTCCTACTTTACAACACTGTTCTGAGCACCTCAGAATGAAGCCAGGCTCCACATAAATATACCGGGCTACTGAAAAATTGATCTGAAATGCTCTTTTTATTTTCCAATTCAACAGATTATGGAGGCCTTGTTAACTCTGGATTTCCTCAAAGGATTCAAGAACCTATCTGATTATTTTATTCCCTGGAGCAGATCATCTTAATGGGTCTCCCACTCTGGTAGAAGGGGAATGATGGAGTGCTTTCAAGCCTTACCCTGCTATCTTAGAATAACTCTGGTCCCTCCTTCCCCATCCAAATCTTCTTATATTTTGAAGAAAACACTAAATTGAAGGTATGTTTTGCCCGAAGGCAGATCTGGGACTGTCACAAAATTCTAAACTTAAATTCTTTATACCAGAGAACAGTGTATTGATTTCACCAACTTAGTTTACATAATATGTATTTAAAATGAAATATAGTTAAAATGGCTAACCAGGTAGATATGCAGTGCTGCTAAAACTGGGGAGGGGGGGGAATACAGAAGGTTCACATATTCTTCTTCACATGAGTGGCTTCATTCTGGTTAGCATAAACAACCAGTGCAAACAAACTAAAAATACCCACATTCAGGTGGATTATATCTTATCTGTCAATCAGAGGAAACACAATGGTACTTGGTTCTTCTGTACTACATATCGAAATATAAACATAGTTCAAAAAAAACTATGGCTGAGATGGATCTTTAAGAATGCTTTGAACTTTCTTAAGGCAGTGGGAGCTATAAAGCTCTTCCAGAGGGCAACCAATAATCTTCTGGGCAATGATATTAACCCTCTGGAGTGCTGTTCTATCTGCCACTGTGCAATTGGCAAACCATACAGAGTGCAGTAATTTAAGATACTCCCTATGGTGCAGTGGTAGAAGATCACCAGCAGTTTTTCATTCAGTTGTTGTTTTCTGAGAAGTCTCAGGTAGTATAATCTCTGCTGGGCCCTTTTGACCAGTGCTGCAATGTGAGCACCCCAGGTCAGGTCCTCTTTTATGGTAACACCATTAAAGATTTTCTGAAACTTAAAACTGTCCACTTGCTCCACTCAGTCTCCACTGATAAGCAAGTGTTGGATGTCTGATCTGTTCATTCTATAGTCCACTATAAGCTTGGTCTTATTGGTGTTGAGGACCAAGTTATTGTCTCCATACCACGAAAGCAACTGGTCCACCTCATAATAATAAGATATATAAATAAAGCAGGACAATTGTATCTATATAGTTGTCTGGCCAAACTGGGACAGAGATACAGCAGCTTCAAGGAAGATTTTAAAAGACATTAATCTCATATATCAGACTTGTTGACTAAACCCACCCTGGCCCAATACCTTGTCATCTTTTGTGTTCACGTCAACTTTTTTTGATCGGATGGCTTTGGTTACATGGTCAATGTTATTTTCTCTGCAATAGTCAAATATGTTCTTATCTTCTTCCCTAGGAAGAAATAAAAAAGGGGTATATTTCCTGTTACCAAGCAAGAAATGCAAACTACACAAACATGAGAAGCTAGCTTTTTCATCAGTTCAATCATTTTATCATTACTGATTATTTTAAACTTTCAGTGTTTTTGACAAATATTGTAGACATCCTGTATCAGAACATTTCAATAATATACTGCAAACTAACCCTCAAAGAACTTTAAGCTATAAATCAGTTTCATTTCGGAAAAAAAACCATTATGCTTTTCTCATAATAATTCAAATTTTAAAACAAAAAAATCAATTAATGTAGTTATTTGGGAAATCTATTCACCATCTTTCAAATGTGATGCCCACATATCTAATATAAACCTTCTCCTCACCACTCCTCTCTTAGCAAATATAGGTTCTTAGCATGAGGGAAGCAACTACCTTACCTTAGGGACTGCAATCAAAACAAACAAACAAACAAATAAAAAGTTAAATTCTCTGTCCACAGTCCTATTTAGCAAACATTTACTTCACATTCTCGGCCTGAACGCTACTATATCTTTTGCCAAACAGTGGATTATTTATCTCTGAAGGATTTCAAATACTTGGCATCTACTGGAGAAAAACCTTAAGGCATGAGATGAAAAAAGAAAAAAGCAATGTAACTGAAACTATATTAACACAGTTGTCCTTACCAACTGTCTACCATGTTTATATACTGGTTCAACTCTCTGCAAAAGATCCCTCAACTTCATCCAATCATGACATTTTGGGTCCTCTCTTCTCAATGTGTTCACTCCTTCTTTAGTGATCTAATCTTCATTGATTTTTCTCTCACCTTAGTTTATGTCTTTTGTACTAATTAAACATTTTGTATTTAATTCCCATCTGTACATTCTTAATATTACGATAAGTCTTCTTGTTTTGCTATACATAATTAAGTACCTTATTTCCCACTGCATTCACTTTCACAAAATGGACATCATTCATTTTCCTTCTTTTGTTCAAATGTCTCAATTTCCCCATCTTTAATGAACATCCTATCAGGATACAGATTTTTTTTCTATTTCCTCCACTAACTTGGAATAACCTGGTATAATTCATTTCTTGACAAACACTCACTCAGGTAACATGCAATGTATCCAATATGTCAGCAAATGTTAGTTCTCATTTAACAATACAGTATAATTTGCAGAAATATAGAAACTTCCATGTCATAATTAATTTGTAATGCCACTATGATCATAACAAGGTTACCTAACTTAGTTTGGGTAAAATAATATATATAAACTATGATTGTAAGTAAGTGTGCGTCACTTTAACTGCAAAGCATGTAATTTTGGGTGCGGCTGTAAAACCGCCATAAGAGGGAGCAAGAGAACTTGATTGATTACTGTATTGCTGGCTTACTGAATTGATTGCTGACAATGATGGATTGATGTTTCCCTGCTGCTGCTTTTGCTGAAGGAAGAAAGGAGGTTTGAACTTCTTCATATCTCTACTGTGAGAAGATTTATCACTGGACTGATATTTGTAAGTTTTTTTCGACACTGGAATTTGCAACTGAATAATCCCCGGATGGACTGAAATAGTGAATGATTTATGGACTGTTTTGACTATGCTAAAACTCTTACTGGAATAAACTATTTAACTAGCACAGTGTATCTGTTTTACTGAGTGTAAGCTACAAAAACGTTTATCTCAAATATTTTGCCTGCCTGCCTGACTGCCGTGCAGATTCTGCTAGGGCAGGTGTGGGCAAACTACGGCCCGCGGGCCACATCCGGCCCGTTGGTCATTTTAATACGGCCCGGCTCTGAAAAAAAAATTGGGGCCCACCAAGAGACCCCGCGCCAAGAAATCGCACATACAACATGGAGCTGGGCAGCTGCTTCCCTGGTAGCGGGGCCAAGGCCACTGCCCGGGGAACGCCCACTGCTTTCCCTCGCCAAGGCTAGGCGGTGGTGTGTTGCCCTGCGCTGCATGGCCCCTGCCTGGCAGCGCGCTTCTCGGCTGGTCTCCTCCTCCTCGGCCATACAGAACAAACAGGCAGAGAAGGAGGAGACCAGCCGGCTGGTTGGGGGAAGCTTTCTGCGCCAAAAGAGGCAGCTACTAATCTCCGGCTTTGCTCTGCTTCTCCAATGGTCCGACACTATTGTTCTTCTTGTGCTGCAAAAGAGGCGGCTAATGATCTCTGGCTCCGTTCTGCGTCTCCAACATCCAGCGCCACCCTGTTCTGTGTCAGGCCCAGCAAGTCCGAGCAGCCAGCGCACAGAACAGGGCGGTGCCGGATGTTGGAGAAGCAGAGCGGAGCCGGAGATCATTAGCTGCCTCTTTCGCAGCACAAGAAACCTCCCCCAACTGGCCAGCTGCTCTCCTCCTTCTCTGCCTCTCCCCTCTTGCTCCTCACAGTTGCCCTGAGCTGGTGCGATTCTTTACTTGGGCAGTCAGACGCCCGCAGTAGCACCCGCAGCAGCAACAGGCAGTTCCCCCGGGCTCCGCTCAGGTGTCTGGCTGGGGCTGTCAGGAGTTGCTACCGCCAGCGCAGCTCCGCGCGGCTCCAGTCCCGCATTGCCTTGGGAAGAGAAAGGCAAAACCAGGAGCCGCTGAGCCTGAGCCTCCGGTGCCACTGCTGCCTTTGCAAAGCACCGCTGCAGCTCTTCCTTTTTGCCTTTCCCTTCCAGAGGCAATGCGGGACTGGAGCTGCGCGGAGCCGCACCGGCAGTAGCAACTCCTGAGGGGGCCTCCAAGGGAGGGGAAGGAGGAGAAGAAGTGGGGGAAAGGGGGGTGCGATTCCCAAAAAATCTTGTGCTGACCCGGCCCGTCTGTCAAATTTTAAAAGTCAATGCGGGCCCCGAGCCAAAAAGTTTGCCCGCCCCTGTGCTAGGGTGCATCCCTAACAGATCATTCCATACTTTTATTCATAAATTATTAAATAGCAAATGGGACTTCATACATCCTTATCTTATGCCTTACTTAAAGTCTAACTATATGCTTCTACTGTATACTGCTCTTAATATATTCAGCAACCAACCTAACTTTTGTTTGCATAAAACATAACTCAAAATAATAATGCACTTTTTAAAAAGCTAGTAAGCTTTCAATAACACTTTCTCAAGTTTGTATGTTTGTTTATGACCTGCTGATGAGCAACAATCTGATCTGCACACCTCTGCCTCACATGGACCTCACATTTTATTTCCCAAATTTTGCTCAGTATCATCCACTATATTCCTTCAGTCAGGATTCTGTCAAACAAAATTTTAGAAATACACACCCTAGCAAAACGTGCAATGGCAGTCTAGCAGGCAGGCAAATTATGTGAGATAAACGTTGTTGTAGTTTATACTCAGTAAGACAGATACACTGTGCCAGTTAAATAGTTTTTTATTCCAGCAAGAGTTATAGCATAGTCAAAACAGTCCATATGTCATAAACTAGTTCAGTCCATCCAGGGGTTAATTAGTTGCAAAGTCCAGTGTTGAAAATAGAGGTCAGTAAACTTGCAAATAATCAGTCCAGCAATATATCTCTTTTGCAGTCAGAGATATGAAGAAAATCAAACCCCTTTTCTTCGTTTCAGCAACAGCAGGGACAACACACAGTTATCACCATCAATCCAACATTTTCAGATATCCAGTAAAAACCAGCAACAGTGAGCTCTCTTGCTCACTCTTCTGGTGATTTTACAACCGCACCCAAAATACATGTTTTAAAAGTTAAAGTGATACACACACTTAAACTCACTAACATAGTTTACATATTATTTTTACCCAAACTAAGTTAGGTAACTAATGTTATCCCTAACATTCTCCCCTTTTGGGTAATATAATAATATATATATATCTTTACAATTTCAACCCATCGTTTTCACAATTTTCTTTGTGCTTGACTGCACCTTGGGCTTTTGTAAATCCATCAGCAATGTTTTCTTCAGTCATGCAATATTCCAATTTTATTAAACCATTTTTTACAGATTGTCTTACATTCAAATATCTAAGGTCAGTATGTTTAGATCAAGTTTTTACAGCAATATTTGTAGCCAACCGAATGGCTGCTTGATTGTCCTCATAAACTACAATGGCATCTTTAACAGTTACTCCCTTATCTAATAATAACTGTTTATACAGAATTAAATCAGTATATAATAAACATGGACATGAAAATTCTGCTTCCATTGTGGACATACTTATGTGTTGCTGTCTAATTGACCTCCAACCAATTTGTGTTAGTATAGCCATGCCTGAAGTTGATTTTCTAGTTTTTATATCTGTTGCAAAACTTGCATCAGCATATGCACTTAAAATCAAATAATCTTTTGGCTCTAAATACAATGCATAGTGCCTTGTCTTTTTAAGATACCTTAATATACGCTTTAGCGCTTGCCAGTGTCTTTCATTGGGTTCAGCATTGAATCTTGACAATTGATTAATGCTAGAGGCCTTGACCAATTACTTATATATGATAAACTACCTATTAATGATTGATAAATAGTCTTATCAAATTTTGAACTTTGAGCATCAGTATGACAAAATTCCTGGCTCACTGGAGTTTGTGCCGGATTACAAAAGTTCCATTTTATACATTTTTAGCAATTGGTAAATTTTATCTTCTTGTGATATCTTATAGCCACTATTGGTTTTGTTTATTGTCAATCCTAGATATTGTCTTATTTCTCCTAATTGCTTTAATTTTATCCTCTTACTTAATAATGATATTATTTCAGTTGCTTCATTATTAGTCTTAATAATTAAAGCAATGTCATCTGTAAACAACAAAAATGACACCATTCCATTTGTCTCTCTTTTAAATAAACATGGATCAGCTAAACCTGCTTTAAATCCTATATTGTTTAACTCTTACAATATATTGGTTCCATTCATAACCAGATTGTTTTAATCCATAGACACTTTTATTCAGTTTCCAACAGTCATTATTATTTTTATCATCCTTTATACCTACTGGTTTTCTTAAATATATAGTGTGCTGCAATGGTGCATGCAGATAGGCAGTTTCTACATCTAAATTATTTATAATATAATTCTTCTTAGCTGCCCACACTAAAGCTGCTCTCAAGGTTGTTGCCTTTAAATTTGGTGCAAATACTTCATCATAATCACATCCAGTTTGATTAAATCCTTGAGCTACCAACCTAGCCTTATGGGTAACAGTCCCATTTTTACCTGTTTTTAACTTAAATATCCATTTGCAGCCAATGGACTTTTCACCTGGAGGTAATTTGGCATTTTCATAAACTTTCATTTCCTTTAATGAATTTAGTTCCTTCTCCATTGCTCTATGCCAATTTTCCTGTTTCTTTGCAGGATATATTCCAAGTTCTTCAACAGTAGTTGGAACTTTACTAACTTGGCAAACTACACTTGCTTGGTACCTGTCAGGTGGTCTGCTTACATGTGTAGAACGTCGAGGTATTACAGGGCTTACAGGTGGACTTTCATGTTCTACCTGTTCCTGATTATCTATTTCTTCCTGTTCTGGTATTTCTTCCTGTTCTGGTCCTATATGCTCTTCCTGTACTTCCTCTTTAATTGTACTCTTCTTATTACTGATTTGTTCTTTTGGTCTTTTGTAGGTTTCTATAATTACTTCCTTACTTGAATCTTGTTCCAGTTTTTCCCATCCTACGTGTTCTAGGAATTTGGCACTAGCACTACAGTAAACTCTAGATGTATCTTTTTCCCAGAATCTGTATGATTTGTGATTAGATTCATAACCTACAAATAATAACTTTTTAGCCCTATGTTGCCCCTTATTTCTCAGTTGTGTAGGAATATGCACCCATGCTGGTGCTCCAAATGTGTGCATATAGCTTAGGTCAGGTTTTCTACCATGCCACCGTGTGAATGGGAATTCACCTGTTGTTGAGTTAACATTATTCAATATATGATTACCACACATTATTGCTTCTCCCCACAAAGTTTCAGGTAATCCTGAATCTGACAGCATAGTACGAGCCATTGCTTGAATTGTTTGGCCTCGTCTTTCTATAAAGGCATTATGTTGTGGCCTATATGGTGCAGACTTTTTATGTTCAACACCTGCCATCTTCAGTTTATTTTGGAATTTATTGTTTATAAATTCCGTACCATTATCAGTGATAAGAGTTACTAATTTCCTTTTAGTTTTTCTTTCTGCGAATTTAAGCCAATTAAAGAAATTTTGATATGTTTTCATTTTGCTTTTCATTAGATAACAGAAACCATATCTGGAATAATGGTCCATTATACTTAGTATATAACGAGCACCTCCCACACTTGGTTTTTTAGGACCTATAATATCAGCAAATACGACCTCTAAAGGGTCCTTTGTTTTAAATCCATTAACTCTTTTTGCTGGCATTTGCTTGCTTTTTTCTTGACTACAAGAATTGCAGTGCAAATACTTACTGCAAGGTTTCAGTTTTATACCCTTAGATAGTTCTACCGTTTGTTTAAGCATTTTAAAATTTATATGCCCCAAACGTCTGTGTAACAAATGTATGCACTCATCATGAGGTTTAACATTTTTATAAACTGTGTTAGCTACCTCTGAATGATTATCATTTAATACATATAATTCACCTTTTAAAGTTGCAGTCACTTTTTTACCTTCTTTTTCAATTATGCAACTGTCTCCCCTAAAGGTAATTACATAACCTAGTTTAACCAAAACTCTAACCGAAAGCAAATTAAACTTAAGTTGTGGTACATATAACATTTTTACATTTTCTCTTATGCAAGAACAATATGATATACCTTCACCTTTAGCTTTCAGTTTCCATCCATTAGCTAACGATATCTGTTGTGAACTTGTGGACATCTTAATAAATCTTTTCTTATCTTTCATTATGCAGTGCGATGCTCCACTATCTACAACCCATAAATTATTATTCACAGTTTCATTGCTATACGTGGCTAACTCTAAGCATTTTTCATCCTTTTGATGCCTTTTATCTTTCTGGCTGGCATTTTGGCTTTTTCCTTTCTTGCATAATCTTGCCAAATGTCCTTTTCCTCCACAATTAAAACATTTTCTAATTGTATAGGCTGACGAAGATATTTTCTCTTCTTCACATTGTGGTTGTTCTCTTCTGAGTTGATCCCTTTCAAGCCTTCTCCTGGCTTCTTCAATTAATTTGCCAGTTAGTTAAAGTGAGGTTATCTTTTGGCAGAACCTCAAGTGAAGTTACGTAGTCATCGTAGCTATTATCTGAAGAAGTTAAAATTATATAAACTTGGTGTAGTTCTGTGAAGATAAGTTCTTTTTCATGCAGTTCCTGAAAAATTCTCTTCATTGTATTTATATGACTCAACATATCTCCATTCTTTTGAAGATGCGTTCTGAACAGTTTCCGTGTAAGATTTATATGTGCTCCTACATTGTCTCGAACATAAATCTTCTTTAAATTCTCCCAACATTTCGCAGCTGTTTCTTCTCCTCGTATATGTACAAGCTGCTCATCAAAGAGTGTCAGTCTTATTATACAGAGAGCTTGCTCATTCTTCAGTTTACATTCTTGTATTTTCTGGGCATCATCCTCATCCTCCGGATCCCAAGCATCTACTTCTGGTGGGTTTTGAATTATACTCCACAAACCTTCTCTGCATTTCATAGACCATGAAACATAGTTTGTTCCATCCAGTTTGGATATTTGAGACAAACTTTGTAAATTGACTTGTGCCATCTTTTATCTGGATATTAAAACTATAATTAATAAAAACACAGCTGTCTGTTTGCAGTATTGTGTAACTACACAAACTCTCACTTTAATCTAAGCCTGTTATATCCTGGTTAGTCTGACTGTGCACCTGGGCCCATAACCAGTGTTAGGGATACACACCCTAGTAGAATGTGCAACGGCAGTCTAGCAGGCAGGCAAATGATATGAGATAAACGTTGTTGTAGTTTACACTCAGTAAGACAGATACACTGTGCCAGTTAAATAGTTTTTTTTTTTTTGAAACAAATTTTTATTAATTTTAAAGATAAAACAACACATCATTAACCATTAAATACATAAACACATAAAACCTCTTAACATTGTAAATCCTTACAAGTCAAACAAAACATTATTTTTATACAGCATAATTCCAATTTATCCCATCTCCATATGGACACACAAATATCTTTCAGCAAATTTCTCATTATTTCTCTTTACTCCTATTCAATTTCATTTCTCTTCCATATTTATCCATTTTATAGTCATCATATTCTTTTCTTTCTGGCTTGTTTAAATTATTCTCATCTAACATTCCTCCAAGGTTTTATTGATTCTTTTTTCCTTTTTTTTATAAAAAACAAATTTTGTTAGTTTTACCATAAACACAATACACAAACATACAAACACAAAACATAAACAAAACTAAAAGATCTTTTCTGAAGGTTGTCTGTTCCCGGGTTAAAACTCTTCACACAGACACAAATTCAAACATCATATTCAACCCATATCTCCTTCCATATCTTATTATCATTTTCTTTTTTATATATATATATAAAAACCATTTTTATCAGTTTTATAAAAACAATGCACAAAGAATCAAGGCATAGCAGCTTATAAATTCTTTTCTAAGAAAAAATAATAATAAAAGATCAATAAGGCATAACATTTCCAGATAATAATATCAATATTTCATATAATATTAACTTCATATCTTGTCCCTACTTCTCCTTTCCATCCAAATTATTTATTAATTAAAATTTTATTGCCTTTTATCAATATACAAAATCCAAAAAAAAAAAGCATATATATCCTTCCATATCTTATTACCATTTTCAACAACATTCTTTGTCTGTTCTATTTCCAATTATCCATTCATCTTTTTTTTTCTTTTACTATACTTCTCCTGTACACCAATTGGAGTAACATCTATAACTCATTACCCTAACTTAGAAATACTACATATAGCAATCTTTCTTGGGATTCTGTTTAAAAGATTCTAAAATTACATAATAAATTTTATATTCTAAATATACATATAAAAACACACTCTTATATACCCTCCAGAATCCCTCTTTTAATCTAAATTAAATTCACCCATTGTCTCTAAATAAACTTTTTTTCTTTAGGTCTTGCTTCCCCCCATTAAGGCTTCTCCTCCCCCCCTTTCTCTCTTGCTTATTCTTCTCCTTGCCCTTTCTACCCCTTTGCTTTTTCCCTTCGCTTTTCTTACTCCTTTTCCTTTGCTTTCTAACCTTGCCTCCACCTTTTCGCTCATTTTTCTCTCTTTTGGTTGTTTTTATAATTCTTAAAATCCCCCTTTTCTTATCCTTTTTCTCCTCCTCTCCGGAAGGGACCCATTGTTCATCAAAGATGGCTTCTTCTTCCTCTTGTTCCTTGTCCCAGTCCTTCTGCTGCGTAATCAACTTTTCAACAGAACATAACGCCATTTCTAAGAATTGAAACAAAGCGCCCAAAGTATCTTCTTTTTTATATTTTTGATATTCAATCTCTAGTTCATCCACAAACGATGCCATTATAAAAAGGGAAACTTTTTCCAAAACAACCACAAGTATTTTTAATCAAAGACAATCAAAAGCAATTAAAAAAAAAAAGTTCCAAAAGTTAATACTTTTCTTCCTTCTTCTCTTTCTCTTTCTGGATTAATTTTTATTCAAAGAGGTCCAATTACCATATATCTTCCTTTGGGATCCACAAAGACGTTCTAGACAATCTCCTCCTTTTTCAGCTTCTGCTCCAATTTTTTTTTCTCCCTTCCCACTTGCAATGACAATTTTAAATAATCAGAAATCCATACCTCCAGCAAAGATTTTCCAATTTCTTAAATTTTTCAATGTCCAAAAATCCCTTTATCTCTTAGCTTCAACTTTCAAAGCAATCCACTTTCAATGTCTAATATATCCAAATATTTCTGCTATTTCCGTGGGGTGGGAGAGTAAAAAAAAAAAAAGTTCCCTTTAACAGCTTCTCCGCCGCTTTTCGCTCTTCTTAGGGATACAATGTATCCTCCAGCAATTCAAGCAGCTCAATTCCAGGCAATTTAAAAGGTGTTACTTGACCCGGCTCAGACAGAACTTTCACTCTTCACACTTCCTCCAGCACAGTTCTTACCCGGTTGCTGGCTTCTTCGTGGCGGCCATTGCTGACCGCCGCTCCACCGCCTTGGGAAAAAGGGGTTTTCCCGGAGAAGGGGGGGTCTGCGACACCCCCACCTCCCTATCCGACTCCCCTCTCTCTTCAGCTGTCCCTACAGGGCAGCCATATCCCCCTGACCCATCTGGATCGGGGGTACCTCGACGGCTAGCACAGCAGGAATCGCGAGCTGTCGCGAATTCCTGCTGCCCCGAAGCCACGCGAAACCGGAAGTCCCCCCAGTTAAATAGTTTTTTATTCCAGCAAGAGTTATAGCATAGTCAAAACAGTCCATATGTCATAAACTAGTTCAGTTCATCCGGGGATTAATCAGTTGCAAAGTCCAGTGTCGAAAAAGAGGTCAGTAAACTTACAAATAATCAGTCCAGCAATATATCTCTTTTGCAGTCAGAGATATGAAGAAAATCAAACCCCTTTTCTTCGTTTCAGCAACAGCAGGGAAAACACACAGTTATCACCATCAATCCAACATTTTCAGATATCCAGTAAAAGCCAGCTAACAGTGAGCTCTCTTGCTCCCTCTTATGGTGATTTTACAACCGCACCCAAAATTCATGTTTTAATAGTTAAAGTGATACACACACTTAAACTCACTAACATAGTTTATATATTATTTTTACCCAAACTAAGTTAGGTAACCAATGTTATCCCTAACAACTATCTTCTTCACAATCATTTTCTTCTTTCTACACAAGTTATACAATACCTTTTTCTTATCCTTATTTATTGTACCATTCTTCATTTTTTATCATTTTTCTATCATTTTTCACTTCATCATTCCACCAAGCATATTTTTGTACTTTCCATCAGCATAACTTCACACCATTGTGTGGCATGTTGTAACATCATTCTCTTTACTCTTTCCCAAGCATCTTCTACATCTTTCTTTTGTCAATTGCCATACATTTTTTTTGTGAGATTCTTATCCATAAAGGATTCATACTTTTTATTCCTGCAAATATTCTACTTCAACTCTCATTTATTTCATATTTCCTTTCTCTCATGTCCTTTCCTAATCAAGAAAACTCTTAATGCTATCAAATGGTTTGTTACACATTCTGAATCTCTCCTCTCTCTTGTATGTTT
Organism: Hydrophis major; assembly: GCA_033807585.1. Taxonomy (NCBI): domain Eukaryota; kingdom Metazoa; phylum Chordata; class Lepidosauria; order Squamata; family Elapidae; genus Hydrophis; species Hydrophis major. The sequence goes on from CM066330.1 coordinate 133,553,389, forward strand.
CACTAATGATATTATTTCATTACTTTAAACAATTAGATCTGTTTATTCATTCCTTTGTTGTGAGTGCGCGCACGTATGTGTTGTTTATGTATGAATTAATAAACCTATATTTAAAGCATATATCAACAAAATATTCACTGTGGTTGTTCCTACTCAAGTCTTTGAACGGCATAGTTACTTTTCTGCACTCTCTCATTCTCATCTATCCATTTGTGCCACCTAACTGAGTAGCATTCATGTTAGATTGCTCATTCAGAATGTTTAATTCCCCCCCTCCCTGGAATCATCTATGATTTTTTTTCACAATCATCATTCACAGGGGCGCAGCATGTAAACCATGTAATGATCAATCTATGTACATACAATTATCTAGATAATATTAATTGAAACAATATGACATATAATTTTATCCTTTTTATCCACAGTTAACTCTATGTTTTTATTATTCTGAATACATTCATTAGCTGAATTCTACAAGCTCTTTCAGATTCATTACAACTTTCCCATTAGTTTAATAGGCAACAATATACTGGTTTTTATTTCATTTGTTCATTCATGCTCTTAACCATTTATTCCTCTTACATTCAAAGTTCCAATGTTTTATATGGCATAGTTATCACTAGATGAGGCGGAGTTTGCCCTTTGCTATTGGTAGATTTCAGCAAACTACCAACATGGTTTTGGTAGATTTCAGCTTTCATTTAACACTTTTCAGAAAGATCAGAAGATGTAGAATATATTATTGGTCTTAATCATACAAATGCCATATGCAACATTCCTTACTAGCAATAAGGTTAATATCAGTTTTGCACATTGTGGCTAGCATGTCTTAGGGATGTAGAATTTTCAACGGTGCCAGAGAGGGATGAAATGCTAAGACAATGATAATTGGTTTATTAATAGTAGCCACTTATAAAACAGTTATTTGGTGGTGATAGAGATTTACTGTAGTTGAGTTATAAGATCTGTTTATTGTACATTCAGTTACATTACATTATAATCTGTTTTCAAACTTTTGTTCTAGGCCAGTTTAAGATTATACAATAAATTACAGGAGGGGATTAAAGACCTAGAAAGTAGATTACAAAAGAAACACAAGATGAAAAAATGAGGAGAGAGATGTTTCTTACTAGGCATAAATTGAACATTATAAATCAGGATGAGAGAGTTAAAGAGGTGAAAAGGGCAAAACAGAATTTTTTCGAACATGCACACCAGGGAGCTGGTTAGCCCATAAATTAAGATAAGAAAGAGTAAGAAGGTTGATACAAGAATTGGAGGAGGAGGATGGAAAATTAGAATATCGAATGACTGAGAAATAGCAAAAATTCACTTAGAGGTCTCAATCTGTCTTCAGTTGAGCTGAATGCTTCGAAAAAATCAGTGCCAACCATTCTGAAACTGGGAAATTTTACATCAGGGTGCCATGTTAAGAATCCTTATTTTGAGTCACTAAGATACAACTATGAGGAAGGTTTCAGTAGAAGAGAACATATGTTGATTTTTGTTCCTTAATTCCATTCTTTTCCAATAATTTTATTAAGGATTATGTTACATAAAACTAATATAAAAACCTAATTAAAAATATTTTAAGAAAATAAATATGTGCAAAAAGAAAAAAAAAAATCCTAAAACAGATAATAGTAAGGAAAAAAAATGCTTTTATCTCCAACAAGTACATCTTTTCTGAATGAAAACCTCAAACGTCTTATCATATGCTGTATTACCTCGGGCATCTTCAGCAAACATCTATTATTATTTTTTAAAGGAAAAAAATATTGTTGAGAGCTGTAGCACTATCCAGTACTGGGAATAATGCACAAATCTTCTTTGTCAGCTTTTCTAGCATGTCAGCTTTGAAACTAAACAGCCAGCTGATAAGATGGCTGTGTTCCATCACTATTTCCTCCTATTTTTCTGAAATCATCTAACTGTTACAGAAAGAATACCATGTGCCACAAACAGGTGGTCTTTCCTGTCTGCTTGTCATTGTGCTACTGAAGCAAGAGATGGAAGCCAAGACACAGTTGCAACAGATACTGTTTATGTCAAGGCCCTCTTACATCTCATAGGGCCCATCCTCTCATAATCTCTAATTATCTCTTCGTTTAATACCCCCATCACTTCTGAGGCTCTCTTGGGTACAGGAAGAGGAAAAGCTCATTAACTGAACCCTTTCTCCTCTCTCCAGCCACCCATAGCTTTTAATTGCTTGGTGTTGTTATTATCTATCAGTGCAACTGGGATCATTTTCATAAGAAAAGGCGGTGTGGGGAGAGAAGCAAGCATGTCTCCCTGAGGTATGCATTGCAGACAAACCTTTGCTTTCTCCATTATTTATGCCAGCTGAGGTTTTATAGGCTGAATAAATCCATAACTCAAGTTTATTCTGAACAGTCTGCTTCCCAAAAGAGGAAGTGATCCCCACTTGCCTGTAGACTTCTGTGCTCTCCTCAGAGAATAACCAGAACCTAATGAGACATGTGTTACCCAATTGCCCACGCATAAAAAAAGCAAACACTACACGCAAGATTAGTAATGCAGGAACCTGTGAAAAACCATGCACACCCCTTCACTCAAAGCAATATACTTTTGTTTTTCTTTCAGTGTAAGAGAATTTAGCTTAGCAATATTCTAGTTCACCTGGGTAAAAGTATCTTCCACACTTGTTAGAAAATGAGAATGCAAATAAAGGTCCTCGCTGTACGTTCCTTGAAGAAAATTATGCCACTGCCACCAGTAAACCATTACTTCATTTGATTTCAAGCTGTACCTCAGTAACTGGAAAATTTAATTTTAATCGATGCTTGGATAATAAATTGCAATTATTGGAAAGCTGATTTTTTCCCCTTGTTTCCCTTACTGACTCTATAATTGATAACAAATGTAAAGTAGTATTTTAAACGTTAGCAAAATCTACTAAATGATACTGATCACATCATTTCTGTTCTCATTTGTTTTTTTAAAGGACAAGCATTCTCTACCTCAGCCCAAGTCACCTCACAGAATTGTTTTGTGGGGGAACTGGAGGAAAAAGGATTATTAGGTAGGTTCACTGCCTTGAGTTATTCATTAAACTCAAACATAAATCATAAAACCATACAGGCAGGGTAAATAAATAAATAAGTAATTTCCTTGCTCTTTTATATGAATACATTTCCACACTCACGGAGCTAGTGAGTTATTTCTTCTTGGTCCTTCCTTTAAAACTTGAAGCAGGCATCTACAATAAGAATACTTTATTGTCAACATTTAAAAGTTGAAACAAAACATCCAAATGTTTACAATCTTTACCAATGCTTGAGAACCTTTAAATCTGGCAGTATCACGAATGAAGTTCAATAGCTCTTTAAAAGACAACAATCTTGATTCCTAAATTCTAATTTACTGTAGAAGTCTTTCTTTTTATCCTTACCTCTTTATTGGAAGAAATTTATACAGCATCTTAGATCACAGTTTAAGCTTCCCAATACTTTGATGTACGGAACTGTTTTTTATTTCAGCATCACTCTCTCTTAAATGCTGTTGTATATCCTTCTTCAATGTCAATGTATGGGTAAATTGCAAATAAAGAAGAGGGAATGTAGAAGCCTAGCCCAACATTCATAGTTTGGGCTTTTTACTTGAGCATTGACTATTATTGAAAGCATTTGATTATCTACAGTACAACACAAGAATGAACAAAATTAAATAAAACAAAAATCAGGATTCTAGTAAAATAAATTAATACCTGCAAAATAAATATTGGTCTTGATAAGACAAATATTTATTTACTAAATTTATATGCTGCCCATTTCATTCTTCTATATGAATAGTCAGTCTCCAAAGTGACTTTTCTATATCTTTTGGAATGAAAAAAAAATTACTTCGCAAAAAGAGGATGGAATAGCTCCTGGAAAGAATATTGTACAGTAGCTTCTGGACAAAATACTGAGAAAGTCCTCTTTCTACCAGATTGGGAAAACACAAATGATGGATCTCTTATCAAAGACCCTGGGGTCTGAGAAACTTCATTTTAGTGAAGACAAACCTAAGTTATTTATAACTTAAAAGTGGTAAAGAAGGTTTTGAGGTATATCTCCAAACAGGTAACATAAAATGTTGAAATTAAGAACTTATATTCCTTATTTCCAATGTATGCAAGAAAGGAATCTGGCTGAAACTTGGGAATCAGTTAAAATTTTGTAATGTCTTTCATATGTTGTTTGTGTTATATATAAAAAACAATTGAGATACCTCTTTCTCTCTGATCTTTCAGGGAACGGACTCATTTTTTATGTGAGTACAAACGTAATGCTAGGAGAAACTCAATGATATCCATTATATAGTTCCATGTTTATTTCTGCAATTTAATAATTAACATTCCTTACAAGAACTTGAGACTGAATAATTTATGAATTACTTATTTAGGGAAAATGTATAAACTATGTAAGGAAAGCTGTTCTTAATTTTTTTAGGACTACAGTACTGTACTATGTGTCCATGTATACTGACCTCTGGTACTTTCTGTCAAAGTTGTTCATTTATCTCTCAGATCAAACAATCAATTCTAGAGCTATCAATCTTTCCATTTCAGTACTAGGCTGGTCTAACCCTAAGAGTTTGCCAGATGGCTGCTTGGATTAATGGGATTAATAACATTCTGATAAATTACATGGCATCAGAGTGAAAAATATGATAGGGACTATCAAGCATGTTTCTTATAAAATAAAACGGGAGATTGAGAGACAGGAATCAGTAACAACAAATTTCCAGACTCAGTTATAGTCATAAGTTGAGAACCATTTGTATTTTACTACAACTAATAAATGACTGGAATGCAAAAGCAGAAGAAATGGAGAAATCTAGAATAAGAGAAACCCAACAGTACAAATCATAGACCAACAGTATTTCACAAAGAGAATCCATTGTTTATTGCTGAAATTTATTTTAAGCAACATTAATACAGACTTGACACATGGTTATCATTGATATGCAACTTTGGAATTAAATCAGCTATATAGTACAGGGGTCACCAACCTTTTGGATCTCAGGGACCACCAAATTCATACTTTTAAATCCCGAGGACCACTAATATGAATTTTTTTTAAAGCTAACATATTTAATATAATTCTTAATGTTAATGTTACATACACACACACACACACACACACACACACACACTTATTTAATTATAACAAAAATGTAAATGCTTAATGATAACAAAATAAAATGTTCTGGGCTGGAAGCCTCCCCCACCTGGCACCTTCCAAAGAGACAGAAGAGCAGGCGGTCAGTGTGTGTGTGTGTGTGTGTGTGTGTCTGAACTGAGGGGCCTCGGGGCAACTGCTGTGGGAGAAGTAGAGGCAGAAAGAGGGCTTTGATCTCCTTGGGGGGCAGCGCCCCTTGGCTGCCACTCCAGGGGCTTCTCAGCAGGCATCTTGGTGATTAATTGGGGGAGGGGAGGGGGAGAAAGTGGGAGCTCCTTTCAGATCCAGGGTGGAGGATTGGGAGGCTCAGATCTGCAGCCGAGGAAAAGCTTGGGGGGGGGCTCTTCCAGCCTCACCTGGAGACAGGCAAGGAAAGGTGTCCCTGGGGGCACTTCGCTCGCTTTAGCACTTCGCTGCCAAACCCAGCCACAGCCAGTGATTATTTGGGGGTGGGGGAGAGAGAAAGTATCTCTCACATTACCAGGGGAGGAAAGCAGATGAAACAAAATGGGCATTGGTTCTTACCTGATACGCCTCTTCTCGTGGAACTGCGTAGAGCATCCAGAGAGTGGGAGGTGCTCCAGTCTTCACTTCTCACAGGCTGAGCTGAAATTGAGGAACGCCCTCCTCCTCCACGTGACTTCTCCATGCGTTCCCCCCAGTTTTATCGAAGACGAGAGGACAAAAACAACCCTCTACTCTTAAGTATTAAACAACATGAACTACAACATTAGAAATCATTGGCAGAAACAGGTTTTCCCCCTTTACAGACGGACCAACAGGGTGGGGCTGGATGCTCTACGCAGTTCCACGAGAAGAGGCGTATCAGGTAAGAACCAACGCCCATTCTCTGTAGAACTGCTGCGAGCATCCAGAGAGTGGGACATACCAAAGCAAGTGTGTCCTACGGGTGGGAGTCCGTCTGGACTGGAACTTCCCCAGGATCTCTCACCACTTGCTGCAAAACTCGCCTGCCAAAAGATGCTTCAGCTGAGGCGTAAACATCAATCTTATAATGTCTTATAAAGGGAGATGGGGAAGTCCAGGTGGCCGCCCGGCAAATATCAAGAATAGACGCCTGAGTAGCCCAGGCTGCCGAGGTAGCTGCACTTCTAGTGGAGTGAGCGGTAACCCCACCGGGAACTGGAATAGCTTGAACTAAATAGGCCTTGGATATGGTAGCCCTAATCCATGTGCCTCCCGTGGACGGAGAAACCTTACAGCCTAGTGTTTTTGGCTGAAATGACAAAAATAGAGACTCTGCGTTCCTGATGGACTGCATACGAGAAATGTAAATACGCAAAGCCCTTCAAACATCAAGGGTGTGCCACTGCCTCTCTTGCTCGCGCAGAGGCTTCGGACAAAAATTAGGCAGGACCAACTCCTGCGCCCTGTGGAACGGTGAATTAATCTTCGGCATAAATGCTGGGTCTGGTCTCAGAACCACCCGATCTGAATGAAAAATGCACAGATCTTTCCTCATGGATAGAGCTGCAATTTCAGATATCCTTCTAGCCGAAGTAATAGCCACCAGAAAAACTGTTTTAAATATAAGAAATTGAAGTGACGCCTCCCTGAGAGGCTCAAAAGGAAATCTAGTCAAGGCCAGGAGAACTTTATTAAGGTCCCATGTTGGGTACCTGTGCACAACTGACGGGCGCAAATTAGAAGCCCCTTTAATAAAAGCCTTGATTCGAGGATGGTGGGAAAGGGGACCGAAAGGACCGCCAGCAACCACCGTTGAGAGCGCCGCTACCTGCCTCCTTAAGGTGTTAGGTGATAAACCTCCATCTAGGCCATCTTGTAAAAAGGCCAGGATCTGTGCAACTGAAGAGAGTGTGGGTCAATGAATGATTTGTGGCACCAGTTACAGAAACTTTTCCAGGTAGCCTCATAAATGCGAGTAGTAGAAGGCCTTCTAGCCGCCAAAATGGTGTTAATGACCTGGGCTGATAAGCCTTCCTCAATCATCCTTTCCCGCTCAACCTCCAAATGGCCAACTGTAGCCACTGTGGCTCTGGATGGAGCAGCGGGCCTTGCAACAGCGAAATCTGATCCAACGGAAACCTCCATGGCGGAGATACTGACAGATTGTGGAGGTCCGCAAACCACGGCCTCCTGGGCCAATAAGATGCCACCATGAGGATCTCTGCTTTCTCGGCTATCAATTTTTGAATCACCCTGGGGATTAATAGAAGCGGAGGGAAGGCGTACAGTAGCCCGGGAGGCCACGGGCAACGCAAGGCATTGTGATTCTCTGCTCCGCTGGAGGGATAACGGGAGAAGAACCTCGGTGTTTGCGCATTGAGCGGAGATGCAAAAAGGTCTACTAGGGGCTGACCGAACCTGGCTGCTGCTTCTCTGAACAGATGTGGGTGCAGGCGCCACTCTGCCTGATCCAGTGTTGCCCTGCTGAGCCAGTCCACTTGGACGTTGGAGGCCCCGGAGATGTGCTCCGCTCTGATGGATAAGAGGTGCGCTTCTGCCCATCGACACAGTCGCTCGGCCTCTCTCATGAGAAGGAGGGAATGGGTGCCCCCTTGCCGATTGATGTGGGCCTTGGTTGTAGTATTGTCCGTTAGGACCAGGACATGGCGCCCCCTTACCCGATGAAGGAATGTTTGCAGAGCCAGGTACACTGCACGAAGCTCCAACCAGTTGATGCTCCGACTTCGCTCCGCATGAGTCCAAACTCCCTGTGCTGAGAGAGATTGTAGATGGGCCCCCCATCCGGAAAGACTTGCGTCTGTCGTGAGAACAACCCTTTGAGGTTCCTGGAATAACTGACCTCTGTTGACAGATGGTTGCGTCCACCACAGGAGGGAGGCGAGAACTTTCGGTGGGACCTTCACTATAAACCTTGACGTGCTCCTTCCTGAACGCTGATACGGCAGGAGGAACCATTGCAAAGATCTGGAATGCAAGCGAGCCCATGGAATAATGGAAATACAGGAAACTAGCTTCCCTAGCAGTTTGGATAAATTGAGCAACGATGCTTTCCCGGTCCGCCGGATATCCCTGATAGTGGTGCGGACACTAATAAGTCTCTCCTGAGAGAGAAAGACCCTTCCTTCAACAGAGTCAATCACAGCCCCTAGATGGGATATACTAGTGGAGGGGGTAAGCTGACTCTTCTCCCAGTTCACTAAGAACCCGTGGGACTGAAGTACCGAGAGGGTAGCGCTAGTATCGCTCTCGGCTTGATGTCGGGAAGGAGATACAACCAGGATATCGTCAAGGTAACAGTGGATCCGGATGGGAATTTGTCTAAGGTGAGCTGCAATAGCCGCCAACACCTTCGTGAAAGATCTCGGAGCTGAGGCTAGACCAAAGGGGAGGGCTACATACTGGAAATGCTGATTATTATAACAAAATCTGAGATATTTAGAATACGAGGAATGAATGGGAATATGGAGATAAGCCTCGGAAAGGTCAATTGACGTAAGCCAGTCTCCTTCTCTGATGCCCTGTAAAATCGACTGCAGAATCTGCATTTATTGAATTTATGGCGTACAATAAAACGATTTAACCTCTTAAGATCTAAAATGGGTCTCCATCCCCCGGAATGTTTAGGCACCAAGAATAAAAATGAATAGAAACCCCTTCCCTGTTGGGATGTGGGTACAGGTTGAATAGCCCTAATATCAGAGAGATGTTTGATGGCAGAAGTCATAAGAGCCCGTTTAGTAGGATTCCTAGAAATGGGTGAAACCCTGAAATGTTCGGGGGGAGGAGAGAGAAACTGCAGGGTCAAGCCAAAGCGCACTGAATTTGTAACCCAAGTATCAGAGGTGGATTCCTCCCACTTGTCGGCAAAATGCCTGAGGCGGCCGCCTATGGTAAGAAAACTTGCAACGCTACCTGGGCCAACGGGCCGCTCTACTCCCGGAACCCCTGAAGGGCCTTCTGTAGCTGCCCCCTCTCTTGCCTCTGTCCCCCGAGTCGCCCCGGTCCTGGTAGGACGGCCGGAATGAGGGGGAGCCCTGAAATCTAGGAGAGAATGATGACTGGAAGGAGGGACGAAAGGAGCCCCTCCGAAAGGACTGGGAACTCTTGGCTTCCTGCCTACGAAAAAGTGAAGGCAGAAACTTTTTCTTATTTCGGGTCTCCAGGAGTAATGGCTCTAGAGCGGGCCTGGATAATTTCCCTTTTACTATGGGGGCTGAAGCCAACTTAGACTTATTTTTAATATCAGCCTGCCAGTGTCGAAGCCAAAGCAATCGTCTGGCAGAAACATGGGAAGAAATAGCTCGGGATGAGAACTTAACCGAATGAAAGGTAGCGTCGGCTGCAAATTCCGCCGCTGTCGTGATCTTTGCAATATCTTGATGGGCTCTGGTATCAGCTGGGGAAATGTGTTGCTTCAGCTGTCTGAGCCACCTGATGGAGGATTGGGTGAAAAAGGAAGCGGCCGTGGCCGACCGGATAGCCCATGCATCAGCGGTGTGATCCCGCCGGAGCGTCATCTCCGCTCGCTTATCCTCCGGCTTCAGTGCCTCTAGTGCATCGGTAGGATTGGAAGAGGAAGCAAGCCTTACAATCGGATCATCTACTTCCGGGGTGTCTAACATAGCTGAGAAATCCGAATCCAGGGTAAACAACCTCTTGTCCTGACTAGAAGAGGCCGGAGAAGGACCCACCGAGGCGAACTGCTTTGCAACCAGATCTGAGAAGATTGGGGGAGCCGGAATAATGTCTGCTGCCACTGTCGGCTGTCTGAACTTAAGGTCATCAGGACCTTCTGGACTCGATGGAGGGGGTTCAGAAGGAGGCTGAGAGGCCAGACCTGAAATGTTCTTTGCCTTAAATAGCAAGGACTTAAATAAATGGGGTTTAAAAAGACCCACAACAGCAGGTTGTTCAGGAGAAAGACCCTCATCTTCCGACATTTCTCCCTCCATTAGGTCCCCCTCCAGAAAGGGTTCCGAATACTGTAAGGAACCTCTATCAGAACCTTCGTACTCTCCGAACGGTTCAAGGCCCACTCCCTCTTCTTCTTGGGTATCCTCCCCCTCTGGGAATGGAACATCCATGTGAGGAGGTACCTGACCATGCTGTGACGCTGGTGCAGAAGGAGATCTCCCGGATAAAGACTCAGCCTCGGGAGTCCTCCCTCGGGAATCCGGTCTAGCGAGCTGCTGCATTCTTCATGGCAGACTGCATCCATTCCCTGATGTTCTCAGGTACAATGATTGGAGCAGGATCCTCAGAGCGTAGGCCTGCAGCGGTCGGCGTAAAGGTCACCTCTGGTACACAAGAGGGCTGGCGGCCTCGGGTGGAAGTACCGCCCCTAGAGGAAGAGGGTTGGCTCGGTGGGGGGGGTAGAAGGAAAGGCAGGTGTTATAGAGTGTGACTCTTTAGCCTGTTTGCTAAACTCCCTTTCTAGGGCCTTATGACGTCGTAAGGCATCTCTTTGAGAAGCACTGGAAGAATCCTTGTCCCTTTTGCGAAGGTAGTGCGTCTTAGACTTGGCCTTCAGAGAAGAGCCAGTAGGATTAGCCTCTGCCATGGTATTGGAAGAAAAATGGTGGTTGGCACGCCTAGGAGTTCGGCCTACAAACGTAAACCGGTTTTCCTAAAATTGGGTCACGTCCCCCTTTTTGAAGAAATTTTATTCTAGAGCTAGCTATTATCTATTCAAAAAAATCTCCTTTCTCTCTCTCTCTTTTTTTTTTTTTTGAACCTTATCAATAAAAAACAGAAAAAATTCTAGCAAGCTAAATTAAAAAACCTGAATATATACACTGGCATTTAACTACAAAAAAAGGTGTCAGGTTCAAGTAAGGAAAACCAAATAGACCCAAGAAGGTACAGCAAAAAAAAAAAATAACAATTCCAAATAGACCAAATGAACGCTGAGGCCAAGCAATTTGCAAAAGGCAAGACAAGAAAAAAGGGGCCTCTGTAGGCAGCCCCCCAACAACATGGAGAGTACGTGCCTGCGCTTCTGAACTAGCTGCGGGCCAAGGAAGAAAGCCAACAATATTAAATCTAAGAGAGACAACAGGGGCACGGGGCCACAGTGCTCTCTCAGTAAAATCAAAGGCTCACGTGGCCTGACAGTCCCGCTAAAGGGCCTACAAAGGCCTCACAGCTCACACTTAAATCCAAAAAAAGAATAAGGCCTTACTTGATCAGTAAAACAAAATGGCGCCGGCCACGAGGCGCACCCAAAATGGCCGCCCAGCTCAGAGCGCACAGGTCAGAAGCGTACCAGCCCACCGCAACTTCAAGCAGGAAAAGGAGCTGGGAGAGGAAGCACTGCCTCCTCTGAGGCGTTCTAGGGGGGAAGACGCAATTGCGCTTTTTAAAAGTACAGCGCAGAGCCAAGTGGCTGAGCCCAGCGTGCTTGGAACGGCAGAGGATAGAAGAGGAGGGGTGGGGGGGCGAAAGACTCCAAACCCCTTACTTCCCTCCTGGAGGGAAATCGCTCCAAAAACTAAATTTGGGACCGCACTACTCTTGCAGGGAGAGGAAAGGAAAAATCAAACCTGAATCAATTATTAACGACACCTGAAATGGCCAAGGAATGAAGAAAGCTGCCTGTCTTCTCGAAGGCTGAGCTAAAACTGGGGGGAACGCATGGAGGAGTCACGTGGAGGAGGAGGGCGTTCCTCAATTTCAGCTCAGCCTGTGAGAAGTGAAGACTGGAGCACCTCCCACTCTCTGGATGCTCGTAGCAGTTCTACGGAGAACTCACTCTTTCACTGAGAACTACAAAACGCCAATCTACCGTGTTCCAGGAGTTGAAATCATCAAACACTCCCACTTGCAGTTCCCGTGACTCCCGGCTCAGGTCTCTGAGATGCACGTTCCCACACATGGCGGCAGCGGTGGCAACAACAGTCCCCTCCCCCAGCGCCCACTGCCAGCTCTCCCCATTAGTTTTCTAGCCTTGAATTGCTCCCGGCTCTCTCTCTTTCCTCCCCCTCCACCCACGTGCAGGCAGGAAAGGGAGATGGAGCCTTGCACAGCTCTCCCCTTTTCCAGCCCTTGCTGCCTCTCCCAACATCAAAGCCTCGGAAACGCAGGTAAAGCCGCCACAGCGGTAGCGCCCTGAGTTGCTTGCTTCTCCACTACTGCATCCTCCTCCTCCTCCTCCAGCACTACTTCCTTCTCTGGGTAGGGCATTTCTTAACTAACCGAGCATGCTAAGGCAACTCAGGACACTGAAACAAGATGGCGGGACCCAAGCAAACATTCTTTGCGGCCCGGTACAAAATGATCCACGGACTGGTACCGGTCCGGGGCCCGGTGGTTGGGGACCACTGATATAGTAGGCAACCAAAGATAGAGAAGTGCAATCTGAAACAGATTGCTTCCAAGTACAAAGAAACCATGAACTATTTTTGTCAAATATATGGGTTCTATTTCCAAAATTGAAAAAATAAACATAGACATAAGCTGCAGATGAAGAAGAAATTAATGTCATAAACTAGTCTTCTGAGGAAGAGGAAGCAGTTTGTATCTATACAAACAAATGCAGGAAAAGATTCTGTGTCCTAAGAATTTAGAAAGATCATTCTCTAAACCTATACTAAAAAAGATGTGACAATTACCTATTATAATAATTACTCATATGATTTATTTTTAATACAATTTATAGGCCACTTGACTCCCAACTACGCTGGGCACCTTACAATTAAAAAGTAAATACAAAAAAAAATTGAGTTCATGAAGACAAATATATGAACCAAAAAACCAACCCTCCCCAATCATTCCCCCAGACCCTAATCAATCATCATTTTGCCCTAAAGCCTCAAAGCCTTCCGGCTGTTGATAGCTTCTGAATCACATCAGTGTAGAAGCTACTCAGATTTTAGAGGGGATATTATTATAGAGAGCGGACACTGCAAAAGAGAGAAATCATGTTTCTTGAATTCTGCCAGATGAAGTACACTCACTTTGCCCAATCTCACTGGATCAGCAAAAAGAATCAGAGATAGACACTCCCTCAAATAACCAGGCCCTATGCCACGAAGGTCATTAAAAGTGACCTTCAGCAGTTTGAATTGCATCCAGAAGCCAAGTGGCAACTCCTTTAAATATACTTTTCAAACTATAGATCCTGAGTCAGTCATTATAAGAACTGATCCTGAACCAAATAAAAATTGCTAATCATCATCTCCAACGAAAAGTCAAACAGAAAGTCAGAAGATCATGATGTAAATAGATATCAAATTGGAAAAAAATGACTATGCTTACTAAGGTTGAAGGAAATAAAAGAGGACAATGGAAAAGTGGATGGGAATAAAGAATTGACAGAAAAAATTCGATGTTATTATTACAGATAATATAATATAAACATTTAAGTACTCTATGGAATTACAAGAAGTCAAGCCGAACGCAACAGCACAATTGCAAACATTTCAATAAGAACAATAAATAACAGTGGAAAAAACCAGACTAAGAAGTTAGTGAAGGTCTGAAAATGTACATGTACAGGAAATAGAAAGAGGAAAGATCACAATAGAAGACTCATACAACCAGAATTGTAAAGCAGATGTCAGGAAAGCTAAACTTCAATTAAGTGAAGGATAGTAATATATATATATATATATAGACAAGAGAAAGAGAATCAATGTTCATTGAAGATAATAAAATGTTAACAGGTCAACAACAAAAAAAGTAGAGAAAATAGAATTTTTCATCATTCACTTTTAAACAGAAGAACCAAGGAACAGGTCAGAAGGTCTCTTGTATGTGTACCATGACAGTGCAGGCAGTCCATGAATAAATAAGATGGATCTTGTGGCATAAGCTCAAAGTTTCAATCTGATTAACAGACCAAACATGTTACTTATTTAATTCTGACAAAGCAGCAAGCTCCTTCAAATGCCCATTAGTACAGAAAGAAAATGACTGCCAAAATTCTTACTTATATCATCCAGGACTAGATGGAAATCTTGTTTTCTGAAACAGTACCAAATGAAGCTTCCAGACCAGTTTCAAAGGTAATACAACATGGGCAAAGCAGTTAATGCAGATACATCTGCATTTGCAAGAATGAGCTTCAGAGAACATCTTTCCAGGTAGCAACAGAATGTTTTTAACTGTTCTTCAGGTATGGTGCTTTCAGCATTTATCTAAATAGATCTTTGGAGATAGTCGATTTTTGTTTCAAATCCTGGTCTGAACTTGAACTGAACTGCTTGGAATCCAGGAAAGAATTTTACTCACACAAACCAACAGAATATCATCCAATCAAATACCTTACCCACAACAGAGGCATGTGGGTATTATCAATTTGGTTCTCTATTCTCAATCTAGAAATTCTGGAGATGCCCATTTACCAACAATATTATTATCTAAAGGCTGAATTTACAAATATATTTATTACCAGTGGAAGGAAAAGGGAATGGCTTTAAAGGATAGAGGAAGAGCAGCTAACAAGGGAATTGTCAGATTGGAGGGGGCCTGAGCCAAGAAAAGACCTTGAGAAAATGTGTCCACGCAAAGGGAGGAAAGGGAAAGCATAATCAGATTGCCAGACTCTGTTACTATATCTGTTAAATAAAAATGTATAATTTATAATTTAATTTATAATTTAAAAAGTTATAATTTATAATAAAAATAGTACTGACCTACATGACATTGTTTGCTTGATCTGGTCTATCTTGTATGGCTGGCATCAGCTCATAGTTTCAGTAAGTTTAACGGAACAAAGACATTACTTATTTCATTACTCTATATTTCCCATTTCTTAGCTTCTTTTATTTAATCATAACTTTCATATTTAATCTTCACACATTTTTCTTTTAATTTCACAAACTGACCTCAATTAGTAACCTTATATTTATGCTGCTTCCTTAATTTGTCTTGACCAGCTGTATCATTTAGCATAATCTTGTTAAGAGGTTAATAAAGAATTACCATACAATTTTATCAGTGCTTACATCAGAACTCTGAACTGATTTTCCAGGGAGGTTTCCAGTTAGATATATAAGACTGTAGCTTCAGCTAGAACATTCAATTAAAAAGCACTGAATACAGCTTATAAATAAAAGTGAAGGGCAAGGAGATTAAAAATCATTACAGTTCTTATTTAATATTTTTTCCCAAATATTAATCTTTCTACAAAATTTAAACAATTTAACCTGAAAAACATACACATAATATACACATAGATACACCCAAACATTTCACATTAGGGATAAATTTGTACCAGCAATATAGACAATTACTGATTTAAACTGTTATATGCCTAGAAAGTACTTTTATGTTATTTCTAATCTGAGAGGAAAAGTATCCTGTTTCAAATATTCTGAAAAATGCCAGAAATTATAAAAATATCAGATCAATTCACCTGATGGTTTCTTCTTGATACAATGAGCTGACAACTGGACCTCCATATACAGATTTTCCTTCCTTTCCTTTCTTTTCTGATATCTGAAAGAACATAATAATACTTGTTTACACATTTTGATTCTGAAACTATGCAGATCATGGTCAAGAATAATTCCATGGAATCATTTCCCCCTCTCATTTTCAGACATTAGTTATAACATTTAAGATCACAAAAACATACCTTGCCTAATCAACAATGAAAAGCAAACTTATAACAGTTATGCCAAGATCCACCAGCTAGGTACTAAATATATCAAATAAGTATACATAATAATAACATACTTTTGAGTTCATATGAGTCCAGGAATGTGTTGTCATTATTAGAACCGAACTGATATCACAGTCAACTCCACTGATGATTCTTCAAGCTTCCTTACTTTCAGCTTCAATTTAGACAGAAATCTTACGATGTTAAGTGTTCCGTATTGGAAAACAAATACAATGTTAAACACGTGCAGAAAATTATTTCTGAAATTGGTTGAACAAGCATGAAGGAGCCAGCAATGAAGTGTCTCAGGCAGCAGCTCCATATTAAACAAGTTAAGACTCATGTGCAAATCTTACAATACAGTCAGGAAACCAGGTTACTCAGTCTCTGAAGCAGATCTTAAAAGACTAGTATGCGTGCAACTACTTTGTATTCTAGTAATAGGAGATTTAATAGAAATATGGAGAAATGACTTCATGATGGGTACGGGGTTATTTGTTTGACTAGCATGGAAGTTTTGGACATAATATATCAACTAGGTAGACTCCTAAATGCTGGGGAGGAGACATCAACAACATCAACATTAGAAAATGTTCTCTATGGCATCAACATATGGGGCACAGTATCTTTCTGGATTGCCTGCAGGGAATTGAAGGCAACATTTTTATGGTTCTGCTTCTATCTTAATTTCTTGATTTAATTGGGGGTGTTGGAAGAGCAGGAATTGAGCCCTTGGGACCTCCTTCGTGGGGTTTCCCATCATTTGAGCCTCTCTCCTGTATTATTTAATATATACATATAGCTGTTGAGAGAGATCATCTGGTGGCTCAGGGTGAGTGTCACCAATATGCCAATGACAGTCAGTCATACGTAGCTATCCCAGGCTGAGATGGAGATGTCATACAAGTTGTGAATCAGTGCCTGCAAGTGGTTAGGAAGAGTGAGACATAACAAGCTCGGACTAAATCTACCAAGACTGAGCTGCTTGATGCATTCGAGTAACCTTTTAATATCAGTCCCTGTCTTGTTTCAGGTTGAGCACATACATGCCAAACTTACTTACAAATAAGTTCACTAGTGAGTGGCAAGCAATTACTTACATGGCAGGGAGAGAACTGATGAGTTCTCGTATTCTCTCTCTCATACTCAACCAATGTGGGAGAGCAAGTTTTTTTTTTCCCTGTGGCAGCTCACTCCAAAGTCAAAATAGAGCAAGGATACTGTAAGCACAGTCTATAGTAGCCCGGGGAGCCAGCTGCCAAGGAAGTTCATCAGTTACCCAGGGTCAAACAACTAAGATTCAGATTGCAAACAGGAAGAAGCAGAGAAGTGAGTTTGGTTTGGTTATTCCCAACAAAGAGCCTGACTGTTGGCAGTTAGCCCAATATAGACAGGCTCCAAGGATTAAAAAATACATCATCTTTGTTTCTTGAAGAGCAGAGTGCCTGTGCTTGGTATTTTCGGGTTCCCAATATGTTCTCCACCTAGGTTGTCTTTGGATGATTTGTTTATCATCTGATTCTCCTACATAACTATCTGCCTGGATCAGTCAACTTCAGGTGGTTGACAGCTTACTGAATCTTTTTTTTAAAAAATACAACAAAGCTTTTTTTTAAAAAGGAAGATAAAATTAATACACATTAATGTAAAATAATTCTCATTTATTTTCTAATTGACATCTTGCTGAATGCTGAGACTGTTAAGCAGCCCTCAGCTGCTTATTCCTCTAAGTCAGAGTTGATACAGTTCTGGTACTCACTATTCAAGGAGTAAAGGTCCCCTGTAGAAGCTAATGCAAGATCTGAGGATTCTTCATACTTGTCTTTCCTCAGTTTTGGTTACTGCAGCAGTTGGGATTCCCTGGTGATGGTGATTTGTTGTAAGAGCAAGGGAGATGGCTCTGATGAAACTATGCAAGAACTACTACCTAGGCAAGGGGGGAGGGGTGAAACATTTTTAAAAACCGGTGGAACAAGATAATATTCAGAAGCACATTGGGCAAACACTTCTCTGACTCACTGAAGCTAAGAAGAGGAAGTATACCTCAATCAAGAGTCAAGAGCTTAATTAAATAAAGTATAGCTCAAATCTTTCTGTGGAGTTAATTTTCTGGTCTACCTAGTAGGGCTACCTTTGGAGACAACTCAGAAGCTACTGGTAGTTCAAAATCTGGTGGCAAGGCTTCTGTTGGGTCAATCCCATTAGCATAGAATACCATCTATTTTGAAGTTGTTGCATTAGCTGCTGGACAGAATTCCAAGTGCTCGTTTTTAAGCCCTTCATTGCATTGTACCAAATGATATTGGGCAATGTCTTCATAAGATAGAATCTGCTTTGCTGGTATAAACATCCAGAGAGAGTCTCTTGACATGATCTGTATGATGGGCCTTCTCAGTGGAAACCTCTACTACTCCAGAAGTGAGGATGACCCCTTCCTTCTTATATTTAGGAGGCAATTTAAATCTATTCTGATTATATTAGGATTAAAATTGATCAATTACTGTTAGATCTAAGCCCAAGATGACATGGCAAAATCCAATCGAGTTCAGCCATTTATTTGTTACACCTAATGGATAGAATCTTGCCAAACTAAAGCTATATGCTTCTAATCTATTAGATATATCCTGAGGGATTCTAGGATGTAGCTACCCTCTTCAACTGCACAGTCTCATAATTTGGGCTTCTTTCTGATAGAATATACTTCCTCCTCCCTGGGAAAGTTCTGTGCTGCCAAGACTTCCTTCCACTACTTCTCCAGGTTTACATTCTTTTGGGAAAAGGAGTGGCAGAATCTAAGGGTGGAGTTGAAAGACAGATCAGCCTAGAATCCCTACATAGTCACAAATGAATTGGATTAGTGTCAGGTGCAAAAGATCAGGTCCACATATGAAGGTCCAGTTAAACTGGACCTACACACAACTAAGAGTTAGCAGCTGCTTGGATTTAGACAAGGGTAAACAGAATTCAAGGGAGGCTGGACTTAGTTCAACTTCTGGCTACATAGGAATTTTAGGCTGATCCCTCTTTTAACTCTGCCCCCAGATTCTGCCATCCATTCTCCTACAATTCCATCACAATCACCCAAATAAGAGACTGCCATGTTTTAAGTTATAAACATCAGTAGCGGAAGTATACAAAGGAGGAAATGCAGTTATAATATACTTTAATTATTCACAAACAGACTGGATGTATTCATATTCCCTCATAATAAAGAAAACAAATTCTAGAAGTACATCTTGAAAGAGTTGGTCATGATGCTTGGATCTGAGTGTAATAGACATGATGGGGAACAATGATCTCATGCAATTAGATTCCACACTGAAATACTAGACTTTATTATATTGACTGTTTCCTAATATGACTTGATTGCTGATTGTACCCTATGACTATCATTAAGTGTACCTCATGATTCTTGATTCTTAATGAATGTATCTTTTCTTTTATGTACACTGAGAGCATTTACACCAAGACAAATTTCTTGTGTGTCCAATCACACTTGGCCAATAAAGTATTCTATTCTATTCTAGACTTGGGAAGGGAAAATATTTCCCATATGAAGAGACTGATAAAAAAAGAAATTATTGAAAACAGCAAAATTGGGAGCCTAGGCAAAATGTATATTTCAATGTAGAAAAGGAAAAAAAATCATGAGGGTGCCCATTTGGTTGACAAATTCAGTCAAGGAGGTTATGCTTGCCAAACCAAGAACATCAAAAGGAAATATAAGCACTGGCAAAAAAAAGAGTCTGAGGAGTACCTGGCTGGAAACAAAAAACAAAAATTAAAATTTATCCAGCTACAATAGAAGCAGGAAACCAGACAGATGCTTTTGGACTGTTCGATGACAAGAGGATGTGGAGATATCACAGAACATGAATGAATTCTTTGCATCTCACCACAGAGGACAAAAATCGGCAATTCAGCCAGTCTCTTGTGGCGTTCAGCAGTCACTACCCAGTGTAGCAGTGGTGGGATTCAAATTTTTTTACTACCAGTTCTGTGAGTGTAACTTGTTGAGCATGGCAGGGGAAGGGTACGGTAAAATCTCCAGTCAGAGGTGGCATTTGCTGGTTCTCCAGACTCTTCAAAATTTCTGCTACTGGTTCTCCAGAACTGTTCAGAACCTGCTGAATACCAGGTTCTGACCAGAACAGTCCCCCTTATTGGTAGGAAGAAGAGGCTGCTGGAAGGTCATAGCAGTTTGTGTTGCCTGCTACCTCAATCTTTCATTCCACTCCACCATTGATGCAAATGTTTCAGGGCCACAAAATCTGGATGGGAGTGGTTCATGTGCTCCCTGCTGGTGTTTGGCACTTTCTGCCAGGGCTGCTGAAACTGGATCCTATCTTCTTCTTCTTTTTTCCCCACAGATGCCAACATTTTATTTTAAGCTCCTTGGCTTACATGTAATGGAGTAGAAGGGAGAGAAGGCCATCCCACTATGAAAATCCCTCCCTTCTGTTTATCCCATCTTCCAAATAAAAACAGAATTGCACAATCTGGACAGCACTGCCACCCCTTGGGCCTCAAGATTCTTCTGGACAGTGGTGACCTCGTCATTGGCCAGGGAAGCCAGGGGCTCCTTGTTGCATTTCATCACCTTCTACAGTTCGTTTTTTGTTTCATTGTGGATCATCTGCTGTTTGGTGTGCTTTACCCAATACAGCCTCCTCCAATCTGGGCCCACCATGTCTTCAATGATGGATTCTGTGTCCTTCAGGTGACTCTGCCTCTCTTCTTGTTGGGACTAGTCAGAGATTTTGAAAAGGCCACTGCTACTTTTATCACCTAATATATCTTTGTTAGAAGAAATCCCCCCTTCAGCCACTGCTGCTGACTCCGATGGCTGAGAGTAGTGATCTGCAAACCTCACAGCCTGATTATGAAAGGCAGAATATCTGGTGCTTGGTTACTTGGCCTCTGCCTGCCTTGAGAAAGGTGATTATAACTTCATACTCAATATAATCTCAATAACTCTGATACCTTCCCCCCCCCCCAACTTCTCAAGGTAATTTTTTTTCTTGGCAATTAAACTCACAGTTTAAGATTGCTACCTACCATGGCTCTTTGCTCACTGTCCCTCTCCTGTTTTATGGAAAGATCTGGCACAATTTGGTTCATTAGGCCCTCTTTTTGCCCCATGCCATTTCACTCTGGTGTTGAAGGCCATAGGCATGTGGCAGAGTTGGTCTAATAACAGTGGAGTCAGCTGAGTGGGTAAGTGGAAAGTTAGTTGATTGACTTTTGTCCTGCAACTGCTGCACAACTTTTTGCGGGAATCATTGGCTATTTTGCCTTTTCCAGGTGATCACCAGACTTAAAGAGGATAGAGTGGAGTCCATGGCTGGCTTCTGTGGATGGCTTGCTCCAGACTTTTTGCCAACTTAACCAGAAGACTGCAATGTACTGAGGCTGAACTTTTCATCTTTGGACTGAGGAACTTGTGCTGATTTGGAGGAAGTGGCCATCGTTAGTTTTGGCAATATGTTTGACTTCTTTGGGTGGGCACTCTGTGTTTGTGTGTGCAAACACTATCTGTCCGTTTGTCCATCTCTCTGTCGGAATGAGGAGCCTTGGCTTGTTCCAGGTAGGTAGACTGGGGAAGAATGTGGGTTCTCTGATGCTTGATGAGAGTGAGTGGAAAGGATTGAGAGAGTCTATGGGTGCAAGTTGGTTGGGGGGGGGTGCTATTTAGGATCCGGCCACTAAATGCTCCTGCAGAAGTGCCCCTCTGAACCAAGTCATCCCTTGATGAGGAAATTAGAAAGTTTTGGAGTTCTTTCTCCAGCAGCTCAATAAAATCCAGTCACATTGTTCCATCTAGTTTAAGTCAACAAAACTGGGGAGATATTCAATTCTAGCTCTTGTATTGATTAAGCTGAGGAAAACATCACGCCTGCACACATGAAATAAAGAGTTCGGATAAAATGCTTGGAATAGACCAGAACATTTGAAAGAACACAACTCAAAATAGCCATTTTTGAGCTTAAAAGTGAAATACTTTGAACACACAGGTACCAAAATACCTGCATAGCTTTTTTTTTTTTGCTCAGAATTTTTCAAGCTATTCTACAGATTTGTATCTACTGATAAAAAATGAAGATCCTTTTATTCTACTGAAACAAACAAATATGTTTTAAAATATTGACTTCGTCAGTATTTTTGTTAATGTTTATCTCAGTTCTGTTTGGTTGCTTCTTTCTCTTCTATAAAAATTAAAGGGCAATAAGGATAGCATTGTGATGTATCAAGCAGATACCCACGGCATTCAATATACCATTGGTATATTATTAGTTAGCCTTATATATGAAGAAAGAACCTTGCAGAGAAGTTGCATTGCTGCATATCTGCCAAATACTCAGAAAGCTTGTTCACTTATTAAAATGAAATTAAGTGGCAACTATGAAATGTAGATCAAAGCTGTTTTATATCAAGTTCTAATTGAATATAGATGTGTGAATTCCAATGAGTAGTTGCTCTGATTACTAAATTCTTATACAAAATCAAAAAACTTCCCAGTCCGAAATTCTGCCTAGACCCAAATTCTGCCTAGAAACAGCATGGATTCCATTTGGAAAGCCATGACCCTTAAAAAGAGGGTAAACAGTTTCCAACGATATCTTTAAATAATATTAAGATTTTCATTTAACCTTGTTTGGGTTGCAAAGTCCTCTTATCAATCTTGACATATATGCTCATACACTGTGTCTCCAAAGATACACCTTTGCATGACAGATTCCAAAAATTTCAAAAGAGTTGATAAATCCTGGTTTATGTCTGCATACTTGGAAGAGACTAAATAACAGTGATCAGGCATTGGGCAGTAAACCTTCACTGGGTCACTCCAAACGATTGTGAAGTGTTCCTATTTCTGCCTCATTGTACTGTACACTTTATCTTCAATAAAAACCATAGCTTGACTGAAGATACAATCAGTTCTTGACCAGCTGTCACTGACAATGGTACTCCAGAGGTCTACAATTCTGAAAGCTATATTCCAAATGGAATGGAAATGCAGGGAGTACCATTTGCTAACATCATTAATTCAGTCTTGCCTCTATCTCACTTATTTCTTTATACACATGTCAAGAGATGTACTTCTAAACTGTAGTCAGGCATAAAAGAGGTGTCATGTATCCCAAATGAGAGGTTAAAATATAATGACAGACATATTAAATACACTGTCCAATGCCTTCACAACAATTTTATGTCCATCTTCTTTTAAAAAGACAGTAACTCAAATACAATTACAGGCTCTTACAGAATCGTGGTTGAACAATAAAAAAACTTGAAGAGGATGGCTGAATTATGCAAAAATCATATAAAAAGAAAGCTCACTAACAAAATTGAATCCTGTCTTTGACGGCATCTGTGTCCGGATACAAACCTTCTTGCATATTATTGAATTTCAGGTTTTTGTTCTCTGCAAAATTATTGTAATAAATTCTAACTTTTAAAGTATATTGGAATAAATGTACCATATTCCATCTACATCAGTGGGTAGACCATGATAGAATGTACTTTTTTCCCCACTCTAATTTCCCTTGTCTATGGAGATTCTCAGTCATGCAGGTCATGGTTGTCCCAAAGATGCTTTTTCAAAAGGTAACTGGACAAAATCCAGTTGCCTTTTGAAAAAGTATCTTTGGGACGTCCAGTTTCTTCCTTCCAACCTCTTCTGATTGATTCTAGTAATCTTTCTAAAAGAAAATATTTTTTAATTACAGAATGTATTAATAGAACTATTATTTGCTGCTACACTTGGAATTTGTTGAAATGCAATTGTAAGTAATTATCTTAACAGTTTAAAAAAGCTTTAAGATATACTTTCATATAAAACAATGTTGTATAGGAATGCTCTGAATCAGAAATATCATTCACTAATCCAGAGCCACATTTTTCATTCCTTTCTTTCTTTCTTTATTCAATTTTGTGGTAACCCAACTTTTTCAAAGACTGAAAAAAGAATCTGGCAATTGGAAGAACAATATACAATAACAGTAGATGATCAAAACTTAGCATAATTAAAAGACGCTTCACAACCACTATATTCCAAGGCCTGGAAGACAACCAGGTTTCCAACAAGAGGTTTCAACAATTTCCTAAATATCATAAAGATGGGAGCCACTTGAAAATTTCAGCTATCGGGGAAAAGAAGGAGGAGCCTCCTCGCTGACGGACCTTAGATCGCGACTCTCTGCGGCAATGGTCCGTGCTCTTTCGTTGGAGAGCCCCGATCATTATGATTAGGGGCTGAAGTTGCCTTGGAGGAGTGGCAGAGTAAGGGGAAGCTGCAAGCCAGGTTGAGGGGAGCCGCATCTCCCCTCCTGTGCTTGGTCTTTTTCACCCTGAAGACGACTGCAGCGGTGGTTTAAAATGGCCACCCTGAAGAAGAGGACTCAGTTGGATTAAGCTTTGTGCAGGAGAGAAGAAAGAGGTAGATAACATCTGAACCAGGACAATTGGGCAATACAATTAAACAAAAGTACCCTGGGATTAAGGTAACATGGAATTTTTAAGAAAAGAAAAGTGAGCAGCGAAATTACAAATGGACAGAAAAAAAAATAAGGAAATATTTTTGACAGCTAAGTGGGGTTTTGAACCAGGAAAGGAAGAAGCCAGAACTAAAGATTTAACTAAAATGGACTAAAATATTTTGGCAATAAACTGGTATAAAATAAAGCTGGACTTAAGATTGTCAATAATAATAATAATAAAGTTTACAAATTGGAGACTGGACTGTACTGGAATATTGAGGTTCGAAAATCCCTAAACAAAAAAATAGGGGAAAAAGGTGAGGACTTTGTATAATGGAGAGTGCCACCTTTTGACAAAAACTTGAGCTCAAACAAAAGGGAAAGCATCCTGTTTCTGAATGAACTTGTGTGGATATAACACTAAAGAAATATTGAAACAAAGTAAGAATCTTAGAAAGTGAAAGCAGAACTAGAATAAAGAAAAAAGCAAGGAAAGACTGACTGTGGGATTGATTGATGTTTTTGGTATAGAACCTGGGCTGGAATAATTGAGAACTTTAGAAAATTGAAAGAAGAAGGAAAGTAAAAGTGTTTTTTTGTGGACTTTAATGATCATACAATACAAGAGTGTGTAATGATGATATCTCTTCTGGAATTAAAAATGGAACTTAAAAATATGAGAGAACTACAGGAAAGAGGTGAATCACTTTGCTCTGTGTTAGAAAAAATGGAAATGGCGACTGAAGAACAAAAAGAAAGAGCTTCAGAGGAGGAGGAGTCAACTCAAGGAGAAGACATTTTAAATTAACACAAAGAACACTACAAAGAAATGGGGAAAGAAGGAAGGTTAAAAAGTTGAGATTTAAGAAGGCAATCAAAAGGGGGAATACCTGTGAAGTCAGGAAACGCAGAAAGACCCAGCAGAAAAGGGGAAAAGAAGATATTAAGAAAGAGAGGGATATAAACTGGAATGAGAAAAGATATGGGGAAAAGAGGGGGAGGAGAAGCAGTAAGAAACAAGTGCATGAAATAAAGAAATACGGAAATAGTAAAACGTTGAAAAGAAATTGTTTTTTCAGGGATAATGGTTGATGAAATAAAAGGGGATTCTGCAGGGTGACAAGGGGTAATAAGAATACTTCTGCAATTAAAAATATTTAGAAAATAGGGTAATATAGATACTGATAACTTTTATTAAAAATTAAGGGGGGAAAATATGCTTTGGAATCCAAATGAAAAGATGTAATGATTATTATTGTAACTTCTTAAAAATAATGGTTTATTGGGAATCAAGATGAGGGAATAAAGGTATATTTTAATCATTAAGGTGTCACACTCAAAGCAGTAAAAAGGGGGAAACCTATACTTGTTTTTTTTCTTTAGTGTTAAAATTTGTATTAATCTAGAATTTATAAAAAGAATGTGTAATGGAAAGGAAAAATGACAGACTAAAGAACCACTAAATTAATAAGTTAATATAGACTATTAAAAGTAAGGAGAGAGACATTGGTGACCTATTATTATTATTATTATTATTATTATTATTATTATTAGGCAAACACATATTGTTTATCTTTATTTTTAAAATAAATATTAAAGGATTATATTTGAAATAATTGAAATGAAACAAAAAGATGTTTCGATTGTGATTAATGAAAGAGGCTAGAATTAATGTGTTTGTTTCTCTCCTTACTGAAAATTTAGAATGGAAAAGGTAATAATAGAATTAAGTATGCATATATGAATGTGTAATTGCTGTCATATTTGTATGTAAAGGCGATGACCCGGAAATATATTGTCCACCAAAAAGAGATTTTTGTTTTTAATGTGCAAAACTGAATAAAATTTGTTAAAATAAAAAAAAGAAAGAAAATTTCAGCTATCAGCACAATACAAAGTAGGTACATTGATACAAGATGAGAAGGATCTGGTAAAACACCCCAAATCTTCAAAGTAAACATTTCTTCTAAGAAGGCACATTCATATTATTGCAAATACTTTTCTTAAACGGCAAGTGTACTGCCCAAAATTGGTTCTCCCTCTGTAGGTCTCTACAACAGTTCAGTAACTTGTCACTACCAGTCCTTCTTTCAAACCTACTGTTGGGTTTTATTTTGCAGCTCCATGCATATTATTACAATTCTGATAACAAACAGCAGAAGAGTTCTTGTAGAAAGTTTACTGAATGTTAAATAGACATACATTATAGATTTACAGAAACACTGATTAAAAAATGCTTCGGAAAAGGTAAAGAATGAGATATGGGATGAAGAGATCATTGGCTGAAATATTAGAGGTGTCCAGTTATTGAAAATGTTTGTCCTGGGATTTCCAGTCTGCAAGCTTTCGGCGGCGGCAGGGATTCGCGACCGCGCGATCCCTGCTGCGTTCGCCGCCAAGGTTCCCCCGATCCATCTGGATTTGGGGGATATAGCTGCCCCGTAGAGGCAGCTGAAGATAGGGGGGATCCAGCAAGGGGTTTGGGGGTGTCACAAACCCCCTCCCCAGCTGGCTAAACCCCCTTTTCCTGAGGTGGAGGAACGGCAGTCAGCAATGGCTGCCACGAAGAAAGCTGCAGCCGGGTAAGCAGGTGCAGGAGGGAGAAAGCTAGAAGAAAAGTGAAAACTGCTTCTAACCGGGACAAGATGGGAGAAAGTGACTTGGAACCTGGAAGGCTGCTAAATATATATTGTTCCTTGTGGGAGCTATAAGCTGCGAATACTCTAAAAGGGAAAGTTTTTTTCCCTTGTTCTATTCTCCTTCCTAAAGTGACAGCGGGGAAAAAAAAAAGGAAAGAAAAAACCTTTTGGCTGTGAGTGGGAAGGGAGAGTGAAAAAAATAAGAGCCAAAGTTGAAAATAAGGAGAAGATTGCCTGGAATTGTAAAGAGTTTAAAAACTTCCAAAAAATATATTTGAAAAGGATTTGTGACTACTTTAACCCCAGAAAGAGAAAGTGAAGAAGAAGAAGGTATCTAAAAGAAACAGTCTGTTTGGATTGTTTGGTGATTTTGGAACCTTTGGAAACTACTTCTGATTAAATCATCTGGGTGGTTGTTTGGGAAAACTTTTTCTCTATACAATGGCATCATCTATGGATGAATTGAAACTTATATATCAAAAATATGAAAGAGAAAAACAAGGAGGGGAAGATGGTCTTGGCACTATTTTTCAATACTTAGAAATGGCGGTTTATATTTATGTGAAGCAGAATGAGGATGATGGGGACAAAGAAGAAGAAGGAGCCATCTTTGATGAACAAATGACTTTGACTGGAGAAGGGAAAAAGCAAGAGAAAAAAGAAAAAAGGTCTTTGAGATCTGGAAAAACAGCCCCAAAAGAGAAGAATAAGGTGAAAAGGGGACATTGTGTTAAGAAACAACAGAAAGGGGGAAAGCAGAACAAAAGGGAAGTGGAGAGACAAGGAGTTAAAGAGGACAAGGAGAAGAAGCAAGAGAGAAAGGAAGGGATGAGAAGTCTTAATGGTGGGGAGCAAGATGTTAAGAAGCAAAAGATTTTTGGAGATAAGGGATAAATTTTATTGTTAAAGGGATTCTAGAAAGGTACATAAAACTGCATTCTTATACTTATATTTAGAAGTAATCATAGAAAATTAGAAATAATATGTAACTGAAAATGTGATAAAATATTTAACATAAATTAGTGAAATTTTTGGTTAAGAAAAGGGAGTACTATAATGAAACATGATTTAAAATTGTGATGGGGGTGGGGTGGTAATAATTTTTGGAAAGCATAAGTGTTCCCACAAAGGCATGATATCTTATTGAAATGGATAAAATGTTCAAGATATAAATGATTGTTAATATTGATGATTAGCAAAATCTTCGTGAAATGAAATTTGAAGTAGAAGAAGGAAGAACATTTTAATGAAATATAGCTATAATATGTGATGTGGGGGGGGGGAATAATTATGGAAAATAGGGCTCCCATAAGAGTATGTGATTTAATTGAAAAGCAATGAGTTAAATGTTTAAGATATGAATGAATATCAATACTAATAAATAGATTTGTATTATTTTTGATAATATAGTATAATTTTAAAATGTACCAGACGGAATCCCAATGTATGTTATGTGTTTTATATTAAGTATTATAAATATAGGGGAAAGAGATAAAGGCATCATACTCCATATAGTGTACAGGAGAAATACTTCTTTTTAAAGAAGAAAAATAAATGGTTGGCTGGAATAGAACAGACAAAGAATAATAAATATTATGATATGAATTGAGAGGAGATAAATAAAATAAAATAAAATAAAATTTGAGAAAATTTAAAGGAGAGAAGAAGTTATACAGAAAATTGAAAATGTTAATAAGATATGAAATGGTATTTAAAATGAATATGAATCTGAATTTGTGTCTGTATCAAGAGTTTTAACCCAGGACTAAGCAACTTTCAGAAAAGAGATTTTTTATGCTTTTATGTTTTGTGTTTATGTCTATTTATGTATCGTTTGTTTTGAAAATAAAACTTGTTAAAAAAAAAGAAAGAAAAAAAGAAAATGTTCTTTTTGTGATGAAGGGAGAAGTCATTTCTTTCTATTTTTTTTTCTTTTTTCCTTTCCCTCTTTTTTTTATCTCTCTGCATTTCTTACATTTTTTTATATTCCTCTGTATTAGTTTATCTTTATCTTTTAAAAATTCAATAAAAATAAATTTAATTATTTTTATAAATAATTATAACATAAAAAATTATAAAAATGATTATAAAAACTGATGTTTCCAAAAAATATTGCTGGTTTTTCTATCTCTGTTTGGGACTTAGTCCCCGCGGAGGAAGCAAACTCAGCTGAACACTAATTGTGTTTGACAATCATAATTGCACTTCAGAACCAAAAGTGGTTAATTATGTGTGAATTGTTACCTCTTGTTTACTAGTTTAAACCAATGCCAGGAATGTTAAAAGAGAGGAAACTCCACCCCTGTATTCAGATGGTCACAAAATTACTACCTTTAACACTGAAAAACAGAGGACATAACAATATGGGGTGTGCTCTTGCCAAAATAGCAAATGAGGCATGTAATGACAGTAAATAAAATGTTTCTATGGGGTCATATTAAAGCCAAATTGTTCTCTATCTTTTTTATAATAGGTTTGACCCCACAAGAATTAGATACAATATGGCTAGGAGAGGAAAAGAAAACAATTAATAAAACATATAAATATCTTTTGGATTACAAATTAAAAGAAGAAATAGTCACAGAATATATGATAATTTGGGCTAAAAACGTGGGTCATAGTATTGAATTAGATAAGTGGGAACACATCTGGCAAACAAATTACAAATTAACCATGTCAGTCTCGTATAAAGAAAACTTATACAAAATAGTTAATCGCTGGCACCTACCTCCTGCAAGACTGGCTAACCTACCACCCAACTGTTGGAAATGTAACTACGCACAAGGAACATATTTTCACATGTGGTGGACTTGCCCATGTGCTCAGAAGTTTTGGAGAAATATTAGAAATTGGATTTTAAATATAACAAAACAAAATTTAAAACTTGAACCCAAAACCTTTCTACTAAGTATGATAGATTTAAACATGGAGAAAAAATATCAATATTTAATTTTGCATATTATAACTGCAGCCAGAATAACCTATGCACAAAACTGGAAACTGTCTTTCATTCCTTCAGAGGATATGGTAATTAAAAAAATACATGAATGTGCAGGATATGGTAATTAAAAAAATACATGAATGAGATGTATAGCCTAAGCAAATTGTTAAAAAATAAACAAGATAGTGACTATTATGAAATATGGAACATTTGCTTTGATTGGTTAAAGAAAAGGTAATATTTGATATCTGGATAAGTTATGGAAATGACAGAAGATGTGAATTTAATTATAAACTATATAGAGAAATTAAAACATTAAAAGAACGAAGGAATTATTGTAACAAGGCAGATCACGTCAATGATAAAGAAAAAAAATTTAACCATTGCTCAATATACGCTGTAAAATGTATATATGTATATGTGTGTGTGTGTGTGTGTGTGCGTGTGTATGTATGTGTGTGTGTGTGTGTGTGTATTTGTCTGTTTTAAATGTATGTCAAATAAATGTTTTTTTCTAGAATAAAAAAAATGTTTCTGAATGCCTGAAATATTATATTTGCCAGACTTTATTAAGTTTTCTTCACATTTGTCTTCATTTAAATGCATCTTGACATTTTTCAGAATATGAAGTCAGTTTGCATCCAAACAATATTTAAAAAATTTTTGTTTCTTTCTTTCTGTGATTATAATGAAAAAACTGCTATAATTCAGTCATAAGTTCATTTTGTACAATATGTCAAAAATATGCAGCTTTAATATTTTATTCTAAACAATGTTTGGGGCTTCATAAACAATTACAAAAGTGATGGATCAAGAGTTTTAACTTGGAACTTTTTTAAAAATAGAAAACCACCTATTAACCAAAATGTTGATTAACTTTATATTGTGTAATCTATTCCCTGAGTTAAAGCTATGTTTCTTTACAGTGGTTCTAATTAATATTAAGGCAATTAAATCCCTGGAGGAAAAACAATTGGCATGCATGCTCTAGAACAGTGGTCCCTAACCTTGCTGGCTTGGCAGCTCGACATGCAGGGGGAAGAGTTCCTTGTGAGTGTTAGACGGATACATGCAGTCACTGCTGGCGTGAAGGGAGCTCTGCACGCAAGCGGCCATCATTCACGTGAAGGTAGCTTTGCATGCAAGCACAAGATGGCCAATGCTCACACAAGGGGAGCTTTGTACGCGAGTGCAAGATTTCTATTGCTTGCGCGAGGGGAGCTTTGCATGCGAGCGCAAGACAATTGCCACTTGCACAAGGGAGGCTTTTCACGCATGCATATGCTTGCCATTGTTTGCATGGCCCAGCTCCAAACAGGCCGCAGTCTGGTAGTGGGTTGAGGACCCCTGCTCTAGAATCCCAAGATGCCCTAAATAGTATCAGGATCAGTGGGGTTTTTTTTTTTTTAAGTCTGTTAACTTTCAATCACAGGATAATAGCAATAGCATTTAGACTTATACACTGCTTCATTGTGCTTTCCAGCAGTTCACAGAGTCAGCATATTCTCCCCAACAATCTGAGTCCTCATTTTACATCAAATGATATGGTCACCAGTTTCCCCACAACACAATAAGCAAGTATAAATAAAAACAATTTGTCTTTTTTACTACCGTGCCATAGGCATATAAGGTTAAATTATACCAGTGCTCTGTCTCAGGTTCACGTCTCACTTTTGTCCATTAGCATTCTATGTATCGCTTCTGTCACTTCATCTCCATAGGTTCTGCTATAAGCCAGAGATCCATCTAGGATCAGCACACAGAGAGAGGCTGCTTGGGAGCAATTTCATCAAATGGCCAAGTCACCTCTTGATCATTTAGTGCAAACAAGCACTCAATAGAATTGCTCACAGGATTGCTGAAAACTCCGCAAGCCCCACCAGAAACTATCTGTATTCATTATGTACCTGGGGCAGACCATCTTAATTGCATGGTTTTTCCCACAGAGTTAAGCACCAGTCAGTCTCATCCAGATTATGAAGTGATCTAAGCATGGCACAAAATGTATTTGCCTGCATGTGTCAAGCCCAAGATTAATTGAAACAAGCCATAAACTCCTGAGCATGAAGGCTGTAGTCACCTCATAGCAATAGGGAAGGAGTTTCCAACATCACGCTAAAGACTAGGTGAAATTTAGATCAAGTAAAGATTCTGCTGGTCAACAAGATGGCTGATACACTACCAGGAATTTATTAATTTGCTCTTATAAT
This sequence comes from Hydrophis major, assembly GCA_033807585.1. Lineage (NCBI taxonomy): Eukaryota > Metazoa > Chordata > Lepidosauria > Squamata > Elapidae > Hydrophis > Hydrophis major. The sequence goes on from CM066330.1 coordinate 133,585,400, forward strand.
GTGGTTAAGGCACCAGGCTACAAACTGGAAGACTGTGAATTCTAGTCTTGTCCTAGACACATTGCCAGTTGGGTGGCCTTGAGCCACTCAGACTCTCAGAGATAGGAAGAGGACAATGGCAAACTATTTCTGATTTTGGAAATGGAAAATACTGCAGAGAAAACTGCAGAGATTAGTGTAGCCATTCACACTAATTTTCTTCTGCCCATTTGGCAATGACTCTGAAACACTAGCTTGTCTTTCTGACTTAATGTAGCATATATACATTCACACTTCAACAGCTCAGCAGCAGGATCCTTGAATCCAGACAAGGAGTGTATAATTAAGCTTACAATATGTACTTAGGCTGCAATATGAAAGGAAATTGATTCAGGTGCTACATGGTTATAAGAATGGAATTGTCTGTCTGAGGGTATATGAGACAAGGAAGTAATTCAAGCAACTGCTGCCATCCTGACACACAAACAAACCAACAAAAGGATAATTAAATTCTCATTCTGGGATTGCTAGCTAGGCAGTAACACAGAAGAAGTTCACTAGAAACTGTGTGATGGAGTCTGTTCCTCCCAATAAAGTTACAGAACCAATACTCAAACTTACAAATGCATGATCACTTTAACTGAGTTAAGAAAGCAAAGAGAAACCTTTTTTCCCAAGTCAAAATATTAGAACCAAAGGCCAGCCATGTTAATTGAATCTGAAGCATCTCTATTTCTAGCAGGAATATTTTTTCTGCCCTTTCATTATCAACCATATTTCTTCCCTGGAAAGCTACTGTAATGAGGGTTGAACCATTCAGTGCCACCACTTTCAGGCTTAAATTTCCCCATAAATCTGGATATGACAATCAAGTGAGTTGTGCTTAAGTTTCAGCAAATATACTCTGCTCATAAATAGGTATTCCTTTTCTCTCTCTTAGATTACTTTTAGTATTCTAAAACAGAATATAACTTCATAAGTTACAACTATATCCACTGTACTACTTAGCAAAAAGAGTCACAGAAGCTTTTTCATATACATGCATAAAATATAAGATAGATTCATATATCTTTAGGGGAAAATTCTCTGTTTACACCAATTTTATTTAAATAGCTCGTGTCAACTTGTGAAGGAATCTGCTCATACAAATCCTTGGCATAAGCAGTCTCTGCACAAGCCCATAGGCATTCAATTTAAAAACACATTTACTTTAATAGCACTAATTATTCTGTGTGAGCAAAAAATAAGACCTACCAGTGGTGGGGGAGGGAGGGAGGCCAGACCTTTTGTTATCTTCCTCCAGGGCCAAAGATTGTAGATTTCACCTTTTCAAGAACCCTGATCTCAGACAAGTAAGTTGAATACAACTATAAATCTACAAAGGTGTATGTACTCACACAGATATTTTGAATAGGCAGCTAAGCTATTACTGGCCGGGGCTGCTTTTAAGAAACTATCTACAGTGCTCCTTAGCTCATGTCCTTGGCAGCTACCAATAGGATTACCATATATACTCGAGTATAAGCTGAGTTTTTCAGCACATTTTTTGTGCTGAAAAAAAACCCCTCAGCTTATACTCGAGTCAGATTCCCTCTGAAAAAAAAATGGTGTGGAACTCCGAAGCTGGGCAGCCACTTCCCTGCTTCTGTGTTTCCTTTGCAACTTTTAAGCATGGGGGTAATCGGAAGCAGAAAAGTTCTTGCTTGAGGATATATTGTTTTTTCTTTTTTTAACTGTTTTTTTTGGGGGGAAGACCCACCGCCATGTGAGAATGCTCAGACACGAAATCTATCCGACCGAAAATAAGTGTCATCATCATTTGGGTTAGTGAATCAATTAAACCTTTCGTGATAGTGAGATCGTTTCCCAAATTTCCCTTAAATCAGGGAAGAAATCAGAAACAAACCTTTGGACTGAGAATAAGCCTGTTCCTATGATGCCATTTTTGTTCACTGCAGTGTGAAAAGTGTGAAAAAACACACCTCTTTTTCTTCATCTTCTTGTTCCCTATTTACTGGTCTCTTTCAAAGAGGAAATTGTGAACATCAAACTTATTCTCAATTGTCCTAGTGAAAGTTTTTATTGGTATCTATTTTTATTTTTGAAATTTACCAGTAGCTGCTGCATTTCCCACCCTCGGCTTATACTCGAGTCAATAAGTTTTCCCAGTTTTTTGTGGTTAAATTAGGTGCCTCGGCTTATATTCGGGTCGACTTATGCTCGAGTATATACGGTATATTAATTAAGAAGCACAGCAGAAGAAGGGGGCAGTAGCCATTTCTACTGCAGTAATCTTCCTTACATATCCTTTACTTATTCCTAGTCCAGACACTTGCAGAGGGAAAAAATCTCCACCAACCTTTTGCTTTAGCTAAATACCAGTCAAGCTGTGTTCTGGTTTTTTCCTCTCCCATAATCTCTTCATTTACAAGGAGAAGGCAAGGTCGACATCAACAAATATGATTCATAGATGGGAAAAAAAAACCTCTGAGCCGTCTCTCCTGCGTAGGTCCAGCAAGCAAGGAGCAATGACAGACCGGTGGTAATTATCAATGGACCTTCAGGAATTTATTTGATTTTTTTTGACACAATTTCATCTGGCTTTTTCTGCCTAAATTAACATATGGTGGGAATCAGTTCTGCGGGAGCCACTGAACCAAATGCTAGAATAAAATGTCAACAACTCGATAACATATCCCAACAAATAGGCCCCCAATTTGCTTTTGACACATTAGTTGGACTCCAGATTACACCCCCCTTGGATCTTACTAATTGAAGTAAACACAACGTGTCATAAAACTATTCCTCTTCCATGTGATTCTATTTGTGATTCTATGTGTTGCCATTTTGTTTAAAACTGTATTTAAAGTTATCCTGTTATTTTAAAATCGTTCACTGACATTGTTCATATCATCTTGTATCATACATAGTAGGTGAGCCACAGTCTCAATCTTTAATTGCAATGGGTTTCATAGTGCTAAAAGCAGCCATCCATTACATATTAATTAATTATAAAATGCAATGGCAAATAAGATGTGGATGGATGCCATCTCAGCCTTGGTCTTGAGAGATTTTTTTTAAGTTGCTTTCAGACAATTTTTCACAGTTCTTAAAATAATGAACCAAGATAATCATACTATAACCAAAAGGAAAGCAAGGAAAGTAGCTGCATCATCAAATATGTAAGAGCAGTGGAGTCTACTCTTGACAATAACTCAACCTACAAAAATGGGCATTGGTTCTTACCTGACACGCCATTTCTCTTGGACTGGGAGGATTAGGATTGTCCAGAGGATGGGTGGAGCTTCAATCTCTGCTTATTGTAGGCTGAGCTTAATTTCTGAGGAACGCTCCTCCCTCCATCATGTGGCTTGCCATCTCGTTCCCCAGTTTATGCGAAGAAGAGAAGAAAGACATAGGCATTCGTGCTGTCCCTTTTGCCAGACTTAAGATGCCTTGGCCGAAACGAGAACCCCCCCCCCGACGGTGAAAGGAAAAGGGAGGGGCTGGACAATCCTCCCAGTCGAAGAGAAACGGCATGTCAGGTAAGAACCAACGCCCATTCTCCTTGGAACTGCTCGGATTGTCCAGAAGATGGGACATACCAAAGCTGGGGCTTGTCCTACGGGAGGGACACCGTCTGGTTTGTCGAGTCCTCGGGATCCCCGAGCACCCTCTGGAGGAACCTTCTACCGAAAGACACCTCCGCCGCGGCATACTTATCAATCCTGTAATGCCTAATAAAAGGCGACGGGGAGGACCATGTTGCTGCCCGGCAAATGTCGAATATAGGGGCATGTGTAGCCCAGGCAGCCGATGTCGCCGCACTCCTGGTAGAGTGAGCCGTGATACCCCTGGGCACTGGGAGTGCCTGAGCCTGGTATGCCCTAGAAATGGCCGCCCTTATCCAGCGGCCTATTGTAGTAGAGGTAACCTTGAGCCCCTGTGACTTTGGTTGAAAGGAAATGAACAGGGCCTCAGATTTGCGGAAGGTCTGAGTACGTTTAATATAAATCCGCAAGGCCCGACTAACATCTAAGGTGTGCCAAAGCTGTTCCCTTTCATGAGTTGGCCTGGGGCAAAAAAAGTTCCTGAGCCCTGTGGAAAATAGAATTAATTTTTGGTAGAAAGGAAGGATCAAGTCTAAGTACTACTCGGTCAGAGTGGAAGACGCACAGGTCTTTCCTGACTGACAGAGCAGCGATCTCTGAAATCCTTCGGGCCGAAGTAATAGCCACCAGGAAAACTACTTTGTAGGATAGGAACTGGAGGGAAACTTCTCTAAGGGGTTCAAAGGAAGGCTTGGTGAGGGAGGTCAAGACCTTGTTGAGATCCCATGTTGGGTATCGGTGAAGGGACGGAGGTCGTAAGTTTGAGGCGCCTTTTAGAAATGCCCGGATGCAGGGATGGTGAGAGAGGGAATTAGCGCCCTCGCAGGAAATTACAGTGGATAGGGCTACTACCTGACGCCTTAGAGTGTTGGGGGAGAGACCTTTACCGAGACCCTCCTGGAGAAAATCGAGGACTTTTGCTACCGATGGTTTTGATGGGTCAATGTGGAGATTGGCACACCATTTGCGGAAACTGTTCCAAGTGGCGTCGTAAATCCTTCTAGTAGAAGGACGCCTGGCTGCTAAAATGGTGTTGATAACCTCCGTGGAGAAATTCTCCCTTTTTAGATGTTCCCGCTCAACCTCCAGACGGCTAGCTGTAGCCATTGGGGGTCTGGGTGAAGAAGGGGGCCTTGAGACAGAGAGATCCTGTCTGCTGGGATCCTCCAAGGTGGAGCTACTGATAGGCTGCGGAGGTCCGCAAACCAGGAGCGACGGGGCCAATAAGGAGCTACCAGAAGCAATTCCGCCCTTTCTTGAAGGACCTTCTGGAGTACTCTTGGCACCAGAGCCAGAGGGGGGAAGGAGTAAAGAAGGCCCGAGGGCCACGGGCATAGGAGGGCGTTGTGGTTCTCCGCCCCGAGGGACGGGAATCTGGAGATGAACCGTGGAAGTTGGGTATTGCTGGGGGAGGCAAACAGGTCTACCACTGGCAGGCCAAATATTGTTGTCGCCTCCTGGAACAGGTCTGGGTGGAGGCGCCATTCCGCCTGGTCTATGGTGGCCCTGCTCAACCAATCTGCCCTGGTGTTGAGGGTGCCTGAAATGTGGTCTGCCCTGAGTGAAAGGAGGTGAGACTCTGCCCACCGACAGAGGTGCTCGGTCTCCCTCATTAGACTTGAGGACTGAGTGCCCCCGTCTGTTGACATGTGCCTTTGCTGTTATGTTGTCGGTGAGAATGAGGACGTGGCTGCCCTGAATATGATGTAGGAAGCTGCGGAGGGCCAGGTGGATGGCGTGAAGCTCTAACCAGTTTATGTTGCGCAGCCTCTCTGACGGTGACCATCTGCCCTGAGCTGTAAGGGAGAGAAGGTGGGCGCCCCATCCGGACAGACTGGCGTCTGTGGTGACGATAAGTCTTGGAGGCTCCTTGAGGAGGCAGCCCTTGTTGATCGACGCCTTGCTCCACCAGAGGAGGGAGGTGAGAACCCTTGGCGAGACCTTGACCTTGCTCCTTGAGTTGCTTGTCCCAACTCTTTGATATGGAAGCAGGAACCACTGGAGGGATCTGGAGTGGAAACGGGCCCAGGAATAACGGGACTACAAGAGATCATTTTACCTAATAACTTGGATAGATCAAGGAGAGAGAACTTCCTATGTCGTCTGAAGAACCTGACTGATTGTTGGATGCTGAGTATCCTTTCTGGGGAGATGAACACTCTCCCCATGACTGTATCAATTATGGTCCCTAGGTGGGGTAGTCTAGTGGCGGGGGCCAGTTGGCTTTTCTTCCAATTTATGAGGAACCCGTGTTGCTGGAGGGAGGTGAGGGTAGTATGGATATCCCTGATAGCCTGTTCCCTGGAAGGGGAGAGGATGAGAATATCATCCAGGTAACAGTGGAGCCATACCAGGATGGATCTGAGGTGGGCAGCCAGCGCGGCCAGAACCTTGGTGAAAGTCCTGGGGGCCGAGGCTAACCCGAATGGAAGGACCACGTACTGAAAGTGTAGGTTATTGTAGCTGAAACGGAGAAATTTAGAGTGGGAGGGTCGAATTGTGATGTGTAAATATGCCTCGGAGAGGTCTATAGAAGACAATCAGTCTCCCTGCCGAACTCCCAAAAGGATGGATTGAAGTGTGTTCATTTTGAATCTAGGTGATGGTTTAAACGCTTTAAGTCCAAAATAGCCCTCCATCCCCCCGAGTGTTTGGGCACCACGAATAAACGTGAATAAAAGCCCTGTCCCCTTTGGGATGGAGGAACAGGCTGGATAGCCTGAATGTCCAGTAGCTGTCGAATTGCTTCCTCCATGAGGTTACGTTTGGAAGGGTTGTTGGAGCGGGGACATGAAATGTAAAAATCGAGGGGGGGGGAGAGAAACTCGAGGGCAAGGCCAAACCTGACTGTATCCCTGACCCAAGCGTCTGAAGTGGATGAATCCCATTGACAAGCGAAGGATTTAAGTCGCCCGCCAACGGGAATAATGTCAGGAGGCTTATTTGGAGCGGCGGAAGGGCCTGCTGCCAGAGCCACAAAAGGGCCTCCTGAAGTTTCTGCCTCTTCTGTGCCTGTTGAAGGGGTCGGACCTGTCCTGGGACTGTCCCAAACCAAAGAAGGGGGACCCTTGGTGTCTGGGAGGAAAGGGTTGGTGATAGGGACGAAAGGGAGCCCTCCGAAAGGGCTGCAGAGATCTGGAATCAGACTTGCGGGAAAGAGAAGGGAGGAATTTCTTTTTATTCCTTCCCTCGACTAGGAGAGGGTCCAAGGAAGTACTGAACAACTTATTTCCGGCTATGGGTGTGGAAGCTAGCTTGACCTTGTGCTTGAGATCCGCCTGCCAGGGTTTTAGCCAGAGCAGGCGGTGGGCCGAGACGTGGGAGGAAATGGCACGGGAGGAGAATTTTACGGAATGAAAAGTGGCATCAGCTGAAAACTCAGCAGCGGCCATTATTTTGGCGATGTGTTGATGGGCGCGGATATTGGAGGTCGGGACATGTTGCTCAAGCTGGCAAAGCCAGCGAATGGAAGATCTGATAAAGAAAGAAGCGGCCGTAGCCGACCTGATTGCCCATGCGTCCGACTGGTGAGCTCGCCTTAATGCGAGCTCTGACCACTTGTCCTCTGGTTTGAGGGCCTCTAAAGGGTCACTGAGGGTGGAGGAAGAGGTCAGATCTACGACAGGCTCATCAACCTCCGGGGTACTCAGCAAGGTCGAGAGCTCCGGGTCGAGGTTGAAGAACCTTTTATCATTGGCCGAGGGGGCCGGGGGAGCAACTGAAGAGGACAGTTGCTTGGACACCAGTTCCAGGAATATGGGGGGGGAGTAGGGATGACTTTGGCCTCCACTACCGGTTGTCTGAACATGGAGTCCTCCTGTTCCTCCGAAACTACGGGAATGGGATCAGAGGGGGTCTGGGCTGCTAGGCCCGAGATGTTCCTAGCCTTGTAGAGGAGGGATTTAAAAAGCTGGGGCTTAAAGAGCCCTACAAAGGTGGGCTGGTCCGGAGAGAGACCTTCATCCTCGGACATTTCCGCCTCTGATGGGTCTGAGTTCGGAAGAGGCTCGTCGTATGGTAAGGACCCCAGGTCATATTGTTCCTCCTCCTCCCTGTCTAAATCTAGGTCCCCTTCCACTTCCTCCTCGTCCTCCCTGACTAAAGGGCAAACCTCCCCTTGGGGAGGCATAAGAGAGAATGATCTTACAGATTCGGTGGCCTGCGGAGGCAACCCCGGTCTGGTCATCTGATGCATCCCTTCTGCAATTCCCTGTCGAATGGCCATCTCCATCCAGACTCTGAGCTGCTCCAGAACCGCCTTAATGAGAGGTTCCTCTTGGCGCAGGCCAGCGGCCGTGAAGGTGGCCTCAGGAGTTTGCCTGGTTGGTGTGCCCGGGGCTTGATGCCCTTGAGAAGGCGAGCTGTGCCTGGATAGGGAGGAAAAAGCTGCAAGAGGGGGAGGGAGGGTGGAGGTGGAAGGAGTGGCAGGTGCTGGAGGCACTGAGCCTGTCTGTCTAGCACGTCTGTCAATTTCTCTTTCTAGAGCCTTGTGACATCTTAAAGCGTCCTTTTGAGAGGCTTTGGTGGGCTCCTTAGCCTGACTGCGCAGGTGGTGGGTCTTTGCCTTGGCCTTCAAGGAAGGCCCCTTTGAGGGATTGCTCTCTGCCATTCCAGATAATTAGGGGTGCAAATCTGAGGCGGTTGGCGCGCCTAGGGGTTGACCTACAACGAAGGCCGGGAGCCCTGGGAGTTCCTATATACACTGACACACTTTCCCCCGAATATTATTGACTTGAATCAATAGGATTCTTTGCTCCGTATGATTATTCCCCCCCACTCTGTTCTTTTCTCCTTTTTTTATTTTTATTTTTGAAGTCAAGGCCTAGTGAAGAACTTGAAGAAAACGACCTTGCAAGGTCTCAGATTAAGGGCCTTAAGGGCAAAACCGGGCCTAAACCAACTGCCGACCCAGGCAACAACCGGGCGGGAGTGGTGGAAATAACTGCAGCCGCTACAGCTGGTTGCGGTGAGAGCCAACAGGGGGAGGAGGAGAAAAAAACCTCCAACTGCAAAAGCACTTTTTTTTCTTCTTCTTCTTTTTTTTTTTTTAAACCTCGGCAGGCCTACCGGACCTGCTGTTTTGAATAGGCACTCAGTAAGAAGAAGAAATGAATGCCAAAATGGCGCCCGGCCACGAGGCGAGCTTCAAAATGGCAGTCGCCACTAACAGTTCTTGTGGAAATTAACCTGGCAAAGGCCAGGAGGATCCCGGTAACAATCAGAGGGTCCCTAGGGAAGCCCACAGAGAATAGAGACAAAAAAACTTTAAACGCTATAAAAATATTCAAACGGAGCTCGGGGGGGCGGAACGAAATGGAACGAAACGGAGCCTTTTAAACAATTTTTACATGGCAGAAAAGCTGAGAAAAAAGAGTGGGGGAGGCAGTGCAAAGTTTTGAGCCTACCCCCTGGCAACCCCTGGGGAGGGAAAACCCTCCCAGGAAACCAAGCCAACAAAGGAACCAGCTGCGCAGGGCTAAGGAGATCGAAAGGAATAAGGGTTGTATACAACCTGAACAGGTAGAAAAAGGGGTGAATGAAGGGAATCCAGAAACGGCCAAGAGCACGCAAACACACAGCCTACTCTGCTCGAAGGCTGAGCATAAACTGGGGAACGAGATGGCAAGCCACGTGATGGAGGGAGGAGCGTTCCTCAGAAATCAAGCTCAGCCTACAATAAGCAGAGACTGAAGCTCCACCCATCCTCTGGACAATCCGAGCAGTTCCAAGGAGAATCAGATGTTATGATAAAAATGTAATCTCAAATTGCTGTACCTTAGAAGCCTATCCAAGTAGCCTATTCAGACATAGATCCCTGACTTATTTCTAATTTGGCGTATGGAATGTCCAGGATTTAATTAGTCTTTACAACATCTCAAAAATCTACTGCACTCTTTCAAATAGGTACAGGGTTAATTATTTTGTCCACAGAAGTATTCTATAGTCTATTGCCACACAAATGCTTACATGGCAAATCATAAATTATGGTTTTGCTATCTCAGAATAACCAAACACTACAGGAAAATGCATTGAATATTTGCATTTAAGAGGACATTTCCTGAAAAAGATCAGTTCAAAATGTGATACAGAATTTTCTGAATGACTTTCAAATAGATTCAGAAAGTAGTTAGTTGGATTTTTTTTTAAGCCTTAAAGCCTGAATTTCTTGCTGTAATAATAAAAAACCCTGTAATGTGAAAAGAGATTCAAGAGAAAAAAATATTAAAGTCTGGTAACTAATGAGAAGAAAACTTGAACTTCCAGATAAGCCCTATACTGACTGTATACATTTTTAAAATTATCATTTCAAGTCATTCTCAAATTCTAGGAGCCTATATTATATTTCAATCCATTGCTAAAATCAAAATAGTCACATCATAAATAAAGCAGAAACAATAAATTTAAAAAGACATAATATCAAAGAAAAAGTAAGCAATGTGAACGTTCAGTTCTATATCTTTCCACTCAAAGGCAACACAATTCAAGATACATACATAAATAATATTTCTCAGTAATTTGGAGAAAGACATGGTTAGGTACCACCTACAGTCCACTCAGATGTTTTTCACAGTAGATCATGGTTTAATTTAGCTTAGGTTTACTGTCATTGTACCTTGTACAATGAAATCAAACACCATCTTCAGTGCACATCATGACCACAAACACATATTCTTCACACTCCACACATTGAACCAAAACCCCCCAACACCGCACCAACACTGCACTATGCAGTAGAATTCAAAAGAGCTACTGCCCTGGAATGTAATGGCAAGTAATAATCAAATGTCTTTCTTGTTAAGGATCATTTCAACCTTTCCTAACGGCAATCTACTAACCACTATTCACAACAGATATGAAAACAAAGATATGAAGAATCTATGTCTGTCTCATTAGGTATTAAAATATTTCCTTTCCTTTTTTGGTGTTTTCAAAAAAGCAAATCTTTCTAAAACTAAAATCACTATAGAGTACATTCTGTTCAATTTTAATAACTTGTTTTTCAAATATGAATGCACAGGTTTGATAGTGATTGTTTTTGTTTTAATAATTTAAAAGAATTAATCTGTACAGCATAATACCAAAGAAATAATAGTATAAAATTTTAAATGGTTTTATAATGTTAATATGGTATATTTTAAATAAAATACTTGTCTTTATATAATTTACAGAGTTGAGTATAAATATAAATACATTTAGGTTTTTGACTAATGAGCATTTAAGATCACAAAAAGATCACATAATTAAAACATGTATCAACATATACTGCATTACAATTTTAAGAGAATATCAGAGCAAAATCTCAAATTGTTGTTTGGAGAAACAAAATTATACTACATGAATATATAACTATGCAAAGTTTATTTTAATGTATATAATCTTTTATAACACAATGAAACTGTATTGAAAACTTCAATAATTTATGAATTTCTGTTATGAAAGATCTATAATTAATATAATACACAATTTATGTTAACAAAATGAAAAGGGAAAGCAATGATGTAATGTTACAAATAAATTAGATGAAGACTTAGCAATTTTCTTTTGAAATTTCAAACTAATCATGTGTTTTTCTGATTGCTAACTATGAAAATCAACAATGCAACATCTACTGTATTTTGCATACTTAAGAGAGAGATCTGAAGTCTGATTTTGCTTATAGTGTTCTCTCATTAATGTTAACTTTCCAATTAAGTTTACATTTCATTTGATGTCTTATATTTTACACCAAAAACACAGAAATAATATCTCAATTAAAACATGATGTCATATAGTAAACCTTTATGAGGTAGTCCTCAATTTACAACTATAATGGAACTCAGCATTTCCAGCATAAGTCATCATGGTTGTAAGTTTAGTGGACACATGACTGGACATGATTTCATGCCTTTTTTGTGGTGATCATTAAGTAAACACCTAGTCGTTAAATGAATACCACCATTGTTACACAAATCAATGTATTATATGAGCGTATTTTCTTGCAAACAGCCCCAAAACTGACAAAAAAGTATCATAAATTGCAGTCATGTGACTGTGGAATGCTGCAACTGGCAATAAAGATGAGACTATTATCCATAATTTTCAATTTAGTTAAACTGGGTTGATTATGGTTTACAGGTAGTGTTCGAATTACAACCACAATGGAGACCAAAATTTCTATTCCTAAGCAAGACAGTTGTTAAATGAATTTTACCCCATTTTGCAACCTTTTTTGCCACAGTTAAAGCAAATCAGTTGTTCACTGAATAATGTAGTTGTTAAGCAAATCTGACTTTCCCCATTGACTTTGCTTGCACAAAACTGGCTTGGAAGTTACAATTGATGATCGCATGACCTGGGATCGTGCAACTGTCAAAAATGCATGCCAGTTGCCAAGCGCCCAAATTTTTTATCATGTGACCATGGGGATCCTGCAATTGCCTTAAGCGTGAAAACTGGTTGTAAGTCACATTTTTTCAGTGTGTTGTGACTTCAAACAGTCACTAAATGAATGGTTTTAAGTTGAGGACTACTTGTAATGTTATATTCTTTTTTTAAAGGCTTTATAAGGTAGGATTAATGAGAAATTATTTTCTTTGTAAATATATTAATTTTATGACAACAACACAGTATGTGCTAGTAAAACTACTTTTCAGGTTTTTAAGCAAAAGCGTGATATCTTGGACAAGGGATTTAGTTGGGAAACACTGTGAGCCACTAAAATAAATTGAGTCCATTCTACTTGCTACATCAAGCAGTTCTTAAAAGTGAGGTCTAGAGAGTCCCTTTCACATGCTTCATTGAGTCAAAGAAATATTTTAAAATTAGTGTGCTCAGTTTTAATTTCTAATATAGTAAGCATTGATATAGACTACATAAACCACAACTTTTTAGGGTCTTTAATAATTTGTAAGAATGTAAAGGGTCTGGAAGTGGGTGGGAAATATTTGAGAACTCCTGTGCTCGATGACCATGTCCCATAGTTACATTGCTATAAAATGCAACACATTTTATCAGAGTTTTCATAAGAAAAGCCACCCAGATGATCAACAACTTTTTTTCTGTATCACGCCTGAAGTGCAAGCAAATTATGAAGTGATTTATCTGTCAAATCTAAAACATTTCAATGGTAAGAAACATTAATTCTTAATACTTTCTAAGAGTGGCTGGCTAGTACTGCCCTCTGGAGGGCATTTTATAAAGGAAAAATATTTTCCGAGAACAAATATATACATCTAGACCTATTTCATGCCTGAAGTAGGTACGCTTTGGTAAACACTTCGTCATTTTTCAAGCCTGCTTTTTTTAGGAGCAAATGAGCTACTTTCAGTGTTCTTCTCACCTTATCTTCAAGCAAAATGTCTCATATTTGTTCCTTTGGACTAGAAGCATTTGAACTTATTTATGTTACATTTCTAGGAGTTGTCTTTAAAGCTTTAAAGCAAGGCATTTTAAAGCTTTAAAGCAAGCTTGTCCAACCCACGGGCCCATGGGCCGCATGCGGCCCAGGTCGCCTCGTAATGTGGCCCAGTGCCCACCCCAACCTTCGTGCAAGAGCCAGCGAGGAGGAGGAGAAGCAGGTGCGAGGCAGGGCGAGGCAAGCGCCACGCCAAGCAGCAACAAAAAAGGCGGGCGCCATCAGTGCGCTCTTCGTGCTGAGGCAGCTGCAGCCCAAGAGTCCCGCTCCGCCACCTCCTGCTGTTGCCGCCGCCGCTTCTGCCCCCGCTGCCGTGCCATTTTATTATTTTATGTGCGGCTCAAACCAAATTTTCATCTTCTAATGTGGCCCAGGGAAGGTGAAAGGTTGGACACCCCTGCTTTAAAGCAAGGCATTTTAAAGTTTTAAAGCAAGGCACTAAAATAAAAAATATATGAAGGAGTTGAAACAATATACATCTGCTGTAAATCGAAATCTGAGGTTACATAAGGAAAGGCTACAATTTTCACACCTTTTTTATGAGCTTCCAGGAGATATTTAGCTGCTTTGGAAATAAGACTCTGAATTAGAAAGATCTTTGGTCTGATTAAAAGAGCAATTATATCCTCAATAGAAGGATGAATAAAAGAAAGGAAGTAATATTCCATTTATATAATTTAGTTGGCCACATAACCTTTCAATAACCTGATTTAATACTTTGCTGGTGAAAAAGCCATCATATTACTCAATAAATTAACTTTCGTTCACTATTAGCATCAGAGCTCCCTCTTGTGGTAACTGCATGGACTAGCTACAATAAAATGTTGAAAAAATTTATAAGAAATCATTTAAAAGCTTCTGGTTACCAAGTCCCATTGACTATACTCACCGTTATCAACATTGAACTATAAATCTTAAGACATATACCATTTTCAAATTATTTCATTTGTAACTTTAGAAAATGTACAAAGGGATAACAAATTAAACTGTTGTTAGGCTAACTAACAACAGTTTAATTTGCAACAATTGATAATTTAATAGGATGATTGCAGACTTTAGTTTTCCAAATTTCTTGGAACAAGTTAATACGCAAATGTATTGTCCAAAGTACAACAAAATGGCACAAATTATCTTAAGCAGTTACCTCACCACCCACCCCATATTCAAATGTGCCCTCAATCACCAATTTCCTATTCTACTTTTATTCTACTTTTTCTACTATTTTACTTTTCCAAAGGCAGGGAAAGGAGAGATTTCTTTGGGCAGATGGAAAGGGACTTGAAATAATATTCTGGGCTTTTTTCCTGGTGGTGAAAGAAGTTAAGCATAATGCTTCCTCTTCCCCTTCAAGAGGGGTATATATTTTATCTTATATTTTATCTATGACAAACACACCTTCTCCAAACTGAAGGGTTTGATCTCTTAATTAAGACATGAAGAAAGATGAATCAAAAAAAAGTAACACCTGGTTGCATGTTTTAAGTCAAACACTTTGAAGGGTTCTGCATATTCAGTTTGAATAGGGAGCAATATAAAAGTATTAATTTCATATACAGTATAATATTGCTATAATTGTTGGAAAATCCTAAAAAGGACAAAATGAAATATATAGTCTTAAGACAGTAAGTTATCATTTCCCTCTGCAATCAAACAAGGCAGAACACTAGGGTCTCCTCAATTCTAGCAAGATAGAAGGAAAAGGCTGGGGTTGAACACTGTACCTGAAGGAACCCCAGTGTCTCAAATCGATATTAACATACAAAACACAAAGTGGAACAAATGCAGAAAACTTAGGATATTTATTTTTAAACACGCCTAACATGGTGATCATTAATAAACTAAGGGACAAATTCAAAACTGTTGCTTGAAAATTTTTTGGGACATATACGGCTGAAGAAATAAACTTAAAATTCAACCACTAAATAAAAATACTGTACTTTTCACTGTGTAACACACACTCCCCCCCACAAATGGGTGGAAATATCTGTGCATCTTATACAGAGCATGTTGCCGAAGCCCTGCCCATCCACTGGTCCCCACCCTTTGGCCTCTGCCTCCCAGCAATTTGACTCCTTGTAGCAAACAGCAAACAACCTGATCAGCTTCAGCACAGCCTGATTTGAGCACCTGATTGTTGGCTGGAATTGCCTCCCAATGATCAGCTGTTTTAGGCTGAAGGGATTGCCATTGCCTATTGTCGCCTCCGTATGCCCCATTTTCAGCCCGTTCTGGACGGCGGGGATCAGAACAGGTGGAAAATGAGCCCCCAGAGGTAGAAAATGGGATGCGGAAGCCGAAAATGGGGTACATGGAGGCGGCAATAGGCAATGGATCTCTGCAGCCTGAAACAGCTGGTTGTTGGGAGGCAATTCCAACCGACAGTCAGCTGCTTGTGCTCAATCAGGCTGTGCTGAAGCTGACCAAGCTGTTTGCTGTTAGGAGGCAGAGGCAGATTTTTTTTTCTTGTTTTCCTCTCCAAAAGCTAGGTGCATCTTATACTTCGGATCGTCTTATAGTCTGAAAAATATGGTATTCCTCCAAGGAATTACTCATCAGAACTAATTAACGTTGCACCTCTTAACTACCTAATTTCCAAGGCTATAATTCTTCAGCTAGCCTTAAGCTAGTGATTATGAGACCAAGAATTCTCAAGCTGCAATCTGTCAAACAAAAATGTGAATATTGCAATGTTCTGGTATTAAGGTAACAAAAATGAGGCATCCATTGAATGAGGCATCCATATTGTGGCAGATGACTAGCTGGTTCAGTGTGCATTAACAAAGCATAACAGCTGGAGAAACAACAGTAACCTAACATTATATATTTTAAAGAAGTAATCCATTTATTTAAAATATAACAATCTCCATTGATTTACAAAAGTAAGAAGCCCCATAAATTTATTTATACACATCAAATGAAAGATGACTATGCTTTTTTGATGTTATTGGTCTTCTAGCCCATCTAACATACCGTATATACTCGAGTATAAGTCGACCCGAATATAAGCCGAGGCACCTAATTTAACCACAAAAAACTGGGAAAACTTATTGACTCGAGTATAAGCCGAGGGTGGGAAATGCAGCAGCTACTGGTAAATTTCAAAAATAAAAATAGATACCAATAAAAACTTTCACTAGGACAGTTGAGAATAAGTTTGATGTTCACAATTTCCTCTTTGAAAGAGACCAGTAAATAGGGAACAAGAAGATGAAGAAAAAGAAGTGTGTTTTTTCACGCTTTTCACACTGCAGTGAACAAAAATGGCATCATAGGAACAGGCTTATTCTCAGTCCAAAGGTTTGTTGCAGATTTCTTCCCTGATTTAAGGGAAATTTGGGAAACGATCTCACTATCATGAAAGGTTTAATTGATTCACTAACCCAAAAGATGACAATGATGACAGTGGGAGGCAGGAGTCACTCTCTCCCTTGCAAGAAAAAAGCAAGAGCCGTTCTTATGATCTCTCCCTCTCTCTCTCTCTCCCCGTAATACAGTCAAGCCCTTTCCAGCACGCGTGATCTGCCGTCGCCACTTTGCACCTTGCAAATGCAAAATCCTGGGGTTTTTGCATTTGCAAGGTGCAAAGCAGCGGGGGCGGATCCCGCATGCTGGAAAGGGCTTGACTGTATTACGGGGAGAGAGAGAGAGAGGGAGAGATCATAAGAACGGCTCTTGCTTTTTTCTTGCAAGGGAGAGAGTGACTCCTGCCTCCCACTGTCATCAACATCTTCTTCTTTTGGGTTAGTGAATCAATTAATTTGGGAAATGATCTCACTATCATGAAAGTCAGTGTTCTCTGCCCATGGGGCATTTGGAAGAAAATGCCCCACGGCATATCCACGCTCATGTAAGGGGAATCAGAAATCCCCGCGTTCAATGCCTAGCACGGCAGAAGAGAAAACGCAGCTGTGAGCAAATACTGGGAAAACCTGATTGATCAGAAGGAAGGAGGCAAAAGAGGGAGGGGTGGTGGTGGACGGAAGTCCCACTGGTATTTGTGAAACACTTGGTCGGCAGTGCTTAAAGTCAACGTCCTCGCTCCCACCCACCCAAAGCCACGAAGTCCCCCAATTGCGCAGCCCAGAATCACCCTCCCCTCAGGAGGCAGCAATGACACCCGGTATTTCCCGAGACAAGAAGCTCCGCCATGCAATGAAAGCGCCCTGGCTCTAGGCTCGCAGGCTCAGAAAACAACGCGAACCGAGGTCGCTTTGGCTCCGCTCAGCTTCGTTTCCTCAGCCCAGCTGCTTTCAGTCCACTCGGGAGGAAGGGGAGGAGGTGGTGGCGGCGGCTCGTGTTGTTTTCTGAGCTCTAGGCTCAGAAAACAATGTGAGCCGAGGTTGCTTCAGCTCCGTTTCCTCAGCCCTAGCTGCTTTCAGTCCGCTCGGGAGGAGGGGGAGGTGGTGGTGGTGGCTCGCGTTGTTTTCTGAGCTCTAGGCTTGCGGGCTCAGAAAACAACACGAGCCGCCACCACCACCTCCTCCCCCTCCTCCCGAGTGGACTGAAAGCAGCTGGAGCTGAGGAAACGAAGCTGAGCGGAGCCAAAGCGACCTTGGATCACGTTGTTTTCTGAGCCTAGAGCTCAGAAAACAACGCGAGCCGCCACCACCACCTCCTCCCCCTCCTCCCGAGTGGACTGAAAGCAGCTGGAGCTGCGGAAACGAAGCTGAACGGAGCCGAAGCAACCTCGGCTCGCGTTGTTTTCTGAGCCTAGAGCTCAGAAAACGTGAGCCGCCACCACCACCTCCTCCCCCTCCTCCCGAGTGGACTGAAAGCAGCTGGAGCTGAGGAAACGAAGCTGAGTGGAGCTGAAGCGACCTCAGCTCGCGTTGTTTTCTCAGCCTAGAGCTCAGAAAACAACGCGAGCCGCCGCCGCCACCTCCTCCCCCTCCTCCTGAGTGGACTGAAAGCAGCTGGAGCTGAGGAAACAAAGCGGAGTGGAGCCAAAGCGACCTTGTCTCACATTGTTTTCTCAGCCTAGAGCTCAGAAAACAACGCAAGCCACCACCACCTCCTCCCCCTCCTCCCGAGTGGACTGAAAGCAGCTGGAGCTGAGGAAACGAAGCTGAGTGGAGCCGAAGCGACCTCGGCTCGCGTTGTTTTCTCAGCCTAGAGCCTAGAGCCAGGGCGCTTTCATTGCATGGCGGAGCTTCTTGTCTCGGGAAACACTGGGCGTCGTTGCTGCTCCCTGAGGGGAGGGCAATTCTGGGCTGCGCAATTGGGGGACTTCGTCGCTTTGGGTGGGAGCGAGGATGGATGGAGTCCGTGAAGTAGGGCTTGCCTGACCTTGCTGGCTGCCTCTGCTTCCTTAGGGGCGGGGAAGGGGGCTCATCTGGACCAAGGGTGAGTCTCCCCCTCAGTTTCCCCTGAAGGATCTTCCGTCACTTTTGCCTTCTCCCTACATCTTCCCTCTATTAAAATCCCACCCATCCCCACACACACACCTATTTTCGGTCAGATAGATTTTGTGTCTGAGCATTCTCACATGGTGGTGGGTCTTTCCCCCCCCTAAAAACAGTTAAAAAAAGAAAAAACAATATATCCTCAAGCAAGAACTTTTCTGCTTCCGATTACCCCCATGCTTAAAAGTTGCAAAGGAAACAAGGAAGCAGGGAAGCGGCTGCCTGGCTTCGGAGCTCCACACCATTTTTTTTTCAGAGGGGAATCTGACTCGAGTATAAGCCGAAGGAGTTTTTTTCAGCACAAAAAATGTGCTGAAAAACTCGGCTTATACTCGAGTATATACGGTACCTAATAGTAAGGAATAATAGGGGATATAGTCCAACATCCAATGGAGGCTATAGATTTCGCATCACTGACATCTGCAACTTGTTTGACATACCTGTGCATTCCATGTAGGGTCCAATTTTTTCACAGCATCAATGTACTCTCGCATTGCCTGCTCAAGACTTGTGTCACCCAATGCTTTCCAAGCTTCCCTAAGACATACATAGAAGAACCATTATTTAGTAGAAGTTCACACACACACACACATACACCTATATCCATCCACCCTTCTCTCCAATTTATTACCCATCATCAGTTTTTTATACACAACATTAGCCAACTCATATATACATATAAAATTTAGGCAGTTCTCAATAGTAACGTGCTTTCAATCTAAGCCTGTTTTGTAGTAAGCACTATTAATTGGATGCACAGACCCTCAAAACTATTTTGAATTTTTCCTATAAGTAGTTTCCCCTCCCCCTCCTCTATGAATTCTCAAACTGCACTGTAATATAGTTTTAGGAAAGAAAATAAAAATATAGTACAAAGTCACAGTTTTCCAAGTGACAAACAAATATTTTTAGTTTTTCTTTCAATTCAGGAGAAAATAGCTTGGTTGAATCATGGAGATGAACTGCTAATATAACTGAGACCTTTTATTTTATAAGTTGCTTGTACATTAGGCATAAAATGTAATTCTCAATAGCAAATCAGACTATTTCAATATGAAAACAACCTCTACTATAATATTCATTATTCTTTAGGCAAACACAGTGCTGACTGATCAAATATATTAAAGATTTAATACGTATTAGTAACAAAATAGAGACATATTAATTAAAACTATTACTGTTTGTATGAAATAAACTAAATCTCAATTATTGTAATTTTTCTAGTAAATTATATTTATGTTAGGGTGAAGTAGTTCTATTGGCAGAAGTTACTGGTAGTCCTCAAATTATCACAGTTGGGATTAAAATCTTGGCTGTTAAGTGAGACATTCACGTACTCGCTTTGCTCACCAAGCACAATCCCAACTCTCCCAGTTGTGCTCGTTAAGCAATCGCAAGGGTTGTTGAGTGAATGTGTGATGGAAATGGCCCTGGGAGGGCTGGTGCCCACAGGCATGCGGAAAGCCTGTTGTAGGCTAGGAGGCTTGAATTCTCTCCCCGCTCCACCACACC
Source organism: Hydrophis major (assembly GCA_033807585.1). Taxonomy (NCBI): domain Eukaryota; kingdom Metazoa; phylum Chordata; class Lepidosauria; order Squamata; family Elapidae; genus Hydrophis; species Hydrophis major. Next base: position 133,605,298 of record CM066330.1, read on the forward strand.
TTCAGGTCTTCTCCCCACCCTATTAGTGAAGGTAATTATTCTGAAGGCTATAGAGGCTCTTTTCTGGCCAGGAAGCTAGTGAAGATGGTTGTTTTAAAGCTGCAGAAAAAAAGTAAAGATAAGTGAAGTCAGACACGGTGGGACAAGATGAAAGTCTGGGCCTCCCGTGCATGATGAGTTGAGAAAAATAGCCCAGGAACAGGCTAAGGCTGCAGCAGCTTTGTCTATACTGGTTGGCTAAAAGAGTGGCTGAGATGGGGAAAGAGACAGGGCAGGCAGGGAGGAGTTGCAGCATATTTGCAGTGGTAAGGACATGTGTACTAGCAAGCACCCAAATTTTGATCAAATGAGTGCACGAGGAGCAAAAGCTGTAACTTTAGGCTGACGTCGAATAGTTGCTGAATGAACAGCCATCAGTTGACGACTTGCTGTATCTATTGAGTTATAACCAAAGACAGACTTTTTATATATATTTTTTGATAAATTAATAGATAGGATATAAGTCTTATGATTGCGCCATTATTGTAAGAGTTCTCTTGCATTTTCCAGTCTGGTTCACTTTAAAATGAATTTCCCAGTTAAAGCTACCTCTTGATTGTGGATAGAAATGAATGTAGTATCATGTCTTTTGATTGCTAATTGGCATTCATGGATACATTCTGCTTATATTTGGTGTGTTCTACGTACAGTACTGATGTTCTGTGGTTGCATGTTATTACCCAGTTTTGTCTTCTTTTGGTAATGAATCTTAGTATTTCCAGTATTTTGTCTGGGCACTGTTGGCTAGTGCACTAGTTATTCCAAATGGCTGGAATAGCCTGTTGACAGACTCTGAAACACCTCTTATGGAAAGGAGTGTTATCCTTGGGATAGGTTGTGATGTTTGTGTTATAGTTTGCAAAAAACCAAAAAAACGTTTTTATTAACTGCCTCAGTCTCTGACACTGCCTTATAATGCTCCCAGAAGCCAGCCCTTTCTGAGCACAGCTAGCTGTCACTGTGGTTTTTTGGTTCCCAAAGAGGAAGCCCAACCCTATGATCTGCAGGTCTCTAACCCTTCAACCTTGTTTCTCCAACTGACAACAGTGACACTTAAAACTTAGAGTCACTATAGATCACTGTGAATGATCTGGTGCTAGTGCTGTAAAATTTGAAGATATCATAGGATCACTATGTGATCCAAGTCTTCACTCAAAAAATGCAACCTGGTTCTCATCCTCCTCCCTAACATCTCCTTCTCTGAGAAACAATCAGAGCAAACATGACATCAGCCTCTCTCTTCAAGGATGCTATCCTTTCTTTGAAAGGTTTTTGAAAGAATTAGCAGATTGGGGGAAAGGTTGGCACATTTCATGTATCTTGCCATGATTACTTTTGAGGACTAATATCTCTTGTCCATTTGTTATTACATTTGTTATTACTGTTTGTTATTATTTGTTTATTTATTACCGAGCTGTGGTGCCGCAGTGATTAGAATGCAGTAGAATGCAGTATCGCAGGCTAACTCTGTCCACAGGCCAGGAGTTCGATTCTGACTGGGAACAAAGTTGACTTAGCCTTCTATCCTTCTAAGGTCAGTAAATGAAGAAAATTGTTGGGGGCAATATGCTGACTTGGTAAATGACTTAGAGAGGATTGTAAAGCACTGTGAAGTCGAAGTCGAAGTGCTATTGCTATTATTGTTTGCCACTACAGGGATGTGAATCAATATATTCTTCTTGCCATCTATTAATATGGATAGAGAAAACATCACATTTCTGTGACTGGCATAGAGTGGGATATTTGCTAGGTGAAGGAAATTTTAGGAATTGGAGGAAAAACTCAAAAGTATTGAGAAATCATTAGCTAATTTCACATACCATTTCTGCTTGCCTTCAAAATCAAAAAATCCAGGTTTGGGAATGTTACAGCGACCACATTTGACCTAAAGGAAAAACAATATGGGGATAACATTAGAGTACATGCTGAACATTAAAACAATATTGTTATGGTACTTGACATGACCTATCTAAAAACAAAAGTAAGGCTTTTCTTTTGCCCCAAAAACATAAGAATTGCTTAAAAAATAAATCAAACCCATAAAGTGAATCACAGCCCTGATCAGATGTCTGAAAATTCAGAACTGGGCATAAGGACAATGAAAACAAAGCTTCTCCCCATTTTTTTCTACTCAGCAAGATCCTGCCTGTGAATACCAAAGTTCCTTTAATGAATCTATGCACAAAAGATACACAAGAATTCTAAACTGTTAAGTATTATATAACAAAACTGGGTGAATCTAAAAGTGCACACCAAATGAGTTGAAACTCAGAATGCTGCGATAGGATAGTTGGCAACACCATGTAGAATTGCTTAATTTGCAACACAATGTTCTTCTTACCTCATGTTTAAACAAGGTCAAACTGCCTTATACACCTTACACATCAGACAAGACCAATATAGTTTATTATTTAACATCCTCTCGGTATTTTAAGGAAGCTTTGATACTTAGACTAGACGTCCTCAAGCTATGCTGATTTACTCAAAGGGAAGTTAATAAACTCAAAGGGAAGATAATAAGAACAGTCACATTGTGACAGTACCAAGGAAGAGTAATTTATTTGGTGACCGTGTCTTTGTTAGTGTGATTTCTTGCTTCTGGACAATAGGGCAACCCCGCCTACGATTTGTGTCATCCCCTGGTTCAGGGTTTCTCAAACTGTGAGATGTACCTCCCTTGGAGAGGTGCACAGAGAGTTCAGGGAGGTGTGAAGAATTTTTTAGTTGTATATTGTTATGGTACAGTAAATCCACCATTCCTAAAATACTAGTTTCAAGTGAGTAATATGGCGATGGACAAGGAACAAACTGTATTTTTAATAAAGACATAAAAATAAAAAAGCAAAGTTTCACTGTATTCTTGTAAGTGTTCTTTTTGGTGTTTGGATTTTTGGGGAAAGGTATGTGCAATAAAACTCCATTAAAGAGAGGTGTGATTGTAAAAAGTTTAAGAGCCCCTGCCCTAGTTCCTTATTTAGATGGTTGTAAACCAATAATCCAATTAGCCTATGCTTCTTAGAATTTGGTGTAACCTCTATAAGATCCATCTAGGGCTCTTAGCTTTGCTTGCTGGGAGTCCAATGATCATTGTATTCTTTTCCTATCTTAATAAACAATTTAGAATTCTTCCATTGTTTTGGTTTTCTATAATTTTTCCACTACACACTATAAGAAGAGAGATCTAGTCACAACATCTGAATACCGGTAAGTATTCTACGTACTTTAGAACAGCAATCCCAACCTTTTGGGCACCAGGGACCGGTTCCATTGAGAAAAGTTTTTCCACGGATTGGGGGGGGACAGGAGTGCTGCCTGCTTCCTGTGTGGATGGGGCTTTTGCTTGTTTGTGCCGCCCTCATGCCAGTCTATAGACTAGCAGTTGGGGACTCCTGGATTAGAATCACCACAGATTACTTGTTACAAGTTGAAGATGAAGTTTCACGTGGGCAGAAGCTGAATCTTGCCTCTAAAACTTTTCTTTAATAGTATTAATAGTATCCTCATATACTTGAATACTAGGCACGAGGTTTTGTGACATAAAACAGCTAAATGGGGGGGAAATGACATTTTTCTCAATGTTTATTACACCTAACCCAGCAGCCCTGCTTGGGTTCCCCAGACTCTTTTTGAGAAGATGAGTAGAATATAATACCTGTAGGAGTTTGAGTTTCCTTCATATGAAGGAAACTATCTCCTAAAGTTATTCGTACCCAGACTGAGCTTTATGGCAAAGGGATAGAGTCCGCAGTGATAAAATCATAATTTATTTTGAGTGACCTGAGTAGCGACACTAAAAGTTCTTTGTAGTTTAAGCTACTCACCTGTGGACTAGATCTTAGATAAAAATCCATTATGGATTTTTCAGGTGACTAGATGGGTGGGAATAGCAGTCTCCAGGAAATAATTAATGCATCTTTGAAAGGTGAGGTAATGCTGTCTGTTTGGAAAGGAGTAGGAGCATTTTCCCTCTTGAAGAGGCAACTCCTGGACAGAATTGTATTTGACAACTTCCATCCAGTCCCCAACCCATTTTTTTTTTGTCAGTATGATTTATTTTTCAATATTTATATCCCACCTCAGTCCTAACAGACCCTGGGTAGGTAGCAGTACAGTAAGACACACAACACAAAGCAAAACATATAAAATATAATATATAAAGGAGGCACGGATTCAGTTTGTTGTCTGGTCTATATCCCTTAAACTTCACAAAGACATTTCAGTAATATCTCTTACCTGACCTTATATTTGATATAGATATAAATATTTTATATTTACTTTATAAGGAGAGTGGGGCAACCTGTTTTCCTAAGTACCAGAAGGCAAGACAAGAAAGAAAGGAGGGAAATTAATCAAGGAGAGAAGCAACCTAGAACAAAGGAGAAATTTTCTAATGGTAAGAGCAATCAACCAGTGGAACAGCTTGCCTTCAGAAGTTATGGGTGCTCCACCACTGGAAGCTTTTTAGAAGAGACTGGACAGCTATTTGTCCGGAATGGTACAGGGTCTCCTGCTAGAGCAGAGGGTTGGATTAGAAGATGCCTTCCAATTATTATTCTGTTAACTCCTCTCCTGACAGGCAAGATATATGGTCAAAGCATGCATATTGAAAATGCTCCTCTGAAATTAAGAAATGTGTACATAAACAGTACTTCATAATTTCAACACCAACTGATAATTTACTTATGATGAAATAGTATATCCAAGATTCAGTATGGTATCACAGTTTTCAGTCTTCTGAAATCTTTTTGCACTTACAACTGGAAATGAAATACTGAAAAATGTCTTGAATGGTGAAAACATATGTAAAGTGTTGGCCTGCTCCAGCCTCTGAGAATTTATTTTTTCATTTAAAACATTTAGGTGGCTGGCTAACTCAAACAATGAGATTCTGGATGGTATACAAAAAAATAAATACATACCACCAGGCAAGCGAAAACAATTACGTGTTCATCCAGGCTAAAATATATCTAATTCACCAACTCTACTCATTCAGATCCAAGTGCTGGGAAAAACAGTAGTCTTAACTTTTAAAGATTTACAGAGTTGAGCAATTGTACATGGAATTATAAATAAGCAGAATTTTCAATGAAGGACTAAAATCTGAATTAACTTTTAAGTGCTACCAGTTGCTTTAGAACATGGGAAGAGGGAAAGCGGATTGTGTGTTGCTAATAGATGAAATACAATGCCATTCAGATTTCAAGAAAGTACGTTTTTAAATTATATAGGTTCTAAACAAATGTCAATACCTCAAGTGTACGTATATAACACATGTTCAATATGTTCAAAACTGAGAAAAGCTTGTGATCTGAAGTAATGTGGTGTGCTAAATCAATCCCTGCGTTTTTATAAACCATAGTTTATAGCTCGACATGTTATTAATGAAGCCAATTAAAGCAACATTTAGCAAGTGATGTACGCAAACCTTGGGATGCCAAACTACACTTCAATCATAAATAATGAATGAGTCAGTTGCACCTCCTTGTTTGTCAATGCAGTTGCCAAACAAGATGTTCTTGGTGTTTTCACAATGTGGTTTCTAAACTATTCGCTGAAGCAGGTACTGCAATGTGTTTCTATTAAGGAACAGAGACTTTTAAGAGAACCCAGCCTGCTGCTGAACCTCTGTCAAAGGCAGAGGTCCCCAAACTTGACAACTTTAAGACTTGCGGACACTTCAACTTTCAGAGGCTAGAGAAATCTGGAAGTTGAAGTCCACAAGTCTTAAAGTTGCCAAGTTTGGGGATCCCTGGTTAAAGCCATTAGAACACTATTTACAACTGTATGCATGAGATTTTGCCCTTTCAAAAAGTTCTGTATTCTAGCTGTGTTCAAGAAAAATCGGAAAATCTGATGTGTATTACTATTTTTTGTTTCTAGGGAGGAGTAGAAGACCCTACCTACAATCTCTTTTGCCTCTAACTTTATTAAATGCTGAAGCAGAACAGAGACATATCCAGTTCCCTACCTCCTTCTGCTCCAACTCTTGGTTCCTAGAGTATTATGTTTTGCTTGCTCAATTCATTGAATCATAAATCAGCTTAACTTGTGCAAAGCTGTACAGGTATTGAGTAAGTCACAATTAATCAGAAATCCACATTCAGCAGTCTCCCGTTCCCCAAATCTGACACACAGAAATGGAAAAATCCCCTTTTGTGGCAACAGGTTTTTGTGTCATAAGAACGGAAGCAGTATAACAGCCAGAATTGTTAACTGGGACTGTTCACGGAGAGAAGTTCTCCACCCACCTTGAACCGAAAAACCAAATTTTGTGCGCGGTGAAGGCACCAAGATAGCTAGATCGTGAGACTCACTTTGGTTGGACCTGAAGCCATCAGCTGGATGACCTTGAGGAGACCCTTAGGAAGGAGGCAACGGCCAATCCCTTCCGAAAAGCCTTGCAAAAGAACTGCAGGGACTCTCACTCGAAGCGAGACCGACCTCACAATACACACACAATAACACACACGCACACCGCCTCCACCAGCCGGTGAGGGTCAGATAGGACCTCCTCCACCTTCGGAAGCAGTCTGCCTTTCGGTAACAGTTTCAAGAGGGGAAAATTGTCTCCTCCCCCCCCCCCCGTTTGCAGCCTTCCCCAGAAGCGCCCAGAGGCGGCCCCCGTTCCCGCCTCGGGACCCCGGCGGGGCAGCCTCACCTGCTTATAGCGCGCGTACAAGTAGAGGAGTTGCTCCTTGCCGGCCGCGGCCACCAGCATCGGGACGCGCTGCACCGCCCTCTCGAACTGCTCGGCCAGGTCCAGCGGGGAGGAGGGCGAGTAGTTCTCCGAATCGGAACCGGGGCCTGGAGACTCCCCCAGCCCTCCCATCACCATCACGGCCACGGCCGCGTCCGTCCTCTCCTCTTCTCCCGAGCTGCAGTCGTCCCCTCCGCCCGCTCGCCTTACGCCCGTAGCCGGGAACAGCGATGCCATGGCGGCCAAGCTCCCGCCGGCCCCCACCAGCCCGCTGCCTCATCTCCCGCTCCTCCCGTCCCGCCCCCTCCGAGGAAGCGCGCGCCCATCAGCCAACCGCGTCTCCCGCCGAGGGACGAAGCCACGCCCCGATACATCCACGCGGATGCCTCCCCCTCCGAGACCAACTCCCGCGCATGCGGGAGGGAGAAAAGAAAAGAAAGAAGAAGAAGAAAAAAATACGAAAACTCAGAGAGCTAGGCAAATGACAGATCATCACGCCCGAGGAAATGCTCTTGGTGCCGTGTTTCATATACACAAACACACCCCGCCCCCAAGACACCTTCTTCATAACAGCCGCTCTTGCCTCTGGGGGCGCTGTTGAGGACAGGTCGTCCGTGTCTCCAAGCTTCAAAAAAAAAAAAAAGAAAAAAAAAGAGGCTAACTGTAAGAATGAGGGAAAGTTCCATTTTTGGAGCGAAGAGGCTGAACTTTCTCCACGGTGTGGAGTCTCAAGGCAAGTAAGCTTTTTCTCCCCCCCCCCCACACATACCCTTCGTTCGGGGCAAAACGGGGAGGCTGAGCAGACTCGAACCTTTGCAGCATCTGGAAGACGGTTTTATTGGAAAGAAGGGCTGGCCGCTCTTTCTAAGGTTTTTGAGCCAGTCTAAACCGATTTGACTCAGTGATAATTTCATTTTATTTTATTTATTTATTTTGTCAAGCATGCATTATAGAACAGAATTCTTTTCTTGGCCAAGTGTGATTGGACACACAATTTGTCTTGGTGCAAATGCTCTCAGTGTACATTAAAAAAAAAAGATACATTCGTCAAGAATCATAAGGTACAACACTTAGTGATGGTCATAGGGTACAATAAATAATCAAATCATACTAGGAAACAGTGCATATAACTAGTAAGGATACAAGCGACAAAGTTACAGTCCTACAGGGGGATGAGTGAGAAGGATGAGAAGATAACAGATATAAGAATAAATAAGATTATTAATACATGAAATAGATACGAATAAAAAGGAAACGTTAGGACAGAGATGGTAGGCACATTGGTACACTTATGTACACCCCTTACAGATCTCTTAAGGAATGAGGTGAGGTCAACAATAGACAGTCTAAGTAGACAGTCTAAAATTAAAAATTTTGGGATTCGGGGAAGAAACCACAAAGTTAGATAGTGTATTCCAGACATTGACCACTTTTGCTGAAGTCGTATTTCCTGCAGTCGAGTTTTGTGTGGTTTACCTTGAGTTTGTATCTATTGTATGCTCTTGTATTGTTGTGGTTGAAATTGAAGTAGTCATTGACGAGTAGAACATTGCAATAGACAATTTTATGTACTACGCTTAGGTCAGACTGAAGGCGGCATAGTTCTATGTTGTCTAAGCCTAAAATTTCAAGTCTGGTGGCATAAAGTATTCTGTTGCGAGTAGAGGAGTGGAGGACTCTTCTTGTGAAATATCTCTTGACTGTCTTAATTATATTAATGTCCGATATGCAATACGGGTTCCAGACAGATGAGCTGTATTCTAGAATTGGTCTAGAAATTTTTTTTTGTAATTATAGTAGCAACTTTTCATATCTATGTCTGTGCGTGTGCAATTGGTGCAGAAATTTTATTTGTTGCAGTAATATTTTCCTTAACTATGATGACTATGATCATGATGTGAGAAGCAAACCAATGTAACAAAAAGCCATCTCGCTTCTGTAAATTTGCTTACGCTTGAAAATGTTTCCAAAAGCATGTATTTTGTAACTTCCCAGAGAAAGCCGGACTGAGTACGTGTCACCAGACACGAATCCAAATAAGGGATGTATTCTATTGGCTCAGAATATTTTGGTGAATACCTCCTTGAATGTAACGTATAAAAGCTTGTGTAAAAGTATGCTAAGGGTTCCATCCTGCTGCCTCGGATGTGAACCCGCTTCTGCAGAACCGCAATAAATCAAAGAAAACTCAGATCCGTGTCGTGTCAGTCTCTCGTGTGAATGCAATCTCACAATTTGGCGAGCCAGCCAGGAGATTCCATGGCGATCCTCGGTGTTCTGGGGACTGGTGAGTAGTGGCCACTCCATCTCGTTTGGAGACATTCCCACTCCCCATTGATCGAGAGGTCCCAGGAATCTCCGATCCCAAGACGAAGTCTCAGAGAGATCCAGAGAGATCGAACGAACTGAGTGAAGGTACCTTGTGAATGGTGATCGGGGATCACGAGAAAACCTGAGTCAGGGATGCCCGCACATCCGCATACCTGAGCAGACGACAGGTCCCGGAGTGATCAGGTAAATTTGTTCCTTTTTCAGGAGAATAGGGTTTTGTTGATAGAAAGGTGTCCTTAAATTTTCTCAGGGAGAAAGTCCAGCGCCTGCTGGAGGACAGGTCTGGTGACGAGAATGGGGAAAGGACAAAGTAAGAAGTTATTAGAAACCTCGGACATAGAAAAGGGAGAAGAGAAAGAAGGCAGAAAACCTATTCCGGTAGATTCGCCTTTGGGACAACTACTACACCAGTGGTTCTCCCCGAATCTAAAACATTATACCCGGAATCTGGAGAAGAAGCACATGATTTACTTGTGCAAATACAGGTGGCCTAAATATCCTCTTGTGGATCCAAAATTTCCCTACCATTGGGCACCGGAGGGAGAAACCAGCACATACTGGATGAATCAATTGAAGGATTATTTATTGGCTCGTAAATTAACCGCCGAGATACTGTATTTGGAAGTATGGTATCACGTTGAATTTGAAGGACCCAGTCCGCCACCAGCTGATCAATTTGTGTCCAAAATTAAAAATCCGGAGTCTGACGATGAGTTTTATCGTCCTCCACCGAGATATGTTCCTCCGCCCAATCCACAAGAAGCATTGGGGGCAGCGGCAACGGCTCCACCACCTCCCTCCCCGCAGCCGGCACCTCCTGCACGTTTGCAGAGAGAACTAAGAGATTTAGAGCAAAACGTTCAGAACTTGCCTTTTCCACCGGCACAGCCGGCACATGCTTATCCCTTGCGTGAAGTGCCGAATGGTCTGAACGCTCAGGGCCAGCCCGTGGCTATGTATGCTATTCAACCCATGAGACCCGGGGAACTGAGAGAACTGAAACAATCACTTCCCCATCTTCATGAGGACCCGCAGAAAGTAAGCTTAGAGTTAGAACTGTTCTTGGGGCCGAATGATTACACTTATGAAGAACTGATGTACATTTTGGGGCACCTATTTAGCAGAGAAGAAAGAGATCTGATTAGACAGGGAGCAATAGAATATTGGCGAGTATTACAATTGGGAGATGACCAAGCAGTTGGTGGGGATGTTAAGTTTCCCTTGGCCCCTCCCGATTGGAATATCCAAAATGCAGATCATAGACGAAACATGAAAGATCTGAAGACAATGATAATTGAGGGAATTAAAATTGCAGTACCACAGGGCCGAAACTTAACAAAGGCCTTCGAGATAAGTCAGGGAAAAGATGAGTCCCCAGGAGATTATTGTGCTAGGTTAAGACAGAGCTTGGAGAAATATTCAGGGGTAAGACTAGACACGCCTGCGTTTGAGTCTATGTTGAAAATGCAGTTTGTGGCGGGAGCTTGGCCTGATATTCAAAAGAAGATTCAGAAAATAAACAATTGGGGGGCACAGGGGATTACTGAGTTGATTCGAAATGCCCAACAAACTTTTGTGAATAGGGATGTGATTAAAACCAGGCAGAAATCTCAAATGATGTTGGCGGCAGTACAGACCGCTGCTAAAAATGAAGTGAGAAAATCAGAAGCAAAGGATCAACCGAGAAAAGAGGTATTTAGAGGAAGAGGTAGAGGATTCCCTCCCAGAGGAAGACCTTTGAGAGGGAGAGGGATGAGCACTGATAGAGTAGGTATGGACCGTAACTTTTTCAAGTGTGGCAAGTATGGTCACTTTGCGCGCGAGTGCCAGAACAGTCACCCTGAAAGAAGTTACGCTCTATATGAAGATTAGGGAATTTCCGGCTCCTTTAAAAGGACCTATGGGGAGCCACTGGTAAATATAAAAGTGGGTCCAGACCGTCAGGAACTAACCTTCCTGATAGACACAGGGGCAAGTCGTACCTCGGTATGCGAGCCCATAAATGAAAGAATGAAAGGAAAAGAAACTATTTTGGAAACTGGAGTGAGTGGGAAGCAAAATAGAGTGAGAATTTTGGAAGAGGTAGAAATGAGTATGGATGAGATAGAAGTTCGTAGTAAGGTGTTGTATATACCAGATTCAGGAGTGAATCTGTTAGGGAGAGATCTCATGCCAGCATTTGGATTCCAGTTGAGAGATAATAGTGGAATAAGAATGTGTGTTTTGAAGGAAGAGGATGTAGAACGAATTCATAATGATGTTTGGGCAGATGGACAAAATGTGGGGAAGATGGAAATAAAACCTATCGAGATTAAGGTGCAGCCCGGGATTGTTAAAAGCTGGACGCCTCAATACCCAATGAGCAAGAAGGGTAGAGAAGGATTGAAGCCTGTAATTGATCAATTGTTACGGCAAGGATTATTGGAACCAACCATGTCCCCTTTTAACTCTCCTATCTTGGCTGTACTAAAGAAGGACGGAAAGCATAGGCTGGTGGTGGATCTGAGGGGGATCAATAGGATTGTAATACCACGTTTCCCGGTGGTACCGGATCCCTATACCATTTTGGGTCAGATACCTCCTAAGGATGGGTGGTTTACAGTTGTTGATTTGAAGGATGCTTTTTGGGCATGTCCGCTTGAAGAAGGGAGTAGAGATTTGTTTGCCTTTGAATGGAATGATCCTGAAAGTGGGAGGAAACAACAATTGAGATGGACAGTATTGCCTCAAGGGTATACGGAAAGTCCTTTGTTGTTTGGTCAGGCTTTGGAGGAGAAGTTACAGACTTTTCCAAAAGAGCCAGGGGTAAGTTTGATTCAGTATGTGGATGATTTGCTGTTGTCAGGAGAAAAAGAAGTAAAAGTTAGGGAGAGTTCAGTGGCTTTGTTGAACTGGTTGAAGGAGCAAGGATTGAAGGTGTCAAAGGAAAAGATTCAATTTGTAGAGAGAAAAGTGAAGTATTTAGGACATTACATCATGCAAGGAGTCAGGAGTTTGGATCCTGAGAGAGTGAAAGGATTGATGAGTTTAGCTCCACCTAGGAACAAGACTGAGGTTAGAAAAGCCTTAGGATTAGTTGGATACTGCAGAGCTTGGATAGATCAGTATGCAGTGTTGGTTCAGTTCCTAAATCAGAAGTTGCACGGAAGAGGAGAGATCATTGAATGGTTGGAGGAGGATGAAGCGAAGTGGGAAGAAATCAAGAGGGCATTAGCCACCGTACCGGTGTTGGCTCTGCCTAACTTGAAACTCCCATTCCATCTGTATGTATCAGCCAGGTCTGGGATGGCAGTGGGAGTGCTTGCTCAGAAGAAGGGGGGGCGGTTTCAGCCCGTTGCTTTTCTGAGTAAGACATTAGAGCCTGTGGTAAGAGGTTGGCCTATCTGCGTGCAGGCGGTAGCCGCCACAGCTGTTCTGGTGGTAGAAAGCAGGAAGTTGACTTTTGGGGGAGCTATAGTGGTACACTCCCCACATCAAGTAACCTCAGTATTAAGTCAGTTGGCTTCCACTTGGATGACCGAAGGAAGGATTTTGAAATATGAAACTATTTTAAGGATAAGTCCAGATATCATTATCGGGACTGATAAGAATTTGAATCCAGCAGAATTTTTGGAAGGAACCAGAAGAGAATGGGAGGCTGAGGATCATGATTGTTTGTTGGAAGTTGAGATTATGACTAAAGTGAGAAAAGATTTAGAGGAAGTTCTGCTGGAGGAAGGTGAAAAGTGGTTTGTGGATGGTTCAAGCAGAGTTGAGGATGGCATAAAGAAAGCAGGATATGCGGTAGTGACTCAGAATGGGGAGGTAATTGAGAAAGGATCATTACAAGCAGGATGGTCGGCTCAGAAGTGCGAATTATATGCTCTCAAAAGGGCTTTGGAATTAGCTGAGGGAATTGATGTGACAATATGGACTGATTCCAAGTACGCTTGGGGTGTGGTTCATACTTTTGGGAAGATCTGGCAAGAAAGAGGGTTTATAAAATCAGATGGGAAACAGATAGAGCAATTCCAGCTAGTAGAAGAAGTGTTAGAGGCCTTACAATTACCACAGCAGGTGCCCATTGTTCATGTAAATGCACATCAAAAGGGGAATGGCCTGGAAGTTGTTGGAAATAGATGGGCAGATAGGTGGGCAAAAGAGGCAGCTGGGGAGGTAATTCTACAAATGGTATTAGTACCCATGTTGCCTGAAGAGCCCGAAGACAAATGGGAACCAGATGGAACTGTAATAGAGAAATTAGAAAAGGAAGGGTGCAGAAAAACAGAGAAAGGGTGGATGACTAAAAATGAAGAAAAAGTTTTGTCAGAAACACAAATGAGAAATGTAATGCAGTATTTACATGAAGGGAGTCATTGGGGAACTGAAGCTTTAGTACAAGCTGTCAAGCCGGTGTATTGGAGTCTGAACATGTGGACAATTGCTCATTCCATTTGCTGGAAATGTTTGATATGTTTAAAAGTTAATAAAAGTGCCTCCAGAAAAACAGAGAAAGGAGGACGGCCTCTAGCAGCTTGGCCGTTCCAGAAGATACAAATCGATTACACGGAATTGCCACCCAGTGGTGGATGGAAATATCTGTTGGTGATCAAAGATCACTTAACAGGGTGGATAGAAGCCTTTCCCACCAGACAGGCTACCGCTTCCATGGTGACAAAAATTCTGCTAGAACAGATAATACCTAGATATGGCATGTTTGAAGTAATAGACTCCGATAGGGGCACATATTTTACACAGAAAATTCTTCAAGAGGTAATGAGGGCTATAGGGGTGAGATGGGACTTACATACCCCTTGGCATCCTCAGTCTTCAGGGAAGGTTGAAAGGGGAAACTCAGAAATTAAGAAACACCTGACAAAATTGCAGTTGGAAAATGGGTTACCTTGGACCAAGAACTTACCCCTACCTCTGTTGAGAATTAGGACTTGTCCAAGAAAGGATGTGGGGGTTTCACCTTTTGAAAGGTTAATGGGTCGCCCTTACTTGACAACTTTCGGGGGACCTATACCTGAATTCAGGGATATGTTCGTGAGAAAATATTTGCAGACACTGTCCAGGTCTTTATTATCTCTTCGTAAACAGGGACTTTTAGCACAACGACCAGCACTAGTAGGAAGTCAACATCCCTATGAAGTTGGTGATTGGGTGCTTGTGAAGACCTGGAGAACTGAGAAATTGCAATCTAGCTGGGAAGGACCATACCAAGTGCTTCTGACGACTGAGTCTGCTGTCCGAACAAAAGAAAGCGGGTGGACTCATCATAGTCGTGTGAAAGCAACTCCAGAACCTGAGAAGCCCTGGAGAAGTCACCCAGTGGAAGGACAACCCTTGAAACTGACTCTTAAAAGATAAAATCATGTGTCTGTTTTTGTGTACTTCAACTGTACTTGTGAGCATTTTTGTCTTACAACAGGTTAAAGAAGCAGAAACTGGACAATCTCGGCATGTTCAGAGAGCAGGGGATCTTGGAGAAGATCTCTGGGCAGACAATTGCTACATTGAAGATATAAGAACAACGGCTAAAGGTTTACTAATTGTTGGTTATGTATGCATTTGCCTGGGAAAGCTGAAAAAGGGGTCATTCTGCATGGAGTACCTTTAACAAAACAAATGATGGCAAATGGAGGGGAACATAAAACGGAGTTTGGAAGAAATATAACTAGGAAGGTATTCCTTCACTTACGAGAGACAGCTCATGTTTGTTTTAAGAGAAATACTACTAGGGGAGTCTTCCTGGGAGATTGGGAAAGGTGTAATAAAACATTTACAATGCCCACAACATGTTTCAATACCAGTAAAACGAAATCCTATGACTGTACAAATGACCTTAAACCACTACAAACATATTATTGTCAAATGTGTATGTATTTTGAGGACATGATCAATTGGACAAGGATTTCTAATGCTACTTGGGCCATGGACGATAGCAGGTGGATGTTATGTGGGAAACATGCCTATAGGGAAGTACCAAAATTGTGGTCAGGAAGTTGTACCATGGGGTTTGTGTTACCAGTAATATATAAATTAGATAAACTACCCAACACCCGAATCAGAAATAAAAGAGAGTTAGATTCCAGAGTAAATCCGGGATCCTGGTGGGGTGGTATGGGAAGAGCTCTAACTCCACCTTTAGGCATTGGGTTAAATTACCGAGACATTAAACGACTGAATAACGTTACCATTGCAATGTTTAATGACACCATAAAGAGTATAAAAATGATTAATGAAGAATTGTCCGAGGTTAGACAAGTTGCGTTGCAAAATCGCTATGCTTTAGATATAGTGCTTTCTGCGAAAGGGGGTGTTTGTGCCCTAATACATTCTCATTGCTGCACTTATATACACAATTATGAACCAAACATAACTAAGACTGTGTATGATATGGAGACCAGGATAAATGAATATCAGAAACAGTGGGATGGTGATTCAGGATCATTGTGGGAAATGCTATGGTCTTGGCTTCCGGATGGATCATGGTGGAAATCTATAATAACCACTCTAACAACTATAGTAGTAATTTTGGCTAGCTTATGCTGTTGTATCCAATGCATTCCAAGCTTAATAAACATGTGTATGCAATCTTTCAGGAAAATCAGGTTCACAAAAGAAGAGAAAGAACACCTTCTATACAGTCAAACAGAAGAAATATTGTTGCAAGTTAGTAAAGATCTGTGTGCTTTTGAAACAGAATGTAACCAGAAGAGGGGGGATATTGTGAGAAGTGAACCAATGTAACAAAAAGCCATCTCGCTTCTGTAAATTTGCTTACGCTTGAAAATGTTTCCAAAAGCATGTATTTTGTAACTTCCCAGAGAAAGCCGAACTGAGTACGTGTCACCAGACACGAATCCAAATAAGGGATGTATTCTATTGGCTCAGAATATTTTGGTGAATACCTCCTTGAATGTAACGTATAAAAGCTTGTGTAAAAGTATGCTAAGGGTTCCATCCTGCTGCCTCGGATGTGAACCCGCTTCTGCAGAACCGCAATAAATCAAAGAAAACTCAGATCCGTGTCGTGTCAGTCTCTCGTGTGAATGCAATCTCACATGATTTATCACTTATATCTTTTTTGTACACTGAGAGCTTATGCACCAAAGACAAATTCCTTGTGTGTCCAATCACATTTGGCCAATAAAGAATTCTATTCTATATTGCTAAAGTTCAATAAATATTTTGGCAGTGGTTTGCTCTCCAAGCTTGGTTCAATTTAGTTTCTTGAACGTTTTTCTTACCAGAGTAGGTAACATCATCAGCACCACAATTTCCCCCTAAAACTCATCTGTGGTTTTTCCACTAGCAGCATCTTGGTGGAATCTTCCTGCTGCAACCTTAAATTTGTTGTGAAAGTAAGAACATTAAAAAACTTGAGCATGTCTTTGAGGTCAAGTATGGAAAGCAACACTTGTTACATCTTGAATCACTGACTCCAATTAGCTTCCCCTTAATATAGAAAATTTGTGCATCTCATTGTGTAACTTTGGGCCATACAATATACTCTCTTTCAGTCCAACCTATCTTACTGAATTGTTGTGAAATGAGATCTCCTGAAAAGTGTCTTAAACTTCTAAATGAAAGACAAGATAGCAATCTGACAAATAAACTGATAAACATATCAACTGAGCCAGTTTTGCTTTGACTATGCAATGCAGTTTAAATACTGTAGCTAAACTTACAAGGCTTACAAGTGCAAGGCTCAAGCTCCAGAGCTGGGTGTGGCTTTTTTTTCCCTCCACTTTCAAAACCTGAACATTTATTTATAATTTATTCATTGAGTTTGGATGCTGCCCAACTCTAACAAACTTAGGGTGGCTTACAACCTTGGAGTAACACAAAGCAACAGAAATACAAAAAATAACCAGAATGATTCAACAGTATCTACAAAATAATGAGATGGCAATTGAAACACCAAAGCAAATATAAAAATCACAAACAGAGGAGTCCCATATACCTTACTGGGGAAATAGTTGGGTTTTCTGCAACATCATCAGTGTGAGAACTGTAGTAATCTTGTAGAAGCTGATCCGATCCAGATTATCCACCCAATAGCCAGAATCATCCTCACAGCAGCCTTGCAAATGATCCAATGGTTGCCCCTACCCAACATTGACTGGGTCATCCTAAACAGGCCTTTGGACAATTATTGGTGGATGAAATAAAAGTGGCGTACGTACCAGCTAGACTAGAGCTTTGCTATCTTTATTACCACAAGGTAGTTCCTAATATGATTTCTTACCCATGTCTGTGCAAGATACTAGGCTAAAATGTCGCCTAGTGTGTTGTATACACATAGCCAGAGTAACGTGAAGTTCTTGAAGTACCAGGAGAGTGACAAAGGTAGGAAATATATATGTTATTAGAAGCATTGAGGAATGCTTCATGTATACATGGTAAGAGCTAATATAATCATGCAAATTCAGCCAAGCTTAACACAAGTGCCACACCTTTGCTGAAACATTAAACATAAAATACTACAACAAAGGCCAGAGCATTTACTGAAGCAGAGGGTTGTTAATAATAAGAAAGTGATGGTTAGCACAGAACCTATTGTCCTTTCCCAAGGCCTGAAAATAGAGATTTGTAGCCTCTTCACCATCTGTGCTCTGAACAGGTCTCTTGAAGACTTAGCAGAAGGTTAGCTAGTGCAGCCAAGGAGATGTTTCTTTGCAAGTCTTTTTGTTCCCATCTATTAGAGATTTAAAAAAAAAAAAAAAAAAAAGCGTGCCCTACTTGATCAGTATTGGAGAGCATGAACAAAATGTCACGTGTTCCCATCAGTCTGAAACAAGGAGTTCCAGCTATTTTTTTCCTACCTCATTATTAGTTAGGATGAAAAAGTACAAATTGCTTCAGACTAGGGCCTGCCTCTTGATTTCTCTCCGGAGTTCCTGGAACAAACACAGAAACCGTCTCCACATTAACCACATCAATATCTCACCTTTGGGGAAGGGTTCTTGCAAATCCATTTTAGAAACAGGGAAATAAGAAGAGAGGCAATGCCAATACATACCAGATAATGTTTTCAAGAAATGCAGAAGTTGTTAAATAACATTTGCACTCCTTTCTAATGTCTCCAATGGTTTCTCAACAAAAAATGGGTGTTTTGACAAAGCCTCTTTTGTCTGTAATTTCTAGGCTGTCATCCCACAAGACGCCACATGAGGGCAGTCAATCCATTTCTTTATTGATTACCAATTTGCTTTTAAGAAGCATGGTTACTGCATGCAATAGCCTTCAGAACACTGTCTTTTAATGATGAGATGATTGATGTTTAAACTACATTAGTGTAGCAGCAGGCACACTACAGTGTAGAGCCTTAATATTAGAGGGAAAACAGCTCTTTATTTATTGTATAGCAGGAACACTATAAAACAGAAGACATAAAGAGATACTTCCATTGGAAAACTCTGATTTAATCCAATATGTGGGTCCACGCAATGAAACGTAAGTCTACAGTTGCATACTATAATTTAAAGAACATAGCTGATTTTTGTACACAATGCTTCCAAATGTAAAAAAATGTATCAGCCATATACCATTAAGTGGAAACAAAATACTCAGATAAATTTATTATTATTACCTTGATTGTCAGAGTACAAAAGGTGTACAATAAAAAGTTTCCTGAGGATGGGATCCAGCAGAAGTCCGAAAAGCTCGTAGACAGGCCCAGTGACCAACCCAGATTGGATCCTGGAAAAAAAAAAACCTGAAATGACTAAAATGTGTATCTAATTATGGAAATCAAAGCGGATCTTTTTTCCCCTCCTGGAATATACACTTCATAGGAAAATATGCAACAAGCGGCCCAATCTGCCTAATAGGTTTGGCTGAATTAGACAAAGGAGATGGCAAAGAAATCCCAGAGCTCTGGTTCCATCTTACCTGGAGGACTCCAGGGAAATTTCCTGCTTTTAGTGGATCTTTGGAATGGTTAGGGAAAGGCATGCATGAGACTGAGACTTAGGACATGGGTGCACAGCCTGTGGCTCCAGGGTTGCATGCTTTAAACTTATTTAAAGTTGCTCCTAGACTGAGTGTACATTTATTTATTTATATTATATTTGTGTGACTTCAAATTATTCCCTTCTCCTGGCAATATCCCTATAGCTTTCTTGGCAAGATTTTCAGAAGTGGTTTGTCCTTTGCCTTATTCCTAGGTCCAGCTGGCTTTATGCTTAAAATGGGACTAGAACTCCCAAACTTTCAGTTTCTACCTTGGTATCTTAACAGTTGGTTCTATTATTTATGCATTATATATGTATGTTGCCGTGGTGGTGCAGGGGTTAAAATGCAGTATTGCAGGCTAATTCTGCTGACTGCCAGGGGTTCAATCCTTACCTGCTCAAGGTTCACTCAGCCTTCTGTCCTTCCGAGGCGGGTAAAATGAGGACCCAGATTGCTGGGGTGGGGAGAGGAATATGCTGACTCTCTAAACCACTTAGAGAGGCCTGTAAAGCACTGTGAAGTGGTATATAAGTCTAAGTGCTTTTGCTATTATGTTTTATATGCCACCAATTCACTGAATATTAAAGCAGGTAGCCATGGCTAGTTAACATAAAAGATTACAAAAACAAATGGCAGAAGAGATGTATCTTGGCCACCTTCTCAAGATAAAGGGAGTCAAGTACAGTCAGCTCTACAAAGAAATCATTACTCCCACTGAGGGTAACACAGAAAGCCCCACTTCTAAAAGCACAGAGTATTGCAAAGAGTCTCTCTTGCAAATCTTTAAACATCCCAACAAAGGTTTGTAATAAGAAAGGAAGCTCCTGAGAAGGCGGAGCTTCGTTTAGGCGATACAGCTGCGATCTCAGGGCTCTGAGATCGCAGCCGATATTTTCGCCCCTGGTCGGCCCCAATGGACCTAAACCGTCCTGTAGAGACGATGATCGTGAAGGGTCCCAGGATCCCAGGAATATCACAGAATCTCTGGTTTGATCTGGGAGAAGCCCTTTTGCTGGCGGCAGAGAGGCAGCCTCCATAGCTGCTGAAGTCGGGACAGCTCCAGAAAGAAAGTGGCTGGAAGTGAAAGTGTATCGGCTGGGTGAGAAACTTCTTTTTTGTTGTAAATTTGCTGAGATTTGAAAGGGCATCCTGAATAGAGAAGAAACCTGTGAGATTTTTTTTTGACAAAAACTGTTTGACCAGCGTTTTTTTTAAAGTGATGTCAAATTGAGGCTTGGATTTTTTTTTCTTTTTCTTACTTTTTGGGGGGGACTTTAGTGTGACTTTGTAGGTAACCAGACTGAATTTTCTCTTACATATATTTTTATGCTCCTTTTGATTTTTTAATTTTCTTTTAGGATAGAGGCTCCCTTTGGCTATTTTTTCTTTTTATATTTTTTTTTCTGGCTGGGGGGGGAAGAGTATTAAGAAACTTTGTAACACTGCCAACTAGAGGCTTGAAAATATTTTATTTGAATTGGAGAGAACTGTAAGAAGACTCCTTCTCAAGGACATTTCAATGTGATAAGATAGAGGGAGAGCACAGCAAAATATTATTACAGGTGTTCTCCTGGACTCTTATCAATATTTCAACACTTGAGGCTTGGCTTTGAAGCTAGTGGAGAAGAGAGTCATAATAAGAGCCTTGGACAACTAAATAAAGTGCAGTGTGCTTTCTTATATATATTTTTTTTTACTTGTGATACCCCTACTCACCAGTCTCTTTGTAAATTTTAATTCTAGTAATATTCTTATTTTTGCTTTTTATTTCAAAGGGAGCCTCAGAGCTTTTTCTTTATTTTTCTTTTTTTTCTCCTTATCTTTACTGGGATCCTTTTGCTTTTTCTATCCATGTTTTTGGACCACTCTGTTTTTTCTTTTTGATTATTGAGACTTCCCAATTGGATTAAGGTGTGAAGAACCTGAAGGAATTTCTTCTTTTTTTCTTTATTTTTTTTCTTTTTCTTCTTAATCAATATTATTATTTTTGGGGGGTTTTTTTCTTTCTATTTTTCATTTTTTATGGTGGACTACTTCGTAATTGGATTAGGGTCTAGAAGAACTTGAAGATTTTTCTTCTTTTTCTTCTTTTTTTTCTCCTTTTTCTTCTTTGGTTTTGGGCTTTTTACTGTTGGATTTTTCCATTTTGGATTATAATTGGCTATTCTACCAGTTGGATTAAAAGCTAAAAAGAATTTGAAGCTTTTGAAGCATTAAAATGAGCAGGAAACCAATATCATCTGGCGTTTCTACTTCTACCTCTGCCTCCCCACCAGCTGGAAGACAACGTTTAATTCAGACAATGTTGAAGCAAGATAAAGAACAAGAAAAAGTGACTTTACAGATGATTATGCAAGGAATTCAAGATCTCAAGATAAAAACAGACACTATTGAACAAAGAATAGAGAAGACTGATGAAAAAGTGGAAAATATTAAACAAATGATGGTGAAGTATGAGGAGAGATTCCAAAAACTTGAGGAAGAAGGTAAACAAAGAGAGGAGAAGATTGGAAATATTGACAGTAGATTAACAGTGGTTGAACAAGAAAAAAATGGGATGTTGAGGTGGGAGATGGAAAGGTCAGAATTTTATCTCAGATTTCAAAATATAGAAGAGGAAAAAGGAGAAAATTTGGCTGCGATAATGATAGAAATTTTGGCAGATGCTTTGGAAATTACAGAGGAAAAGATGATGGATGGAGTAGATGAGGTATATCGAGTTTATACAAGATATGCGATGAGAAATAAATTACCAAGGGAAGTCCATATTAGATTTACCAAAAACTCCATTAAAACTCAAATACTACAAGTGGTAAGAGAGAAGACATTGAAATACAAAGGCAAAGAGATTGTGGTTTTAAAACAAATACCCAGAAGAGTGAGAGAGATGAGAAGAGAATATCGATTTCTGACCAAAATACTATTGGAAAATGAAGTGAATTATAGATGGCTGATTCCAGAAGGATTAATGTTTACGTGGCAAGAGCAGAGACATAGAATTGATTCAATTGAGAAAGCAGAACTTTTCCCTGCAGAATTTTTTGGAAGGAGAGAAGAGGAGGCAGAGAAAGAGGTCTCATTAATTGAGTTTCAAGAGGAACAACTGGAGACTGAAAAAGAGAAAGGTGCAGTAGGTGGACAGGTGGATAGTAAAGAACAGCGTGAAGTGAGATCCACGAGAGCTGTTAGACCTAAATATAAAGCATAATCATGGAAAAAAAAACTGATTACAATGAATATAAATGGACTCAATTCAGCTGTTAAAAGAAGGAAAACCTTTCATAAATTAGAGAAATTAAAATTGGATATAATTTGTCTACAAGAAGTTCATATTAAAAAACAACATGAACAATTGTTAGTACAGCCAAAATTAGGGAAAATATTTACTTCTTTGACTCAATGTAAGAAAAGAGGAGTGGTTCTATACATTAAAGAAGCTATCCCAGCAAAACTGATCTACAGGGATGAAGACGGAAGAGTATTAATGGTGGAAATAATGGACAATAATATAAAAATACTCTTGATTGCAATTTATGCTCCGAATGAAAAATAAGAAGAGTTTTATAAAAAGCTACACATGAAAATAATTGGACTGGGCTATGTTAATATAATTATGATGGGAGACTTTAATGGAATTGTGGACAATAAATTGGACTATATAGCAACAACAACAAAGCAAAATAGAAAGACTCTCCCTAAATCTTTTTTTAAAATGACAGACGAATTAACTTTAAAAGTT
Source organism: Hydrophis major (assembly GCA_033807585.1). Taxonomy (NCBI): domain Eukaryota; kingdom Metazoa; phylum Chordata; class Lepidosauria; order Squamata; family Elapidae; genus Hydrophis; species Hydrophis major. The sequence goes on from CM066330.1 coordinate 133,628,049, forward strand.
ATTTGGAGAGAAAGAAATGTTAAAGCTAAACAATATACTTTTTATTCAAATAGACATTTATCATGGTCCAGATTAGATATGATTTGGATCTCAACAGAATTAATATCTAATATTCAAGAAACAAATCTTGAAACAAATACTTGGGCAGATCACAGCCCAATGACAATTAAATGGAAGGGACAAAAAAAAAAGATCAAGATGGACATTAAACAATACTATCTTAAAGGAAAAAGATTTTATGCAACGGATGGAGAAGGAACTGGCTTTTTTCTTTAGAGAAAATAAAAAAGAAGATACTTCAACGCAGAATGTTTGGGATACAATGAAGGCATATGCTAGAGGTTTGATAATAGATTATATAAGAAAAAAGAATATTAGGAAAAGGCGAGCTTCTAAGGCCTTGGAAGATGAATATAAAAGACTTGAAAAAGAATTACAGAAAATGCCACAGAAAAAAGATATTAAATTGAAGCTGGATGTAATTAAACATAAAATGGAATTAATAGAGAAAGAAGAATTGGTACAGAAAATAAGAAATTCTAAACAGAATTACTTTGAAGATGCAAATAAACTAGGTAGATGGCTAGCATATAAATTGAGAAAGGAGAAAGAATCAAGAAAAATATTGAAGCTAATAGATGATCAAGGCCAAGTTTGTTATGGTAATAAGGAGAAAAAGGAAATTATTCGAGATTTTTATGGGCAACTATATCAACAAGAGAATATTGATGAGGAAAAAGTCAAACAGTATCTACAGAATGCTAACTTACCGAAGATATCTAAAGAGACTGAAGAAATACTAGAAAGCAATATAACAATGATGGAATTAAATGAAGCACTTAAGAAACAAAATAATGGGAAAGCACCAGGTCCAGATGGGCTTCCGGCAGAATTCTATAAAACATTTCAAGAATCATTGAGCATCCCATTGTTAGAAGTTATGAATGAAGTTATGTCAAAGAAGATGATACCCAAAACATGGTCAGAGGCTTATATTACACTTATTCCAAAAGAAGAGGCTGACCCACTGCAAATTAAGAATTATAGACCTATTTCTTTATTGAATGCAGACTATAAAATTTTTGCTTCAATTTTAGCAGAAAGACTTAAAAAATATTTCAATAATTTTATCCACCCAGATCAAAATGGATTTCTGCCAAAGAGACAAATTAGAGACAATATGAGAGTAATCTTGGATACTTTGGAATACTATGAGGCTCATCCTGAAAAGCAAATGGCTTTGATATTCCTAGAGGCTCAAAAGGCATTTGATAACGTGAACTGGAGATTTATGTTTTTACTATTGGAACAGATGGGTTTTGCCAGAAAATTTATTCAAGCAATAGAAGCCATAAACAATAAACAGACAGCAAAGGTAATGATGGAGGGAGAACTTACAGACTTTATTAATATAAGAAAAGGCACAAGACAAGGATGTCCCCTATCTCCTTTGCTATTTGTATTGACTTTGGAAGTGTTGAATAGAAATATTAGGGAAGATAAAAGCATAAAAGGAATGAAAATTAAAAAGGAAGAATTCAAACTACAAGCTTTTGCTGATGACTTAGCTTTTATTCTGGAAGATCCGCTAGAAACAGCTCCAAAGTTATTAGAAAAGATAGAGACATATGGTGAGGTGGCTGGTTTGAAAATAAATAAAGATAAAACAAAGATTTTGACAAAGAACATGCTACTGAGACAAAGAGAAGAACTGGCAGACCTGTTGAAAGTCCAAGTTACGAATACGGTTAAGTATCTGGGGATATATTTGACAGCAAGATGTAGCACATTAAAAGAGAATAATTATATTAAACTCAAACAACAGATAGCTACAGACTTGAAGAAATGGGAAAACTTGCAATTGTCATTAATAGGGAGAATTTCAACAATTAAGATGAATATTTTACCCAGAATTCTATTTTTGTTTCAAACAATACCAATTAGGCTTGGAAATACTATTTTGAAGATTTAAATAAAATCATGTTGAAGTTTATATGGCAAGGTAAAAAAGCGAGAATAAAGCTAAAGCTTTTGCAAGACGCTAGAATTAGAAAAGGTTTTGGCCTGCCCAATTGGGAATTGTACTATCAAGCTGCAAGTTTGATGTGGGTCAAGGAATGGATAACATTAAGAAAGGCTAGATTGTTGATACTAGAAGGTCATGATTTGCTGTTGGGCTGGCATGCTTTTTTTGGTATAAGGGAACTAAAACACAAGGTTATTTTAGAAGACATTATATATGGGAGTCTTTGTGGTTAAACTGGGAAAAGATAAAAAGACAATGTTATTTGAAAATTCCAGTTTGGTTATCGACTATTGAAGCATTTTCCTATCCTATAATTTATAAGAAGGAACAAACAGTTAGATATGGGGAACTATTGGATGAAAAGGGTGAACTTAAATCGATTCAAAACTTAGAAGAACAAGGTATAAAGATGAATTGGTTTTCATATGCGCAAATACATTCAAGGTGTTATGTTTGGGAATGGGTGAAGAGGAATGGAGACAAGCCTCTGAACGGTGAACTTCAGCTCTTTATTTACATAGTGACTTCTCATCAAACAACAGTAACCCTCGTCTTATATAGGCAACCCTTGTAACGTTTTAACCAATAACAGGCTAGGAACACTAGCTTTTATGACCAATAGGAACTCTCTGTTAAGGGCCAATCGGATTCCCCGGAATGGGCCAATCCGGTACAGCCGCTTAACAACCAATCAGAAGTGCAGGGCCAGAACCCTGCACTTACTCCAAGCTCACACTTTATTACTTATATACATACACAACACCCCTTCCCCCTGGTTCCTTAGTCCAAGTCATAGTCCCTTAAATAGGACAGTTGTTTTTTCAGTCTTTTGGATTTCCTTTGTATTGGCTGGATGCAATCCAGCTGAGGTAGATCGTCACTCGGTGGTGGGGCTGCCTCTGGTTCAGAGTTCACTTCCAAGTCATTGCCCACATTTTCCGCAATTCCCTGAGGTGAAAACGTTTCTCCCTCCAGCTCCGCTTCTTGAGTTACATTTAAATCGTCGTTTCCTTCGAGCGGGTTCTTTAGGATTTCCACATCTTTCGTACCTCCCCCCCCCAGTTTGGTCGTAGGGGAGTTGCGGAGTTGTAATTGGTCGATATGCCATTTCCAAAATTTATTGTCAAGACATTGCACAAGGTAGGATCTGGGGCCGGTTACCCGTACTACTGTCACTTCCACCCACAATGGGTCGCCCGATAAGTTCTTTGCATACACGAGGTCTCCTACCTGGAAGGTGCGACAGCGGCCGCTGGATTCTAGTGGTTTCTCTGGTTCATAAGCAGGGTGCAACCAGTCGAGGTGGGAGCGGAGCCTTCGTTCCATAAGCAGTTCGGCGGGAGTTCTGCCAATGATGCTATGTGGGGTGATGTGTTGCAAGAAGAGGATTTGATTGACCTTGTCGTCAATGTTGTCGTAGTCTACTTTTTGCAAGGTTTTCTTCACAAATTGGACCATGCATTCTGCTCGGCCATTGGTCACAGGATGCGCAGGCGAGGTGAGCGCATGGCGGATGCCGCAATCAGCAAGATACTGCTCGAACACTAGTGCAGTAAACTGTGGCCCGTTATTGGACACCAGGACGTCTGGTAGTCCGTGGGTTGCAAAGAGTCTGTTGAGAATCTTGATGACTGCCTCGGAGGTCGTAGTCGTCATACGATGAATTTCGAGCCAATTTGAGTAGGCATCGACTGTAAGCAGAAAGGTGTGGCCCTTGGTTGGTCCCGCGAAATCCAGGTGAATTCGGGACCAGGGTCCGCGAGGTGTCTCCCATTCAGTAGGCATGGCTTTTGGTGGAGTGTTGCTGACTTCTTGACACTGGGGGCAAGCTTTAACCCACTGTTCGATTTGCTTGTCAATGCCCGGCCACCATGCGTAGCTTCGTGCAAGTGCTTTCATTCGCACGATGCCGGGGTGGCCATCGTGCAACGCTCTCAGCAACGTTTTACGGAGCCGCTCTGGGATAACGACTCTATCGCCTCAGATGATGCAACCCTTCTGGGAGAAGAGTTCAGTCTGTCTAGACTTAAACGGTGTGAAGTCATCTGATACTTGGTCCAATGGCCATCCGCGTTCTACCCAACTCAGGACTCGTGCTAGGGTGTGGTCGTGCTTGGTTTCTCTCGCGATATCTCGAGCAGTCAGTGGCGGCGAGTTGAGTGCCTCAATTTGCAACATGGTTACCGTTGGTGCTGGATCGTCGAGAGTCTCTGGAAGTGGTGCTCGGCTCAATGCGTCAGCGTGGGGAATGGCTTTCCCCGGCCGATATTGCAACCGATAATTATAAGCAGCTAAGAATTCTGACCATCGGATCATCCTAGGGGATAATATATAGGGAGTCGGCTTATCCCCGGCTATTATCCCTTGCAACGGTTTGTGGTCAGTCACAATGGTAAAAATCCTCCCATACACGTATTAGTGAAATATTTTCACAGCTGAGACGATTGCGAGAGCTTCTTTATCAATTTGTCCATAGTTCCGCTCTGTTTTCGAAAGAGTCTTTGAAAAATATGCAACAGGGGCTTCGTTCCCATTAGGCAGCACGTGGCTCAAAATGGCGCCCACCCCAAAAGGTGATGCATCGCAGGTTATAACTAATGGCAAGGTCTCGTTATACTGCATGAATACAGAGTCAGATGTGAGCAGTTTTTTAACATTTCAGAACGCCTGTTCTTCTCGGTGACCCCATAACTACATTGCTTTTTTATCTAACAATCGGTGTAACGGTTCAGCGACGGTTGCTTTGTGCAGTAAAAATACATTATAGAAATTGATGAGGCCTAGGAACGCCTGGAGATTGGCCTTGTTTCGTGGCCTGGGAGCGTTTTTGATCGCCTTTAGATAACTCTCGGTAGGGTGAATGCCCTGGCTATCAATCAAGTACCCCAGAAACTCAACACTGTCAGTACATAATTTACATTGGGTTTTTTTAACCCTAAGACCGGCTTCTTGGAATTTTTTTAGGATTAATTTTAACCGGTCTTGTAAAACATTTTTTGTAGGGGCTGCTATTAAGACATCGTCAAAATAAGGGACCATGCCCTTAATTCCTTGCAATAACCTTTCCATAAGACTCTGGAAGATCCCTGGGGCTACACTAACTCCAAATTGCAGCCGGGTACATTTAAAGGCACCGCGGTGCGTCACAATAGTTTGGGCCTGTGCCGTTTTTTCATTCACCGGTAATTGTTGATATGCTTGAGCTAAATCCAATTTAGCAAAAACTTTCCCGTCCCCCAGGGGAATGGAGGAGGTGCTGCACCACCGGGACTGGATATGCGTTCTGCTGCAGGGCGTGGTTCAAGGTGGCCCGGTAGTCCCCACAAATTTGGATTGACCCATCTGGCTTGATGGGTGTTACAATAGGGGAGTGATCAATGGGCTTCAACACCCCCTGAGCTATCAGTTCGTCGAGTTGTTCGTCGATTTTCGGTTTTAAAGCGAACGGAACTCGACGGGGTTTCAAATGAATGGGAGCTATTTTTGGATCTAAGTTGAATGAGATCAGGGTCCCTTTGTACTCGCCTAAGCTGTCTGCGAAGATGTCCCCGAACTCAGATATAAGGTCTTCCTCCCAGTCACAGCCACTGACTCGGTTTACGTCGGCCACTTCAATGCCGAGTGGCGTGAACCATTGGAGGCCCAGTAGGCTAGGCCTATCTCTATCGATGACCGTTAAAGGTAAGTATGCTGTGTGCTTCTTGAAGGAGACTCGGACTCGGCAGGACCCGACGACGGGGATTCGATTCCCCTGGTAGTCCTTGAGGATGAGGCGTTGGAACCGTAGATCTTGGCGTTGAATTGTGGGGATGAGTTGCTTGAGTGTTTTCCATGACATCATCGAGAGGGACGATCCTGAGTCAACTTCCATGAGGCAAGGCTGGTTTTCGATGGCTACTGTGACTCGAATTTTCTTAGTGTCCAAGGTTGAGGCGTGACCGATAGTGATAGTATGGTGAGCCTCTTCTCTCTGCAAAGCTCGATTTCTGTAGGAGTGGTTTACTGGTTCTCGCCTTACAGGACGGTTTCCTGTCGATTGGTGATAGTTAGTCCCTTTTGAGGCCTGGCTGGGTCCTGGCAAGCTGCGGCAGACCCGTCCGATGTGACCTCGTTTCCCGCACTTGTGGCAGAGTGCGTCGCAGAATTTGCATTCGGATCTGGCATGGTTGGCTCCACAACCAGCACAAGGGCGTAAGGGCTTCGGGTGAGGGTCCCGGTCGGACCGCAGTCGATGGACCCCTTCTTCGTCGCTGTCTGATGACAAAGAGAGGTCCTCGTGGTGCGTTGTTGCCAGCTGCCCTTCTGAACTAGGTGAGATTTCGTTGGCCGGTGGTGGTACCGGAGTGCGGTTCCGCCGTAGTTGTGCAGCCGACTTCTTGGTCGCCTCTGCTACCGTGGCTTCGGCGATGGCGATGTCTCCTTTTGCCATCAGCTTGCTTTGCATGCCTGGTGCATCTAATCCCAGGACTAAGCGATCTCGTAGTGCCTCTTCTAAATCGGCGAATTCGCAGAGGCCTCCCAAATTTCGGAGGTCTGCTATGAAGTCGGCCACGCTTTCTCCCTTTCACTGGTTCCTCTGGAAAAACTCGTGCTGTCTCACCAGCGTTGGCACAGTTGGGGCGTAGTGACCTCGCAGGAGAGGTTCGAGGTCGTTCCAATCCATCACCTTTGCTTCTTGGTGTTTGGCTAATGCTTTAGCCATCTTAAATACAGTTGGACCGCAATGCATTAGGAACACCGCCCTTTTCTTTCCTGGTGTGGCGTCCTTTAAATTGTTCGTTTCTAGGAACATTTGGAAGCGATCCATGTAGGACTCCCAGTCCTCTTGGGTTGGATCGAATGGAGCAGGTGGTACGATGCCGCCGGACATGGTTCCGTTGTTGGCATCGTCTGTCACGTGCTCAGTGTTCTTCGAAGTTTCGTTCGTTCAGATGTCTCCAAATCCCATCCTTGTCGCCAGTGTTGTGTTTGGGAATGGGTGAAGAGGAATGGAGACAAGCCTCTGAACGGTGAACTTCAGCTCTTTATTTACATAGTGACTTCTCATCAAACAACAGTAACCCTCGCCTTATATAGGCAACCCTTGTAACGTTTTAACCAATAACAGGCTAGGAACACTAGCTTTTATGACCAATAGGAACTCTCTGTTAAGGGCCAATCGGATTCCCCGGAATGGGCCAATCCGGTACAGCTGCTTAACAGCCAATCAGAAGTGCAGGGCCAGAACCCTGCACTTACTCCAAGCTCACACTTTATTACTTATATACATACACAACACAAGGTATGATGAAGATTCTAAAACGGAGGGATTCTATATTAAACAGACTGATTTAGATAAGATCTTGATGGGTACTGATGAGAAGGTGATTAAAAAAATATATGGTTATTTACTGGGAATTAAATTAGAGGAAGAACAAGTTAAAAAAACTATGATTGTTTGGGGAAAGAATTTTGGATATGGGATTGATTTAGAGAAATGGCAAAAATTGTGGTCTCAAAATTATAAAATGACAATGTCAACAGCATATAAAGAAAACTTGTATAAGATGTTTTACAGGTGGCACTTTCCCCCGACAAGAATAGCAAGAATGTTTAAGAACAAATCTGAAAAATGCTGGAAATGTCATCAGATACCTGGCTCATATTACTATATGTGGTGGACCTGTGAGGACGCTAAAAAATATTGGACTAAAATTCGCATGTGGTTGGAAAAAATGACAAAGAAACGTATAGATTTGAAACCGGAGTTCTTTCTGTTGGAAATTTTACCAGATACATACAGTAAAGACTTGAAATATTTGATTGTAAATGTATTAACAGCGGCTAGGATTGTATTTACTAAAAACTGGAAGAATGAGAAAATACCGTTACAGGAAGAAATTATTAAGAAAATATTGGAATGTGCTGAGATGAGTAGATTGACATTTGAAATTAGAGAGCAAGAGGATAAACAATTTTATGAAATTTGGGATCTTTTTTATCAATGGCTAGATGATAAAATACGATAATAGAATATTTAGAATGTTAGACAGTAAGGAATATCTTTATTTTTTATTTTTTCTTTGTTATTTCACATTATATTTATAAAGTGTTTTTAGGATTGATTTGGTATGATTATATGATTTGTTACAGAATAAACTGTTTAAAGTATTGTTATCTCATAAAGCATGAATGATTAAAAGTATAGTCAAAAGTTTTTTTGTTTTTTTTTTAATAGTGATATTAGGATATATAAGCTTGTATCGACAATATGAGTTGTTATGTAACATAATTGTAATTGAGACTACAAAATGAATGCACAAAACTGATGAACCAACCGACACGCTGGATGTATATATGAGAGTTGATGTTTTAATGTTTTGTTTGTCTTGTTTGTAGAAAATCAATAAAATTCTTTTTAAAAAAAAAAGAAGATAATTAGAAAAAAGAAAAGAAAAGAAAGGAAGCTCCTCAGAGATTTAGGATCTAAACCATTAAGAATTCCAATATCAACCACATAATTATGGCCAGAAAATAATTGGTGACCTATTTAAATTTTTACTTTAACTTCCTGGTAGCAGAGCCTGACTATCAGTCTAGCTGCCACACCTTATATCAATCAGTGTTTCCAAACACTTGTCTTGTAGCCCCATGTAGAGCTAATGGCAATAATCAAGATTAGATGTAACAAAAATGTCAATAAATCCAACCAACTCAGGAGTGGCCACAGCTGGCATATTAGATATAATTGCAAAAATGCACTCTTTTCTATACTGGCCACCAGGGAATCCAGTGACTGCCAAGAATAACATAGTACTCCCAGACCGAGGACCTGTTTTTTCAGGAGAAATATGACATTCAACCCAGAATAAAATCCGAACTCTAAATCTGCGTTCTTACTTACTAACCATACCTCTGCCTTGAAAAAGAATAACCAAGATTATTGATTTTTTGGGATGTCATCAGCATAACAATCTCTTTCTCCTCCATATCTTCAAATGATTGTCCCCAGTAGCTTCATGTAGATATTGAACAGAATACGAAACAATAGATATTTCTTTTAGGGAGATAGTATAACTCAAGATATTAAATAGCATTCACCCAGCGTCACCTTTTAGAAATGGCTTAGAAGGAAAGGCAGGAATGGCTGCCTTAAAATTTCAGCTGCATTGGATGATCTACAAGGATATTATGATCTGTGGTGTCAAAAGCGATCAAGGGATCCAGAATTGGCTATACTTCCTCAGTCCAATTCTCAATATAGTTTACCCATCTGTGTAATTAAAGCAAACTGAGTCCTATATCAAAACCCTAATAGAAATAGGTTTGGGTGGCAATCACATCTCATAAAAGTATTTATAACTATGAGGCTGCTATTTTCTTGCCTGTCTTTACAGAAATCAAATGTTTTAAGGTTGACTTGCAGTTACTCAAATCTTCCAGGTTAAGGAAGGGTTTTGTGATGACCTGGGATGTGACACAAAGGCAACACAGTCAGGTAAACAATAAGAGTCCCTTTATCATCTCCAACTTTGCCCCCAATGTCCAGGTTACCTTCGGCTACAGAAAAACTCTCTCAGGAACAGCCTTTGACTGTAGAAAATTCAGTCCAAAACAAGGTACACACAAACTGTAACTTAAAATCCAAACAAACCAAACTGAAGTGATTAGTTTGGCAGGGCAGGAGCAGGAATTTCAAACTTGAAAGTACAACAAAACTCACACAGTTGGGAAGATGCCAGGAACATAGATAAGCCACAATGATACAAAATACAGTCGTTTGCTCCCAACAGCTTGCTGCACACCACTTGCCTTTTTTATACACTGTGTTCCCAGCTGCAGCTAATGAAGGGAATCAGGTCCTTTTCCTTCCTCGTAAGCCACGCAACCCACATTGCTCTTTTCTCTGTTCCTCCCTGCATGCCCTAGGGTGAAGAGGGGATAGGCCTTGGTCTTCCTCTGAATTCCCTCTCCCTTATTCTACCTCTCCCCCTGCTCTGTCCAGCCGGACTTTGCCCTTCCCCAGCTTCTTCCCCAGTCAACAGAGCCACACTCCCACTTCCTACAAGCTGTTCAGTTACTTCTTCCGAGTCAGATTCCGACAGGGGCATGACAGGTTTTTCCAATAAACAGGCTTTAAAAGGGCTTCCTTTAGATAGGGAAAACATGTCTTTGCCAATCCCAGTAAAGAGGCGATGGCCACTTCTCTTTTCTTTTGAACCTGACCAATTTCAACATTTGATCAGCTTTGGGGGGCAATGGCATGTAAACCAGTGAGAATCCCCATCCCTCCATATACCTATGTATGTCTTTAATGTGTACAAATGGAGAAGGACCCAAATAACACATTTTTAAAGAGACAAAGAGGGACAATTGTGGACAATAATCACACTAACTATATTTACATTTACAAGGCCATTTCAATTAAATTTAAATTTTGTCTTGGCCCCACCAATAAAGGCGAAATTGACCCTTGAGAAGAGAGTTGGACACGTTTAGTAATAAAGATATTGTTATTTGTATATTAAAAATTTAAAACTATGCAAAGGTGGTCTTCAACTTATGACCACAGAGCCAAAATTTATGTTTCTAAGTGAGACAGTTGTTAAGTGAATTTTGTCCCATTTTTTTTACCTTTCTTGCCACACTTATTAAGTAAATCATTGCAGCTGTTAAATTACTAACATGATTGTTAAGTGAAACCAGCTTCCCCATTGACTTTGCTTGTCTGGTTGCAAAAGGGGATCACATCATCCCAGGACTCTGAAACCCTCATAAATATGAATCTGTTGCCAAGCATTCAAATTTTGATCACACGATCATGTGGGGATGCTGCGAAGCATGACTAGTGTGAAAACTAGTCACAAGTCACTTTTTTTCAAGTGATGCTGTAACTTTGAACAGTTACTAAATGAACTGTTGTAAGTTGAGGACTACTTATGCATTATGCACATTAATTAATAAGTTATCTCATATGAACACAACCAACAATCACATTTTCAAATTCCAGAGTTATAGAACAATATTTACACCATTTGTTTTTGCAAATAAACCCATTATTTCTTTTAAGTAGAGAACATATACCAACTCAATGCAATTTGTTTTGTTTTATTTTATTTATTCTGATCATCAGAACAGGTTTCTGTACTTTCTTGTAAAACCAGGATATACATTTGGGGGGTTTTGGAGGGTGTTTGTGTATGTGTGTGTGAAAAATGCAAGAAAATGCTTTTTGAGAAGATGCTGAATTCTTCATGAAGTTATAAACATTGTATGTTGGATGGAAATGGAAATATCCATAAGAGGGAATATTTATCCATACAGGAGCAAGAAATGCCTTCACAGAGAAAACTGGCAGGATAGAATAACTGGCTTTTTTCAGTTTTTTCTCTCTCTCTGACATACTGGGCAGGGTTTGTACAAGGGCTCCTTTCCTGCAGCCTGTAGGGAAGCTGTTAGCTCACAGATCTATGATTTTAATGGGCACCAGCGTCTTCTTCCCCTTAAGAGCAAGAAAAGAGAGAAGGGGAAATATTTCCCCTTAGTTCCTCTCTCCCTCAAATTCTCATTATAAGGAACAAACTTTCTGATTCACACTAGGAAAATCCAGCTTGACTTTTTCAGCAAATAGAATCCAATTACTTCTCCATGTGAGTGATGAATAAACACCCAAAGCCCAAAATAGACATTAATATTTATAGGGGGCAATTGCTGATCCAGGAGTCTGGAGGAAATAAATTATTTCCACTGAGGTTGCACTGAGCATTACTCTCCTTCTGTTTTTCCCTCAGCTAAACTAGAGTTTCATTGCACTATCCCCACATCACTGCCTTTGCTTCAAGGGAGTGCACTGCAGAATCCCCACACAAATTGGATGGAAAACTCCCTAAACCACCGAGCGCAGGCTTTCAGCCAAATGCATTGCTATCTGATTGATTTACAGGTCAAAGAAGCCCTTGTGGGGATCAGAAAATGATGCAAGACCCTCGGGATAGCTACTGCTCCAATTTCCGAGCAGCAAAGTTCTATGAAAAGAGGTGAAGGAAACTGGGATTATCCAAACATCTAATAATTGAAAGCACACCTTTTCTTGTTTTAACGCTATAGTTCATTTTCACACTTAGCTTTACAGCTATAAAGTATTTTTTTTTCTTCACTATGAAAGGTCAAATAATTGTTTACTCCCCGACAAGTAAATTTCTTGAATTCTTATGGGAGTCATTAGTTGGTGATATAATTCCCCTCATTCAGAAATGCAAATAAACAATGCTATCTCAAAGCTTTAATGGTCTCTTTGCATCAGGAATTATTCTAGAGATGCTGTGAAATTCCCAGTAAGCATCTTTTTGGGCCAGTGTTAGGAACTATTAATATTATCATTATTAATAATAATTAATAAGCAAGAGTAAGCATTAATAATATTAATAAGGTAGCTATTAGGACAGGATTGTGGGGCAATTACCGGTATTAAATACCCCAGTTACTAGATTGAACAGAAGGAAACTAAGAATTTAAAATCCCATTCCTATTTTTGGGAACATTTGTTAACTTATCCTTCACAGTTTTAACTTCTTTTAACTTCTTTTAACTTATCCCTCACTTCACTCCAGCACTAGACAAGTTTGGCAAAAATCTTGAAATTACCAAGTTGAACAGAATTCTTCAACAGGTAGCTAGAGTAGGTTTTATTATTAAATCTGAATATACTGTCTCTATCCCGGAAAACTTGCTACTGAGCCAATTTAAAGGAACTGTGGGAATTATGACACTGAATACATGTACACATAATCTGAAACACACAAGGCCTTTAAACTCTTTCAAGAGCAAACCCAGTCAGCTCAAAACACATAGCTCTGTCTAATCCCTTGTCTGAATTGTGTGGCATTAGAGGTAAATATGGGTCACTGTCTTTTCATCTTATCTCAGAATTCTGCCTGGCCCTTCTGCATCATTTGAGCTTCAGCAAAAGGGTTGCCAGTGCTTTTTATTTATCACCTTGCATCTTCCATTGCCCACCCTCCAAAGGTCTGCACACTTGCAGCATTCCCGTTAGTCTCCACTTTGTAACAGGCAGTTCCTTTGTTACATTCCTTCAGGTGCCGCATCTGATGGTGATGTTGAGCTCTGCGTTTTATATAGTCTAACTGCACGATTAGCCAGCACAGCAAGAAGCTGGAGGGGCAACACCACTTCTGAAAGAGCTATATCCGTGTAAATAAATGTCCAAAAGGATGCACGCCATCAGGCTGATGTGCTGGTTGGGAGAAGACAAGTTGGGATACAGCAAAGATCAGTCAGCCACAGTATAATGAGGTCTCCTTTAAATCTGACATCACTGCCGTATCAACTACCACCGAACAAGCACTAACCTCTGTACTGAAAAAAAATGGCATGCAGGAAAGGTTGAGTACCCAAAAGCTTCTATAGTTCTGCTCAGGCTGCAGTTTGAACTTTCTGATGGTTCTGCTAAATTAAAGAGGTTGGAATCACTTCAGGGGCTTTCTTTGTTGGGTTGCATCTGGTTTTGAGCTCTTAGCTAAACCAAGTAACTCAACCAGAATGGAGAAAGGCCTTCCCTCTTGTTTTATAACTATTAGTTTTTCCTCTGGAGCGGCCACAGTGACCTAGAAGTGAAGACTCTTATCTCCCACTTGGGAAGTTGAGAGTTCAATCCTAGGCGGCAGCAGCAGTTTTTCTAGCAGGGTTCAAGGAGAAAATATCTCTTGTGAACTCTGTGTAGGTGTCAGGAAGGGCAGCCGGACAATATACATTCAGCTTCATTCAGACTCCCCCTACTCCATCCCAAATAAAGAGGTTGAAGGGTCGTAAAAAGAAAGAAAAATACTAGTTTTCCCTCTAGTTGTGTCAGGTGACTGCGCCATCATATCCAGCCATCAAAGCTGGACAGGATTGGGAAAGCAGGGCTATTGCCCAACCTATTAAGAGTGTCTGAGTCCAATAAAGGCCAAGATTCTTTGGAATGGACTGAATCCAGTTTAACTGTAAAGGGTCTGGGCTTACACTTTGGATCAGCAGCCTTTCTCTTGCTGATGGTGTTCTCACTGAGTTCCTAAATGTAACAACAAGGAGGGAATTCTCCCACTATTCTCTTGTGTTTTTGATTTTTATTCCTCTTTTTAATATAAGCAAAATGAATTGGTATTTCAAATATTTGATTTTTTCCCCCTTTGATTTTAGGTGGCGACTTGTAGAATTCTTGGATGTTTGGCAAAATGAATATCACAGCGGCAGGTCTATTCTGTATCTATGGCTCAAAATTCAATACTCAATATATGCAGGAATATTGCATGTGATGAGTGCTTGTACAAGGAACAACAGATTAGCTTTAATCACTGGGTGCATTTTTTTTCTTGGTCTCCATGGTGAATATGCCTTGGTTGCCTAGTTTCATACCTTTACAAAAGTGCTTGTAGTCATAATGTCACACCTTTCCTTTCCTCTGTATTATGTCTATAGCAAATTCACACTGCAATTTGAACAACGCAGAAAATTTTATACATGTATGTTAATGGGATAGATCTTTTTAATTTTGTTTTATTTTTTAATTGATGGTACTGTAAAAATTAACTGCTTTTCAAGGCATACCTATCAAAAAAGGGAATGAGTTTACGTACAGAGTTCTACATTTCAATTTCATGGGAAATTTAAATCAGAATTATTTTTTTTTAGTTTTTGACTCAATCTATTATTGGGTAAATACTATTGTGATGAATTTTGGTTTTTGATTTTCCTCCTTGCTTAGAGCCAGGATGCTTAGTCTGATGTAATGATTAAGAAACCACGCTAGAAACTGGGACATTGAATTGTAAGTCTTAGGCACAAAGTCAGCTTGGTGACCTTGAGCAAATCCCTCTCTCATTCATAGGAAGAAGGCAATGGCAAACTGCTTCCGAAACTCTTGCCAAGACAACTGCAGGGACTTTCCTGAGCAGTTGCCAGATATCAGACCCTAACTTGAAGAACTTTGCATCCAGAAGATGACGTATTCAATTGTTCATAATTAATTAATGGTAAACTAGAAAATTATAGCCTCCTAGACACAATACTTATTTGTGCCTTACGTTCTTATTCTCTTTATCTTTTTTCTTCTTTATTGTTTTCTAAAATGTTCAATAAAAATAAAGAAAATAGCAAGGAAAGACATTGAGCGAGGATTAAAGCTTGATTATAAATGCTGCCCTCTCTAACTCCTACAAAACAGCCATTGATTTTCTCTTTGAAGAAGGAAAGGGGAGGAGAAATGGGAAGCGGAGCTCAAAGGTAGCCCACTACAAAAGGTAGGTTTCAGAGACCACTGAATAGAGTGGGGGATTGCACCATTCCAAAGAGAGAGGGGAGCCTAAATGTCATATGACTGCAGAGTCTCTTGAATACACATTTAAGGATAAGCTCCAAGATTTGCTTGGAGAACCTCTTGTCAGTAAACAAAGGGAATGCAATTCTCTTTAATCCGGGTTTTCTCTCTTGCCTTTCTTTTTTCAATTGCAGAGAACCTACCCTTCAGCCACTGTGGTTCAGTCAACAATTGTCAGGCTGGCAGGGTCATGCTGACACACAACCATTTGAGGTAACACTTTTGCTTGCAAAAAGAAAGGAGAAAGAACAAGTTGCAATTATCCCTATTTACCTAGGAGTGCCCTGCACAGCAGCCAAACACATGCTAGCCAGTGGCAGGTAAACACACACACAAACACTATTTACATTGTCCCACACAATGATAACTCTTGCTTTACAATAGCATAAATAAAGGCAAGTCCAACGTGTTCCCTTCCCAGCCTGTCATTTAATTTAGCTTCAAGTAAGCAGCTAAGACAAGGTGTATGTCAAAACAGATGCAGCTTGAAAAGCTGGTCCTTGGAGCTAAAACAATTAGAGACAAACTATCAGCTTTTACATTTCAATCCAGCTGCTTAATCCTGCTACAATTAGTGTGCAAAAAACAATTAGGGAAGACATGAACAGTGTTTCAGACCTCAGGTTCCACTGATGTTTTGGAACAGAATCACTAGTTCAAGGGATTATGAACATAATAGGGGTAATTAAACGAGCAGTAGGTTGTGTAATAGGCAGGCACATTAGAGGTACAAATCCTTGCCATCAAAAAGTCAGTTGCTCTGTAACCTGTGTGAAATTATTACTGTAATTATTGGGGACTTTTAAATAAATATTCAAAGATCCAGTGCGCCGCTTTGAGCTGCTGCAGATTCTCGTGCCTCCAAGTATCAATATCCTCACTCTGTCCAGAAGGGGAGCAGGAAATAGTTAGCAGGCATTGCAGGTAGATTCCACCAATTCTGGAGAGAGAGGGAAAACTAGCAACACTTGTCAACATCCTTCTGGATTTACAGAGGACCCCCACAAAATCATTAAACCAACCAGTTCAGGAGTTATGAAGAAAAATAAGGCCGAAGTTCTCTCCAAAAAGGAAATGGAGACTCATAAAAATGCTGGCTTTTCAGCTATAATGCATTTAAATTGGAGATCAATATTCTCAGTGTCCCAACAATGCTAATGTCCTAGGAATACAGAAATCCAAAGCTGCTTTCTACTGTAACTGATGCTAAATCTTCTTGTGGAAATGCCACTGCTTTACATTATAGCAATGCTTCCCAACTTTGGCAATTTTGAGATATGTAGACTTCAACTCCCAGAATTTCCCAGACAGCAGGCTTGAGTTGAAGACCACACATTTTAAAGTTGCCACAGTTGAGAAATACTGCATTATAGGTTTAATTTTGGGACTATAAATTAAGGATTGTGAATTGTGATTGAATAAACCACAATTGGATAGTTTCATATAACACTTTAAGCTAAAACAAAATCTGATCTAATTTTTCCCTTAAATATGCAATTCTTTCAGTTTAAGATCCTTGAACAAAGCTTGGCCAAAAATTAAACACAACAAATTGCTTCAGCTGTATTTATTTTGGGGGAGCTTGTATGACCTTGACTTGTCCTGAAGCTGAAATCTACTTTATATGGGAGGTTATGTTTTAAAAGTTGCATGGATCAAATTGTACCAGCCTCATTATGTGCAGGTTCCATACTCAAAACAGTGCATAGTTCTGTGTTCTTCAACCACAATTTAGGCAGAGCATGAATTAAAGCTATGAATGGAACACTGGACTTCGGGGATATTGCCTTTTAAAAATTCCACACTTCCCCTGAATTGCAGCTAAAGCTAGAAGGTGCTGGACCCCAACTTCTCTTAAGGACATGAGGTTCTGAAGGCTAGTCTACACATTCATTTGTGGGTCATTCTGAGTATTCAAAAAATGTCCAGCTATGGGCAAAGTGAGAACCAGTTTGGTGTAGTGGGTCAAGCATTAGGCTAGGAACTGGAACACTGTGAGTTCTAGTCCCATTTTGAGCACAAAGCCAGCTAGGTGACCTACTCTTTAGTTTCCCTCCTAGGAAGGATGCAATGGTCAACACTTCTGAAAAATTTTGCCAAGAGAACTGTAGGGACTTGTCCAGGCAGTCTCTGAGAATCAAACATGATTGGATGGAAGGGAAAAAAAAATGTGTGAAGTAGTTTGACTCTCTTTTGTGATTTGTTTTTGCTACCTGGTGAAAATGTTCCTTCCCTTGAAAATAGATGACTAAGGAATGGCTCTTCCAGTTTTTCCTCTCGGGTTTTAATCAAATATATTCATATATGATCATTGATAGCCAGGTAATTATCAGAGCCATTTTCACAGAAAATCTATTTACTGTAGAGAACCAACCTGGAAAAAGTCAGTGCAAAGACTAGGAGCAAAAATACAATGCCATAAGGAACAACAACAATGCTACAATAACAACTGTAACAAAGGGTGCTAAGCAGAGGAATAAAAATATCTTCACACAATTAAATGGCATACACAATGGAACTTCAAAATCTCTAATTCTGCATAACCGAGGGAAAAGGAGGCCTTTTCAGTATTTAGTCTCTAGGTTATTTAGAAGCAGGTTGAGGGGCTCATTTCAACTTTCCTTTCATCTGGGAACAGAGGTATAATTTTCAAACATTTCCACAACCTCAAACAGGTTGTTAGGGGACCAAGGTTTTGTTTTGCTTTTGTGTCCTCACTCTGCCACGAAGAAAACGTAAGGGTGACGGAATGCAGTTAGCCATGAACAGTGTGATGTAGCTGTACTCAGCAGGGAGAGAAACAACTAATTGCACAATTCACAGATTGGCTTATGGGGCTTTTTTTAGTTTATTAATTCATGGTTCATTGTCTTTGGCTTAGAATTGTAGGTGAACCTTCCTCTCCTGCAAACAATTGTGAATCTAATCACACTGTTTTCTAAATGTTTTAAATATAAGAGATGGTTCACCGAAACTGAAACAATATTAAGAAATTCATGATCTATAATGTATGAAACAAAGCAGCTCATCAATAATCACTCCCTCTACTTTCACTACCCTGGTACAGGTAGTCCTTGACTTACAATCACAATTGGGATGAGAATTTCTGTGGCTAACAAGGCAGTTGTTAAACGAGTTGCACCCAATTTTTACCACAATTGTTAAGCAAATCCCTGCAGTGAAATGAATTATGTGATCATGAAGCCTTGGTCCTCATCATTGCATCCATGCAACGGTTGGTGGTTCCAATGAGTTAACTTTCTTCTGCTGACCAATGGGGGAATACTGCAATTAGACCTTTGTTATTGCCTTATTACATTTGTTTTCCCAGCAAGGAAAAAAAATGGACATTCCATTTAAAAATGTACAAATGTACAAGGCACATAGTTATGACACCTTAATTTCAACAGGCTGGAAGAATAAGACAAGTAAAGGGGTGGCTAGGGGGCTATGGAGCATGACTTCAGCAGGAAAGCTAACAACAGAGAAGTCCAAAGAGACAAGGCTAACCCTTATCCTAATTCAACGTGCATATGTCTGTCTGTTGCCTTAGTAGTGGTTTTTCTTCCCTATTCTTCAAGGCCATTCCTTAAGCCCTTTGCAGAAACTGCCTGCCTTACCGCTTCAGCATTTACACCCCAAAATTTATTTTGCGGCTTTTCTTTGCTGCACAGCTGACCCTGAAAATTAATTAGCTGAAGCGCAGAGGAACTGCTGAGGGTGTCACAACATAGGAACCGGGAGTCAGTGCTGATCGCAGATTGGTACAAATCTGGTAAAGAGAGTTGGCTTCTGATTCTGAAGAACTCCTTGTGCATTGAAAGATAAGAGAAGAATTTCCTACAAATGGGTGCTGAAAAGTGGGTTGTTGGGAGGAAAGCGGCGGGGGGGGGGGGAGATGTGGCTAAATAAAAATCTGTGTAAATTAAGTCCTTGAAACCTTGCCATGTCTCTCCTGATCAGACTAAGAACCAAAAGGTCTGTCCTGTAGGGAAGAACTATTGTTCAGGGAGGGAGAAAGAGTGTGTGCCAGTGCAAGCACCCACCACTTGCATGAGTGGAGCTTAATGCGCCTGTGCACTTGGCCATCTCTCCCATGGCCCAGTTTCGAACAGGTCCCCTGGGGTTGGGGATCCTTGACATACAATGACATAATGTAATATATTTAATTCTGACGTAGCTATGACATTTTCTTAACTATGGCTTATGGTTAAACATGTCCTTTGAGTACACCTAGGATTTGATTTGGTAATTAGCAATGTGATACATTCAGACTAGAATAATAAGATCCTTACAAATGTTTTCTCTATTCTGATCGTGAGAAAGTTGATGAAATCATCTCAGATGACAATTTGTGAATGATTTCACTTCGTCTGTTTAAAAGGTTCTTCTACCTATTCGCTTTCATTGAGGTTAGATCTGGGGCAATAAAAATTGATATAGCAGAATGTGAAGGTAATGGAAAGTGTATTATTGCAAGTATTTCAATAATGCGCTTAAGCCATAAAACTAAATGGAATGTTGTGTACCATTAAGTTTTGGAGGAGAACCAGCTGATCAGCATGACTGCTCTCAATGCATGTACCATATGTGGGGGAGGTAATAGAAGAGTTTGACATTTTGTACCTCAAGCACTCTGTTTCTGGAAACAAATAAGCATTGCAATAAGCAATAAGCATTGGTATGAATTTAACTCACTGTAAGAAATCCAGAACCAATACTAGTGTAACTCATGCCTTTTTAAAATCTTGCCATCTTTTCCTTTAATTCCAGTCATTTTAATACTTCATCATTTGGCATAAGACATTGAAAAATGCCATCTGTGAGTTCGTTCGTTCAGGTTTCTATAAGAGGTTTTCAGCGCTTCCTCCCTTAATCATTTATGACAAGACAGATGCCATCTTTGCATTGCCTGGAGAGCCGCAGAAACAGACAGGGAGGAAGACAGAATGTGGCACCAAACGTGACAAAATATCTGGAATGCAGCCAGGCTTAGTTCCTTCACCTTTCGAAAACACCTCACAGTATAGTCAAGTGAGTACACAGTTTTTGTCTCGATGATAATCATAACAAGCTTCGCATTAGTGTCAGGTAGAATGCTAATTATTGCATTGTAGTTTGTTCCTGGAAAGATAGTTGAAAAATTAAAGAGTTTCTGCAGTTGAACAAAATATTGGCTGAGGAATATAACTTAGCCATTTTTTCTAAATCTGATGATGGCTGCTGGCTTAGATGACTTTAAAAGAAACTATTTGTATTAATGACTGTGGACTATAATATATAGAAGTGAATCAAATACCAAAAGAAAGTATATTTCGGAATACCAGGCTTCACAGAATGCTAGCTGGGGAGTCTGAACGTTGTAGCACCAATACACCCAGAGATCAGCAACCGGGTGAAGATGATTCAAGAATATATGGTTAACCACTACTGACACAGGAAGAGTTTATGTAAATGTGAGTCTATCAGATTTTTCATGTGCTGAACAGGGATTATTGGAGATGAAGGAATATTCTAGGCACTTTCAGGAAACTAGTCTTTCTCTCTGCAATTTAGAACCCAAGTTTAATAATCAAGGAAATTGATCTGAGTTGTTGTGACTTTTTTTTCAACTCTCTTCAGATTTATTTTCAGGTCTGAGAAAGAGGTACAAAAATATGAATTTGAGCTGACAAATAGCAGCCACTGAAATTCTTTCACAATGGTTTCGAAGTTTTTAACACAGTAAATTATGCATCAAAAGTTCCTAATTCTTGTGCATTTGTTTGATGGATTACAGCCCCTATGTCAGGAAGAGGTCTGGCATGCTGGAACTGTTCTGAACTAGCAGGCTCGTAATCCTGCAAACCTGATTGGCCATCAACAGCAGGCTCGTAATCCTGCAATCCTGATTGGTCCGTCAACAGCGGGTCGTGATTGGTCACTCCAGACTGATCCGATTGGCTAGTTAACGGGCTGCCGCGATTGGATGCTCCAAGCGCGGCAAGCTTGAATGATTGTCATTGGACGCTTTGGCAGCAGCCAGCTCCTAAAAGGAGCTGGCTGCTGCCAGGCTCATTGCTCTGTTCTGAAGTCACTAATAAAGAGTTGAAGTTACTATCCGATGTCTCGTCTCCATTATTACGCCCATCCTCCAAGTTATTACACTGGCGACGAGGGTGGGATGCGGAGACGATAGAGCTGACTGAGCACTCGCAGAATTGACATAGCACGTGGCTAAACATGCACAGATATCGGCAGAATGGCCAGCAGCACTATACCACCCATCCCGTTTGATCCAGCATGCAAAGATTGGGACTCGTATATGGACAGGTTTCAAATGTTCCTGGAATCAAATAATCTGAAGGATGCCACATCAAGCAAAAAACGTGCGGTTTTCCTAACACATTGTGGACCCGCCGTTTTCAGAATGGCAAAGGCACTTGCAAAACCAGCTGAAGTAAAACGATGGACTGGGATACCCTTGCTCCTATCCTTCGGGCTCATTACGCTCCAGCAGTTCCTACCCTTATTAGAAGACACGAATTTTACCAGAGGGACCAACGCGAAGGTGAGAACATTGGGGATTTTGTAACTGATCTAAGAAATTTGGGTAGACTGTGTGGCTTCATAAATCTAGAAGAAGCCATGAGAGATCGGATTGTCCTCGGCCTGAGAGATCCCATTGTCCAAAGCAAGATTATGGCAAAGGGAGACATCGCCCTCGCAGATGCCATAGCAGATGCCACTGCAGCGGAAGCTACTCGCAAATCAGCAGCCCGAATGCGCTGAACGAATGGGGCCAGCCGCCAACCCACCAGCGACACAGCAATACCCTCAGAAAGACACACAGCATCGCCCACCATGAAGACATTGAGTCCTCATCGGATAGTGAGGAAGAAGAAGTCAACAGACTCAGATCAGAGCGTGGGCAGCGAGACCAGCGGGATCGTAAATCCAATTTCCAATGCGCCGGATGCGGGGGAAACCACCCACTATCAGACTGCAGGTTCCTAGACGCCATCTGTCATTCCTGTGATAAAAGGGGCCACACTGCTAAAGTGTGCCGGAACAAAAGAGGATCCAGCCCCAAGAGGAAAGAAAATAACTTCCGACAAGCATCAGGCACCCTACCAACAAACCAGGACCGCCCAAACAACCAGTGGAACCAGTACAACAGAAACCGAATGTTTACTGGCACAACCAGACGGGAAGAGGCACATCAGACCATCACCATCGGCCACGCTTCATCCTTGGATGTGAAAAAAGTCCCGGTAAAGGTCATCATTGAAAATCGGCCATGCATCATGGAAGTGGACTCCAGGTCTTCCCTATCTCTTCCAGTCTCCTGGAAAACCATCAAGCAGCTGATCCCTGACATCCGCCGCCAGGATCTCAGCACTCAGAGACTTATATTAAAGGACTACAAGGCAGTTGAATCCCAGTTGCTGGTTCCAGTCATGTCCAGGTCTCTTTTAAGGACCACACCGCAATACTACCTCTCACCATTGTTGACAGAGACCAGCCCAGCTTATTGGGTTTGCAGTGGTTCGCACCATTAGGAATCGAAATGGCAGGCATCAACCAGACTGTGGATGAAGACTGGGAGGCGGCCCTCATCCGTGACTTTCAAGAAGTCTTCACTGAACAATTAGGCAAGTATAAAGGGTCCCCATCTCGTTCAATTTCTGCCCTGATATCGCACCCATTCGTCTAAAGCCACGCCGAGTCCCTTTTGCTCTCAAACCAAAACTTGACGAGCAATTGGACAAATTAATTGCACAAGGCGTGTTAGAACCCATTGACCACGCCCGATGGGAGACCCCAATTGTAACTCCCATAAAACCTGACGGATCTTTGAGAATCTGTGGAGATTATAAGGCTACCCTAAACTACGCGTTACAGCAGAGTGCCTATCCAGTACCCGTGGTCCAACATCTCCTTCACTCACTCGGGGGCAGAAAGGTATTCACAAAGCTTGACCTAGCCCAAGCTTATCAACAGCTACCAGTAGACGCAGCAACTGCAGAAGCCCAAACCATAGTTACGCACAGGTGTGCGTTCAAATGTAACAAACTCCAGTTCGGAGCGTAGCACCTGGCATTTTTCAAAGTTTGATGGAAAGGTTGTTACAGGGCATAAAAGGGGTTGTGCCCTATTTTGATGACGTATTAATAGCCGCCCTTACAAGAAGTCAGTTAGAGAAACACCTGAGAACTGTCCTACAAAGGTTCAAAGACGCAGGCCTCAAGGTTAAGAAGGAAAAGTGCCAGTTATGCACTGAGAGGGTTGAATTTCTTGGTTACCTTCTTGACAAACAAGGGATTCACCCTACTGAAAAGAAATTGGCTGCCATTAAAAATGTCCCAAGACCAAAAAACAAAACAGACCTCCAAGCCTTGCTGGGACTCATTGACTTTTATAACATCTTCCTGCCCCAGAAGACGACTGTTGCTGAATCCCTGCATAGGCTCCTCGACAAGAAGGCTTCCTGGTTTTGGGGACGTTGGGAGGAGCAGGCTTTCCAACAAGTAAAAGACCTTTTAACTTCGGATGCAGTGCTCATCCAATATAACGAGGCACTTCCATTGACTGTGACTTGTGACGCTTCACCTTTTGGGGTAGGAGCCATCCTGAGCCACGTCCTACCAAATGGTACAGAGGCGCCTATTGCATTCTTTTCAAGAACTTTGTCTAAAACAGAGAGAAACTATAGTCACTTAGATAAAGAAGCCCTCACTATTGTATCTGCAATTAAAAGGTTCCACGAATACGTGTACGGAAGATCCTTTTCCATCATCACAGATCATAAGCCATTGCTTGGCATCTTGGCAGGGGACAAACCAACTCCCCACATCCTATCTCTAAGGATGACATGATGGTCGGAGTTCCTAGCCACCTATGACTACCAGTTAAGATACCAACCAGGGAAAACCATCCCCCATGCTGATGCTTTGAGCTGCTCTCCACTAC
Organism: Hydrophis major; assembly: GCA_033807585.1. Taxonomy (NCBI): domain Eukaryota; kingdom Metazoa; phylum Chordata; class Lepidosauria; order Squamata; family Elapidae; genus Hydrophis; species Hydrophis major. The sequence goes on from CM066330.1 coordinate 133,652,381, forward strand.
CTAAGCTCCTAGATGACCCGGCTCCCACGTTATCAACACTACAAATTGAGACACTTCCCTCACCTCCACTAACCGCACAAGACATCGCACTAGAAACAAAGAAAGACTCATGTTTGGCATGGGTCCTCAGCTGGGTGGAGAGGGGATGGCCAGAGAGCGAACCCAACGACACCTTTAAACCTTTCAAGAACAGACAAACAGAACTTTTCTCCCAAAAAGGGTGCGTATTGTGGGGAGATCGAGTAGTTATTCCAGAGAAACTACAGAGGAAAGTTCTAAAATTACTACATGATGGACACCCGGGCATTGTACGAATGAAAGCACTGGCAAGGAGCTACGCCTGGTGGCCAGGTATGGACAAACAAATTGAAGCCTGGGTTGCCACCTGTAGCAAATGCCAAGAAACACGCTCGGCCCCACCGAAAGCACCACCAGCTGAATGGGAAATGCCCAGGGGTCCATGGTCCCGCATCCACATCAATTTTGCGGGACCTACAAAGGGACATACTTTCCTGATAACAGTAGACGCCTACTCGAACTGGCTCGAGGTTAACAAGATGAAGACGACCACCACAGAGGCAGTCATCAAAAAATTGAACAGACTGTTTGCAACTCATGGGCTACCAGATGTCTTGGTTTCCGACAATGGCCCCCAATTTACCGCCTTGGCTTTTGAACAATACCTAGCAGACCGGGGAATACGCCACGCCTTGACATCACCTGCTCACCCGGCGGCCAATGGCAGGACTGAACGAATGGTTCAGTTCACCAAAAAAACTTTACAAAAAATGGAACAGGGAAACATCCACGACAAAGTCACCAGAATGCTCCTTCTCCAGCATATCACACCAAACAGCACTACAAACAAAAGCCCAGCCGAGCTTCTGATGGGCAGGAAACTCAGATCGCATCTAGACCGCCTATATCCTGCATACACCCCGGAAAAGCTCCTGAGTTCCAGCAGCAAACACCGTACATTCAAGGTAGGAGACCCCATATTTGCAAAGAACTTTACAGGTGACCCATTGTGGATCCCTGCCAAAATAACGCAAATTACGGGCCCCCGTTCCTACCGGTTAGAAACCAGAGATGGGAGACTGTGGAAATGCCACATCGACCAGCTGAGTTGAAGGTTGACCACAACACCCATCACAAACCCCGATCTCGAAGCCAGAGGGGGAAGGGAAACCAAGGGTTTTGAAACTGAACCAACATCTGGCTCAGAAAACAGAACCCCACAACCAGCTCAGCAAAGCCCACTATATTCACCAACTGAAGAAGAACCGTGGCAGATGGTCATCTCTCCAGGTAACAGCAGTCGTACAGGGTCAGCGAATCCAGAGAATCCAGACGACAGGAACGAAGGAAGTGTTGCAGGTATCCCCGAATCACCTCCAAGGATACCCAGCGTAGAAGCCAGGTCACCAATACAACCAAGTCCAGTAAGCAGCCCGTCAGAACCAGAAACCGAACAAAGACATTTTGAACAACGCAAATCAGGTAGACAGGTGCGAAGACCCGCCTACCTGCGCGAATACATCACCCCACCCCTGAGACGGAACCTAGAGGGGAGGGGTGTTCCGAACTAGCAGGCTCGTAATCCTGCAAACCTGATTGGTCTGTCAACAGCGGGTCGTGATTGGTCACTCCAGATTGATCCGATTGGCTAGTTAACGGGCTGCCGCAATTGGACGCTCCAAGCGCGGCAAGCTTGAATGATTGTCATTGGACACTTTGGCAGCAGCCAGCTCTATAAAAGGAGCTGCTGCTGCCAGGCTTCTTTTGCTCTGTTCTGAAGTCACTAATAAAGAGTTGAAGTTACTATCCGATGTCTCGTCTCCGTTATTACGCCCATCCTCCAAGTTATTACAGGAACACTCTGGAACACTCTGTAATTAAAAATCCAGTAACTGTCATTTCATTTCATTTCATAATTTAGTAATACCTTACTAAATACCATACTGGATAGGCTAGTGATACAATTCTATTTTAGGGGGGGGGGGTGACAGCTAAAATTGGCAACAGTGAAAATATAGGGTGGAAAACATTTAGAAAAATGGATTACTCCCATAATAAAGTGAATAAACAAAAAATGGTAATTTCAAACAAAACATCCATTGTCTGTATTTACATAGCATATTCACCATAGTTAATTTAATCATGGTTGACTCAACCCATTTTTCTGGTTTTCTTGCCGACTCAGTTATGAATTAATAACATGGACTGCCTTAACATAACACACTAAACTGACATATGGTTGAGTCATTTCTGATTCAAGTATGTCCTGTAAACATTATATAAGGAACCAGAGTAAATAGAGCAGGGGAGATATTTCTGAATTTCCCTCATTTTAGTTGACTTATGATCTGAGTCATTTTTAAAACCACACATGAAACCGCATATCATAAGTGAAATAAGTCCATTCTTCCCTCTCCATAGAAATTTAAACACTGGAGCCAAGAGAATTTTACAATGGGCAGAAGAACCAAATGTCTGGAGCGGAAAATAAATAGTGCAATAAAGCCTAATGAATAGTGTAATGGTGCTTGCTGGAACTATAGCCTCACTGTCATGTTCCTGCCCTGGATTTGACACATAGTATATGCGCATGCATGTACGTGCATGCAGATCTGTAATAAATACATGCTTGGAAGCATTATTTCCCCCTTCCTCTCTCTGCAGTGTTGGGGGAAGCAGGCACCTCCAGGGCCCCAACTCCAATTTGCAATTCCCTGAGCAGGCAGCAAAACCCAGCAGTAACTACAAAGCCCCTACCCCCTTCCCATCCCTTCTCTTGTGCTGATCTAATCTTGGTCCGAGGGCATTTGCAGCAAGGACAATTTCTGCCTCCTGTGCCTGTCTCCCTTTTCTTTATCTATTATGCTGATTATAAAGGCAAAATCTAATACAAGCCTCTAACACTTTTCCAGTGAAATCAGTTTTTCAGCCCATCAAATCTATGGCATATCATGTCAGTTTCCCATACCCAAGCTTTGTCTAGCAGCAGTTAATAATACTGTTGCCTTGTTAAGACATCTGTAAGGAAAGAGACCCTGGTTGCTCTTGCTTAAAACTGGGGGTTAAAGAATATACTAAAGAGGATGCTATATCTTCCAATTCAAGAGGAAATGCTTCTAAATTTCCGATGACTGCAGATCTTAAAAGGGGAAATTGTTTTCATAAAAAAAAAAAAAAAAAAAAACAACCACAGGGCAGAATTGGGCAACTGGAAAAATTGTGCGTTAATTTAAAGAGACCTGACTGGAGGAGCTATATTTTAAGCTGTGCTAACAAAGAAAGGCCAAATGTAGAAGTGACAAAAAAACTCTTACAAAAACACTTCAAGTTTTTGAGTCCAAGAAGATATTTTTGAACTCCAGAAAGGGTGTGCCCGTTAACAAAATACAATGGCAATTCGAGGATTATGCAAAACCTGTGTCTACCTTCTTATTTATTTCAGGGTGTGTGGGGGAGGGAAGGACGAGTAAGACACAGGAGGAGGCTGTCATGTGCCCAAGAGCACACTGCACAATCAAGAGCAAAGAAAGCAGAACATAGCAGGATTACAAGCAGCCCAAGGCCTAGTTAGGCCTTGAAACTCCTCTGCTTAAACAGAGGAGACTTTAAGGCATGAGCTTAGCCAGACAGTATAGGGAAAGGCCTCAAAATTAGGCCACACAACATAAAATTGACTGACAACAGCTGGCTGTATGAATCCCAGGAAGCCATAATGATATCTGTTTGGTTCTGACTAGTATACTTTGTGACAAGTGGAGTCTCATGTGGATGTGGTCTATTTATTATTTATCTTGTCCTAACTTCTTTCATTGCATAGTAATAAAATCAATTCATCTATATTAAAATATATATGGCTCCCTAATGCATGTGGACTGGGATCTTGTAATCTCTTTAACAAGCAATACCAACTATGATATTCTGATGTGTGAAAAGATGTTTTTGGGTTGGCCCAACTAAAAACAAACAAACAAGCTCCATCTCCCCATATCTTATTTCCTATTTTTGCATGGTTTACAAAGCTATTTTTTCCAACAACCAATTACCACAAAAGCCTGAAAGGAAGCAGAAAGCAACCATTCAGAAGCCTGCTTGGTTAGTTTTTCTCTTTCATTGCCAAACCATTGACACTATTTTTCTTCAAACTTTTGTTTCATTTGTTTGAAATAAGCTTGAGATTTTTATTTACAACTAGACAACCATTGGGTTAGTGTTTCAGAGAACTACCTTACCTAAGCAGCAAAACAGAATGATCATGGGCAAAAAAGTAGTGCAAATGAGTGTGACTTCTGACTTCCCCATTGAAGTTCCCCATTGAAGTTCCTTGTGTAAAGGTGGCAAGGAGAATCAGAAATTTCCTTCCTCCCTCCCTCCCTCCTTTCCCACATGGGGCATCACAGAATGCATGAAATTGCAGGTGTGGTGTAAGGTCTGCAAAGGTCATGTAGGATACATGGGGGCACTGCAGGTCAAGAAGGATGCATGGGAGTCATGGATGTGTGTGAGAGATACTTTGCAAGTTGGGAAGGTCACATGAGTGTTGGCATGGGCAAGAAGGATGCTTGGGGGGTGTTTGGGAGTGTGTGAGAGATGCTGTCAGGGATGGCACATGGGGTGGTGTGCAGGTCAGGAAAGGAGCATGTGGATGTCCAAAGATCAATTTGCAAAAAAGGCAAATGAGGGCCAAAGTTCAGGGAGGAAAGAGGTGCCATATGGGTCAGGGAAGATGTGTGGAGGTGATGTGGGTTGAGAAGGGTGTATGGGGTGCTCAAGAGGTGCCATATAGATCAGAGAAAACTTAAATCTATGCAAGTGTTGGAAGAACAAGGTGTAAAAATGAACTGGTTTTCATATTTGCAAATACAATCTAGATTTGATAAAGATGTTAAAACAGAAGATATTTATGATAAGTTGACTGATTTAAATAACATTTTGATGGGTACTGATGAAAAGGTAATAAAAAACTTTATGGACATTTATTAGAATTTAAATGGGAGGAGAAACAAGGTAAAGAAACAATAACTGCTTGGGGGAAAAATTCTGGAGAAAAATGGCAAAAATTGTGGTCTCAAAATTATAAAATGACAATGTCAGCTGCATATAAAGAAAATTTGTATAAGATGTTTTACAGGTGGCATCTACCCCCCACCCCGACGAGACTTGCGAGAATGTTTAAGAATAAATCGGATAAATGTTGGAAGTGTCATCAGATACCTGGTTCATATTACCATATGTGGTGGACATGCTCAGATGCAAAGAAATATTGGGCTAAAATCCACACATGGTTGGAAAAAAATGATAAAACAACATATAGACTTTAAACCAGAGATCTTTTTATTGGGAATTATACCGGAAATATACAACAAAGAGCTGAAATATTTGATTGTAAATGTTTTAACAGCGGCTAGTATTGTATTTGCTAAGAATTGGGAAAACGATAAAATACCTATGCAGGAGGAAATTATTAAGAAAATTATGGACTGTGCTGAAATGAGTAAATTGACATTTGAAATTAGAGAACAAGAAGATAAACAATTTTATATGATATGGGATTTGTTTTAGCAATGTTTGGAAAAAAACACATGGTAATGTAATAGACTAGCTAAATCTGTGATAGAAATTTAATAGATTGATATAAAACATAATATAGACATATATAACCATTGGTTGAAAGTATAACATAAATTTTAAGATAAAAAATCTAGTATCTCATATAAAATGATGGAATTAATAATCTAGTCATGGATGATTAATAACTGATAAATATATAAGCATATGTTAGTTTGACAAGGTTAAAATTGATATAAACTGTGAGTAATGACTACAAAAGGATAGCACAAAAGATTTGTAACCAACTGACACACTGTATGTATATAAAATGGAAGATGGTTTTATGTTTTATATGTGTATGTTTTTTAAAAAATAAAAACTCTTTTTTAAAAAAAAAGGTGCTGCAGTTGCAATGGGTGTGTGTGAAAGGTGCCCAGCAAATATGTCTAGTGCACAAGTTGCAAGGTTGAATTTATATCTCAAACAGTATGGTCCTAAGAATTGAAATAATTATAGTTGTTTTTTGAAATCAGGAAGGAAAAGCGCCAGCTAAAAGTGTTTAAATTGGTTTAAATGGTTCTCAACCTTTAAACAAGGCATTTTATAAAATAGTTAAACAATTCATATTCTTTTAAAAAGTTAATGGTCAATGACATTTGAGCAAGGCTGAATCCAGATCGGAACTTGGGATTCAGAAATACAAAGTCCATACATAAATGGATTTAAATAGGGTTACCAAATCTGCACAGCAAAAATCTAGGCAGCCACTAGATTGAGAGCAGACACAGAGAAATAAGTCATGATTGCCACCTAGTACTCATATAGTTGTTAACAGTTCAGACTTGGTGGTCCAAGGATAGGTAGGATAGCCCTAATCCATAATATGATGTTTTGGTTATGAATTAATGTGATTGACTAGTTTATGAGTCTACATTTTGTGTGATGTGGTGATTTAGAATTCAGTGCAGAGTGAACCACACAATTGTGTTAATTCAGTAAAATTTAGTAAAATGAGCATGTTTTATGCAGATAGGAGGAATCTAGCCAAACTAATAGGGCTACTTTATAACTTTTCCCCCCTTTCATTCAATCATGTACTTTACTATTTTCAGAGACTGCCTGGACCAGTCCTTGCAGTTTTCTTAGCAAGGAGTTTCAGAAGTGGTTTGACATTGCCTCTCTCTAGGGCTGAGAGAGAAAGACTAGCTGAATGTCACCCAATTGGCTTTGTGCCTGAATGGGACTAGAACTCACAATCTTCTGATTTCTAACCTGATGCATTAACAATTACACCAAATAGCTCTCAGTTTATAGCTTAGTGTTATGCAAACTCAGCTGGATTTTTTTAGTGACCCCAGCCACACAATCACCCAAGTATTTAGGATTTAAGTGGCTGATGAACATGTGAAAAATTACTCATTTTTGTTTCCTCTGCTGTAATAAATAACTTTGATTAAAGTTTACCAACCTTATCTGAATCACATCATAAACCAGCTGGGTGTATTTGCATGAGACTTTTATCACAGTTAACCAAACTAAGGATTGATTACTCATTAAATCCAATTTTCTGCATTTATATGTTACATAAACCATGCACTAACCAAAGAGGTTGAGCTAACACAATATAATGCTAAAATACAGTTATCTGTGGGTAAATATATCATACCAACACAGTAATCTGGTTCTAAACTCAAACATCCAGGGAAGCCTAAAGACAAACTGAGGGATGTTATATTTTCAAGACTAGATTATTCAACTTTGGCTTTACTCTTTTTTTGAAGAAAATTATGTCTTATAGAATAAGGCTTCTGACTTAGACCCTAGAATTACTTCTGACAAATCCCTATAGATGCTTTGTCTGCACCACTCCGTCTTTTGCAGTATGCACTGAAGCTGTTGAAGTTGTTGACAGAGTGGTCATTTCCTCTGGAACTTCAGACCCTAAGGTTACAGAAAATGAAATTTCAAACTTTATGGTCTCTTGTGTTAACAGACCTAACAAGTATTTTCTCATATGAGTTAGGCCAGGATGCAACTAATTTGCTTTTTTAAAAAACAACTGAATTCCATCTAGATTCCTTTAAAAAAAATCCAGAGTTCTTAAAATGACTGGGAACCTGGAATGTTTTAATCTGGCAACAAGAAGAATACAGAACCTGTGCTAATTCTTTTCCCCAGAAGCCATTCCAGGCTGTTTGTCAAAATGTGATTCATCTATTGTTCTGTGAGAAGATCTTCCGGTTTATAAAATCCATCTACATTAATTCATAATAATTATACTTTATATTGCTATTACTGTATATCTTTTTAGAATGGGATGTAATGCTGTTAGGAGATGTTGCTTTGAATCTACACATGCTAGCTAAAAAAAATAGAATGCCACTTGCCCCTTTCACCTCACCATATTTAATGAAAATTATTCAAGATTATTAGAAAAAATAATAATGAAACTTTCAAAAGCACATAAATTCAACCTCAGCATATAATTACATCTTTCTTCTGGTTCATCATTCAGCTACCAGCCTTTGCCTCTTACTTTCTCTTCCCAAAAGTAAGGATTTTGTAGGGTAGACTGGACCATAGCTTTCCTATTATTCTCATGGTCCATCTGCAACATTTAATCAAATGTCCAGTTGCACAACTGTCCCATGTGGTCTCTGCCTTCTCTTTCCCCAATGAAGCCCATTATTTTATCTTATACCACGTGTATTGTGGGCTAGCAGGCATTGGAGAGCCATCATTTGTTATTTAATTATCATTGTAACTCATTTCTTCTCAGGAAATTCCTCTACAACAGCTGAGAATACATCTAAGCCCAGCTACAAGGCAGTTCTAGGATCAAAGCAGGTCGTGGTAATATGACAGGAGATGTGAGAATACAAATAGCATTTCTAGGACAAGATTGGCCTGTAATTTTTTAAGCTTACTCAGTGTCTGAAGAGTCAGGTTACAAAGGTCATGCTGTGTCTGTTCTTCTGTCAGATCTAGTTGCTTTCTTAGTAACAGCCATGCTTATTCTTGAGGGAACTAGAACTAGTACAGTTTTCTGTATAACACTCAGTGGAGAGCTGGGCCAAAAGTCTGAGAAACCAGCAGAGCCTGATAGGAGGACATGTTCTTCTTTGGTTGCAAGGCAACACATATTACAGTACAAATGGATTGTACTATATATTTTCATAGCTAAGATTGTGTGATGTCTGTTAAAGAATTCACCAGCTGAAATCTTATCTCAGTTACAAATTAAGTCATCCATGAGAATTTACAATTTTTTCAGCTTCAGTTCCACATCAATAATATAATAATTATAATACTGGACTGCTCTGTGAATTACTAAAAATTGTCAATGATGCAGAAGATTCATTATTAGAACTTACCAAAAATGGGAGTGAGGTGACAATCTTCTCAATCTTATTCTTCGGGTAATTGTGAAGCATTTTACACATGCCAATTTCAATACCAAAAGGAGGTTTTGCTATTTTCTCTCCTTATTCCATTTGATGTACTGATCATGGTAGCTTCTAGCTCTCTATCCCTTGATTTGCATGAAATGCTAAGAAGCCTTGCGTCTAATTTCAAGTCCAAAGACAGCGTTAATAGAGACTGACTCTAGCTTTTCTGTGTTATGCCAAGATGTGACAAATGATTATGAATCATTGCAATAAAAATATGATTTTGCTACTTAGAATTCAACAAGAATAAGAAAGGAGAATGACTAAAGAAGTATAGGGATGTGTATTTTGTTATGAAAGATTAAAAAAAAATTAAAAATGTCTCCTAGTGGCAGCTGGTTGCAAAGGGTATACCTGGGTCACTGCCCATATTCAAGTCCCTGCTGAGTAAGCAGAGAGTGTAGGATGAAGATAAGACAACCAAGGAATGAGCAAGTATTAAGTAGAGATACAGCAACAGCAAACAAAAGTTTGTCAGAAGAATTCCTAAGAAACTTTTCTTTCTAAATGAACAGGAACATGGTTAGACTGAGGATGTAATATGAAGATGGTGCACTTATGAACGTTCCTTACAGACCGCTTAGGAATGGGGTGAGGTCAATAGTGGTTAGTTTGAGAATAGAATAGAATAGAATAGAATAGAATACTTTATTGGCCAAGTGCGATTGGACAGACAAGGAATTTGTCTTGGTGTAAATACTCTCGGTATACATAAAGAAAAGGTACATTCGTTAAGAATCAAGAATCTTAACGTACAACACTTAATGATAGTCATAGGGTATAATCAACAATCAAATCATACTAGGAAACAGTCAATATAAATCGTAAGGATACAAGCAACAAAGTTACAGTCCTACAATCACAAGTGGGAAGGGATGTGTCATGTCTGTCGGGAAAGAGACCAGGAGTCGGTGACTAGGTTTCAGCTCTTTATAGGTCCCCGAAACCGAACTGGGGACTAAGGGAAAACTTTCGGCTTTTTATTTTCAAGCCGCGGCGGCGCGGCCAATGGCACCACTTTGAATCTCCTGCGATTTGAATCCACCAATCGCGGGACATTCTTAGCGGGCCAATCAGCGCGGCTCACCCAACCAATCAGATCGCCCCTCACTTTGGCCAATCAAAACGCGGGGCTTTCAAGAATGTAAATGAAGGTACAGAACACCCCTCCCCTCTTGGTTTGGTCCTACGTAACGTAGTCCCGTAGGTAGGCAGGACTCCTTACTTGCCTACTGGACCTGCGCAGGTCAGTCGTAGGTTGGTTCCCGGCCGGTTCGGTCGGGATCTCCGTGTCTCTCGGCCTCGTCGTCGGAACCGCCTGGTATGTCTTGCCGGGCCGCTCTTCCCAGCTCCCTCCCAGTTTACCCGGGTTGGTCGAGCTGCAGTTTTCGCCGCTCCCACTTGGTCTTTCCGGGCTGGTCGAGCTGGCCTGGCTGTTTCTTTCTGGTGAGGTTTCGTGCTGGCTGCTTGCTGGTGAGTACGGCTGGTTTCTTTCTTCTGGGGTTTGGTGTCCGGGGTATTCCCTCCCCTCTTGGTTTGTGTTGAGGGGGTTAGTTGTGTCTTTTGTAGCTGTCCTCGATCTTAATTGATCGATGTGGCATTTCCATGCTCCTCCGTCGGTTGTTTGTAACCGGTACGAGCGTGGACCTGTCACCTGGGTTATGGTTGCTGGTATCCATAGTGGGTCTCCGGTTAGGTTCTTCGCGTAGACGGTGTCGCCTGGTGCGAAGGATCGGTGTTTGCTGGTGGAGTCTGGGGGTTTCTCTGGGTTGTATGTGGGGTGTAGTCTATCGAATGGGGATCTTATTTTCCTCCCCATTAGTAGCTCTGCCGGGCTTTTATTTGTTGTAGTGTTCGGGGTTATGTGTTGTATAAAAAGCATTTTATTTATTTTGTCCTGGATCTCCCCGTGGTCTATTTTCTGGATGGTTTTTTTTGTGAATTGAACCATCCGTTCCGCCCTTCCGTTCGCCGCCGGATGCGCCGGGGCTGTCAATGCATGTCGTATGCCCCATTCCGCTAGGAATTTTTTGAGGTGAATTGGGGCCTGTTGTCCGACACGAGGACGTCTGGGAGGCCGTGTGTCGTGAAGAGTTTGCAGAGTTCTTTGGTCACAGCCTCCGTGGTGGTGGTTCTCATGTTGCTTACTTCCAGCCAGTTGGAGTAAGTGTCTACGGTTATTAAGAATGTGTGTCCCTTTGTGGGCCTGGCTATGTGGATCCTAGACCAAGGTCCCCTTGGGATTTCCCACTCTAGAATTGGTGCTGTGGGTGGGCTTGGTTTAGTTTCCTGGCAACGTTGACACCTTGCTACCCAAGCCTCGATTTGTTTGTCCATCCCTGGCCACCAAGCGTAACTTCTGGCCAGGGCTTTTGTTCTAATGATGCCCGGGTGCCCCTCGTGTAACAACTCCAGTACCTTCCCTTGCAGTTTTTCCGGGATGACCACCCTATCCCCCCATAGTACACACCCTTTTAGTAGCGAGAGTTCCGTTTGCCGGTTCTGGAATGTTCTGAAAGTCTCGTCGTTGTCCTTTTCCGGCCACCCTTTCTCTACCCAATGCAAAACCCGCGCCAGACGTTTGTCTTTATTAGTTTCTCAGGCAATGTCTGACGCGGTTATGGGTAGATTGGGCAGAGTATGCTGAGGGTGGTCGTCGTGGGTGCTGGGTCAGTGTCTGGTTCGGGTAGCGGTGAGCGGCTTAAGGCATCCACATGGGTGATAGTCTTACCGGGTCGGTGTGTGAGCCGGCAGTTGTAGGCGGCCAGGAATTCAGACCATCTTGTCATTCTAGGAGATAGGATGTTCGGGGTGGCCCTGTTCCCTGTGAAAATTCCCAACAGCGGCTTGTGGTCGGTGATGATGGTGAACGTCCGGCCGTAGAGGTACTCGTGAAACCTTTTCACTGCGGCGACAATAGCCAGGGCCTCTTTGTCCAGCTGACTGTCGTTCCGCTCCGGTTTGGTGAGGGTCCTTGAAAAGAACACGATGGGTGCTTCTTTTCCGTCGGGAAGAGTGTGGCTGAGGACAGCGCCAATGCTAAAGGGTGATGTGTCGCATGTGATGGCTAGTGGTAGAGTCTCGTTGTATTGGATGAGGATGGCATCCGAAGTAAGCAAGTCCTTGGTTTTCCTGAAGGCGGTTTCCTCGCGTTTTCCCCAAGTCCAGGTAGCTGCCTTGTCCAAAAGCCTATGCAAAGGCTCCGCCACGGTCGCCTTTTGGGGCAGGAACACATTATAAAAGTTAAGTAGTCCCAGAAATGCCTGCAGTTCCGTTTTTGACCTGGGTGTGGGAGCCTCTTTGATAGCTTTAATTTTGGTGTCGGTGGGGTGGATGCCATGCTGGTCTAGGAGGTACCCCAGGAATTCGACCCGCTCTGTGTAAAGTTGGCACTTTTCCCTCTTCACCTTTAGCCTGGTTTCTTTGAATTTCATTAGCACCTCCCTTAGGCGACCCTCTAGTTCGGCCTGGTTGGCTGCCGATACCAGTACATCATCGAAGTAGGCTACCACCCCCTTCATGCCTTGTAAGAGTCTCTCCATGAGGCTCTGGAAAATTCCAGGCACCACGCTGACTCCGAACTGGAATCGGTTACATCGAAAGGCTCCCCGGTGGGTGACTATGGTTTGCGCCTCTGCGGTTTCCTCGTCGACCGGCAGCTGCTGGTATGCTTGGGCCAGGTCGAGTTTCGCAAAAACCTTGCCTCCCCCCAGTGAGTGTAGAAGATGCTGCACTGCTGGGACGGGGTAAGCGCTTTGTTGCAAGGCGCTGTTTAGGGTAGCCTTATAGTCCCCACAGATTCTCACTGACCCATCAGGCTTGACTGGGGTGACTATTGGGGTCTCCCACCGGGCATGGTCTATTGGTTGTAGGACCCCTTGCTTGACGAGCTTGTCAATTTGCTCGTCAATTTTTGGCTTGAGTGCGAAAGGTACTTGGTTTTAGGCGTCTCGGGGGAACGTTTGGGTCTAGGCTGAAGGATATAGGGGGCCCTCGGTACTTGCCTAGGGTGCCGTCGAATACTTCTTGGAAGTCCCGTGCCAGTTGCTGCTCCCAGTCGACCTCGGCCATGTGGTCGATGCCCGTGACTTCGATGCCGAGCAGTGCGAACCATTGAAGTCCCAACAAGCTGGGTCGGTCTCGATCGACGATTGTGAGGGGAAGTTTTGCGGTGCGTCCTTTAAATGTTACTCTAAATTGTCCTGTTCCGACTACCGGGATGCGGTTTCCCTGGTAGTCTTTAAGGATTAGTCTCTGGTTCTCCAGTCCCCTCCTTTGGATGGTAGGCACCAAGCATTTTATTTCCTGCCAGGCGACCATGGAGAGGTAGGACCCGGAGTCCACCTCCATCTTGCAAGGTTCGCCTTCGATGCCTACCTCCACGTAGACCTTGTGGGCATCGGTGGTTGTTGCGTGGCCAATGATGACCATCTGATGTATTTCTTCCCTCCGCCGGGTCTTGCCAACTCGTCAGGCTCGTCCGCTCTGATCCCAACGGCTGTTGGCTGGGCAGTCTCTGGTTCTGGGTAGTGTGCTGTCCCGTCTCCACTCGCTGTGGTCCCACCGTCTGGGGCTGTAGGCTTTCTTAAGTCAGCAGACGCGGGCAATGTGACCCTTTTTGTCACAGTGCCGGCAGACTGCATCGAAGAACCAGCATTCGGCTCTAGGGTGGTCGCCTCCACAACCGGCACACACGGTCCCCGACTTACGACCCCGCCGGCTGCGCTGGTCACGTCCTGCCTGGAGCCGGTGGATTTCCTCCTCCTCGTCCGAAGTATCAGAGGTAGAGTGGAATTCGCCATGGTGGGTGGTCGTTTCAGGTTGGGCCTTGGTCACCCGTGCAGGGTGGTTGTTCGTGGTGCGGTCCCCGGCGTCCGGTCTCCGCATGCGGTTTGCTGACTGCCTGGTGGCTTCGGCTTCGGTGGCTTCGGTGATGGCATCGGCGAGGGAGATGTTGCCTTTGGCCATCAGTTGACTTTGTAGGATGGGGTCCCGAAGCCCGAGCACGACTCAGTCCTGCAGGGCCTCGTCCATGTTGGAGAACCTGCATAGTCCTCCTAGACTCCGCAGCTCTGCAACAAAGTCACTGACGCTTTCGCCTGACCGTTGGTCCCGCCGATAAAACTTGTGCCGTCTGATGAGGGTGGGCATGGTGGGAGCGTAGTGCCTCCGGAGTAAGGGCTCGAGGTCATCCCAATCCATTGCAGTGACGTCAGCAGGTTTCGCTAGGGCTTTCGCCATCTTGAACACTGCGGGCCCGCAGTGTGTCAGGAAGACGGCTCGTTTCTTCGGCCCAGTGGCGTCCTTCATGTCGCTGCATTCGAGGAACATGCAGAATCTGTCCATGTAAGATTCCCAGTCCTCGGTAGCGGGGTTGAAGGGTGAGGGCGGCATGATGCTGGCCATCTCGTCGGGTTTGCTGGCTTCTGTCGGACACGTGCTTATGGGGTTCAGGATCAGGATCCCACTTTCATCGCCAGTGTCGTGTCCGTCGGGAAAGAGACCAGGAGTCGGTGACTAGGTTTCAGCTCTTTATTGGTCCCCGGAACCGAACTGGGGACTAAGGGAAAACTTTCGGCTTTTTATTTCCAAGCCACGGCGGCCACAGCCAATGTCACCACTTTGAATCTCCCGCGATTCGAATCCACCAATCGCGGGAAATTCTTAGCGGGCCGATCAGCGCGGCTCACCCAACCAATCAGATCGCCCCGTGCTTTGGCCAATCAAAACACGGGGCTTTCAAGAATGTAAATGAAGGTACAGAATAGGATGGATGATAAGGAGTGATGAGAAGGTTAACAGTAATAGTAGTGTAGACTTTGTAAATAGTTGATCAGTGTTGAGGGAATTATTTGTTTAGCAGAGTGATGGCTTTCGGGGAAAAACTGTTCTTGTGTCTGGTTGTTCTGGTGTGCAGTGCTCTATAGCATCGTTTTGAGGGAAGGAATTGAAACAATTTATGTCTGGGATGTGAGGGGTCTGTAAATATTTTCACAGCCCTCTTTTTGACTTGTGCAGTACACAGGTCCTCAGTTGAAGGCAGGTGGGTAGTAATTGTTTTTTTCCGCAGTCCTAATTATTCTTTGAAGTCTGTGTCTGTCCTGTTGGGTTGCAGACCCAAACCAGACAGTTATAGAGGTGCAGATGATAGACTCAATAATTCCTCTGTAGAACTGTATCAGCAGCTCCTTGGGCAGTTTGAGCTTTCTGAGTTGGCGCAGAAAGAACATTTGTTGTGCTTTTTTTGATGATGTTTTTGATAGGTGTCCATTTTAGGTCATGTGATATAGTAGAACCTAGAAATTTGAAGGTCTTTACTGTTGATACTGTGTCATCTAGTATTATAAGAGGTGGTAGTATGGGAGGGTTTCTTCTAAAGTCTACCACCATTTCTTCGGTTTGAGTGTGTTCAGTTCCAGATTGTTCCAGTTACACCACGAGGCAAGTTGTATAACCTCCTGTCTGGATGCAGATTCATCATTGTCTCAAATGAGACCAATCACTGTTTGTTTGGGTTTTTTTGAACAAATTTTATTAATTTTTAAAGACATACAAAGCATAAAACAAACATAAAACCTTTTTTCTGAAAATTATTTGTAAATTCTAAGCAAATAAAACATTTTATACATCATTGACACATCTCCTTGTAAACACATAAATATCCTTTCATATTCCTCATTATTTCTCCTTATACTTTCATTCAATTATATTTCTTTTCTATATTTATCTATTTTATATGTTTTTATTCACTATGCTTATTTTTCCTTTCTGGCTTACTTTATTCTCTTCTATCTTTTATTCTCCATTATCCAATCACTGTTGTGTCATCAACAAACTTCAGTATTTTAACAGATGGATCGTTTGAGATGCAGTCATTGGTATATAGGGAGAAGAGAAGTGGAGATAGCACACATTCTTGGGGGGGCCCTGTGCTGATTGTACAGGTATCGGATGTGATGCCTAGCTTCACCTGCTGCTTCCTGTCTGTTAGGAAGCTTATGATCCACTTACAAGTGTGTTCAGGTATCGCTAGTTGGTTTAATTTACTTAGAAGAGTGTCTGGAATGATGGTATTGAATGCTGAACTGAAGTCTACAAAGAGGACCCTTGCGTAGGTATTTGGAGATTCAAGGTGTTGTAGGATGTAGTGCAGAGCCATGTGAACAACATCATCTGTCGATCTATTTGCGCAGTATGCAAACTGCATGGGATCTAACAGTGGATCCATGATGGTTTTCAGGTGGGACAGCACCAGCCTTTCAAAGATTTTCATAACTACAGATGTTAGAGCAACTGGTCTGTAGTCATTCAGTTCCTTGATGGAGGGCTTCTTTGGCACTGGGATGATGGTAGAACGTTTGAAGCAGGAAGAAACATGGCACATCTCTAGTGATCTATTGAAGATTTGGGTGAAGATGGGGGCCAATTGGTCAGCACAGACTTTTAAGCAAGAAGGAGTTATCTTATCTGGCCCTGGTGCTTTTCCTGGCTTCTGTCTATGTAATAGATCTTGCACTTCTTTTTCTGTTAAAGGTTAAAGGAGTGCGGGTTAGAGGAT
The DNA here is from genome assembly GCA_033807585.1 of Hydrophis major. Lineage (NCBI taxonomy): Eukaryota > Metazoa > Chordata > Lepidosauria > Squamata > Elapidae > Hydrophis > Hydrophis major. The sequence continues at coordinate 133,668,953 of CM066330.1, forward strand.
GTAACAACAGAGTCAGGTAGTGCATTCCAGATATTGACCACTTTGTTGCTGAAGTCATACTTTCTGCAATCAAGTTTGAAGTGGTTTACATTGAATTTGTATCTGTTATGTGCTCTTGTGTTGTTGTGGTTGAAGCTGAAGTAGTCATTGACTGGTAGGACATTGAAGCAGATAATTTTGTGTGCTATGCTTAAATCTAACTGTAGTTGGAGTACTTCAAGGTTGTCCAAGCCCAAAATCTCAAGCCTGGTGATATAGGGTATTCTGTTGCGAGTAGAGGAGTGTAGTACTCTTCTCTTGAAATACTTCTGGACTTGCTTGATTGTATTAATGTCTGATATGCAGTGCGGATTGCAGACTGATGAGCTGTATTCAAGTATTGGTCTGGCAAAAGTTTTGTATACTCTAGTTAGCAATTCGATATTTCCGGAGGAGAAGCTTCGTAAGATTAGATTTACAACTCTTGATGCCTTTTTGGCAATGCTGTTACAGTGAGCTCTAGTGCTTAGGTCATTTGATATGAGAACTCCAAGGTCCTTGACAGAGTGAGGATCATCAATGAGGTCATATCCACCTAGTTTGTATTTGGTGTACTGATTTTTTTTTTACCAATGTGTAGGACAGAGCATTTGTTGGTCGAGATTTGGAGTTGCCAGATGTTTGACCATTCAGACACATAATCAAAGTCGCTTTGAAGGATAGAAGCATTGTCAGTGGTGTTGAATAGTTTTACATCATCCTCAAAGAGGACATAGTTGCTTATAAGGTGATCGCAAAGGTAATTTATAGAGAGTATAAAGAGTGTGGTTCCAAGAACGCTGCTTTGGGGGACACCGCTGTTAACTGGAACAGGATTTGATATAGCGCTCCCTGTTTTTACTATTTGTTGCCTGTTTGACAGGAATTATTATGATTGTCAACTGCCTAGAGTTGCAGTAACATGGACAGCCAATAAATGTTATAAATCAATCAATCAATGCATCCATACTTCCCCTTCTGAAGAGAGGGAAAGCCTACTTAATATGTCAAAGGAAGGACACACTACTGTACAGTAAAAGTAATTCTACAAGGAAAAGAATTAACAAATGAGTAATCCCAGTTGATAGTTACTATCAGAAGCAAGGGATATTCTGTACCACTGAAACTTGGGAACTGCATCACTAGAAGTGTTAAACAAAGCAGCCATAATTCAGTTCATTTCTACTGAGCCCCATCATAGATCAGCCCATGGTCTCTCATCATGTTTAAAGTTAATGTGTAAAAGTTTAATTTACAGCATCCAGAATTTCAGGAAGTACTCCAAGATTAAGTCACATACATTGGTCAAGGTGCCACATAAAGAATAAGAGGCTCTCAGCATCATTTCAGAGTATCAATTATTATACATACATGCATAAATCCATAAGCAACTGGTACTTCAAACCCAATTTTCATAAGTTCATCAACTATGTAGTAGTTGAAATTAATCCATGTATCAATATAATTATATGTCTTCTCTTTCATTGTACTTTTATTGTTTCTAACTGTATTGTATTTTACTGAAATTATAGTACTTTCATCAAGATCACTTGTGATATCTCTCCAAAATGTTTTATTTTTTTACCACCAGCTACATGCAAATATACCACTGCATTCATACCACTTTTTCATGTACTATATTCACTGGAATACATTTTTGTTCTACATTTTCACTGGGATAAAATTGAAAAACTTCTTAAACACATCAACACGTCTTAAAATCAATATCTAACCAGTTTTATTTTATTTTCTGTTTTTAGTCATTATATATGTATGTGTTTATATGTACAGTATTCTATATATTATATATAATATTCCTTAGTTCAGGAATGTATTTGCAGAAATTTACCTTTATCTGCCTTAAATGTTTTAAAAGATTTAGTTTAGATTCTTAAATGATATTGTAGGTGAACTATGGAACTAGATATCTTCTGAAACATATAACTGTTGGAGTATTTTACATTCACAGACATAAATAATAATTATCTGCATATTGGATATGTATCCATTATTTAGCAGCCTTAAATAACTCACTCTTCTATAATCCCTGCCCAAGTGAATTTGAAGCTCTACAATTTTGATTTTACTTGGCTGAAATCCTATAAAGCTTTAGCTTTCTTGTCAAAACTTCCTCACTAGGCAGCTAACCCTTTATCATCTCCTAACTAACTTCGAAAGTTAGCTTCTAACTTTTTATCCTTTGCTCAATGTTCTTAGGGGCTGGGAGCCCTTGTGTCTAATTTCAAGTCCAAATCCTCAGCATTGTAGGCAAAAGTAACAAAGCCTCCACCTGTCCTTTCAGGGTTAATAATCTAAATCTTGGCTTCTTTGCATCTTAAATATCTGACTACTCTTTGTTGCTCTTTTGAGCAAAATGAGCAGCCTGGCTGGGCTCTGATAGTAAACCAATGCCAGCCTTCACAAAAGAAATAGGCTTTGTGTCTTCAAGGAGAAAGAAAAAGTAATGGATCAACAAGATACAGGATGATGGATCCTTAAAATGCAGTAAGAATCCAGGTGCACCTTTCAAGGAGCTATAGTGACTAGTGACTCATTTCTATAAAAACCAAAATAACACGTGTTATTGGCTTGTGAAATATGTGGTCTGTAAAGATAAGAAGGTCAAGACATGTGACAGAACAATTACTAAGTTGTATTAAACCCACTGGCATTTATCACTGAGTTGTTGGGTAATTTTGGACTCTTCAAAATTCTATGTTCATCTTGTTACCAGGACTGTTTCTTTGACTTTTGCAGCTCACATTTTGACATCTATCTAGCTGCCTTGTTTTCTTTCAGCCTGATAATTAGTTCTTGAAAACATTCCAAAACAGATCATATAGACAAATCTGCATGCACAATGGATTTATATTTGTTTAATGAACTTCATCTCATTTCTGAATAGGTTTCTTTAGCACATTATGAGAAAGTTGAGCCAGTTCAGTCTAGGTGGTTAAGGCACCATATGCTAGAAATCACACTAGAAAGAAGTGAGTTGTGCCTTCGCCATGAAAGCCAGCTGGGTAACCTTGGGCCATTCTCTCCACCCAACTCATCTCACAGGGTTATTGTTTGCAGGAAAATAGGAGGAAAATAACCACAAGAAATTGGTTATATTGATAGAAGGTTCTATGATGGTTCTGTTCAATTATGAATTATTTTTAACATCAGAATCACTTCTAACATGTATATCCTTAACATTCGTGGTTATCCTATATGCAAAACCTGTGCTTCACATCCTGCTATGTTTATATGTAACTCCCCAAATTTTTCAATGCCTCTGTTGGTAAACAAATGCATGTCATTACACAAATCAGTTTTTATGGATAGTATTGACTATTGTCATGGTTGAAGTAAATTACATTAAAGACAAACGAGGTTCAAAAAATGAAGAGTTAAAAAAAAAGCAGGCTCAAAAATATAAAATTAAAATATTGAGATTATACTTGCTCTAAGATCTGAAAAATGCTTGTAATACTTGTAGAAGCAAGGGCTTACTCTCCAGTCAATTTTATTAGCAAATATTTACTGTGCAAGTTACATTTTTAAACCATGAACAGAAAAATCTCATGTAGTAGCAAATATTGCTGCTGAGTTTCCAAGAACATTGTAGTTTTTACTGATGGAAATTGATGGCTCAAAGGAACAACTGTGATACAATACATTGCCTCTGAAGCAACGGCTTGGAATTTACTTTTCAGTAAAGTGAATTTCATTACATGACTGAAGCTTTTTAATTTGAAGCATGTATTGTCTAACTATTGTTAATTCCTAGTATATAGGTTCCCTGAATAAAAAAAAATTGCTGTGACAAGTGAGACTATTATGGTCTACTATTAATCAATGTCATTGTTATGTTCTGCGCATGGGTGCAAGAAGTGGAGACGAGATGATGAACAGTGAACTTCAACTCTTTATTTAACATTGTGGAACAGAGAAAAAACTACGGCAGCAATAGCCCTTTTTATAGGCAAGCTGCTGATCAAATAACCAATAAGAAACGGGAAGCGTTAGTTCCCTTAACGAATGAAAGAGGCCCGCTAATAGCCAATCAGATTCTCCTGAACGGACCAATCAGATGTCGCTATTATTGGCCAATCAGAAGTGCAGGGCCAGAACCCTGCACTTTTCTAAAGGTTTTAATAATCTTTATTTAAGCACTTTTATTAATTCTCAACAGTCATTATAACAGTTTAGCAGCAAAAGCAAATACTTCCAAATACGTGAAAATAAATCAAGGTTGCTATTTCCTTTCCTCTGTTGATATATCCTTTTTTGTCTTTAACAATGCCACAAATGTAGAAAAGATATCAAGAACCACGATTCTAATCACTATAGTAACACGAGAGAAAATGGTATCCAGCTCGCTACCATGACACTTTTTTCACAGGAAATATTGAGGATCATATACAGGATCTTTTCAGTGTGGGTGCAGTAGATGGCCACAATACAAATTGATTTGACTTTTTTTTAACTATCTACCATCTATCATGAAGCTATTGCCTTCAATAATAGAACCTTCTCTTGTTCTCTAGCATTCTAATTTCAGTTGCAAAAAATAGAGATAAAAATTAATGGGAAAAAGTATCAGATTACTTGTGAGGAAGAGTGTACTACAGGTAGTCCTCAGTTTATGACCATAATTGAAGCCAAAATTTCTGCTGCTAAACGAGACAGTTTTAAAGTAAATTTTGCACCATGAAACAATCTTTCTTTCCAAGTTGTTAAGTGAATCACTGCAATTGTTAAGTTAGCAACATGGTTGTTAAATGAATCTGGATTCTCCATTGACTTTACTTGTCAGAAGATTGCAAAAGGTGATCACATGATCTTAGGATACTGCAACTGTCATAAATACGAGTCAGTTGCCAAGTGTATGAATTCTGATCACTTGACTATGAGGATGCTACAAAGGTCATAAGTGTGAAAAACATCATAAGTATAAGCTCACTTTTTTCAGTGCCATCTTCAAACAGTCACTAAATGAACTGGTATAAGAATATTAGATAAGTAGTATCTTAAGAAAGTTAACATCATAATAAAGACAGGATATACAATGAACATACATACACACATAAATCCATAAGCAACTGGTACTTCAAACCCAATTTTCATAAGTTCATCAACGATGTAGTAGTTGAAATTAATCCATTTACAGATATATTTATATGTCTTCTCTTTCATTGTACTTTTACAATGAAAATACAATATTATTTTACTGAAATTATAGTATTTTCATTAAGATCATTTGTGATATCTCTCCAAAATGTTTTATTTTTTACCACCAGCTACATGCAAATATACCACTGCACCTCTTTCATGCACTATATTCACTGGAATATATTTTGTTTCTCATTTTCTCTGGGATAAAATTTTACATTCACAGACATAAATACATAAATAATAATTATCTGCATATTGGATTTGGGAAAAATATACACATGTGCACAAAATATTAATTTATGATTATTTATTTAGGTATATGTCTAACGAAACATAATTAGACTTCAAGGAAACAGGCTCAGGATTTTACTGTCATGTAATAATTTAGGACTATGTTTCATGTAGGAAATACCCTTATAACAGGGAGAGGACGGATTTCTTTAGAAAACAGAGATCAGGTTTTGGTGGAAAGTGGATAGTTTGGAGAGGAGAATGAAAACTGGCCTGAGAAAGGGAACATATAAGATACCCGAGTGAACCTTCCTTAGATGATTATAATGGTCCTCCTAGACTTAAATCTTGGTAAATCCCACTCCCTTCCCCCAAAACCCCTATTGTCTCAAAGTGAAAACAATAGTAAGTTCAGCTGGATGAATGAAATGCTCTCTTGCAATTTAAAGCAAACTCCTGAGAAGTCAGCCATTTTAGATATTGTTAGCTTTTCAAGGTAATCCAGATAAGAAGCACCACAGTGAATACTGTATCTGTTCTAAGGTTATATTGACAGAACCTTGCAAGTCTGAAAGTGTTACTCCCCTTCTCTTCTTTTACTAGCTGGAAAAATAGGTAGGGTCGATTCTGAAATGCTTCTTATGCCTTCCCCTTCTGTGGACTGAGATTGTTGTGAATGAATAATACCAATAAAGTTATCATTGAGCTTGAAGTCAAGTGCAGGGTTCTGGCCCTGCACTTCTGATTGGCTGTTATTGGCAGGATTGGATTGGTCCATTCAGGAGCATCTGATTGGCCATTAACAGGCCATTCCCATTGGTTAATGGAGCTAGCGCTCCAGGTTTGCTATTGGTTGAAGAGTTAACAAGTTGCCTATATAAGGAAGGCTATAGCAGCTCTCGAGTTGAGCTGTCACAATATGTAAATAAAGAGTTTGAAGTTCACTGTTTCTACCGGCTCGTCTCCATCATTCGCACCCATGCTCCAGACTTAACACTGGCGAAGAAGGTGGGATTGGATGACATCAGAGCTAACTAAGCACGTGGCTGAAGCGCACAACGGCGGAACCATGTCCAGCGGCGTAATACCACCCGCTCCATTCGATCCAGCTCAAGAGGACTGGGAGTCTTACATGGATCGTTTCCAAATGTTTTTGGAAACGAATAATCTGAAGGATGCCACGGCCGGGAAGAAACGGGCGGTATTCCTAATGCACTACGGGCCAACGGTATTCAAGATGGCTAAGGCATTAGCGAAACCGGCTGAAGTGAAGGCCATGGACTGGGACGTCCTCGAACCACTACTAAGGGCCCACTATGCACCCACCGTTCCAATGCTCGTAAGACGACATGAGTTTTATCAAAGGAACCAGCGGAAAGGAGAAAGCGTTGCCGATTTCATTGCAGACCTCCGGAACTTGGGAGGCCTTTGCAATTTCACCGACCTGGAAGAGGCTTTGAGAGACCGAGTAGTCCTCGGGCTAGACGCTCTAAATGTACAGAGCAAAATAATGGCAAAGGGCGACATCACCCTTAAAGATGCCATAGCTGAAGCTACAGCAGCGGAGGCGACCAAGAAGTCGGCTGCCCAACTATGCCGAAATCGCACTCCAACACACCAACCAGCCAGCGAAATTTCACCTAACGCAGAAGGGCAGCGTTCGACGGCCCACCATGAGGACCTCTCTTCGTCGTCAGACAGCAACGAAGAAGAGGTCCATCGCCTGCGGTCCGATCGGGACCAACACCCGAAGTCCCAGCAACCCTGCGTGGGCTGCGGGGCCAACCATTACCGCTCCGATTGCAAATTTCGCGACACACTCTGCCATGAGTGCGGGAAACGAGGCCACATCGAACGGGTCTGCAGAAGCCTCCTCGGACCCAGCCAGACCTCGAAAGGAACCAATCTCCACCAATCGACAGGGAATCGCCCTGTAAGGCGAGAACCAGTAAACCACTCCTACGGGAACTGACCTGTGAGTTGTCTAGCAAGACGGGAAGAGGCCCACCAAACACTCACTATTGGCCATGCCTCTTCATTGGATGCTAAGAAAATTCGGGTCAATGTGAACATTGAAAATCGGCCCTGCCAAATGGAAGTTGACTCGGGATCGTCTCTTTCAATGGTCTCATGGAAGACCCTCAAGCAACTCATCCCCACTATCTGGCGCCAAGACCTTCAATTCCAACGGCTCGTGTTAAAGGACTACCAGGGGAACCAAATCCCAGTTGCAGGATCCAGTCGAGTCCGGGTTGCATTCAAGAACCGCACGGTGTACTTATCCCTGACGGTTATCGATAAGGACCAGCCTAGTCTGTTAGGCCTACAATGGTTCGCACCACTCGGCACTGAAGTGGCAGGCATTAACCGAATCGGCAGCAGTGACTGGGAGGAAGACCTCGCCCACGAATTCAGGGACGTCTTCAAGGAAAAGCTAGGGGAGTACAAGGGGACCCCGATATCCTTTAGCCTTAATCCAAAGATAGCTCCCATCCGCCTTAAGCCTCGCCGAGTTCCGTTCACTCTAAAACCAAAAATCGACGAGCAGCTTGATAAGTTGATTTCCCAGGGAGTTTTAAAGCCAACTAACCACTCCCCTTGGGAAACGCCGATTGTGACACCAATTAAGCCGGATGGCTCCATTAGCATTTGCGGGGACTACCGAACCACCCTAAACCACGCCCTGCAACAGAACCCATATCCGGTGCTGGTGGTACAGCACCTCCTCCATTCCCTGGGGGCGGAAAAGTCTTCGCTAAACTAGACTTAGTTCAGGCTTATCAGCAACTGCTGGTTGATGAAAAAATGGCACAGGCACGGACTATCGTAACACACCGAGGTGCCTTTAAGTGTATGCGGCTTCAATTCAGAGTCAGTGTAGCCCCAGGGATCTTTCAGAGCCTAATGGAGAAACTATTGCAGGGGATCAAGGACGTTGTCCCCTATTTCAATGATGTGCTCATTGCTGCCCCCACTCAAAAAATCTTACGGGAGCGTTTAAGACTGGTATTACGAAAATTTCAGGAAGCAGGCCTGAAAGTCAAAGAAAATAAGTGCAAAATGTGTACCAATCGTGTTGAATTCTTAGGTTACTTAATTGACAGTCAGGGTATTCACCCTACTGATAGCAAATTGAGAGCAATAAAAAACGCTCCCAGGCCCCAGAACAAGACCGACCTCCAGGCGTTCTTAGGCCTCATCAATTTCTATAATGTATTCTTGCCGCACAAGGCGACTGTCGCTGAACCTTTACATCGTCTATTAGATAAAAAAGCAATCTGGGTATGGGGTCACAAAGAAGAGCAGGCATTCCATAATGTAAAAAAACTACTGACTTCGGACGCCGTACTAATGCAGTACAATGAGACTTTGCCAATAAACATAACATGTGATGCATCACCTTTTGGAGTGGGCGCCATTTTGAGCCATGTGTTACCTAACAGTAACAAAGCCCCTGTTGCTTACTTCTCAAAGACGCTCTTGAAAACCGAGCGAAATTACAGCCAAATCGATAAAGAAGCCCTGGCGATTGTATCAGCTGTTAAAAGATTTCATGAGTATGTGTACGGCCGGGTTTTCACCATTGTAACTGACCACAAACCATTGCTGGGGATCATCGCTGGGGACAAGCCAACTCCCTACATACTTTCTCCCAGAATGACCTGCTGGTTAGAATTCTTGGCTGCCTACAATTATTGGCTACAATATTGTCCCGGTAAAGCCATTCCCCACGCTGACGCACTGAGCCGTACACCGGTCCCTGAAACTATCAACGATCCTGCACCAACGATGACAGCGTTGCAGATCGAGACACTCCACACGCCGCCATGAACTGCCCATGACATCGCGAGAGAAACAAAACGTGACCCCATCTTGGCGCGAGTCCTCATGTGGGTGGAACGCGGATGGCCGTTAGACCAAGTACCAGACAACTTTGCACCATTCAAAAGTCATCAAACAGAATTGTTCTCGCAGAAGGGCTGTGTCATCTGGGGCGATAGAGTCGTTATCCCAGAACGACTCCAACAGACACTGCTAAGAACCTTGCACGATGGCCACCCTGGCATCGTGCGCATGAAGAGCCTCGCACGAAGCTACGCGTGGTGGCCAGGCATCAACAGACAAATCGAATCATGGGTTAAAACTTGCAAGAGATGCCAAGAAGTAAGCAACGCTCCACCAAAGGCAACCCCAACCGAATGGGAGACGCCACGGCGACCCTGGTCCCGCATCCATCTGGACTTTGCTGGGCCAACCAAAGGCCACACGTTTTTGCTAACCGTCGATGCCTACTCGAATTGGCTCGAGATTCACCGAATGAGCAACACGATCACTGACGTGGTCATCAAAAGACTGGAAAGACTTTTTGCAACCCACAGATTATCAGACATTCTGGTATCCGACAACGGGCCCCAATTTACCGCGCTGTCTTTTGAGCAGTACCTGGCTGACCACGGTATTCAACATACGCTCACTTCGCCTGCACACCCTGCTGCCAACGGTAGGGCTGAGCGCATGGTACAATTCGTCAAAAAGACTCTCCAAAAAATAGACTATGACAACATCGACGAGAAAATCAACCGTATCCTTTTCCTGCAGCACATCACACCTCATAGCGTCACCAACAAAACTCCCGCCGAACTGCTAATGGGACGAAAGCTCCGCTCCCACCTCGATCGGTTACACCCAGCCTACAAACCAGAAAAGCCACTCGGATCCAGCGGCTGATGCCGTACCTTCCAGGTAGGCGATTTAGTATTCGCTAAAAACTTATTGGGCGATCCGCTGTGGGTAGAGGCGACCGTAATCCACGTAACCAGCCCAAGATCATACCTCGTTCAGTGCCCTGACGAAAGACTTTGGTAGCGCCACATAGATCAACTACGATCGCGGCTACCATCTCGCACTTCCGAACTCCCTTTTGACCAAACTGAGGGGGGGGGAGATACAGAGGAAAGCAAATTATTATTAGAGGGAAACCTTTTCGAAGAGACTGATAATGGAACTGAAACGCAGGAACAGGAACCAGGGACCGGAGCGAGTGCACCTCAGGGAGTGGCCAGTGATATTGGTGACAACGGGAATGTGAACTTGGAACCAGAGGCACCCCTACCATTAAACAACGATCTACCTCAGCAGAAATGCAGCCAACCGCCAGGCACTTTGTGAAAATCGAAAAGACTAGTAAAACAGCTGTCCTACCTTAAGGACTATGTAACCGCGCCCCATGGACAGAAGCCGGGGGAAAGGGGTGTTGTGAATGAATAATACCAATAAATTTATCATTGAGCTTGAAGTCAAGTGCAGGGTTCTGGCCCTGCACTTCTGATTGGCTGTTATTGGCAGGATCGGATTGGTCCATTCAGGAGCATCCGGTTGGCCATTAACAGGCCATTCCCATTGGTTAACGGAGCTAGCGCTCCAGGTTTGCTATTGGTTGAAGAGTTAACAAGTTGCCTATATAAGGAAGGCTATAGCAGCCCTCGAGTTGAGCTGTCACAATATGTAAATAAAGAGTTTGAAGTTCACTGTTTCTACCGGCTCGTCTCCATCATTCGCACCCATGCTCCAGACTTAACAGAGATATCTTTTACATATTGCTTGTCCAGTCTGTGTCTCTTCCTCCTGTCTCCCCAAATCATTCCGATGTTCCATTACAAATGCAATCCTATAAGTTCCCATATGGCTGGGACCCCAAGTATCTGCAGAACTGCCTACTTCAGTTACTCCAGTTTGCCCATCTATGTTGGTTTGCCCATAAGAACTTTGTGGGAAAAGATGCTTTCAATCACAGACCCGAAGCCCTGGAATAATGTTCTCTGGGGAATCGATGTGGTATCCTGCCTCTTAATATTTAAGAATGGGAAACTGTTCAGAACAACTTTTCACAGTTAGATTTTATCATTGGAAGACACCAAAGTCAGTATAATTCTGATAGTTGAAGATATTGATGTGTTATTTTTATTCATTTATTTGTTTATTATTTATTTGTATTCCAACTTTAATATTTTTGCAGATAACTAAAGAAGGCAAATATATCCAACACATCTTCTTTCTCCTAGTTTTCCTCCAATAACAACCCCGTGAGATGGGTTAGGCTGCGAGTGATTAGCCCAAAGTGACAATCAGTTTTCATACCTAATGTGGGATTTCAACTCACAGTCTCCCGCTTTCTAGCCTGATGCCTTAACCATTAGGCCAGACTGGCTCTTTTATGCTACATTTTTTGTAGCCTGATAGAAATGTGGTAGTGTAAATATAACTAACTCTTCACATTCTCAAAGGCCAAGTTAACTGGGAATCCTGGAGTTAAAGTTCTAACGTATCTGTTGGAACATCAAGTTGTGGAAGGCTGGTCTGAAGGAAACTTTTAGGAAATTAAAGAAATGAGTGTGGCTTCACTCTGTTTTTTTTACTAGTTTAAAATATAACACAGCAGTATCTAACTCTAATCAGGGCTCTGGCTTTTTTCTTCTGTCCTCTTTCTGTTGCTCTTAACTCTGCTGTCAAGCTTAGCAACTTATCATGCTAAAAATAGTTTCTTATCTTGCTTTCTTAGAAAATGAAAGCTAGATGAAGTCTTTACCAGGCTTAGCTTCAGATCTTTGATGGCTGCATTTGTAATTATTTCATTTTAATGACTTAACTATCTTAAGTGCCTTTAGTATATTGATTTCTTGCTCTTTTGTCTTTCATCAGAGCAGCAATTATTCATAACTGAAAATGTGGTTTAGTATAAACAAGCTTCAGGAAAAACCTGTTACAAAGAGCTTTTCATCCATTTTGTAATAACTGCCATCTCATAAGCAGGACGGGAAGCTCTAAAACAAATCTACTAAAATTTTAAACTATGTCGCAACCTCCTTTTGTTTTAAAGAGAGTATTTTTTACTAGATTTTTTTCTAGATCACTTTTCTTCTGGGTCCAAATAAAGAATATCTTTGTTTGTCATAAGCTGCTACAGGTATCACAAGTATCACCCACTGCTGCAGGAGCCATGCAATTATTTCTTTTTCTTTTTTAATTAACAGAATTTCTAATGCACCCTGATACCAAATGCCTCAGGGTGACAAACAACAAACAACAAATTCCAGCCTAACTAATAAAAAAAAAAAAAAACCCAACACATTCATAAAATACCTATAACGACATCCCTGACCAACTTGGATCAAAGGCACGATGGAGAAGAACTTTCTCTGCTTGCTTTTGGAATGCACATATCTCTGAGAGAAGGCAGTTTCACAAAGCTGGGACTATTACCAGGAAAACATGTCACCCTATGTAGCTGGTAAGATGACGGAACTCTCAAAAAGTCCTGCTGTAAATAATTGGACCAGATTCTGCCATGGTGGTATAGTAGTTAGAATGCAATACTGCAGTGTTCTGACCCAAACCCTTTTCCAATAAGACAAACAATAACCAAAGGGAATGAGTCTTACGAATGAGTGTTACAAATCCCCGGTTAAAAGGCTGCTGCAAACTAATTAACTTTGATAAACACAAACCTTGCCAAATTGTGTGAGACTGCCAAAAATCACAGATAAGAAATATTTCACAACACGAGAGTCTTCAAATCCCAAATTAAGATACTGTAGTGTCCATGAGGCTGAGTTTCAAAACGTCTTTGCTTCCTGAAAAGAACGTTCGCTTCACATCTGGCTTTTATCTTCTTGAAGGAGGGGACATTACCTTGCAGCCTTACTTTCGAATCACCCGTACTGTTTCAGCTGCTCTTTCCTACGAGCAATCCTGCGCGCACAAGCACTTGGCACAGGCTCTTCGGGAACCTCCTCATCACTGCTCCCAGTCCTCACAATCTCTGAAGGTAGCAATCCACTCCCTAATGGTCCTGGCCCCTCATCTGAATCCTCGCTCTCCTCAGCTGTCCACACCTGCTGCCGGCTAACCACAACATGCAGGCTGAGTGCCAGCTTACCTCAGTTTGGCAGTTGAGTCTCACCAGGTTAAGGGTGACTCAACCTTCCAACCTTCTGAGGTTGGTAAAATGAGATATTGCTGGGGGGCAATATGCTGACTCTGTAAACCAATTAGAGAGGTCTGTAAAGCACTGTGAAGTGGTATATAAATCTAAGTGCTATTGCTATTCAAATGGGGTGCTTCACAGCGCAGGACTTTAAAAACCAGCACTTTGAAGCCTATTGGTAACCATCAAAGTAGCTCTAAATGAAGTCCTTATTCTGCAGGATTGTCCTAACAACAGTCTTGCCACTGCTTTTTGTACCATTGCAGCTTCTGGATCTTCTGCAACAGTAGCAGTAGTAACAGAGTATGATGTAGTACTTGCAGTACTTCAGCCAAGTGGGGATCAAGGTATGAATTAAAATCTTAAGGGAATCCCTCACCCATTAGTGTTGTATCTTGTGCATCAGCCAAAGCTTCTACCTTCTATTGAAGCAAGAGCAAATAGTCCAGAAGGACATCTGAATCACAAATCATCTCCTTTAGGAGAAGTGTGACTCTGTGCAGAATAACTATCAGGACTGACATTGACAAGGTGCTCTGTTGTTGATGAACAGCAATGTCATTGATGAATAGCAACTCTCTCTGGGAGGGATTTAATCTAAGCTTGTTTTCCCGCATCTAGATACCCATGGTTTCCAAGCAGAGATTCAGCATTCAATTCAGTTTGAGATGGCAAAATAGAAAGTCATCAGTGTATTGATGATGCCTCACCTTGTACCTCTGATATATATATATATATATATATATATATATATATATATTTGTGTTGGCATGTCTGGCTGCCTGGAAACAAATTAGCAAGTTATAAATCTGTCACAAGCCAGAGGTAAGCAAGACTTTATTGCATTTAGCTAGAGGAAAACAGCCTTTTAAAAAGTCCTTTTTGAGGGTAGTCTCACCAAACATGCCGATGTTGAGAAGGTGTGATCAAAGCTAATCTCACCGCTAAGGAGATTATAGAAAAGGGGTCTGTCTCCTTTCCAGAGAAAGCTTCCATGGTCAAATAGGCAACATATCAGATGAAGAAACAGGAGATAAGTAAAAGAAACATTGCAATACAGGTTATGCATAAGCAGGAAATGCACTTTGGATAAGTTATTTTCAGCATTGCCTAAGTGTGTGAATGTAATTTTAAAAAGAGTCACCCTGAGCCTCCACCCTGTGCATAGCAGCTACAAAATCTGTTTTTCTGCTTGCACTAGCTTCTCAGATCTGCAAAGTTCAGCTTTCTGAACCTGCATCTTCATGAAGCATCTTAGGCTATGACTAAGTGGTTGAACCTCTGAGTCTAAGCTACTGTGAACTTCTTAGGTCTATTAAAGTTACTGTCTCCTTTTGTTGTAGAACAGAACTGTCAAACTCGTGGCCCATGGGCCGGATGCATCACACGCTGGCCATGCCCATGCCCAATTTAGCAAAGGGGGGGGGAAGTCATGATACGTCACGTGATGACACCATGATGATGTGAGTTTGACACCCCTGTTATAGGGCTTCTCTTACTAGATATCTCTGACTCCACTTTCTCCCAGCCTCCTCATTTGAAGACACTCCCTCTAGCAGGCTTATAGGCTCACAGATGTTGAATTTCATATACATATCCAAGCATCAATCCTTGAGAAATTCCACATGGGAAGGCTTAAAAGTTGTAGTATTCCTTCCACATCACCACTGACTAGAACTTCCCACGTAGATAAGAGGGAAACCTTTTGACAGTACCCCCAACCTGCTATTATTCCCCACAGCCCATAAGAATAGATTGATTGCAATAATATCACCGAGAGGTCTCGCTGCCCAAGAACTAAAAAATCAGGCCGCAATCAAGCCACGATGGAATGTGGAGCTGATCAAGTAGCAATCATATAACAGCAGCTCTTTCAATAGCTCCAAAGACAGGATCTAAATTACAAGCAATGCTAAGCAACAATGGCTGGATAATCTCAGGCTTTGCTCTAGGAATAATCTAAAACACTAAAGGGCTGAAGGAATCTGACAGACTAGTGTTTACCCCACACGCCATCCCTGGGACAAAGAGAATCCCCAAGAAGTTTGCTAGAACTGTTCTGTTTTCTGTTTCTGTTACCACCTGAAAAACAGATACACTGGTGAAGAGTGGATTCCCAAATTGGGTTGGAGGATAAAGACTAATAAATCTCTTTGGAAAACTAAATAAATGCATCTGTTGGCCTTCTCTTTCAGTGGTTGAGAAAAACTGACTGTTCCCATTGGCAGGGTTTCTGTTCTAATGTAATCTTGAGAATTCTGGCCCAGGGCTTGTATCTTTTCCTTAGATCTCTTCCACTTTAGCTTCTATCCTTCCTCTCCAGCAGTAGGCAGCAGGAAACCTCTGTTGAAGGTTTAGATTCCAGATTCATTTATGACTGTTTCTACCCACAAGCTCCAAGTAGAAACTGCTTTCCTAGAAGTTGTTCTTTATTCCATTTGCAGAACAAAGACTGGAAAAAAGTGGCTAGCAGAGCTAATTAAGTCCTATTTTGAATGGATGTGGCACTTGTTTCAGCTTCTGCAGTGGTAGGCATGCCAGTGGAGAGGAGGTGTAATGAAAGCTCGCCTCACTGCTAAGGAGATTAGAGAAAAGGAAACTGTCCCCTTTGTAGGAAAACCTTGTGGTTTTGGGTCACCTCTGATTTGGTATAAATGAAAACACAGCAACTGCAGTAATGACCACAAACAACTCTGCAACTAATGCATGTAAAATCTTGGCTTGTTAAATCAACACCAGTTAAATTTTATCAATACTGTTAAGTTCTGCTCATGGGTGCAAGGAACGGAGACGAGGCAGTGAACAGTGAACTTCAACTCTTTATTAATCATTCTGAACAGAGCAAAAACTTAGGGCAGCAACAGCCTTTTTATAGGCAAGCTGCTGATCTAGTAACCAATGAGAAACGTGGAATGTTAACCCCTTGAACCAATGAGAGTGGCTCGTTAACAGCCAATCAGATTCTCCTGAACAGACCAATCCGATATTGCTATTATCGGCCAATCAGAAGTGCAGGATTAGAACCCTGCTTTTTTCTAAAGGTTTGATAAAACTTTATTTAAGTGTTTTATTAGTTCATAACACCCCTTCCCCCCAGGTTCCGTTTAAGGGGTGCGGTGACGTAATCCCGGAGGTATGAAGGTTGTTTTGACTGTCTATTGGATTTACCCAGGTTTCGATCTGTTTGTCGATGCCCGGCCACCATGCGTAGCTTCGTGCGAGCGCTTTCATATGCACGATGCCGGGGTGACCATCATGCAGTGTTTTTAATACTGCTCGTTGTAACCGCTCTTGGACGACGACTCTATCCCCCCATAGGATGCAGCCTTTTTACAAAAAAAGTTCTGTTTGCTGGTTCCTGAAGGGGGTGAAGTCATCAGGGGTTTGTTCTACTGGCCATCCCCGTTCGACCCAGCTAAGAACTCGCACTAAGACAGGATCTCATTTTGTTTTGATCGCAATGTCTCTGGCTGTTAGCGGCGGTGAATGTAGCGTTTCAATCTGGAGTGTCGTAAGGGTTGGAGCTGGGTCGTCAATGGTTTCCGGAAGTGGTGCACGGCTCAGTGCATCAGCGTGGGGAATGGCTTTCCCCGGGCGGTGTTGCAGTCTAGAGTTGTATGCAGCCAAAAACTCCGACCAGCGAGTCATTCTAGGTGATAATATATAGGGGATTGGCTATAATCCCAGCAAAGGTTTGTGGTCGGTAACAATAGTAAAAACGCGTCCATATACATATTCATGAAACCGTTTCACAGCAGATACAACAGCAAGAGCCTCTTTATCGATTTGACTACAGTTACATTCAGTCTTTGATAGGGTCCTTGAAAAATAGGCAATAGGGGCCTCACTACCATTTGGTAACACATGGCTCAAAATGGCTCCTACTCCAAATGGTGACGCGTCACATGTAATTGTTAAAGGCAAAGTCTCGTTATAAAACAGCATTAAAACAGCATCTGAGGTTAATAAGTTTTTCACTTGTCAGAACGCGTGCTCCTCTCGGTGCCCCCAAACCCAGGTTGCTTTTTTGTTGAGAAGTCTATGTAGGGGCTCAGCTACAGTCGCTTTGTGGGTCAGGAAGATGTTGTAAAAATTAATGAGCCCCAGAAAAGCTTGCAGATCAGTCTTATTTCTGGGTCTTGGGGCGTTTTTGATTGCTTTTAGTTTGCTATTGGTGGGGTGAATGCCTTGTTTATCGATTAGGTACCCCAGGAACTCTACTTTATCTGTACACAGTTGACATTTATTTTTTTTAACCTTAAGGCCGGAGTCTTTAAATTTCTGGAGAACCAATTTAAGACGCTTTTCTAATATTTCTCTATTCGGGGCAGCAATTAAAACGTCATCAAAGTATGGTACAACCCCTTTGATCCCTTGCAAGAGTCTCTCCATCAAACTTTGAAAAATCCCTGGGGCTACGCTAACTCCGAATTGGAGTCGGTTGCACTTAAAGGCGCCTTGGTGCGTAACGATCGTTTGTGCCTCTGCTGTTTTTTTATCTACAGGCAGTTGTTGGTACGCCTGTGCTAAATCCAATTTAGCGAAGACTTTTCCACCCCCCAGGGAATGGAGAAGGTGTTGTACCACCGGCACTGGGGAAGCATTCTGTTGAAGGGCGTGATTCAGGGTGGCCTGGTATTCCCCACAAATCCTTAACGATCCATCCGGTTTGATGGGTGTTACGATTGGGGTTTCCCAACGAGCGTGGTCTATTGGTTCTAAAACACCCTGGGCTATTAATTTATCAAGCTGCTCGTCAATCTTTGGTTTAAGGGCAAAAGGTACCCAACGAGGCTTAAGGCGGATGGGGGCTACTTCAGGGTTAAGGTTAAATGATATTGGGGTCCCCTTGTACTCGCCTAGTTTGTCTGCAAAGACGTCCTGGAATTCCTGGACGAGGGCCTCCTCCCAGTCGTTGCTTCTGGTTTGGTAAATGCCGGCTACCTCAATCCCGAGTGGGGCGAACCATTGAAGGCCTAACAAGCTAGGCCGATCACGGTCGACGACGGTCAATGGTAAAGATGCAGTACGATTTTTGAATGAGACCTGGACTAGGCTGGATCCAACGACCAGAATTCGGTTCCCTTGATAATCCTTGAGTATGATTCTTTGGGTTCTGAGGTCTTGCCGCCGGACGGCAGGGATTAATTGTTTAAGGGTCTTCCAGGAAACCATCGAGAGGGACGATCCTGAATTGACTTCCATCACTCAGGGCTGGTTTTTGATGGCGACCTTCACTCAGAACTTCTTTGCATCTAGTGATGAGGCATGACCAATTGTAATGGTTTGGTGTGCCTCTTCTCGTTTCGTTGAATTGGCCAGTGGTTTATTTCTGTAGGAGCAGTTGTTCCATTGGTGGTTCAAATGTTCCCAACTCACAGGACAATTCCCTGTGGTTTGGTGGTAGTTGGTTCCCGTCTGAAGTGGGCTGGATCCTTGCTTGCTTCTACAGACCTTTCCGATGTGGCCTCTTTTCCCATAAAAGTGGCAGAGTGCATCAAGGAATTTGCAGTCTGATCATGGGTGGTTTGCCCCACAACCTGCGCATTGGTGCTGTAGTCTTTGATTCCGCTGATGGCGTTGGTCACATTCAGACCGGAGCCGGTTGACCTCCTCCTCATCACTTTCTGATGACGATTCGAGGTCCTCGTGGTGAGTTGCCATTGTGTGTCCCTCTAGGCGAGGTGAGGTTTCGCCAATGAGTTGGCGGAATGGGGCATTGGTGCGGCGCATTCGGGCAGCTGACTTCCTGGTTGCTTCTGCTGCAGTAGCGTCAGCGATGGTATCTGCAAGGCTGATGTCGCCTTTCGCCATCATCTTACTTTGCACATGTGGTGCATCTAATCCCAGAACTATTTGGTCTCTCAGAGCTTCTTCGAGGTCGGTGAACACACAGAGGCTTCCCAGGTTCCGGAGATCCGCAATGAAATCTGCAACGCTCTCTCCTTTCCGCTGGTCTCCCCTGGTAAAATTCATGTCTTCGGACAAGCATTGGTACGGTAGGTGCATAGTGGGCCCGTAGGAGGGGCTCGAGGACTTCCCAGTCCATGGTTTTCACCTCAGCCGGTTTCGCCAGTGTCATGTATGTAAATAGTTAAAATAAAAGCGAGCTTGGGGTAAAGTGCAGGGTTCTGGCCCTGCACTTCTGATTGGTTGTTAAGCGGCTCGATCGGATTGGTTGGGTTCAGAGAATCCGATTGGCCCTTAACGAAGGACTCTTATTGGTTTTGGAGCTAGCATCTTACAGCTCCCTATTGGTTATTTCGCATTAAGGTTGCCAAAATAAGGCAGAGTTGTTGTCATTAAAGTCTTAAGTCACTATGTAATAAAGAGCTGAAAGTTCACCAACTAAGACTGTCTCCATTCATTTCACCCATGCCTGAAACTATATCACTGGCGACGAGGATGGGATTTGGAGACATCTGATCTTAAGGAACTTGGAAGAAAAACAGAGCACGTGCCAAGACGACGCCACCAACGGAAACCATGTCCAGCGGCATCGTACCACCCGCTCCGTTTGATCCGAACCAAGAGGATTGGGAATCCTACATGGATCGCTTCCAAATGTTCCTCGAAACAAACAACCTGAAGGACGCCACACCAGCCAAGAAGCGGGCGCTGTTCCTGACGTACTGCGGCCCGGCTGTCTTTAAAATGGCGAAAGCACTCGCGAAACCTCGAGAAGTGAAAGCAATGAGCTGGGACGACCTCGAACCTCTCCTGAGAGACCATTACGCGCCAACCGTACCTACACTCGTGAGACGCCACGAGTTCTATCAAAGAAGCCAGCGAAAAGGAGAGAGTGTGGCTGACTTCATGGCAGACCTCCGACACTTAGGAGGCCTCTGCGGGTTCGCAGACTTAGATGAAGCACTGAGAGACCGATTAATTCTGGGATTAGATGCGCTAGGCGTGCAAAGCAAGCTGATGGCGAAAGGCGACATCGGTCTTGCTGACGCCATCGCCGAAGCCACTGCTGCTGAGGCGACCAAAAAGTCCGTGGCGCAACTACGGCGAAGCCGAAACCCAACGACCCCACTGACAGGCAACATTTTAACCAGCTCAGAAGGGCAGCTGGCGACAACGCACTATGAGGACCTCTCTTCGTCGTCAGACAGCGACGAAGAAGGGGTCCATCGATTGCGGTCCGACCGGGACCCTCGCCCTAAACCCTCACGCCCTTGCGCAGGTTGCGGGGCAAACCACCCTTGGGCAGACTGCAAATTCCGTGACGCACTCTGCCATGAGTGCGGAAAACGAGGCCACATCAGTCAAGTCTGTCGCAGTTTACCGGGACCAAGTCAGGCCTCAAAGGGAACCAACTTTCGCCAATTGGCAGGAAACCGTCGTGTAAGGCGAGATCCAGCAAACCACTCCTACAGATATCGAGCGTTGCAGAAAGAAGAGGCTCACCATACTATCACTATAGGTCACGCCTCAGCCATGGACGCTAAGAAGATTCGAGTTACAGTAGCCATAGAGAACCAACCTTGCCACATGGAGGTCGATTCGGGATCGTCCCTCTCGATGGTGTCGTGGAAGACATTAAAGCAACTCATTCCTACCATCCAACGCCAAGACCTTCGAATGCAATGTCTCATCCTTAAAGACTACCAAGGGAATCGGATCCCTGTGGCTGGGTCTTGTCGAGTCCGCGTCTCGTTTAAAAAGCATACGGCATACTTACCTCTAACGATCATCAATAGGGACAGGCCTCGTTTGTTGGGCCTCCAATGGTTTGCGCCACTCAGCATTGAAGTAGCCGGCGTGAACCGAGTCAGTGATTGCGAGTGGGAGGAGGACCTTATTTCTGAATTCAGTGATGTCTTTGCAGATTGTCTGGGCGAGTATAAGGGGACCCCAATTTCATTTAGCCTCGACCCTAAGGTCGCCCTGATCCGTTTAAAGCCCTATCGAGTTCCGTTCGCCCTTAAGGCCAAGATAGATGAACAACTTGACAAACTAATTAAACAAGGGGTACTCTTATGGTAACCCCCATTAATCCAGATGGGTCAATCCGAATCTGTGGGGACTACCGGGCCACTCTAAACCACGCCCTCCAGCAGAATGCGTATCCAGTGCCGGTGGTGCAGCACCTCCTTTATTCCCTGGGAGGCGGAAAGGTTTTTGCTAAATTAGATTTAGCTCAAGCCTATCAACAATTGCCCGTGGACGATAAAACAGCCCAAGCTCAAATGATAGTAATGCACAGAGGTGCTTTTAAATGTACCCGATTGCAATTCGGGGTAAGTGTAGCCCCGGGAATATTCCAAAGTTTAATGGAACGATTATTACAGGGAATCAAGGGCGTGGTTCCGTATTTTGATGACGTGCTAATTGCAGCTCCTAGTAAAAAAATTCTGCAGAATCGTTTAAAATGTGTTCTTAAAAAATTCCAAGAAGCGGGACTGAAAGTAAAAAGGGATAAATGTCATCTGTATACCGACAGTGTTGAATTTCTAGGTTATCGCATTGATAGTCAGGGTATTCACCTTACTGAGAGTAAATTAAGGGCGATAAAAAATGCTCCCAGACCTCGTAACAAAACAGATCTCCAGGCATTTTTAGGCCTTATCATTTTCTATAATGTGTTTTTACCGCATAAGGCGACTGTGGCTGAACCGCTACACCAGTTATTAGATAAGAAAGTATTGTGGGTTTGGGGTTACCAGGAGGAAAAAGCGTTTAGAAATGTAAAAGATTTACTTACATCTGATTCTGTACTTATGCAATATAATGAAACATTACCATTGGTTATAACTTGTGATGCCTCACCGTTTGGGGTGGGCGCCATTTTGAGCCATGTGCTGCCTAATGGAAACGAGGCCCCCGTTGCATACTTTTCGAAGACTCTTTCCCATGCAGAACATAACTATGGACAAATAGATAAGGAAGCTCTTGCAATTGTGTCAGCCATAAAAAAATTCCATGAGTATGTATATGGAAGGACATTTACCATTGTAACTGACCACAAACCTTTACTGGGGATAATCGCTGGGGACAAACCAACCCCCTATATATTGTCCCCAAGAATGACTCGATGGTCAGAGTTCCTAGCTGCTTATAACTATCGATTGTTATATCGCCCGGGGAAAGCCATTCCCCACGCCGACGCACTCAGCAGAGCACCGCTACCAGAGACTCTCGATGATCCAGCACCAACAATATCGGCGTTACAAATCGAGACGCTCAACTTGCCCCCTATGACCACTCGAGATATCGCGAGAGAGACCAGACAAGACCACACCCTAGCTCGAGTCCTAGGCTGGGTAGAACGTGGATGGCCATTGGACCAGGTCCCAGATGACTTCGCGCCATTTAAAACAAGGCAGACTGAACTTTTTTCGCAAAAAGGCTAT
This sequence comes from Hydrophis major, assembly GCA_033807585.1. NCBI lineage: Eukaryota > Metazoa > Chordata > Lepidosauria > Squamata > Elapidae > Hydrophis > Hydrophis major. The sequence continues at coordinate 133,691,708 of CM066330.1, forward strand.
GTCATCTGGGGCGATAGAGTCGTCATTCCAGAACGACTCCAAAAGACGCTGTTACAAATTTTGCACGAAGGACATCCCGGGATCGTGCAGATGAAAGCACTCGCACGGAGCTATGCTTGGTGGCCAGGCATGGACCGACACATCGAGCAATGGGTCAAGGCCTGCACTAAGTGCCAACAAACCAGCAACGCACCGCCAAAAGCTGCACCGACCGAATGGGAGACGCCACGCGGACCCTGGTCCAGAATCCACCTGGATTTCGCAGGGCCGATTAAAGGACATACATTGCTGTTTACTGTCGATGCATACTCTAATTGATTGGAAATTCATCGAATGACCAATACAACCTCTGAAGCAGTCATTAAAGTCCTTAATGGACTCTTTGCAACTCATGGATTGCCACATGTCCTGGTGTCCAACAACGGACCACAGTTTACAGCGCTAATGTTTGAACAGTACCTTGCTGATAATGGCATCCGCCATGCGCTCACCTCGCCAGTGCATCCTGCTACCAACGGCCGAGCGGAACGCATGGTCCAATTTGTAAAAAAGACTTTGCAAAAAGTGGACTATGATAATATTGATGAAAAAATAAACCGCATTCTACTTCTACAACACATCACTCCGCACAGTGTAACTGGCAGAACTCCCGCAGAACTTCTCATGGGGCGAAAACTCCATTCCCGCCTCAACCGACTGCACCCTGCTTACGAGCCAGAAAAGCCTGCAGGATCCAGTGGACGCTACCGTACCTTCAAGGTAGGTGACGCCGTTTATGCAAGAAATTTATCGGGCGACCCGGTTTGGATTGAAGCAACGATAATACGCGAGACTGGGCCCAAATCCTATATTGTAAGATGTGTTGATGAAAGACTGTGGAAAAGACATATTGACCAATTACAGTCACGACTCATATCGGCCAGCCAACAACTCCCCTACGACCAAACTGAAGGGGGGGAAGGAATGGAAGAAGATGACATTCCAGGGAACCTGTTCCAAGAGAGCGATGAATCAAGTGAAACTCAGGAAATGGAGCAGGAGGAAGAATCGTACGCTCCAAGGGAAATAACACCAGAACGAGAAGCTGAGCCACTGCCAAACAACATTCTACCTCAACAGGACTGCACGCAGCCAGTCCAAAGAAAATCTGATAGACCCAAAAGACCACCGTCCTATTTGAAGGACTATATAATCACACCATAATTGAGGAGCCAGGGGGAAGGAGTGTTATGTATGTAAATAGTTAAAATAAAAGCGAGCTTGGGGTAAAGTGCAGGGTTCTGGCCCTGCACTTCTGATTGGTTGTTAAGCGGCTCGATCGGATTGGTTGGGTTCAGAGAATCCGATTGGCCCTTAATATAGGACTCTTATTGGTTTTGGAGCTAGCGTCTTAAAGCTCCCTATTGGTTATTTTGCATTAAGGTGCCTATATAAGGCAGAGTTGTTGTTATTAAAGTCTTAAGTCACTATGTAATAAAGAGCTGAAAGTTCACCAACTAAGACTGTCTCCATTCATTTCACCCATGCCTGAAACTATATCAGCCAGTGCCTTGGCCATCTTAAAAACGGCAGGTCCGCAGTGGGTCAGGAATACTGCTCGCTTTTTTCCTGTAGTGGCATCCTTCAAGTTGTTGATCTCCAGAAACATCTGGAACCGGTCCATGTATGAGTCCCAGTTTTCTTGTGCCGGGTCAAATGGCACCACTGGACATGGCGCCGCTGGACATGGTTTCCGCTGTTGATGTGCTTTCAGCCACGTGCTCTGTTTGGTGCTCTGTAGTGTTCAGTCAGCTCTGACATCTCCGTATCCCATCCTCGTCGCCAGTGTTAAGTTCTGCACGTGGGCGCAAGGAATGGAGACGAGGCAGTGAACAGTGAACTTCAACTCTTTATTAATCATTCTGAACACAGCAAAACCCTAGGGCAGCAGCAGCCCTTTTATAGGGCAGGCTGCTGATCTAGTAACCAATGAGAAACATGTAGTGTTAAACCCTTGAACCAATGAGAGTGGCTCGTTAACAGCCAATCAGATTCTCCTGAATGGACCAATCCGATATTGCTATTATCGGCCAATCAGAAGCGCAGGATTAGGACCCTGCTTTTTCTAAAGGTTTGATAAAACTTTATTTAAGCGTTTTATTAGTTCATAACAAATACATTTGATAAAGGCAAATGAAAGAGATCAGAAAAATCATTTAAAGCAATTTTTACATTACAAACATTGACCATCACAGTGTTTAGGGTGATGATATAATAATGTTTATTGAATGGCCAAAGTTTTTATTTTACCCCATTAATTAGTTTTGGAATATATAGATTCTCCTTCCACAGTTTCATGGATGTGGTAAGGTTATGGGTTTTAACCTAGTTCTCAGTTTTTCTTCACTTTCTTCAGAAAAATGAAGTTTCTTCACTTCATGAGAAAATAAATTTTCTCATCAAATTTTATGACAGATTCTTAGGCTTTTTTCCTGCAATGGATTGCCTTCACTGAAGCAAGAGTTTGTAATGTAAAGGAAAATTAGTCCATACTGAAAGAATAGGGACCATTTTGAGCATTGCACATTTGAATAGGTAGGGTTTTTTTAAATGGAAAGTTACGGCTTGCGCTAGCCATGCTGAAAAGTGGAACCAATTAGCTACACAATAGAATGTTTGTTCTCCTGCCAGCTAATTTCTTCTATGTGCTGACTTTTTCATGGCTGTATTTCCAGCTGGGTTCCCCGCAGCCACATAATCAGAAATAGCTGTAAGGGAACAAATGTGTGTGACATGGCTATTGTGAATGGTACCTTAGCTGGAGAGCCATGTGTTATCGTCATGACTCATCTCTGACTACAGTACAGATCAGCTTGGTCAGTTTCTTAGTGGCAAGAGGAGAGTCAGAGCCAATTCCTGCAAATGTACAGTACTGTAAGAGACAATGAAGGAAATGCTGGGAAGCTGGCTTCTAGATATACTGTATATCAATCCTCAATCAAACACACTCATACACACAGAGTGACAGAGAGAGATAGAGACAGAGAGGTATACAAAGCTAGATTCAAATACTGCATTAATCAATGGTGGGGGGGAAGGTCCCTGAAGCTATAATACAGTCTCAAGACTCTTTTCCATGGGCCTCATAGGTTCCTCTCTAACCAAAATAACCTATGCCTTAATCCAGGAAAAATACCAAGCCCTGCTACAATCTATCTTGTAGATCAGTTTCTCCCATTTTGTATAGTTGATCTTCCCACTATTCCTTGTGCTTGTTAAAATACATTTAATTGATTAAAAAATCAAATATATACAGCAGTATTAATGGATCAACATAATTTCATGGAATTTTAAAGAAAAAAAATGAAATTTTAAAAAAGCAATAGAACAACTCCAAAAACTTTGCCCCATCGTTTGGAAATTGTCTTCCTTGCCCTTTTGCTGAAAAAGACTGCAATTTGAGGGTTGACGGACAATTCATTACTGCAAATTGGATATAGATTTCTCTTTCCGATATTGTATAATAATTATATCAGTCCCATGCTCCCCAGATGTATAATTCTTTATATGTTAATATATTGTAAATACTCTATAGCCAAGAGAAAAAAAAACATGTACATCTTTAACCCAGAGCAATTGATTCAGAGACATGGTAACAATAATGTTTCAGGCTAAAATGCAGCAATAACAGGATAAGAGCATACTATATTAATTAATGCTCCAACTCCAATGGCAGAACAGCTGTAACCAACCATAACTGAACATTATTTGAGATGCCCATGTGTATTGAGATGAACACAAACCAATTTCATGATTTTAATGCAATTCTCTTTTGGTAAGCTATGATAGGAGATTCAATCTTGTTATTCCTAAGGTCATATAAATAACTAATAACTAGTCCATCAATAACAGACCCACAGTTAATTCTTCCAGAATGTTTAATCATTGTGGAGTTCATATCCAGTGATCTTTTATTTGGAAACACCCCCCCCCCCAAAAAAAAAAAAAAAGTTATGGAAGTATTTTTATTTCTTTTTACATTGATGGATAGTTCCATACCTTAGTTTTCCTTTCTTCTGATGCAGTGTTTTTCAACCTTGGGAACTACAAGATGTGTGGACTTCATCTGCCAGAATTCCCCAGACAGCATGCTATCTGGGGAATTCTGGGATTTGAAGTCCATGGACTTCAAAGTTAAGAAATATTGTTGTAAAGAGGGAATTACATGGCATTTCCAATAAAAAGTATAAAGTTACCATTGGCACTTGTTATCACTGACAAAGCTGACTTGTTATACATTGCTGGAATATCAGGGTCGGTAATGTTAACAGAAAAATAGCTGATAGAGAAAGAATTTAAGCTTTAAAATTTGTTTCATCTTCCAAAATGGTGCAGAATTGCTGTCAAATATGCAAGAGTGACTTGACCCAATTATTTTATCTCCAATAGTTATTAGAAAAAGAGTTATCTATTTTGGCAATCAGCACTGGAGAAATAACACCAGTGGTAAATCATCTTGTTCCAGTTTTTATAAGTTGATGTTAATATTATTTTGTATTCATATTGCCCTTGTCACCTGTCAACTTTGCTGTTTAAATTGAGTATCTGTTCAATCACATAGCATTAACTTGTTTGGTTTCTGAATCTTATTTCCATAACAACCTGTAAATAATCTCCAGCAAACATTCTCAGTTTTGCATTACAATCTTTTTTTATCTAAATCCAGCCAGGTTTCTGGGTATTTTGCCCTGTTTTTGAGATTCCTTTTGATCTTTTTTTATTGTTTGAGATACTGAAACCAGTAAGGCAATTCTGACTATTCCAAATAAAGGATTGTCTTTGTTTTATTAAAAATTAGATCTTCGAGTCTATACAAAATATTATTTCATATTTTATCAGATTATTTTGGATATTCACCTTTGTGAAATAAAATATTTAATATTGAAGCAAGGGGTGGTATATCTGGGCTGATTCATTTTCTATTTTTTTATTCATCTTGGAATGAGGTCCATCCTAATAACATTTATCTTACTCAAATACTCAAAGGAATTTTAGCCCATATATCTAGATCTTCTTTTATTTGTCTCAAAACAGAATAAAAGTTCAAATCATCCAGTTGAGAAAAGTTTCTGAAGATTCTTGTAACAAGATAAACAAAGGAGTCTGAACATAACCTAAAAATCCAATCCTTATATTTTCAAGATCTCAGGAAAGTTTAATTTGAATTTTTAAAGACTCTAATATATTTTCTATGCTTTTCAATTGACTGTGCCCCACTCTGCTTATATTGGCTCTGATCATAATAAATATTTGATTTGATATATTCAGTTTGTAGGGTAGCCAGACAGATTCCCAAACTCATGTTCTAATGAAATAAATTTACAAATATTAATTCCTGGTCCCCATGTACAACATATAATTTCCATAGGAATCTACATGGAGATAGGAGAACAAGTTATAAAATAGACACCATGACTTTATGTACTCTTGTCAGATATTGGACACTTTGATTCCCACAATGGAAAAAAACCACAATTACTTTTGTTTCTACTTGGAAACCCCTTTTGGACTTTGTGCTTGAGGTGGACAAAAATGAAACTTTGATTTGGGGTTTGACAGGTTTGTTATTATAGAAATGTCTAGTTTATATTATTTTGTAAAAGTAAAACATTGAAGTTTGGTCCTAATATCTTATTTTACTGCATCAAAGGGAGTCGGAAATCAACGCCTTTTCTTTCTTTTTGCCCCTTTCCCTACACTTTCCCTTCCCTGCTCCCTCCCTTATTTTCCTACTATTTTCTTTTGTATTTTATATTATAAACTAATTTTAAAAAGACATTGGAATAAGAGCACATAAAGACAGGGTTTGTAAGGTAACATCATGATGCATGTGTTATCAATTTCCTAATGTTATAGTTATCTGTAGATTCATCAGCATATAATCACATTTTATCCCCCTCCTCCATTGATTGTTCTTTGAATATCTAATTATATAGGCAAAAATTTCAAAGGCCAAATGAAAAAAAAAAAAGATAACATCTTTGGTATGTACCCTGACATAACCTTAACCAAGAAGAAGGCATGCTATTAATAATCATTTGGGAATTATCATTTGGGAATTGAATAGATCATAGCAATTCAAAATATAAAAGTTTGGGAAAACTCTAAATATATATATATATATATATACTTCAAAAATGCCAAGGAACTATATCAAACACTTTCTCATCATCCAAGAAATTATAGCTGTTGGGCCTTGTCTATTTTGGGTTAAACCAAGAACAACAATTAAAAATTTGATATTGTCAGAATCTTGACTGCTCTGTATAAGTCTAGCCTGTAGTGATACACTATGGTTGGAAAAATACCCTGTAATCTACAAGCCAAAGTAGCTGTTAAAATCTTAGCATCCACATCAAGTAAAGGTATCTATAGTTAGCGGAGTGAGTAATATCCTTGGCAGCTTGAGAAATACATGCAATATTTGCCTCGTTAAAATTAAAAGGCAGAAATTTGTTTGCAAAGGCGTCACTGTAAATCTGTACAAAAACTGAATATACTTTTAGTACCAATCATCTGGAAAAGTACCAATATCAAAAGTTTTCCACAATTTAATGGATTTAATTGTCGTGACAATGTTTTAAAGCAATGTTTTAAAGAGGTTGCCTATCCCTTCAACTCAACTATATTATGGTATTTTTTTACCATATTTGATTGGAGATAGTAAAATTTGAAGTCTCACGCATTGTGCTGAGCCAGAAATCACAGTTTAAGAACCATAGTTGTTATGAATATACAATCCAGACTGGAGACACCCTATTAGTGCTCTTACTCATGGATTCCGCACACAGTGAGTGGACTAGGAGTATGGCTATCCAAGCACATGCTCCAGTTATGTACTTGGATAGCTCAATTCCTGGCTTATTTCAGAAAACAATTAAACACATGCCCATTTACTTATTTATAAATAATAATCTATGCCAGGACCACAACAATTTTTATAGAACTACTGTATTTTTAAACAGTGTTTCATCGTCTTGGTTTTAATTTAAGTCTCCAAACCCCTTTCCTGAAAATTTTGTCCAGTCTTGTGGCAGGAAAATTGAACTGTATAGCAATAAATAAAACAGATCTTCATGAAAACCTTTTATGGCAATTTGGAAACCCATAAATTTCTTCTCAGAGTCTTTGTATCGATTACAGTTTAACCCTAATTTTAACGTGTTATTTCTTCTTCCCCAGATAAACAAACAGATAAATCAGGACTTAAGGTTGCTGCATTTCAGGAGATTGAGCAGAGATGGCAGCAACCATCATTTACTGAAGACTAAGCCAAATGCAGTTACTCTTTGTCCATCATCCCCAGCCTTGTCTATCTCTCTTTCTATTGGAGAAGCACTCTTTGTCTGGAGTGGAAAGAGGGCAGAATTCTTTTCTTCATTACACGTTTCCGGACTTTTAGTCATTAAAATATGGCCTTATTCTAACAAAGTAAACTTCAGAGAACAGGCATAAACAACCCACGGAAATGATATTATCCACAAGGTCAAACTGAGGTAAAGAAAAACAGTTGCTTCAGCTGTCGTTAGAACAGCATGTTCTACCTTCTTTTCTTTTCTTTTCATTTCATTCCTTGTCCTGTTTTCAGTTTCAACAGAATTAGTCTGGCCGTTCTTGCATATATTTGTAAACTCCTGTTTACTACTCACTGTATTTATTTTCTGAGAATCTTCTCCAGCCTTGTACCATCTCCATTATCATTTACAGATATAGGTCTAGTGCCAGTGATTCTGTGAATCTGTACCTCTGTTTCCCTGCTATACTATAATTTAAAGCCCTCATCATGAGGTTCAGTGGTGGGATTCAAAAATTTTTACTACCAGTTCTGTGGGCGTGGCTCGGGTATGGCAGGGGAAGGATACTGTAAAATCCCCATTCCCTCCCCACCCCACTAACCTGCTTTCCAGGCAACAAAAGAAGACCCAGCCGATCAGCTGGGACTCAGGAGGCAGAGAATAGAAGGGGGCAGGGCCAGTCAGAGATAGTATTTGCCAGTTCTCTGAATTATTCAAAATTTCTGCTACTGGTTCTCCAGAACCCATCAGAACCTACTGAATGCCACCTCTGGTGAGGTTGCTATACATGTTTTTCCCTCCTTCTTACATTGGGGACAGAGGTTGCAGTCAAACAAATCCAAATCATTCTTCACTTGGTAGCCAGATATTAATGCTGCTTCCTTATCCCTTAAAAAGAGACAGTTGTGCTTCCAGTACCTTCACCATATTACCCAAGGCTTTATGGATGGTTGTAATCTAAATATTAATCCTGTTTCTAGAGGTGTCATTTTCTTCAAATAGATTAGCAGGACTGGTTGCCAATCAGTCATTTTGATGAGCCTTGGTAATCTTTGGGGAGCATGTATTGGGGGTGGGAGGAAAGAGATAAGCATGGCAATCAAAATATATTTTAAAAATGCATCAAGATACAATATAGCTTGGTGCAAGGACATCACATGCCACAACTAGGTGAAGGGAGAAGAGCTAAGGACTGAAGATTGACAATAGTCAATTATAACACCTGCCAATGTAATGCCCATGCCCAGGTTCTGCTGAACTCCAGCGCTATAAATACGGTGTGAGCAGGTTCTGACCAGTTCTGGAGAACCAATAACAGAAATTTTGAGTAGTTCAGAGAACCGGCAAATACCATCGCTGACTGGCCCTGCCCCCCATCTATTCTCTGCCTCCTGAGTCCCAGCTGATCGGCTGGGTCTTCTTTGGTTGCCCTGCACAGGAGAATGGAGCTGGAAAGCAGGTTAGTGGGGTGGGGAAGGAATGGGGATTTTGCAGTATCCTTCCCCTGCCATGCCCACAAAGCCACACCCACAGAACTGGTAGTAAAAAATGTTGAATCCCACTACTGCATAAGACTTGGATGGGAGGTGGGGGAAGGAAGGAACCATCTCTCTCCATTCATTTCTGCCCTTCCAGTATCTTCTGGCAGAGTGGGAACACTCAAGGTCCCTTCTATTAAATGTGGCCATCTTACAACACCAAAGGAACATGCCTTCTCTGTCACCTCCTCCACCCTTTGGAACAGCATCTCCCCAGAGGTATGGATGACACCCTTCCTCCTTGGGTTCTGAAAGCACTCAAGACCTGACTTTGATCTCAGGTCTGGGGTTAATGTGTTGTCGGATCCCTGTTGTGATTCTTCATTATTATGGTGGTTGTTTTCATTCAGGCTGCCTTTGATGCATTTTTTTTTAAATGAACTTGTTTGTTTTGGGCTCTGGAAGCTACCCTAAATCTACCAGGGGACAGCTATAACACATTTAAATAAATAATACATCACAAAGGATTGAGCTGCATTATGGCTGAGCCAGAATGCTCACAATATGTTACCCAGTTATAGGAAAGCAGAGCTAATTTAGATAGGGCCCCAAAAAATCATTGCAGAATTGCCCAAGGATGCAACTGGCTGGTTAATCTTTGGCTCAACTGATCTGAATCCAGATTCAAGCAGGTCAGGTAGGAAGGTCTAGAAAAAAAGAGAGCAGGAAAAGCAGGGAGGCATTTATAAGGAGCTAAGAATATAGGGAATTTGAAAAGGCATACTGAGAGAACAGTTTTCAGAAAGGTGGGGGGGGGAAGTAAACTTGGAAATAAGTGTGATAGGCAGTGAAACAAAGATGAGGAGACTCAATGGTTTTAATGCTCTATCAAGAGCTTTGTGTAGACATGTCTCTCTTCACAGTTACCCCATCCGCAGAATCTGTTGAATCACAGTCCAGCCAACCATGGTTTAGGCTAGGATATTATGCAAATTCAACCCAGTGTGATCAGTTTATGGTGGTGTACGAAGTTAGCACCCACCCCTCTCCTAGAAAAATGAAATATCCTGGGAAATATTAAAAAAGCAGAATATTTCTGTTCTGTCCTTAATTAGCATTCTTGAGATCCCCGCGCTTTGATTGGCCAAAGCGCGGGGCTCTCTGATTGGTCAGGCGAGCCGCGCCGATTGGCTCGCTGAGAATCTCCCGCGATTGGTCCATTCGGATCGTGGGAGATTCAAAGCAGTGCCATTGGCTGCGGCCGCCGCGGCTAAAGGAATAAAAGCCGCGGGCTTTTTCCTTTAAGCCAGTTCGGTTCTAACCTCAAATAAAGAGCATGATTTGAAGTCACCGACTCCTGGCATCATTTCGCGGACTTCCTCTAAAAAGAGTAGAAACTCATAAGCAGAAACTCACATCAGAAGTAGAAGCTCACCCCCACCTTTGGGCCAGAATACTTCACATAACAAAGATCTCCAGGTAAAACTATAGCAATTGCCCAAAGCCCTTTCAGTGCATCATCATCCAGCAAGGCTCAACCAAGCCTGGAACTCAGGACAACCTACAGAGTTGCCCCTGCATGGCCCCATGGGAGTCTGTCAACCAATCAGAATACAAGCTCCAATTCAAATCCCAACAAAGGTTATAAAACCCAGGCACTCTCAACATCTCAGCCCTTCTTGACCTTCTCTTCCCACCTTGAAGCATGTGATCATCCATCCCTTTCACTTTGGAGTGAAAGCCCTGTGGTCCTTCTGTCCACCATTAAACCATCTTTCCAAACAGCCTCCATGTTTCCAGTGTCTTTTTCTGCACTTGGAACTGAACCCAGAAGGATATTTCTTTCAACAATGGGAATAGCATAAAAAATTACAAAAGCAAAGTAAATTGACTAAATCTTGGTTACCACAGTTGAGTGTGTCAAAACAACTCAGCCACTATTATCGCTTATCTTCTGGAGGCAATGCATAAATGGAAGGATAGAGTTAATAAAAATGTCCTTTTCATCCTTTTCTGTTTAGTTCAGGTAGTTCCTTGGTGGTGTATCTCACTAATTCCTGTAGTAAATCTTGGCTCACATAACCAGCTTTTAAAAACCATTATCACCATTATTATTACACTGAGTTGCCTTCAGAACCTCTTTGTTCCCAGAACCCCCATTACTGTTTTTAAGCCAAATTATTTTTGATCAACAGGTTGAAACATCTCTGTAAGCAGGCACCTGGAAAAGCACTGCAGGTCTATTTTCTTTTGGATCTTGGTGTTAATTTCATTGGAAAAATACCTTTTTTCCTGAGTGAGATCAGGAGCTACGTGGGTGGCATGGTCTATGATCCCTATGAAGGGATACAATTGTTCAGAAATATTTCTTTGAGCTTAAGTTTTGCTTTTGTTCCCTTTTGTAATCTTTTAACTGTATAGTAACAGCAAAAATCTGGATCTGGATTTTTGAAACAATTTCTTTTTCAAAAATAACTTAAGTGCTTACTGAAGAGAAAATAACATAAGATATCAGATATAGTTAATTATTCCTATGAAGCAACCATTTGGCTCTCTTTTGGCCTTGTGCTAGCCCTAAGACAGCTATTGAGGATGCCCCAATTCCCAGTTACCTTGGCAATACTCTGTGTTGGAGACCTCAAGCTGACCTACAGTTAAACGTCAAGGAAAGCATTCTGTAGCTAGAGGAGAACAACTTGATACTTGCCTTTATTCATGAACTAAGGAGCTCAAATTCCTCCAATGCAGAACTGGAATCTCTACTTTTCCACTTTACCAGTTGCTCAAGTCATCTTCCAAAAGTTTTCTAGCAGTGCCAGAGTGCAAGGAGGTGCATCTGGATATTCCTGTTTGCTTTCAAGCCAGTAGGTATAGGGATCAGATGTTCAGCATCACAATATTGCATATAAGGGCTCAGATACCAGTGGAAGCCATGCATCCTTGTTTGGAAATTCTTTAACCAGTCCCTATAATCTTGAACCAAGTCCATGAAACCCAATAGGCTTAGGCATAATGTTATTCTAGGAGTTGGCAGCATTTGATAGATTGGAAGCCACAATCTCCAATGGGTGCATGTATGTGTGTGTGTGTGTGTGTGTTGCTTTCTTGAAAATGACAATAAAAGCAGGAGATTACACTCATTCCCAACATTAACATTACTCCCAAGTCTGCCAAGCTGACTAAAATCAGGCAGCCAAAATGTAGGCCATTTGCCACTGACAGTGCAAACTCAGTTGTTGCAATATTGCCCTAATCCCAACCAAATCAGATCAGACTATTATTATGATCATGGACCACCATAAGGAGGGTGAAGTATCATCCATTAAAAATTATGGAACATACATTAGAGTCTTAAAAAAATCACGATTAGCTAAATAATATAAACAAATATATGTATTTTAAAAAATCAAGGGTCTAAAAGTATCTAAAAGAAGGGATAGGAGCATTAGATGAGTATAAGGGAGTGTAAAGGTTAGTATATGCAAGATTATATGTGTGTGTGTGTGTGTGTGCGCGTACATACATAATGAAGAACGTATTTTTCTCTTTCCAATCTAATTCAACTTGCAGCCATGCTCAAGGCTAATGGAAAAATTGCAAACTGAGAAACTGGCTACAAAATTGTATTATTTTACTTTCATAATTCAGAGAGTTTATAAAAGCAAAAAAAAAAAAAAAAGAATGACAAAAATTATACTGGGAAACCTATATTGAATTTCAGCATTGTTATTTGCATTTTTACTATTACTTACTTTTAATTACCTACACATGTACAGAACTCCATTAGAATGCAGACTTCCTTTTAACATGCTAGATGAATGAAGACAAATGCATATAGGAAAAATGTGCAACAAAGTGATTTATTTATTTATTTTAGTGCTGTGGTGGGGGTAATAAAATTAATGTTATTCTATGAGTGGTAATGACTTGGTGGTCAGGAAATTGTGGGATAACATTTTTTCTGCTTCACTGGAAGGAACCTGGATGAGAACTAATTGGCTTACATTCTGTACCTTCTCTCTGTGTATAAAGATTGGTTGATGTGAAGATAATCATGGGTTCCTTTTAAAAATGTTTCATTCATTCATTCATTCATTCATTCATTCATTCATTCGCATAGCAGTATTTTCAAACCACATTTAAAACATCTGTGGTAAATTTAGACTAATAATTAAAATAAAAATAAAGCAAATACATATCCCTACTGAATCAACACTTTCATTTTGTCAATACTGTAACACAATGTAGCCAGATAGTATCATCTCCATTTATAAATACTTTGCAAATGAACTTGGTCTTGAATAATTTTATGAAGGTAATCAAAGAGGGAGCAACTAGAATGTCATTATACATATGCACACTTATCTTTATAATCCATATATGAATCTAACCTTTTTCACATGACAAAAATGTGTTTTTCCCTTTCTTCTCTAAATTACACTCTAAAAGTGTAATTACTCAAAAGACTTGTTCTATTTATAAAGGATTCTATGTTAATTTCACAAAGCAGGTGCAAGACAAGAGCGGAAAACAGATTTCTCACAGTTCTTCATCTACATCTTTAAAACACAGAGTATATTTGTAAGGAAGAAAGCCATAAAAACTAGCATTATTAAGGATGGGAAGGCCATAATAAGGATATGTCTCTGTGCTATAGCAGAGAGCCATTTTTTTCATCAATATTACAATGAAAAGGTGCATGACAAAACTTTACTAACCAGCATTCCCTCCTCTCATTTCAGAAAATTCTAGAATGTAAAGTTTGAAAGGATAGTTGCATCCAACCCCCTTCTCAAGGGAAAAACTCATCTCTTAACCAATTCATTTGTTGTATTTGTGTTCTGCCACAATCATAAGTGATTCTATGCCAGGTTTGTAGCAGTGCAAGAAGCCCTACTCTTTAAAAGGTTATATTAGGAGATACTGAAGAGTTATATGTTGGATAGAAGTACAGTTCTGAGTTACATAATTTATAGTATTTTTTATTTTTAATAGAAATTTAAAAGTGTAGTAAAATATACAAAACAAAGAACAAAGGTAGAAAATAAGCCATAGAGAAACAAGAAAGAAATTAAAGAAAAAGAACACATATAAGTACCTTCAGCCTTTCTTTCTATCAAGTAATTATTATCTTAAACTTTACCCCAACATCCCTGTCTCATTTTAATCCCCAAATCATCATTTTTTTTTTCAGTTTATATAAGGTTCTAGTCTTTCAAGATAGTGTGCCGTTTTTAATCTCCCACCAAACCAGTGATGGTATTCAATTTTTTTTACTACCAGTTCTGTAGGTGTGGTGTGGCTTGGTGGGCATGGCAGAGAAAGGATACTTTAAAATCCCCATTTCCACCCCACTCCACTAACCTGATTTCCAACCCCGTTCTCCTGTGAAGGGCAACAAAAGAAGACCCAGCCAATCAGCTGGGACTCCAATCAGCTAAGACTCAGGAGGCAGCAAATAGATGGAGGTAGAGCCAACCAGAGGTGGTATTGGCCGGTTCTCTGAACTACTCAAAATTTCTGCTATCGCTTCTCCAGAACTGATCAGAATCTGCTGAATACCACCTCTGCACCAAACTGATTAGCTTCATCATTTCTGCAAGTTCAGTTGATTTTATAATCCAATTTTTATAACTCACTATAGGCATTTCATTGCCTTTCTAACTTTTTTGCATATAATAATCTTGCTGCAGTTACCATATATTTGGGCAAATAGACAGCAATATATAATAAATAAATAATATAATATAATATAATATAATATAATATAATATAATACTCACATTTATTCTATTTTACCTATTTTGAAATAAAGGCCAGTCACGAGGATGTAATCCTACATCTCCTCCATTAGAGGAAAAATCAGAACTCGTATAATAATTGAGCTTGGCAAACTAATGCTGATAAACATACCACCTTTAAGGCAGAGGTGGTATTCAGCAGGTTCTGACCAGTTCTGGAGAACTGGTAGTGGAAATTTTGAGTAGTTAGGAGAACTGGCAAATATCACCTCTGACTGGCCCCACCCCCATCTATTCTCGGCCTCCCGAGTTCCAGCTGATCAGCTGGGTCTCCTTTGGTTGCCTTGCACAGGAGAACAGAGCTGGAAAGCAGGTTAGTGAGATAGGGAGGGAATGGGATTTTGCAGTAACCTTCCCCCATGAGTGGAGTAGGAACGGAGATTTTGCAGTATACCTGCCCATCAAGCCATGCCCACCAAGCCACACCCACAGAACCAATAGTAAAAAATTTTGAATCCCACTACTGCTTTAAGGCCATCAAGCGCTTAGCCATTTATCTGTTAATTTAACAGGATGGGAGGAAAAGGTCTGGAATTTAAACCCATGAGATAAACATAAAATCCTTGACTTTGCACTGCAGCAGCCAATCTACTGTTGTGGGGTAAAATGTTGATTTAGCTTAGATGCTGCAGATTATGACACCATCCATCCAGCACCATCTGGTTCCATAAAGGGACACAAAGTGCCTACTGTAATAATATTAGATTATTTGCAGTCTTTTTAACATTTCAGTCTGAGAATCCTGAAACTGCTATATTGGCATTTTACCATTGAATTTGGGGGAAAATATGATATATTGGATCTCTTTTTCACACCACGTATTGTGTGAAGACAGCTTTTAAAAATGCCCTAATTTTGCCAGGTTCTATAGTGCCTGTGTATATCAGTATGCATGAAATATAGATAATTGAATACTTACAACGGTTCATTTAGTGACCATTCAATGGCATTGAAAAAAGTGACTTATGACCATTTTTCACATTTGTAATCATTGCAGCATCTCCATGGTCACACGATCAAAATTCCGATGCTTAGCAACTGGTCCATATTTATGACAGCTGCAGGGTCCGGGGGTCACATGGCAACCTTCTGACAAGCAAAGTCAATGGGGAAACCAGATTCACTTAATAACTATGTCACTAACTTAACAAATGAAACGATACACTTAACAACCGTGGCAAGAAGTCATAAAATGGGGCAAAACTCACTTAATACATTTTTCACTTAGCAACATAAATTATGGACTCAGTTGTAGCCGTAACCAGGGGTTGGATTTCTACTGGTTCTGTCCACCTCTGTAGAACCGGTAGCTCTGAAGAGCAGCAGATATAGAACTGGTTCTATGTCTGCTGATGTTTTTGCCCACCTGCTCGCCCGGGCTCTTACCTGATCTTTATTTCCTGATTTTTCAACTTCAGCTACAAACGAGGCACAGCTGCAGTTAGAAAAGCAAGAAAAGAGGGCTGTTTCAAAGGCTGCTTCTCCGCAGGCAGCTGCTAATGACCATTTACAGGCGTGCGGCTCGCAGCCTGCTTCAGGGAAGCTCGTAAATCCCGAATCAGTAATTAATCCTGTCATATCCCACCCTTGGCCGTAACTCAAGGACTACCTGTATTAAGAGCAGGGGAGATGGTACAGGCTCAAATTTTAGCTAGTTATTTCTATGCCCTTACTTTCGATGCCCTTCTTTAGGGGAAACCTGATACACTGTTGTAATACCAGCATCATTGTATTTTCAAACAAGTCAGTTTGACCCACGAAACTTCAGTGAGAAGATGCTGTTGATTTTCCTAACCCACATTTCTATTTATAAAAAGTAATATATTAAAGTACAACTTGTTCAGGAAATGAGTATCAAGTAGTGATAAGATTTTGGCTTTGTGTAAGGTCAGCATTTTTTCAACTGCGGACACTAAAGCTTCTGTTGAAGATCACTAAACGTAACTCATTAAAACACTTCTACAAGTCTAAGCTAAAGATAATGCAGCACAAGATAATCTGCTGTTGCAGTTGGATCAGCCTCAGAAAAAGCAGGTTGTTTGCTCATAGATTATAAGAAAAAGTAAAAGAAGCATTTTTTGGAATACTTATGAAAAAGATTTGCATGGGTAAATCTTGTTTCTCTGCCTCTGGCCAATATTTGCAATCGGTAGGAACAGAAATACTATCTTTGATAGCAGTTTTTCTCACATGATACACTGACGTACAAACCAGCTAACCACATTTTACCCTAGCATTTTATGGGAGTACAGCCAGTGGTTGTTTAAACTTCAAGGATCGTATAAAATCAAAACATAGGGCTGATTAAACTGAGGTTAATTAAATATGGTTAAGCATGTCCTGCATATATAGCTAATATATTCTAATAGCAGTAGCTTTAATAATACAGTAATTTATGAAATTTGCATTGCAATTTTCCATTTCAAGGTTATCAACCAGCAGTTTCAAGAACTTTTAAGAGAGAATATGAATATTATCTTTCTCTTCATTAGATCCACTGCATTATAGCTGATAAAACTACAGATGGTGCCTCATTTCATATTGGACTCCATTGTCTCTGACCTCCACAAATCCTTTCCCCTTTAAGTTTCTTCTTGTCCATCCTATTTTTCTATAAACAAGCTTATATGTCTGCACATAAACTGATCTACATACGATGCGAAACATGGTAGAAGTCTGAGCTGTTCTACTTCAGATGGAAGGATGGTGTCAGGAAGGAAATGACAACCAACTGTCTAGGTCTCTTTTTTTAAAAAACAAAAAACAAATTTTATTAATTTTACAAACACAATACACAAAACATAAACTAAAACATCTTTTCTGAAGGCTGCCTGATCCCGGGTTAAAACTCTTCACACAGACACAAATTCAAACATCATATTCATTTTATATATCCTTCCATATCTTGTTATCATTTTCTTTTCTTTTCTTTTTTATAAACCAATTTTATTAATTTTACAAAAACAGTGCACAAACAAGCAAAGCATAACAGCTTATAACCATTTTCAATAACATTCTTTGTCTGTTCTATTTCCAACCATCCATTCATCTTTTTTCTTTTACTATACTTCTCCTATACACTATTTGGAGTGATGCCTTTACCCTAACTTAAAAGTACTTCATATAACACTTAATTTATCTTGGGATTCTGTTTAATAAATTCTAAATTTACACAATAAATTTTATACTCTAAATACACATATAAAAACACAATCTTATATACCTTCCAGAACCCCCTTTTATCCTTAATTAGATTCACCCATTGTCTCTAAATAAGCTTTTTTTCTTTAGATCTTGCTTCCCACCATTGAGGCTTCTCCTCCCCCGCTTTCTCTCTTGCTTATTCTTCTCTTTGCCCTTTTTACCCCTTTGTCTCTCCTCTTCTCTTTTCTTACTCCCTTTCCTTTGCTTTCTAACCTTGCATCCACCTTTCCTCTCATTTTTCTTTTTTTGGGTTGTTTTTTCAAACCTTAAAATCCCCTTTTTCTTATCCTCTTTCTCCTCCTCCCCGGAAAAAGCCCATTGTTCATCAAAGATGGCTTCTTGTTCCTCTTCTTCTTTGTCCCAGTCATTCTGCTGCGTAATCAACTTTTCATAAGTACATAACACCATTTCTAAAAATTGAAATAAGGTGCCCAAAGTATCATTTCCATCTTGTTCTTCCTTTTTATATTTTTGATATTCAATCTTTAGTTCATCCACAAGCGATGCCATCCTGAAAAGAGAAACTTTCCCCAAAACAACCAACCAAGTATTTTTAGTCAAAAGTAATTCAAAAGGAAAGTTCCAAAAGTTAATACTTTTCTTCCTTCTTCTATTTCTCTTTCTGGGGTTACTGTTTAATCAAAGAGGTCCAATTACCATATTTCTTTTTTTTTTTAGTATTCTTGGCAATCTCCTCCTTTTTCCACTTCTGCTCCAATATATTTCCGCTCCCTTCCCACTTGCAACATCAATTTTTAAATGATCAGAAATCCATACCTCTAATAAAGGTTTTCCAATTTCTTAAATTTTTAAGTCCAATGTCCAAGCAACTTTCAGAATATTTCACCTACAGTGCCCAAACAAATTTCAGATCTTCTTCTGCTTTTTTCATGGGGTGGGAGAGTGAAGAAAAAAAAAAAAGTTCCCTTTAACAGCTTCTCCGCCGCTTTCGATCTTCTTAGGGATACAATGTATCCTCCAGCAATTCAGACAGCTCAGTTCCAGCAAATTTAAAGGATGTTGATTGACCCGGCTCAGCCAGCACTTTCACTTTTCTTGCTTCCTCCAGCACGATCTTACCCGGTTGCAGACTTCTTCGTGGTGGCCATTGCTGACCGCCGCTCCACCGCCTTGGGAAAAAGGGGTTTTTCAGGACGAGGAGGGGGTCTGCGACACCCCCAACCCCCTGTCCAGCTCCCCTCTCTCTTCAGCTGTCCCTACAGGGCAGCCATATCCCCCTGACCCATTTGGATTGGGGGTACCTTGGTGGCTAGCACAGCAGGAATCGTGAGCGGTCGCGAATTCCTGCTGCCCCGAAGCCAAGCAAAAACCGGAACTACCTAGGTCTCTTTCTTTTTGGCCTGAGAACTTTGATTAATATCAACATTACATAACAGTGGTTCTCAACCTGTGGTCTGTGGACTCCTGGGAGATCGCGATGTTGTCACAGGCTTGAAGAAAAATTATGATTTAAATCTCGGGTTAAGTCTTGGGGGCTTGTGGCCATGATCTGTGGCCACAAAAGATAAAGGGGGTCCATGGTGAAGAAAAGATTGAGAACCACTGTTCTCTAGCACAACAACCCCCTTCTCCTAAACACTGAAGCAAGTAAAGAGTAAAGGCTTTCAGACAAGAATAGCAAGAATGTTCAAGAATAAATCCGAAAAATGTTGGAAATGTCATCAGACACCTGGCTCATATTACCATATGTGGTGGACTTGTGTGGATGCTAAAAAATACTGGATTAAAATCCATATGTGGTTGGAAAAAATGACAAAAAAACATATAGACTTGAAACCAGAGATATTTTTATTGGGAATTTTACCTGAAACATATAGCAAAGATTTGAAATACCTGATTGTAATTGTATTAACAGCAGCTAGGATTGTATTTGCTAAAAACTGGAAAAATGAGAAAATACCATCACAGGAGGAAATTATTAAGAAAATATTGGAATGTGCTGAAATGAGTAGATTGACATTTGAAATTAGAGAACAAGAGGATAAACAATTTTATAAAATTTGGGACCTTTTCTATCAATGGTTAGATAATAAAATATAGTAACAAAATATGTAGACTTTTAGAAAATAATAAGTATATAAAGATGTATTTCTTTTTTATTATATCTACAAAATGTTTTTTAGGATAGATTTGGGAGGATAATATGAATTGTTAAAAAAATAAACTAAGTAAATTCTGGCTATCTCATAAAATATGAATGAATAAAATTATAGTCAAATGGTTGATTAATAATGATATTAGGGTACTTAATTTTTGAGCTTTTATGTAATGTAACTGTAATTGAAGACCACGAAATGGATGCACAAAATGATTTGTAAACCAACCGACACACTGTTTGTATACTTATGGAAGAAAGTTTGAGGTTTTTATGTTTTGTTTGTCTATGTTTGTTTTTAAAAACCAATAAAATTTACAAAAAGAAAAAAGAAAGAAAAGAAAAGATTGAGAACCACTGTTCTCTAGCACAACAACCCCCTTCTCCATACACTGAAGCAATGGAGTAAAGGCTTTCAGCATTTTATTCTAGGACAGAATGAAACAGCCAGTAATCCAGTGACTTTTGAGATGGCTAACCAGTTGACATTTCCTGAACATTTAAAATCATTGTGATAGAAGCCGATGGAAATTCTCAGTCATCCAAGTCATGGTTGTCTCAAAGGTGCTTTTTTTAAAGAGGCAACTGGATTTTCTGGATTTTCTTTGAAGATGTTTCACTTCTCATCCAAGAAGGTTCTTCAGCCCTTCAAAGAAAAACCAGAAAGTCCAGTTGCCTCTTGAAAGAAGACCTTTGGGACAACCATGACCTGGATGACTGAGAATCTCCATAGACATTTAGTGAAAAAGCTTCTTGGATAAGAAGTGGAACATCTTCAAATAAAAACCAGAAAAGTCCAGTTGCTTCTTGAAAAAAGCACCTTTGGGACAGTTGTAATAGAAGATATAAAAACTGGTTGTTCCACTAGGATTTGAATCAGTGTGGATGGTGGGGAGGAATGCGGAATATCCAAAAGTTTTTTTAAAAAAATTCATTTATTTAACTCCATCCTTTAAAACCCTTGTGAGGAGAGGAATAAAAGAACAGGAAGCAGCTCAGATACTGTGAATTGAGTGGCCCTATTTTTTCCCTTGAGAAGCCTGAAGAAAAAAACAGCTCTCTGAGCCTCACTCTCCATGAGAGAATTCAAGTGTCACTCCTCCTCTTATGCAAAATACAACCTTGCAGGTATGTTCACATTTTTACCCTTCTGTTCATTCACTTCAAAATCTTTTTCTTTTCTTTTCTTTTATCAAGTGGGATCACCCTACTCAAGGTAGTCTGAACAAGAAGCATACCCATAAGTACCAGCCCTAACTGCATTGCAAGGTTATATTAACAGAAGCTTGCAAATCTGAAAGTGCATCCTTTGCCCCCTTTCCTTTACAGTCTAAGAAACTAGGGAGGGTCCCTTCTGAAGTGTTTGCCATGTCCCCATTCCCTTTGCAGATTCAGCTGCCATTTACCTGACCATTATCTAGTCTGCTACTCTTGCTACTGTCTCTCAAGATCATTCCCACATACCATTACAAGCAGGAAGGAGAAGAAAGTAGTCAGCAAGCATCGGGGAAGTTACCTGGACCGCTAAGTGTGCCAATTCCACAAGATGGTACAGCCTCTCCTCACTCCATTTCTACATGTTCTGACTGATGAGGGGAGACAAAGGAGATGGGGCATGGTGCTATTGAGGAAGCTGCTGAATCAGCACTACTGCAGGAGAGGATAGCTAATGGCACTAGTAATAACTGTAACTCTTTTTCTCTCTTGCTTATGCATTGCTTTTCACTAAAGCCTAAGTTCGACTTCTGTGTCACTGCAAGTCAGGAAATATATAGGTCTGGGAAGTCATTTGGAGACAGTTACATAGCTGCTGCACTTATATTTCTGTGAATTTTAATGTTCTCTCTAGGGGGTGCTCAAAAAACAAAGCACAGAAAACGCAGTCAGACCAACCATTCAGCCCGCAGGACATACAATGCATCTACACACAACACATGGTTGAAATTGGGGAGGTGTACGCGTCAGCCCATCTGCAACCATCTGCAACCTATGCTTACCCCTTTGCAGTATAGGGCATGTGTCAATGCCTACACACAGTTGTGGACAAGTCTAAAGGCTGAAGGCTCCCGCCAGTGCCACTATCAAGTAGATTTGTTGGAGATGCGGTAAGGGGAGTTAAGTGCCTCTGCAGACCCCAAAGCTCCTGATTCCCAATTGTTTTGAGATTTGACATCCCCTAAGGAAATATCCCGCCATCAGGATAATTTAGTAATTGTACGAATTGTGGCTAAGATGCTAACCTTACCTCATGATTTAAAGCTAGTATGCTATATATTAATAGATCACAAAAATCAGCACATCATAGTAAAATGATAGTTGAGTGACATTTGACAAGGGAAGAGCTTGCAAAGCATTCTCCTCACATTTACCATATCAGAAGTTTTTCAAAAAAGAATGTTGAACAGACCTGATTAAAAACAGTTTTACAATTATGCAATATGCCCTGTCTGCTGTTTAAGCAAGAAATTGGGATGAGCATAGAAGGAATAATTGTTAGGTTTTCTCAGTAAAGAGGGAAAGCAACAGTTTCAGTTTCAGCCTGGTCTTCCATTAGGAATATGACCCAAACTGTGCAAAGAAACCCCAATACAGTACAAGAAAGATATAAGCAAGGTAAAATAGAATTTCTTCCAGATCATTTATTTATTACAACAGCATACAGATTTGCTGAGTTATATTCAATTGTGTGCTTATGATGTATGATTTATAAGTAACTTTCTTATACATTTCATAGCTAATAATTCAAATGATTATTCTGCCTTATACATTTAAGAAAATGCAAAGGGTTGCTTACAATTTCCCAGGGCACATAATTCCACAGTATTTTCCTTAGTGAATCAACAATTCACAACAGAGAAGAAGCTTCGAGGGAAAAATCCCTAGTACAGTATGTGCCTACATTTTGACTCAGAGCTGAATGCCTGACCAGCTGAATGGCTTGTCCTTGATTTATCCTAGAAAAGAATTGTTATTAAGTTATTTGATTCAATACGAAGTGACACTGTCCCAAAACATGAAACCATTACAATAATAATTCCACCGCTGAACTTTCTCCATCCTGCTTCCCAGAACCTACTATTAGCACAACTCTTAGGCATTGATAGATTTTTTTTCACTAGATGAGAGAACTCCACTGGGGAGAAAGAGAAATTGGAATCAGTGGAAAATATTACTCATACAGAGTGATCCTGCTCCTAGCAGATCTGTAATATTATACCTTCAACAAAGGAAGTATGAGGATTTACAAAGTGCCATGCCTCACCTGATTTCAGTTTTTTTAGGGGGATGGAAGAATACTAGGTATAGTTGCTACCATGAATTATTTACAAAACTAATAAAGTGGGATAAACCAAAACCAGAAAAATTATCTATTCTACCTTTCTGCGGGAGTTCAAGACCAGTTTGCATGGGGATTTCCTGAAGTAAAAAGGGTGGCCCAAAGTCACACAACAAGCTCCTATTATGAGCATGGATTTGAACCTCTGTTTCCCTAGCCTAAGGCAACTTCAAAAGCCAGGTTCCACAGTGGCTTTTGGGAGAAGAATTTTAAAAAGAACAATTTTAACAAGTCATCAAACAGTTTCAAATGTGAAACAAGTTGATATTAAGTCTCAAATAATATTTTCTATGCACTATTTACCATTGCCACCATCTGTGAATCTAGTGTCAGCACTCCCAAACTGCTGCCCCCTTCTTTTACAAGAACTATAACTGCATTCTCCATAATCAGGACATCAGTCCCAGAACTATTTCCTATTGATTGACAACACTTAATTTTATCAGGTTTTAACTTCAACTTTTGCACCAAAATGTAATCATAGATCTTTTTCTGTGGTGGTGATGGTTGTAGTTTTGAGAAACTTTGATATGTTAAGCCATAGTCTGTTCAAACATGGTCATGGCATTCATCTAATACACTAAGCCAAACAAACCACATTATGGCTTGGTACAACTGGAAAACAGTTGATTCCAGTTGAAAAAAACTGTACTGCCAACTGTACTGTTGTTTTCCAATTGAAGTTCTGTACTGCCAATCATTTACATCATTTACATAGTACCATGCAGCAACCCTGTCCTGACCACTTGGAGTTCTTGTTAATCTATACCCTAAGGCAACTCATAGAAACTTTGGCAGCAGTGACTTCTTTACAAAGATAACAATCATTTGCCACTGTTCTGATTTAGATGCCAAAGAGCTTGAAGATTTGATTCAGGCTATTTACCGGTCTCTTTGCAATTTTTTGCGTGGATTAATTTCCCATATATCACAAGTTTATCTGCTGGTGATGACATGCTTGGACTGATGCAGTTTGTCTGAATTAGTCTAGATCATATATTTTATTCTGTTAATAGCTGGATTAGCACATGCTAAGGTAAAATATGCTTGACGAGTACTTTCTGTGGGGTTTGTTTCAATTCATTGAGTGGAGTCATGCAATCAAGTGAACTTAATAATTCATTGTTCAGATAGCCATGAATTAAGAGTGTTTTGTAAATACAGTCAGTGTAACTAGGCAGAGAAGGATGAAAATAATTTTTCCCCTAACAATCACTTCTGAAGTTGGTGTAACAGTGCACCAACATTGATATAAGGGCTGAAGCAGGTGAAGTGAAACCAGTGGTTCCCAGGCTAGAAAGAACTGTTATGTAAATACATCGTGATTGCTCAAGACCACTAAGTGACTCACCAAGTACAGGTTAACACAGCAAGGCAAGATAAAAATGAAGTTTTTGCTCTGCGATGGCAATCAGTTTGTCTAAGTATGCTATGCATGATAGTCTGATTCTTACTAGTCTTTTGCCATATCAAGTTTAGCACTGAACAAAGGGGAAGTTGATTTACTATTGATTCCTGGTGTGAAGCTTGACAATGAGGCTTCATTAAATAAGAATTTAATATGATAGGATTTACTGTATGATGATTCCTCTCCTGTTCCTGCCCTGTTTTCAGCCCTCAACCATGAAATTTTTGTTGCCATGCAAATAAATCATTTTAGAATTGTACTAACATATCCACAGAAGTATATCAACATAAAAGGGCTGATATATTTTCACCCCGTAAGCTAGCTAGAGTACCTTAGATTAAAACAATTGTGCCCTAAATTTCCTTCATGCTCTTCTTTTGCTGCTAGGGAAGATTTTGATTGCTTTGCAAAAACAAACACCCTCTCCTCTTTTGGATAAATGAGTGGCTTTAATATAGAAAAAAATAAAAAGATTTAGATGGCTTAATTTATCTTTTTATGCTTCTTTAGAGTTCTTTTACATTCAGACCATTTCAGAAGGATTATAAAAATGTTAATCCACTCAGAACATCTCTTGTGCTATGAGAGCTGTAAGGTCTTTAACATAAATTGTGCTCTATGTAACCAATAAATCCTCTTCTCCAGCTTTGTTTCCACCAAACCCACTTCCACGCCCCCGTGAATGTCAATACCTACAGTTTATTGGCTGGAAATTCAATGATGTCCATCCCATCAAGAGAAAAGAAACTGAGAAAGGCTACAGTGTAACCTTCTTCCTTCTTCCCCAGTATTTCACATAAATATGAATTATTTACCGGTAGGTTTCCTTGCACAAATTAGGACTACACTAAGTGACGATAATCTTCAGATCAACTAGACATAAACACCGAGGTAGTCATGACTGATCTTGGAAAAAGTTAAGCAAAATCAGGTATTACTCCTTGGATAGGAGACCACCAGGAAAGTTCCAGACTTGTAGGCTTGACTCAGAAGCCAGAATTTTCCCCCCGAAGTTAATATCAAACCTCTTCATACTGTTGGCAAGAAAACTTCACTGAGCCAGCTTGGCCTAAAAGCTGTTTTTCCTTCTCGATCATATAAAAGCTAATTATGAGACCATAACTATACTATTCAAAGCAGGCCATTAGCCTTGTTAAATGGTTAAATCATAGCTGTCTATGGCGACTAGACATGATAGTTATTTACAAGAAATACTTTGCCTCTCAATGACAGTAGTTGAGAGAAATTAGCAGGAAAGTTATATTGTCCTTATGTAGTGCTTGTATTAGCAATTGAGAGGTTATTGGGGATTCAGGGTTGGTCCAACACACGGCTTGATCTGCTTCAGGAAGCTCTGGTTATTTGAGTGGGAATGAGCAAAGTTTTTCTCCTGGGGCTCATCTAATCACAGCTCAGACATGCTCTGCTAATTGTTTTTATAACATATTGCTGTCATTTTGTCTCATCCTTAGCCCATAGTTAAAGCAGCTTTAAATCATCTTTAACTGTTCCACCTTTAAAATATTGCCTCTTCTGAAACAGTTATTATAGTGAACATGACCTGGAATGCTTCCTTGATGATACATCAGTGGTTGATCTACCCAACTACTTTGCCCACTTTAAGCTGCTGTGGGCACATGCCTTTCTCTTCAGTTCTTGGGCAGTATTTAAGTTAACTTAAGAAAACTGGGACAAAATCCAACATTTCCTGAACTATTAGTTGCAGTTCATACTGGATCTTCCTTTTCATGCTTATTTATTTGTCCTATTAAGTGGAGTTTAGGAGCATGTGTGAGGCCACACTATTTTTGCAAAGGGTTTCCATAGATTTCTACATCAGAATATTCTTTTGTGAATGAAAAATGGACACAGCATACATGAAACAATTCACCCATCCATCCCCATATTGGAGAGAGAGACTGTCTGAGCCAGTGGGAAGAGTCAAACAGGGAATTAGTCTGGAATCCCTATGTGGGCATAAGAGGGCAAAATCTGAATGGTGTTCACATTTATCTAATCTAACACAGGCGTAAAGTATCAGCTTAAGATTTCTTTGCATTGTTTTGAGCAATAAAATAGCTAAGAATCTGTCAGAATATGTTGATGTATGGAATATTTTAAGATTTCTGGGACTAAATGCCTTTGAACTCCTATTGTCTAGGAACTTTCAAGGAGGTTATTTTTGCCAAGCACAGAGGCTTGACATGCTGTAAGCATCCACATGTAAATATAAACTTGCTCTTTTTTTTTTTTTCCAACCCAGAGTTGTCACATGAGGCCCAAAGGACAAGGTTCAAATTATACTACTTCAGACACACTATGTGAAAACCCATCTCTCTGGAAAAAACTCTTAATGCTAGGAAAGATGGAAGGAAAGATAAATGGACCACTAACAGCAGGTTACATTTGCTATGTGTGCAGGTTAGAAGACATGAAAGGACATGTTAGTGTTCTTCATTGTCATGAAGAAACTTGACTGTATATAATTAACCAATCAATTTTCATGTTCTCCAATCTATGTGATCAAAAAACTTGATGCCACACAAGGAAAATTTATGTGGGAGTCAGTGGATATACTTATCATAGAATGACATACCTGTGCGTGTACATGCGTTATATGCATTATATATAATGTCACCAGAAATAAATAAAACGAAAGCTCTGGTGGGCTAATTATCCATGTAAAAATCACTTTCTCGAATCAGCATGTTAATAACATTATTTTAACAAAATGCAAGCGTTCCCCTCCCTTCAAGCGAGGTTTTCGGGCAAAGTAACCCTAGGATAAAGCAAAGGGGATCTTAAATAAGTCAACCCCTTTTTTTGCCTCAATGTTAGCCGGAATATTTCCGGCCGCCCCCAAGTCGCTGCCGCAGGGGAGAAAAAGTGGGGGGCGTCCCAACCCTAAGATCCCGTTTTGTTTGAAAATCCGCTCCCACTCAGGGCGTGCCGCGGGCGTTTCTGAACGATGGCCCCGCCCCTTTCGAGCCCCTCACACCCCTCTCGCTCCGCTTGTGTTGGGATAGGAAGAAAGGCGGCGGGGAGAGGAAGTGGGCGTGGCCGATAGCAGTATTCGTTCTCCCCCCCCCCTTTGTTTTCGCCTTCGGGAGGAAGGCGGTTCCTGGGGTGATGACGTCAGGTCCCTCAGTGTGGAAAGGCGGGCCCAGGCCAACGGAGGAGAGGAAAGATGGCGGCGAAGGCTGCCGCTGCTTCAGGAGTACCAGAGGTGGCTGCGGGGCCGCAACGGGCAACGACGGCGGCAGCCGCGCCAGGGCATTCCTGAAGGGGGAAGCGGGAAAGCGCGCTAGGGCCGGCACTGTGTGTAAAAAAAAAAGGAGATTCAAGGGGCGGGGCTCATGTGCGGCGGAGATCGCAGGCGTCCGCGTCCGTCGCCCGCAGCTCAAGCGCCAACGGGAGACATCCCAGCCGGCTCCGGCTTTCTTTTGAGCAGGCTCTGAGGCGCTCGAGCGAAGCCGAAAAGTAAAGCAGTGCCTCCAGCAGGCAAGGCTAAGAAGCCAAAGGGGGAAGGCGACGGCAGTGGCAGCAGCATGAAGTTCGCCGAGCACCTTTCCGCACACATCACTCCGGAGTGGCGGAAGCAATACATCCAGTATGAGGTACCTGAGCTCTTCGGGGGTGGGAAAAGAAGGGAAAATAAAAAGCCGGGGAGAAGCAGCCTTTGGAGGGAGAGGAGCGGCTAGCTCTTTGGGTTTGGGGGGGGGGGTCGTGGAAGAAAACGTGAATTAAAGATGCGCCCTTGAGAGCGTTTGTATGTATGTGTGTGTATATTGGGGGGGGGGGCGCTCACCTGGTGCAAAGAAAAAGGCTTGACGATGCGCCTCGAGCCGAAAGAGTTGAATGAAAAAATACCAAGCCTTGCGATTTCGATGGGCGGTGTGTGTGTGTGTGGGGGGGTCTGATACCAAGGCTTTCGAGTAGGGTCTCCATTTGATGTAGTCGCTCGGAGCCGCCCCCACCCCGCGGTTGGGCGTAGGGGCATCGCAGATGCTTCGCTGATCCTCCAGTTCGGGCCTGCCTGTTTTTTCCCCCTGGTAGAATTCCATACTCTTCCCTTGCTTCAAGCTGCATTCTGCTTGCTCTGCTTTTGGGGCCCGTTGCTTCAGTTCGCGTGCATTTATATATATATTTACCCCCTAGCCTTGCAGGGATGGCCGTGCTTTCTTTTAACTTGTCCCCCATTTCAATTTCCTTTTGCCACAGATTTCCTTGGGCTTTGATGCTCTCCACACCGGGCTATTTAATCGAGGTGGAAAGGAATAGCATTCAAGGGAGTTGGGGAGCTTTTGCGAAGCAGCGTTTCTTTTGTGGAAGGTCAGAAGACTCGGTGTTTAGTGGCTCTTCTGTTGGGATATTGCTATTCCCAAAGAAGACAAGGTGGGAGGGGAAGGCACCTGAAGGCATCTGTGAACTGCTTTTGAAGGAAACTAGATGGCACTGTATCCTAGGATTTACTTAGTCTCCACTTTTGACACTTGGGGTTTTCTCCACTACCTACTAACAATTATCCTTAATTAGTCACTGAATTGGTATATGTTGATACAATTCTGAGAGTTAAAACTTTGCACTTTACTTTTTTTGGACTTGAAGTTATAGTCTCTTGAGCCTGATCAATGGTGTTCTTGTGGGTGTGGTAATTCCTAGAAATACTCTACTTCTAGAACCAAGCTTGCATAACTCATAGTTTCAATTTTTCATATTTTGTGTGTGTGAGATGGATTGGCCATCAGGTTCAAGGCTTACATCAGTTGGTTTAGCCCAGTTTTTATTGCATTTTTATTCATTATATTTGAAGCTTTTGAAGCTTTCAGTAATTAAACATTTCAGTTTATTTTATCTCTGCAATGCTTTTTCGTAACACAAGCAATCTGTGTAGGGTTTTTTGTTTGGGGATTGAACCTTCTGTTTAGAGTTTTACTGGTTGTTTTATTATGGTTCTAATAGGAAAAGGACTATGTAAGTCCTTTTAGTGAGAAATTGGTTCTAGATGTGTTGGAGGGTTAAGGAATGAAATTGATCCCTTATATGTATTATAGTATTTGAAAGTTTGTGGGTTCCTTTGAATTTTCATTTCTGTATAAACATGACCTAAAACATGATTTATTCTTCACTTAAATCTTAAATTTAAAGAGAATCCAATTAAACAAAAACATACATGTTTATTAAAGAAAATGACTCAAATCTACATATTTCTGTGTGGCAAAAGAATGTGAATCTTTGCTTTCAGTAACTGGTGAGCCACCCCTTTTCCAATAATTGCAACTAAATGTTTCCAATAATTTGCAGATTGTGTTGGAGGATTTTTAATCCATTCCCTCTTAGAAAACAGTTGCAACTTGGAGATGTTGTGGGCTTCTTTGTATAACCTTTCCACTTCAGATCATTCTACAACATTTCTATAGGATTGCAGTCAGGACTTTGATTTGGCTATTTCAAAGCATTAACTTCCTTCTCCTTTAATCATTCTTTGATTGTATGACTTGGATATTTTGGATCATTGTCTTGCTGCATGGCTCACTTTCTCATGAACTTCATTTCATAGACAGATACCCAAATATTTTCTTGTAGAGATTCTAGTACAATTCAGAATTCATAGCTCCATCAATGATGGCAAACTGTCCAGGTCCAGAGGTAGCAAAACAAATTCAAACTATGATACTGCCATCATCCTGTTTCAGAGATAAGTTTAATGTTTTTCATTCAAGCTAATAGTTACATTTTGGTCTCATCCATCCACAGAGCGTTCTTCTAATAGCTTTCTGGCTTATCCACCTGGTCTTTTGCAAACTGTAGACCAGAGGCAATGTTCTTTTTGAAAAGTAGTAATTTTCTCCTTGCAATCCTGATATACACGTCATTTTTATTTATTTTTGTTCTCCTGATGGTGGTTCCATGAACACTGAACGTTCGCTAATGCAAGAAAGTTCTTTAATTTCTTAGACATTATTCTGGGATTGTTTCACATCTCCCAGAATATCATGCACCTTTTTGCTGCTCAAGCACTCTTGAGGAAAATAACAGTGATATTGAATTGTCTTCATTCGTACACATTCTGCCTGAGAGTGGACTGGTGAAATCCAAACTCTTTGGAAATGATTTTGTAACTATTTCTATGTGTCATGGCTTGAACAAAGTTTCTGTCCTGGGGAGCATGAACAATTGTTTTTGGGGATCCTAAAAAATCTCCTTTGTTCAAGCCATGACACATTTCCACATATCTAAAGCAAAGATCATATGTTGATAATGAATACAGTTTTGCCAAGGAAGATCAATTTTTGTTAGATCCGATGAAATTTTCAACATTATACAGTCCATAATGGATTTGTATATTTGTCTAGAGAGAAAGTATTTTATTGATCTGTCAGTTTCCATGCAAGAGCTGTCTTAAGATATCCCAGGTGAAGTATTTAAAAAAAAAACCTATCGGTGGTTCTGGAAAATTTTAATACTGCTTTTGCCATCCATGAGATAAATATGTGATCAGTCTAATGCATAATGCAGGCCTTGCTGTTAGCCTAGTATTTTAAATCAAGAAATACTAGTGTTCTTCATGAGCCTATTATGATCATAACATTTCCTAGCAACCGTTTTATTGACCATATACTCTTCAACAGGAATAATTCATCCTGGACATTTAACAAATCCTAGAAATTTCTGGATGCTCTCTGATATTCCAATTAAAGCCATGACTTAGGTAGAGAGATCCATAGGTCTGATAATTCCCAATTACTGCAGAACTGAATTCATGAAATAGATGGATTGTAATCTGAATTTTGATGGCACAAACTTCATAAAGCTATATCAAATACAAGCCAGAGCAGGTAGTTGTAGCTATGAAACGATCTGTCTTCTGTGTCATTGAAATCTTAGATAGCTGTCCACGCTTTTCTCAGTCATTACACTGATCACTAGTGAATATTAGCATAGTTTCTAATAAGTCAACTGAAAGCAGGTCAACTACCTGAAAAAATCAGTAGACAAATTATGGTCTAATTATATCTGGTTATAACTAATCAAGATATCTTTTGTCAAAAATATTGAACCTTCCCACTGCTCCATTTAAGCATATGACATATTTTGCTGGTGATTATGCTTGTTATGCCATACTTTACCAAAGTTCAGTTAACTACCGTTAACTCACTTTTTATGGGTTCACAAGATGCACTGAATAATAATGAATTAGATGTGAATAGTACATTAGATTATAAATATGGTTATTTTGTAGTTTATTGTATTGTGTGGACAGAGATATTCTCTCTTGGAGTGGAAAGCAGTCCCAATTAGATCCAGCTAATTAACAAAATGCATTGCAAAGCAGTGTTTGAAACATTGCTTCACACTTGGTTGGAAATGGATTCATATTCCAGAATGAAGTACAGCAAAAGGCTGTGAATAAAATGTAGGACAAG
Organism: Hydrophis major; assembly: GCA_033807585.1. Lineage (NCBI taxonomy): Eukaryota > Metazoa > Chordata > Lepidosauria > Squamata > Elapidae > Hydrophis > Hydrophis major. The sequence goes on from CM066330.1 coordinate 133,723,813, forward strand.
GTTGGTTGATTGGTATAGGTGCCAAACAAGTACAACAAAATTAAACTCTTAAGGTATATGAAATATAATAAAACTAATACAAGAATCCTGCTAAATATAAAACTAATACAAAAACTCTGCAAATCCAACAAAGAATCATATCAGACAGTGTCACAAATCCACCTGACACAATGTCTGGAGAAAAGCTAGGTCTTTAAGACTTTAGTACAAATTGGTAGGATCAGGGTCAGTATGTATATTTGGGCTAACTCTCAGATACAGTGACAGGAAAGATATGTTTACTATAATATTGTTTAAAAGAGCATATTTATCCCTATTGAATTGTACTGGATGGGCAAAACTGATCAATGACAGGTGGTCCCTCAAATAATCCAACCTTGTGGGTTAAAGACTTTAAAGGTGATAACTGCATTTTGAAGTATAGCTTCAAACAAATCACAAATTAAAATATTGCACATAGTTCACTTATATTGAAACATGAAGATTTTGCCCTAGATTTAAAATTGTGGAACATTTCAATGTGATAATCTGAAGACAGTGTGTCTAGGTCTTACTGCATTATGGTTTAATTGTGATTATTGTAGATACACTACTGTTTATTACTAAATATGCCAGAAATGTACTGTAGACTAGTTATTTATATAACAGTCATGGCTGAAAGTGGTCTGGTTAAGATTATTGCAGAGTTTGGATTTTACATTTTTTTCTTGAATCTGATTAGACAAGAATGTATCTAAATGTTCATGCTCTTGACAGTCCATATTGCAAAAGCAGGCTGTGAAAGAAGAGAAAGTTATTTTAAGTTTAATGAGAATCTGAGAAGGTTTCATTTGTAAGACTTAATTCTAGCTCATTAATATTTAAAAATTGGGGTAAAATATACAGGTAGTCCTTGCTTAATGACCATTCATTCAGCTACTGTTCAAACATGTAATGGTGCTGAATGAGTGGTAGTTGGAGTTCCAGTTGTTTCAATGTCCCTGTTTTCACATGATTGAGATCTGGGTGGTTGGTGGCTAACTTATGATTATGATGGTGGCAGCATCCCATCGTCACACATTTTCCATTTGCAACCTTTGCCAGCTTCCAACAGGCAAAATCAATGGGGAATCTGTAGGAAGTTGCAAATGGCGACCATGTAACATTCTTGCTGATTTTCTCAATGATTTACTTAATAACAGCACATAGGAGTATCAATTGCCATCACTAAGTGACATGGTCACATGACATGCTGCATGACATGTCACTTAGTGACAGCAATTTCTGGGAAAAAAAGAAGATGATATTATGTCATTAGATTTCTGCAAGTTCAATCTTGCATTCAACATATGTCAGATTACAAACTGAATTTTAAATATCAGAGTGTCTTAATTGGTTTTGTAATTTATCAAGTTAAGTTTCAGGTATACTGTAGAACTAATGCATGGTATAACTTAAAAAAAAAGACAATCACATTGGTTATATGGAAAACAGATTATGTCTAGTCTTGAAGTTAAGCTTACATGTACAATTTGTACAGAAACAAAGATAGATTATTTGAAGTGCCCTATTGGCAGTGTCCTTTTCTGAAGGACACAGAATTGACAAGAGCTATTCAAACTGAAGTATGGAAACAAAATCCTTTCCACCCTTAATAAAAGCAGCCCTGCCCTGCCTATAGCAATTAACTCAGTGAAAAATACTTCCATTGGCACAAATAGAAGTTTCAAGTCCTGGAAATAGATTTGAGGCTGAGCCCCAATCTGTCCTTGCCTAGTAACTTTAAAATGAACATGTTTTGAGCCTTTAGTAAAACTGTGATGCCTCTGGTGCAAATAAACTGCTTGTTGAAACATAGTATAAATTAATATTGCAAGACACTGAGTTATTATTGGTAAAGAAAAATGATGATACCAATTTTACTCTGCTCTCTTTTCTTGATGTAACTTAATTAACCAAATAATAACAGTAACTTGAAGTGTCAGAAATGTTCCAGCTGATGGGGAGATTGGCTTTGGCTCTCGTAATTGTATGATGTTTTTATTCAATGAAGCATAATTCTAAAATTTGTATGAAACTGTTATGACATAGATCAGCATGCAGTTAATTTGTTGCAACATGGAGGTCAGTTGATGAAGTTTTGAAAGCAATTTGTTTTTCCATTTTTGCATTTTCATTTCCAGGTTGTCCTTTTAGACTTTGTATCTGTATTGCAAAGTCATACATTTCAGCTAGTAATTCTTCAGAGGTGTTTTGATATTTCTGTTTACTTTCCTCTAAATTGTGACTGCTCATCACTCATTGCTTACATTTAGATGAAAGACTGGGGCCTTAAAGTTTGGTTTGCTAAGTTAAAATCCATAGTTCAACAGATAGATGCCACATGAGTTGAACTCAACTTCTGCTGATTGACATTACTGAATATTTGGGCCTTAATATTTAACATTAACCCATGGAGGTTAATGTTTTCCTAATCAGTTTCTCTGAGTTTTCCACATTTTCATCTAATAATGTCATCGTAATTAATTAGGGACCCCAATTTCAAGGGTTCCTATTGAAATTTGTACAGATGAAAGAAACAACAGTTTCTGTTGCTAATGATAGAAAACAGCATAATTATTAAAAGGGGTCCTCGACTTATAACACAACTGAACCCAAAATTTCTATTGCTAAATGAGACAATTGTTATGTGAATTTCCCCCCATTTTACACAGTTGTTAAGTGATTCTCTACAGTTGTTAAATTAGTAACAAGGTTGTTAAGTGAACCTGGCTTCCTCATTGACTTTCCTTCTCAAAATGTCGCAAAAGGTGGTACGTGACCCCAGGACATTGCAACTGTCATAAATATGAGTCAGTTGCCAACTTGTGAATTTTGATTGTGGGGATGCTGCAGTGGTCATTAAGTGTGAAAAATGGTCATAAGTCACTTTTTTCAGTACTATTGTAACTTCGAACGGTCACTAAAGGAACTGTTGTAAATCAAGGACTACCTGTTTAATGCATACTATAGACTATTCTTGTGGTCATTCATGCTACTAATATAATCTGCTTCTTCCTCTTCTCCAATTCCCAACTAACATTACAAGACTTAATGTGAATGATAACAGAAAATGGAGACCCTTAAAAATATAGCAGAGCTTTGCTTTGCTAATCAGTGTCTTCCTTGTGCTAAATGTTTGTGGTCAGTGTGTAGAATTCATCTCATTTGACATTGGAAATAAGTGAAATAACATTAAATTTACATTCCTTGGTTTTGTTTGTTAGCCTTAAGGGGTGATGGGATTTAATTGCTAATTGATTTAAATTATGTGCTGACAAATTTATTTTTCCTTCTTTCTTGACAGGCTTTCAAAGAGATGCTATATGCTGCTCAGGACCAGGCCCCTTCTATAGAAGGTATAATGCAAGCTATAATTATTTTAATTATATTGATTAATTATATTAATGTTAGTTCAATAGTTCCCTATGAGAATCCAGATACCACTGTCTATATATAGACAAAAAATGGGGTAAAAAGAAATCATTTCACCAATTTGTTTTTGAGCTGAAAACAACTTACAAAAATGATCAAAGTGATACATTTCAAGCACAAAACAACTGTTTCTATATTAAGTGGAGTGTTTTTGTTTTTTTTTAAACAAACTTTATTAATTTTTAAAGACACACAAACACACAAAAACACAAAACATAAAAAACCTCTTTTCTGAAAGTTGCTTAGTCCTGGGTTAAAACTCTTGGTACAGACACAAATTCAAATTCATATTCATTTTGCATACCATTCCATATCTTATTAACATTTTCAATTTTCTATATAGCTTCTCCCCTCTTTTAAATTTTCTTGATTTTATTTTATTTATCTCATCTCGATTCAAATCATAATATTTATTATTCTTTGTCTGTTCTATTTCCAGCTATTCATTTATCTTTCTTCTTTTTAAAAAAACTTCTCCTGTACACTAATTGGAGTATGATGCCTTTATCTCTTCCCCCTATATTTATAATACTTAATACTTAATATAGAATGCATAACTTACATTGGGATTCTGTCTGGTACATTCTAAAATTATACAGTATTATCAATACTAATCCAAATCTATTCATTAATATTAATATTCATCTATATCTTAAACATTTAGCATATTACTTTTCAATTAAATCACATACTTTTATGGAAGCACCTATTTTCTATAGTTATTTCCCCCCCCCACATAATGTATTGTAAATCATTATTCCATTAAAATGTTCCCACTCTCCTACTTCAAATCTCTCATTTTAGAAAAATTTCACTAGGATAACATAATCTAATCATTAATATTAACAATCATTTATATCTTAAGCATTTTACCCATTTCAATTAAATATCATGCCTTTATGGGAACACTTATGCTTTCCAAAGTTATTTCCCCCCCCCCCCAGCATATATCTTAAATCATTGTTTCATTGGATTGCTCCCCTTTTCTTAACAAAAATTTCACTAAATTATACTAAATATTTTATCACATTTAAAATTGCATATTATTTCCAATTTTCTAAAGTTATTTCTAAGTACAAATGTAAAAATACAATCTTATGTACCTTTCTAGAATCCCTTTTTCAATAAAATTTACCCATTATCTCTAAAAAGCTTTTGTTTCTTTGCATCTTGCTCCCCACTATGAAGATTTCTCATCCCTTCCTTTCTCCCTTGCTTATTCTTATCCTCTTTAACCCTTTGTCTCTCCACCTCCCTTTTATTCTGCTTTCCTCCTTTCTGTTGTTTTCTAACATAATATCTCCTTTTCAGCTTATTCTTCCCTTTTTTGATTATTTCTCCAAATCTTAAAGTCTTCTTTTCCTTTTTCTCTTTTCTTTTCTGTCCCGGTTGAAAGAAACTTTCATATTTCTTCCACCTTTCTCCCTCCTGCACCTGCTTGTCCAGCTGCAGATTTCTTCATGGCAGCCATTGCTGACCGCCGCTCCTCCGCCTTGGGAAAAGGGGGTTCTGCCAGCTGGGGAGGGGGTCTGTGACACCTCCAAGCCCCTGTCCGGATCCCCCCTGTCTTCAGCTGCCCCTACAGGGCAGCTATATCCCCCAGATCCAAACGGATCGGGAGAACCTTGGCGGCAAACGCAACAGGAATCGTGCAGTATCGCGAATCCCTGCCGCCTCTGAAACCTTGCAAACCGGAAGTCCTCTATATTAAGTGGAGTGTTTTAAACTTGCAGTGGTTTGAGTTAGAAATGTTTTGTACACTGTTAGTAATGTTACAAACCAGAATCTGTATTGTAATGTATTATGTTCTTCCTTAACTCTCAATTTTTACTACAGTATTCTCAAAAGTCAATTTTCAACTTCTCGTTTGTACCATTTTCTACATTTTTCCAAAAGTAGGTGCTAGAGGTTTCATTTTGCTTCTTGATCATGGGCATAAAACAGCAGAGCATTTAAAAATGTTTGTAGAAATTAAATATTATTATTTTCAATTCATTGTTTGTAATTCACAGAACAAACATTGAGCAATCTGCTCAGGTTTAACTATCTTCTGGTACACAGGAGGAAGACGAGAAAATAATAAGTATCATGGAAATAGACTAATATGGCCTTTGTTGTTGTTGTTTTAAATAAGACCAGTTGCATATGGCAATCAGAATTATTCACTGCAGTTACTTGCCTCTTTAAAACTTGTGGTCTCTCTGTTTATTTTTCACATTTCTAACCCACTACAATCAAAAGAGTCCCAACATCTTACATAAAATATAAAGCTAAGAAAACACCCCCCAAGTAGCAAAAATTATTTAATTTATATTCAGTTGTGGGAAACTGAGAAATAGGCATTTATCTGTCCTTGCTTTCAAAATGTTGTTTCTAAACTGCACAAGGATATCTTGCTATTTGGTCAGATGGCAATGTTGCATTATTCTAAATTAAATTTGTACTAACTATATTGTTGTGTTCTTACAATTTCATTTTAAAACCAATGTACAAAGAAATTAGTTAAGTGCTTGTATAAATACAAAAAGTTACTAGTCTATCTTTTATGTTTTATGTTTTTTATTTATTAAACTCATTTTTATATCCCGCCTTTATTATTTTTATCAATAACCCAAGACAATGAACATATCAAACATTCCTTCCTTCTCCTATTTTTTTCCCATAACAACCTGTGAAGTGAGTTGGAGTTGGACTGAGAAAGAATGTTTGGTCCAAGGTCACCGAGTTGGCTTTCATGGCTAAGGCAGGACTTGACTTCATGATTTCCCGCTTTCTAAGCCAGTGCCTTGGATCAAACTAGCTCTCCCCTTGGATTTTCTGGAATTTTGATTTTTTAGCAATCTAATGTCTGCAGAAGACATTAATTATTGGGCTGCTCAAGATAAAGGTAAAAGTTCCCCTCACACATATGTGCTAGTCGTTTCCGGTTCTAGGGGGTGGTGCTCATCTCTGTTACAAAGCTGAAGAGCCAACACTGTCCGAAGACATCTCCATAGTCATGTGGCTGGCATGTCTAAACGCCACAGATGCACAGAACACTGTTACCTTCCCATCAAATTAGTCCCTATTTTTCTACTTGCATTTTTACATGCTTTTAAACTGCTAGGTTGGCAGAAGCTGGGACAAGTAACGGGAGCTCACTCCATTACGGGGTGCTAGGGATTCAGACTGCTGAACTGCCGACCTTTCTGATTGACAAGCTCAAGGTCTTAGCCACTGAGCCACCGCATCCCTACTCATTGGGTTGCTTAGATGGGGAAAAAATCAGGTACTGGAATTTTTTGGATTTGGAGGATTTGCTTCAGTATAGTAAAATTGGTCATAAACTAGTTACCGTATATACTCGAGTATAAGCCGAGTTTTTCAGCCCATTTCTTGTGCTGAAAAAACCGCCCTCGGCTTATACTCCAGTCAGATTCCCCACCGCCATGTGAGAATGCTTAGACACAAAATCTATCCGACCGAAAATAAGTGTGTGTGTGTGGGTGGGGATTTTAACAGAGGGAAGATGTAGGGAGAAGGCAAAAGCGACGGAAGATCCTTCAGGGGAAACTGAGGGGGAGACTCACTTGGGAGGAGGGGGAGGAGGAGTTGGTAGTGGCGGCTCTCTCCCTTGCAAGAAAAAAGCAAGAACCGTTCTTATGATCTCTCCCTCTCTCTCTCTCTCTCTCTCCCCGTAATACAGTCAAGCCCTTTCCAGCACGCGGGATCCGCCCCCGCCGCTTTGCACCTTGCAAATGCAAAAACCCCAGGATTTTGCATTTGCAAGGTGCAAAGTGGCGAAGTGAGTGTGTGTGTATGTGTCTGTCTGTCTCTGTGTGTGTGTGTGTGTGTGTGTGTGTGTGTGTGTCTCTCTCTCTCTCTCTTCCTCGCACCAGCGCGCCTTCCTTCCACTGCTACGCGTTTGGGCTGCTTTGTGCCCCCCTCCCTCCCCACCGTCTTTTATTTTCTCCTTTCCAATGAACGGGAATGAACAAACCAGGATTAGCTTCAAGAGCCCCAAGGAGCAGCAGCGGCAGCAGCAGCACCCAGCATCCTCAACTTGAAAGTTACTGCGGACGGCTGCTCCGGAGGCGAGCGTGGTAGCTCCCATACAACAGGGGGGTAAAGGAGCTGCTCGCCGCCAAGTCGAGCAACTTGGAACTCGGCGGCGCTTTGCAAGAAGAGCGAGAGAAGGAGGTGAGGTGCGGCCCGGCTCGGCTCTGCAAAAGGCTGCACCTGCAATGCTGCCCCGGGCGCTGAGCGAGGCTGACTAGCGGCGCCCGGGCTGTTCGGGAGTGGGAAGCAGCTGTGCCCCTGGCCGGCCAGGGGAATGGGGACCCTGCCTGAGCGGGAGGCGGCGGCGGCGGTGGGGTCTTTCCAGTTAGGATCCAGGGGCGGCAGCCGCCCGCACGTCCTCCTCTCGGCTTTCGGCCGGCCGTTTGCAGGGCTCAGCGAGTCACGTCGGACTTCGGGCCAGTCTGCGCCAGGAGTTGCCCCGCCACCGCGCACCGGGGAAGTGGTGGCCGCTCGCCTTCGCTGCAGTCAGAGCTCTTCGGGGGCGCCCCTCGTCTCTGTCTGACCTCGCGGTCTCTGCCGTTGCGGCTGCGATCGTCAGGGCGCTCGTCTGGAGGAGGCGGCGGTGGCTTGCGGAGCCTCGGCACGAACCCCCTTTCCCCGCACTCCCCCACGCACCCCTCTGGCAGCAGCAGGCGGAGAAAGCCCCGCTTCCCCCTGGCCTGTCTCGGGGAGAGGAAGCGAAGGGCCCCGTCTCGGCTCCCGTCCTTCTCAGATACCTCTGGGTTTTTCCCCCTTCCAACTGGACGATGGCGATGTCCTTGAGCAAGTCTTAAAATGCTGGTGATGAGGGGCCTCCTGGCTCCCCAAAACACCTGCCTGGATACCATAGCAACCCGCTTTGATGGCACGCGTGAGTTGGCTTCCCACTCTTTTTTTTTTTTAATCCTCCTCCTCCTCCTCCTCCTCCTCCTCCTCCTCCTCCTCCTCCTCCTCCTCCTCCTCCTCCTCCTCCTCCTCCTCCTCTCCTCTCCCCTTGTTGTCTGGTCTTCCCTAAGGAAACTCGAGGGCTCACACTTCCAGGTGTTTCTCCCTGTCTTTCTCCCTGTCAATGATCTTTTCTTCCCTTCCCTTCTCTCAGCCCCATCCTCCTTCACCCCATCCTCACACCAGATGAAGTTGAAGCTCTGTTTGGACATACAGATGAGGAGGAGGAATCCAGTTTTGAAGGATTTTAACTCTTGTGTTTTAGCTTGGTTGCTGATTGAGCTAAGGTTTTTGTACTTTTAAAGTTATTGTTGATACCATATTGGTTTTGTTGGCTCTCTTTTCCACTTACAGAGCTAGTTTACTGTTTTTCTTTGAAATAAATATTCAAAAACATTTAGCCTACTGATGCCTCAATTAATGTAATTTTATTGGTATCTATTTTTATTTTTGAAATTTACCAGTAGCTGCTGCATTTCCCACCCTCGACTTATACTCGAGTCAATAAGTTTTCCCAGTTTTTTGTGGTAAAATTGGGTGCCTCGGCTTATATTCGGGTTGACTTATACTCGAGTATATACGGTACACAAATTATTATTTCAATTTACTTTATATAACTTTTGGATATGTATCATTATTGCTTGTGCAGAACTGATTGAATCAATGGCTTTAATGGGAATAATCTTCCCTATGGATCTGACATAGATGGCATTACAATCTGAGGGATCTGAATGTAGAACTAGTATTGGAACCAACTGAATTTGAAAAACTATGTAAGTTTATATAAGGAAGAGGATGATTATTGTCCCCATACTGTTTAACCTGTACAATAAATACATTATATAAAAGAATGGGGGTGACAGCTAGAATCAAAATTGAGAGTCAAAACAGTGAAACATGCAGATATGCAATTAGGTTAGAAGCTTTAGAACAGCTTTTTATGGAAATAGAAAATAATAACTATGAATTAATATTAAATGTTAAAAGAAAACATGATCCCACATGCTAAATGAATTTGAAATTGACAGTAAAGAAGTTTTGCTTTCTTTGTTTTAATGGCAGATTTAGGCAAGATTATGAAGGACAAGGTCATTTCTGTGACAAAGAAGATTGGAAATGTTAAAGCAATGTGTTTCCATTGGTGACTGTTTTGAGAACTGAAGTCTGATAATCCAAAAAGAAGCAGGTGTCCTTGAAGTATGAATTTAGAGGCAGATACCGGTATTTAGTATCATGAGTTGCAAAAAGCATATCCATTAATTCTGAACTAAATAAAGACTGATTATTTGAGGTAATGTAATTCACATATGTTGAACAGATGATGCAAACAGAAGATGGGCTTGAAGAGGATTCTGTTTGGCAAGTTTATGGGAAGTAGAAAGAAGGATAAAGCAACTGATAAAATTGATGAACAAAAACAAGGAAATTGCTGGGGTGTCCTTGAAAGAGCTGTAAATTAAGCTTAGAGACAAGTTAACATAAAGAATGTTTGTCTATACAATCACCATGCTTCCAGCCTGAGTCAGTGGTATCTATCTAAAATAATTATGTATAAAAGCAGCCAGCATTTTAACCGAGTAGACTAGAAAAAGCATAACTATCTCATTTCCAAATATTATCAAACTTATGTAAATAGATCTTTTGACTAAAGGTATCCTGCAGATTTTATACTGCTAGTCATTGCCACCAAAGGGGGAGGTGCTCATCTCCATTTCAAGGCCATTGAGCTAGTGCTGTCCAAAGAGATTTCCACAGTCATGTGGTCAGTATGACATCATGGAGGTCTGTTATCTTCCCACTGAAGTACCTATTTATCTACTTGCATTAAACTTTTCAACTGCTAGATTGGCAGGAGCTCACCCCATTGAATGGCATTCAGGTCTCAAACCTGGGCTGCTGCATTCCAGCTGACAAGCCAAGCATCTTAACTGCTTTGCTTCCACAACCCAATATACAGTATGAACATAAATTCGGAAATATTTGCCAGCAGATTAAATAAATGTAATTCAGTATGAACTGGATTTTGGAAACTTGTAGATTTGACTGATGTAGTAATTTTTCTAAATCAAATGATTTCATCATGCTTTGAGGAAATTATTAGTAAGCTCTGATTTGCCTTTGATGAGAATAAGTTGTTCTCATTGAGAATAAAGTGGTAGGAGCGTGGAATCAAATTCTATCCTTGCAAATGCTTTTATGTTAGATGATTTCTGGGCCCCGATTATCTTTAGAATAACAGAGTTGAAAGGGACCTTGGTGGTTTTCTAGTCCAACCCCCTGCTTAGGCAGGAAACCCTACACCACCTCTTCTTAAAAACTTAGCATTTACAACTTCTGGAGGTAAGTTGTTCCACTGTATTTTAACTGTCAGGAAATCTCCCCTTAGTTCTAAGTTGCTTCTTTCCTTGATTATTTATTTATTTTATTTTATTTATTTTAATTTGTTAATCGCTTACAAGATAATACCATGTTTCTCCAACAATACAGCCTTCCCCAATAGGAAGTCCCAGCATGCTTTTTAGACATACAATCAAATTAAGCCCCTCCCCCCAAATTAAGGCCTATATTAAACATGCAAAATGGGGGGGAATGGTGGGGAGGCTGGCCATTAGGAAGTACTTTTGTTGCATACCTGGATATGGTGCTGCCTGCGTTGACCTCGGTGTTGGTGGGGCACTTTGTATCGGGAAACCTTTCACCACCATTGCTTTCCCTTCTCCCCATGCTGCTGTGGCGTTTAAAGCAATGCCATGGTGTTTGGCACAGCCACATGGGGGCAGTCAGGGCTCTTCCCTGCAACTGGAGCCTGGCGGAGACACTCGGCTTCAGGCACTCCTGTCACCACCTTCCCTTTGCCTTCGAAGGCAAAGCCAATTCTTTTAAAAACAACGCCCTATTACCGGTACAACAAAACCTCCCCTGCCCTAGAGGGCAGCCCAACCCCATGTGGGGAGGTGAATCTCCCGGGGCGGCAGCACAGGATCGGCCTACTCCAGGAGAAGCGCCCAGCCGCCATCCCTACCTGGCGCTGGGCAGAGCCAAAGAGCTTTGCCTGGGGCGCCCAGCACAGCTGACAGACGGGCCCTTCTGCCCAGCAGCAGAGCCCTTGCCAAGGCAGCCTCCCCACCAGGCCCTCCGCTCATCCTGCCAGGGCCGCGCCGGAGCCATGCGGGCTAGGCAAAGCCAGGAAAGCGAGCCGCGGGTGCGTGCCTGTCTGCCAACCGAAAGAGCCAGGCCGACCAGAGCTTGGCTTCCTTCCCAAGTCCCTCCAGCCCGAACCCAAAGGGGCCACCGGGAGAGGCTGCCTGAGGCAGTGATAGCACCCACCCGTCCGCGGACAGGGAGGCGAGGCAACGGCAGCGCTGCTTCCCTGGCCGGCGGGTCCAGCAGAGGGAGCCCGAAGCTGCCCATCCTTTCCATCTCTCGCCCAGCCCATCCCATCCCCATGCATCTCCAAACGTGCCAGCTGCTCCAAACGCTTCAGTGGCATGGTCATTGGGCAGAGGCGCTCACTCGTCGGGCCTCAGCTTGGAGAGGACGCGACGTAGGCCGTCGCCTTGCCTCCCTGTCCATGGATGGGTGGATGCCTCACTGCCTCGGGCGGCCTCTCCCGGTGGCCCTTTCGGGTTCGGGCTGGAGGGACCTGGGAAGGAAGCCAAACTCGGGTCGGCCCGGCTCTTTTGCTTGGCAGGCGGGCGCGCAGCCGTAGTTCGCATTCACGGCTCTTTCCAGCCTGCACGGCTCTGCCGGGATGAGCGGAGGGTCTGGTGTGGAGGCGCTCGCTGTCTTGGCGAGAGCTCCGCCGGCGGGCAAGAGGGCCTGCCTGTCAGCTGCTCTGGGCGCCCCAGGCAAAGCTCTTTGTGCTCTGCCTGGCGCCAGGCAGGGATGGCAACTGGGTGCTTCTCCCAGGGTGGGCCAATCCTGTGCTGGGGCCCCGGGAGATTCACCTCCACATGTGGGGTTGGGCTGCCCTCTTGGGCTGCCCTCTTGGGCAGGGGAGGCTTTGTCGTACCGGTAATAGGGCGTCGTTTTTAAAAGAATTGGCTTTCCCTTCGAAGGCGAAGGGAGGGCGGCAATAGGAGCGCCTGAAACCGAGTGTCTCTGATGAGCTCTGGTTGCACAGAGGAGCCCTGGCTGGCCGCGCATGGCTGTGCCAAACACCACGGCGTTGCTTTAAACAGGGAGAAGGAAAAGCAACGGTGGTGGAAGGTTTCCCGATACGAACTGCCCCACCAACGCCGAGGTCCACATCCAAGCCGTTGGTGCCCGCCCGCCCGAGGATGCAAGAGGGGGGGAATTAAGTCACCACCCAAAAGACGGCCTAGCCGTTTTTGGGGGGGTCAAAAAAAAAAAAAGGACCGGCCTTATTTTGTGAGAAATCCAGCAGATATTAGTATATACATCGTTATGAATACATGAAATGGGTACATATAAGAAAAATAAAAGAAACAATAGGACAGGGACAGTAGGCACATTGGTGCGCTTATGCACGCCCCCTACAGACCTCTTAGGAAAGGGATTAGTTTCCATCCATTGCTTGTTCTATTCTCAGGTGCTTTTGAGAATAGTTTGACTCCTTCTTTGTGGCAGTCTCTGAGATATCGGAACACAGCTATCATGTCACCCCTAGTCCTTCTTTTCATAAGACTAGACATATCCAGTTCCAGTAACGGTTCTTTATATGTTTTAGCCTCCAGTCCCCTAATCATCTTTGTTTTTCTCTGTATTTTCTTTTTTACATTGTGGTGACCAAAATTGGATCCAGTATTCTAAGTGTGGCCTTACCAAGGCATTATAAAGTGGTATTAACATGTCACATGATCTTGATTCTATCCCTCTCTTTATGCAATCTAGAACTGTGTTGGCTTTTTTGGCAGCTGCAACACACTGCTGTCACATATTTAAGGGATTGTCCACTAGGACTCCAAGATCCCTCTCAGTCACCACTGTTGAGCAAGGTACCACATATACTGTACCTGTGCATTTTGTTTTTCTTGCCTAAATGTAGAACCTACCTTTTTTCACCATTGAATTTCATTTTGTTAGTTAGCACCCAATGTTCAAGTCTGTCAAGATCCTTCTGTATCTTAAGCCTATCTTCTGGAGTGTTGGCTATTTTTGCTAGCTTGGTGTCATGCATCCATGTAGATGCAGTTCCATTGAGAACTACATGTTAAGTGCGGTTGGTCAGCCAGTTACGAATCCATCTGGTGATGATGCTGTCTAACTCACATTTTTCTATTTTATCCAGTAGTAGGTTATAGTCTACTTTGTCAAATGCCATACTGAAGTCCAAGTAAATTAAACGACAGCATTCCTTTGGTTCACTAATTTTGTCAATTTGTCAAAGAATGCAATAAGGTTAGTCTGGCATGATCTGTTTTTGACAAACCCATGTTGGTTTTTGGTTATTACTTTGTTTGCTTCCAGGAGTTCACTGATTCGTTGTTTGATTATCTTTTCCAGAATCTTCCCTGGTATTGAGGTCAGGCTGATGGGTCTGTAGTTTTCTGGATCTATTCTCTTTCCTTTTTTGAATATCGGAACCACACCAGCTCTTTTCCAGTCCTCTGGCAATTCCCCGGTGCTCTAGGATCTCTGAAAGATATAGTTCAGTGGTTCTGAGATCACATCTGCCAGTACTTTCAGAACTTTGGGGTATAATTCATCTGGTCCTGGTGATTTGAACTCGTCCAGCGTAGACAGATGCTCACTTACCATTTCCTTTCCTATTTTAACTTGTGTTCCGAATCTGGTTTTATTTTTTTTTTGTGGTGCTCTTTTTGAAACTGTTTTGAATTTGGACTGCTTTTTCCCCTTTCTGTAAAGACATCTTTATTTGGTTAGAATACAACTCTTCTCAGTATCAGTGCAGTTTTCAGCATAGCTGAATATTGTACATTCTAATTCTTAATACTTAAGAAATTTCTTAGAATTTTTGTTATTTTAAGGGATGGGGCCTGAATAATAAGATAGAGGTTGACTGACAATATTAAAGTGATGGGAACTTTGATTACAAGTGGCCATGCTTTGTTAGAATAAAAAGCTTAATTAAAAATAACAAAATTATAAACCACACATTTTTAAAAGGCTGATTTTAGTACATTAAAAGAAATGATGAAGATGTAATGGGAAAAAAATTGAAGGCAAAAGTATTTCAACCAGCTGGGATATCTGGAAAAAAACCCTGCAGAATACCATTTCAAACAACCCTAATGTGGGAAGAAAACCAGAATGCATTTACTGGACCCAGGGGGATTGAAAAGATAGCTTGCTGACAAGCTGAGGCTAAAGAAGGAAGCTCCTTGGAAATGAAAGGAAAGTCTAACAACCAAGGAATTTATAAATCTGGACTTCAGAAATGTAAGAAAAGGAAGTTTTGTGGATGGCTTAATGCTCAGATAGGAATATGGTCCCTATATATACTTGTAAAATCAATTAAAAAAGAGAAAAATAGTTCACAGCTTCCTACTCCATACACCAAATGTTCATATGTAAGCAATAGAATTTACTAGTAAGGCATCTTGAGATTGCTGTTATTTCAGTAATTTGCCACTTTAGAATTAACATTTTTACTTAACTGCCTATGCTTGTTACAACTTGAAATAACTGTTCACACTTTCCGTTGCATTGTTTGGTGGATGTTATAACCCTGTACCATAAGGATGCAGTTTGTCAATAAACATTTATACCATCACTTCTGATTTTAGCGTGGACAATTGCTATGGGCACTTTTGCAAATAATATTTTGTTAATGAGTTATTAGTGCTTGGCTGTAAAAATACACTTTGTCACATTGTTTAATCAATTCACACTTCATTTGTTTCTGACCCACTACTTTCTACTGAGGAGGTTGGATATATTTTAATAGTATTTTAAATAATCAGATTATAGTTTACCAGAATCCTGTGAAATTAAGAGTCCTCATAATAAAAATCAAGAAAATTTAGAATTTAAATTTAAAAAAAAATAGAATTCTTATAACAGTATGAAAACCTTCCAAAGGAACTTTACTGTCCTGTGATGTAATTTATGACAGAAATGATAGTTTAATTTTATTGATTTGCTTTGAAGTTGCAGCGTAGTGGTTATTGTAGGAAGAATGCCAAGGAGATCATTTAGGTAACTGCTTTTATGATTCATTGATTTTAAAGTGAATAAATAAAGTAAAAATCTACAGAATAGGTCAACTACTTCCTTGTCTCCATATTTTTCAGGCTTGAACATTTTAAAATTAACCTCAAATTAATCTTTGTCCCCCAGGTGAACATGCCCAGTACTAAATTGTGACAATATTTGATTAATTTGCAACCCTGTATTCAGAATCTTCAAGAGTATATAAGTATATCTACAAGAGTATATAATGACATTTACATAAAAGAGGAATATTAATATTTTTTGTGGCCAAAATTGACATATTAGGACTTCAAATGTGGTATTTAATAGTGGAAACTATACATTAAACATTCCATTGGGTTATTAGGAATGCTACGGGTTTTTAATGTTGAAGTATAGAACAACAAGTGCAGTTTGATTTATAAATTAGAAGTAACACATTAATGCCAGCAGTTTGTACATAAGGAAGATGGGATATGCACCATATATTTTTAGCATATTTACAAGTTTTCCCAACTAGGACTCTCTCCCAGTTGTCTACAGTATTATCTCTTGAGCTATGAGCAGGCAAGAACCACACTCAGACAACATTTACCTAATATAGACCAACAAACTGGATGCAGGAAATATACTTAGCTTCTCATGATGGACATTCAGGGATACATTTTGGCGCCAGCTATGTATCTCACACATCTCAATACTTCCAACCAGAGAAGGGCCTTTACCTTCGCCTGATGTAATGTACTACTTTCAGCACTCCTAGTTGAAAGATACAAAATGATACCATACTCTTTATAAGTATGTTCTTGTGACTCAGAACATCTAGAAGCAACTTTTGCCAGTTTTACAGAGCATCCCAAAATGCTCTAATTGCCCCACTCCTGGTTAGTAAAACAGGGTATAATGGCCAGCAATACAAGCAATTCTTATTTTATTATATTAATCATGAAATAATTTATAAGATTGCCAGGTTCTGTGCAGTGGCAGACAAAATTATAGAAAGAATAATTAAGAGTAATTGAACTTGTTTGAGCAAGGAACAGTTCTGCCACAGCATTACCCACTGGTCATTTTTCTTATGTGAGCTGCTGTATTGTACCTTCTTCAGATTTGTCAGAGACTCTCTAATTCTACATTTTAGATTAGTCTTAACTATTAAGAATGATGCTTTTTAATGTGTGTGTGTGTGCATGTGCATATGTTAAATGATTACAATAAAGTTGGTTGAATTTTAATTTTAGTACATGTGACTTTCTCTCTCTATTGTGCAGTTAACTACACTGAGATGACAGTACTTGGATTTATATTTCAGTAACATTTGCTCTGGCCATAAGTATTTTTTTTCCTTGGTATAAATCAAGTTTTTTAATGTATGCGACATAGATTGGGAAGGGAGATTGAAGTTATGTATTGAAGGTATGCATATTAGAATTCTGCTAATGTTACCAGTATGTGAATAATAATGCATGCATTTTGGTGATAAACCACTAAACTCTCTGTCCTTAATCTTGCAACAACATGAAAAATAAAGGATAAAGTAACCGGGGAAATAAGGTTATAGTTTCATATATACTTGAATTTTTCAAGGAAGTCTGAAGTCCAGTAGTTAAAAAACAAGTCAGTGCTGCACATATTTTATTTTTATTTTACTATCATACTTCATAGTAAAATTTAGTCTCTTGGTTGTGTTTTGCAATAGGTGGTCAGAATGTTTCTTTTTATTTACCTTTGAATGCAAAGCAACTTAAAAACATTAAATGTGTCCTTGCTTATAGCTCTTGGTTCACATTTTAGTTTGAAGGGAAGACTGTGAAGATGTGTGTTGACATGTAGATGTGTTAAAACCTCTGTCTTGCCCAGGCTTGTCCAGCTGCAGCTGTTGTTGCTGAGTTATAACTCCTTAATAATCTCTGTTTATGTGAGGGATGTTTGAATATAACAACTTCAATTTGTTAAATTATATTTGACAAAAAATAAATAAACTTTCATACTAACCAGGTTCTGAAATTTTGGAAGGGTAATGCCTTTGAGTGAGTTTGAACTCCTGACAGTGCCTGAAGCTTTGTTGGCATGGTTTTCAGAAGTGACTAGCTTCTAGGACTGAGAAAGAGCAACTAACCCAAAGTCATCCACTTGACTTCCAGACTGATGGTTTAACCATTATACCAAATTGGTTCTCTAAGACATCAAACTAGGTCATAATATGGTTTGTTTTGGTTAACAGTGTGGTATGAAGTTAGTCATTGTACTGTCAAAATACGACTTTGGAAACTTTTATCTAGTAAAAGTTAATTATTCTATCCTTGAAACTTGGAGGAAGGAGAAAAGAAAGTGACATTGGAGAGATACTGGAGTTTGGGCTTTGGACCGCTTACTCTTTTTTTTCAGATGTTGTTTAAGATGAAACAGGTTAAGAAAAAAAGGTTATTCATTCCTCATTTATTCATTCCACATTTATGGCTTAGCTTGCAATATGGACTCTGCATGATGCAGTTTACTCTGTTAACAGTATTTAGGCAGCTCATAACTTAATGCAGTATTGTGGTCCTTCCTTTACATCTGTAGTTGAAGATGTAGCTAGCATTTGTCAAAATAGGAAAAGTGTACACCCATAGGAAGTCCTTGAGTTGTGATGACAATTGACCCTGGAATCTTGGTCATTGAGTGAAGCAGTCATTCAGCTTTGCTCAACAGCTACAATCCCAGCACTCCTGGTTTTGGTCATTAAGCAGTTGCATGGGCTATTAAGCAGACAGAGGTGCCTCGGGGAGAGGTCCCTGGGAGGCTCCACTCAGGAGCGGAAAATCCCTCCTGCCAAAATCCAAGCAGGATTTTCAGACTCGCGCATAACCTGGGCCAGGCATCCCAGGGTTTCCCTCACCTTCCTAAAGGATGCTGCACTCCTTATTGTGCTGCCTCTCCATGTTTTGTTTGGGTTTTAGCTCCATCTAGTCTTTAGGGGCTGGTTTAAGGATGTCCGTTTCTCTCTGAGTGCAGAAGAAAATGCCTTTGGTGCAGAAGCAGAGGTCCACTTCTATATGCTGCTTGAAGGAAATCAGCACTCCTCCACACCCAAAAACAAGCTATATGCAAAAATAGAGCTCAGGTCATCAGGCTCTGAGTTCCATTTCTCCATCTTGCTGAAGGAGTTCAGCTGCCCTTGGCAGACAACTGGTTTGCGGAAGCCAGCAGAGAAAATTGCAAATGATGATCACATGATTGTGGAGCCCTGGGCAATAATTTGTGAGTGCAAACAGTTGCCAAGTACTCAGTTTCTGATCACGTGATCAAGGGAAAGGCAGTGTGACATAAGCACTAGGCCATAATTCCATATCAATGTGCAAATTATAAGTCTGAAAAATCAAGTTAAGCGAAGTGTTGCAAGAAAATATACTCATCACTTGCTAATAATGTCTGCAATACTTTTAAAACAAAAGCAATATTGAACATTCTCCTTGAATTATTCTGGCAGCAATATGACAAGATAGATAACAGCTGACTTGCAACAGGGGAAGCAAGTTGTTTTTAACTTTCATTGGAACTGGTACAGTCTAAAGTTTTGTAGTTCCTTGACAGAACACAATGTAAAGAACAAGTCTAAAAAAACCCTGATCTCAATGTTTTATTTAATAGTTTAAATTCAGAAAACTTAAGTCAAGTTTAAATATAATAAATCTCTGCTTATAATAGTTCAAACACAAAATTGTTGCTAAATCAGTATTCAAATATATTTTAAAAACTAAACAAATTATTGAAGTTTAAGATGCTTTATATAAAATAGAGTTTATGTTAATTGCTGTAGTGATGCTGGTAAATTAATTAATCATAGTTAAGACAGCAATTTGCTCCAGAATTGAAAGAAATGCATAATTCTAAAAATATTTTTCAATTCGTTGATCATTTTTAGCTGAAGATAAAAATAGCTGTTGACCAATCTGAGTGAAGATCAAAAACCACACTATTTCAATAAGTGTGTATGAAATGGCATCAGATTACTGGCTATTTCAAATACATTTTTTCCCTTTATAGTAACTTCACTTGCTTGCCATGCTGATTGACAATTCAAAATGCTCATTGTTGAAACTGATGAATAATTTTGGCTAGGATCTTCTTGGCTTTGGGAGAAGTACACCAACTGTTGAAATCATATTAACTGTTTAACCACTAATTGTTCTATTTGATTGCATTCTTTAAAATATAGTTAAAACTTGAAAAATTAAGTGCATTAAATATATTTTTGTTCTCCAGCAATAACATCTTTTCCAGAATCCTTTTCAGAAGGACGAGATATTTATGGGCATCGGCAGTGAGTTAAAAACAGGTCACATAAATGTCCTATATCAAGCCAATAAAGCATTTAACTGAAAACATGATAATTGCATCTCTTATAGTATAATTATTTCCCATCAACAACTTTTTTCCTGGTCTCCAAGTATACATGACTAAAGAAATATACTTGAACAGACTAGAAAACAACCTTGAAATATTAATATTGCATTTTAAAAGTCACAACTTCTTAAGCTTATTTGATAGGCAGCTTATCCCCTTCACTGTTTGAAGCCATATCCTTTGGCATAAATCAATAAAATCCATGTGTTTCAACAAAAGAATCTTATTTTTTAGCAAATAATAAAGCTACACTAATGACTTCTACTGCGGAATACATACTGGTTATCTAGGCAATAAAGGAAGCAACATAAGCCTAATAATCAGTGAATTTAATTTGAGGATGCTTTGGACAGCAATATTCTATTATTATTATTGTTGTTGTTAATAATAATCATGATGATGATGGCTTTTCTAGAGCACTCAACATCATCAGTAATCTAAACCCTAGTTTAATTGGGTTTGTTCCATACAATATTCTTGTAGTAGTGTAGTTAGTAGATTTGGGCTTGAAGTGAGGAGACAGTGGGCTGTCCTTTATCATTGGCTAGTGTTAGAAATAAAAGGGGTGTGGCCAGTCATCATTTTACTCATGGTTGGATATTTAACAATTGAGAGTTTGGGAGAGTTCAAGAGAGTGCAAAGAAATAGAACTATGAATATTAATTGCAAGGACCAAAATTTTCATCTTATTGTGAAAAATGTTCTGAGTTTTAAATGCAGTGCAACGCCCGAACCTTTTTTCCACAAAATTTAATGCTGCAGATTGCTACAATCACAGCATCAACTTCTGTGTAAGAAGCAGACTGGCATTCTACAGCTCCTAGGTTCAAATAAGGAGGCCTGCATTTCTGACATTGAATTCCTCATAGCAGAACAAAAGACTTATGCCTAAGCTAAAAATTTTATATGTAATGCCCCAATTGTTCAGGATCAGCAGGATGCTGTATTGAAGCAGGTAGTACTTGTGAAGCTCATCTTGAAAACCATCAATATCTTTATACCAACACTATTTTCTTCTTTTAGGTGTTTTTCATTATTATGTATGTGTAAACAACTTGACTTTAAAATGTTTGGGATTGAATTCCTCATAATAATTGACAATTGACCTTGCTGTTTAGGGTTTCTGGGAGTTGCAGAGCAGAATAATTGAAATTGAATTGAAATGGGTATATAAGACATACAAAAGTTATGATTTCTGTGGAAGTTGTCCACTTCATAACAGAAATGAGTCAATTAATTATAGAGGGACAAAGTGTACCAGTTGGTTATTGTGTGCAATCCTGAATTTCAGGATAATGTTTGGAATGCCAGCCAGAGGATGAGATAATAATCTTGATGCAATAATGAGGAAGACCTTGGGAAAGAGGAAGTTATACACTCTTAACTTTTTTAGAATAAAATACTAGTTTTGAAATTGTCGGGAATACAGAAAAGGTTGAGAGGACAAACTGTCCCATCCATTAAGTGGTGGCATATCACTTGGTGGAGTATCCTCGACTGTGGGTCAGCTTGCAGCCAGAGACTTATGATATGGCCATATTTGTCCAAAAATCATTTTCCTATTCACTAACAAGGAAAGCTAATATTTTTATGACATTTTACTCATCTAAATTTATTTGGATAGAGTTGGTATTTATAAAATACAAAATATTTACTATTTGGCTTCTGTGCTAAATTGCTGTACTTTCAGCTTAACAATTCACATTCCTCATGCAAATTATTTAAATTTTTCTTGGGTTTACCCAACTTTCTGAATATTAAATATTTAAGAGTTATCCTTCAGTTTGAGGCTAGCTCTGGTTGCATTCTAAAAAGGTGCCTCTTCTCCTTTTCCCATAAATGGGGGGAGGTTATAACTATATTCTTCAAAATATTTATCCCACCATGCACAGGATTCACCTTATTTGGGATTCTAGTGCTCTGTTGTTATTACTTTATACTTTTATAGTCTGTAACTTAAAGATGCATCTTTAAATCTAGAACTTAAAAATGCATGTATCATTTATCTCTATGTGAGGAAGGGCAATCAACAAGTATATGACTGAGGAATCTTGCTACTCTCCATTGCAGGAAAAAAACCTTGTAAATGTCCTGCTAAATTGTTTGGTAATAGTTTGGAGCTGGGCCTGGTGCCAGAGTCACAATGCACTTTCTGCAAAGGTGGTTGGAGTCTTGACATGATTTTGCTGTGTGCCAGCTTTAGGAGAAGAGGAATTGTGAACTTTGCACAATCTTAGTTGGTTTCACAAAAACCTTCAATGCTATTAGCCAATGGAGGAGGATAATGTTGAAGCTTGGCTGCCCTTCCAAAATTTATTCAGATGGTATGCCAGTTCCAAGAAGGCCAATGTGCTGGAGAGCTGGGAATTTTCTAAGGTTTTTCCAGTCACTAATGATGTCAAACACAGCTATGTACTTACTTCTACACTGTAGCATGATGTTTCCTGACATTGTTGAACAGTGCCTTCTAGGATAGTGATGCTGGAATCAGACACAAGTATGGAAGGTATAGGAAGCTCTTCAATGTGAGGAGGCTTAAAATGAAGAGAGACTTGAGAGACTTCCCCTTTGCTGATGACTGTGTTTTGAATGCTGGCTTAGAGCAAGTTATGTATGAGTAACTTCTCCATGGCTTGCTACAATGTTAAAGTTACTATCAACATCCAAAAGATCAAAGTTATGCACCAGCCTACTTCTCATGAATTGTACACAGAACCCCAAATCACAATCAAAGGGCAGAAAGTAACAAAACTGAATGTCTACAGAGCTATAGTTTAGCCTTCTGCATGCCTGGGAAATGTGGATTTCTCCTATGTGCTGCTTCGAGAGTCCAAATGTGGATTTCAAGACTTAAACCATTTACAGTTGACTTTGTTTTTGCTGGGTATTAGGCATCAGAGCATGCCTACCATCATTTCATACCCTACTGATGAGAACACAGACCTGGCGGACAGTTCATGTTACTCATATGCCAGATGAGCACTTACCCAACTCTCTGCTGGGTAGAGACACATTGCTGAAGCAAGGCACACTGATGAAGCATAATATAAGCACGAGCTGTGAAAAAAAAAGCCAATAGCGCAACCACTGCCGCGCTCTCAAACAGTAGGCCACATATATTATAGCAGGTAAAGTACATGTACTTCAGGAGGAAAGAGCAGTAAACAAAAATCTGCACAAAGACCCAGTGAAAAGGACAGCATGAAACAGGACCTTGGATAGCTCCTCCTGAATGAGGTGTTTTTTTCCCCTAACAGTATTGAAGATAGTACAATTATCTGTGCAACCAGCTGGAACTTTGTATAGGTAGCTGTGTAAACTTGAAGACACTAACCTCTCTGAAGGAGTTTTTCTATAGCTAAAAGTCCACAATGCAGAACTGAGCATTCTTCTCCTGAATACTTTTGAAAAAAAAAAAATCCAAGGGCTAGTAGTTATAATATACGGTATTATATTCCCCAAACATGTTGCAATTTATTAGTTGTTCATCTCAGGGTCAGAAAGCAAATCCCATCATGTAGAAAAATAAGTTTTATCTATAACTACTCACAACATTTTGCCCACATAGAAAAATAGTGTTAATCTCAGTTTCCAATACTTCCTGTTTTCAGTTGGCAATGTATTACATGGATATGGATTTATACTGAAAATCATTCCATCCATGGAAGTAAACACAGATTTTCCCCATAGTCACTGTGACAATGGTAGCCCCAGCGACTAACATCATATGTTCATTGGCTAGCCAGACACACATATGTAAAGGCAAAGTCACTAGATTTTCGATTTATTTCTACACTGTAGAATGATCTCCTTCCCACCTGAGGCAAAAAGATTTGAAATCCTAGCTATTGTAAATAGCAATAGCACTTCTATACCACTTCACAGTGCTTTGCAGTGCTCTCTCTCAACCTGAAGCTGATGAGACTCGAACTGCCAAACTGCTGGCAGTTGGCAGTCAGCAGAAGTAGCCTGCAAGACTGCATTCTGACCACTGTGTCACCGTGGCAAATATGTGTGGTTTGATTTATTCATAAAATATTTGATCTGTTAAAATGACATTGAATTAATTCCATTTTTATTGATAGATTAGATTATTAAAAATAAGATACCTAAGATTCTCCAATTGAAGCTTACACCATTTGGAATTCCTTCTGCAGATGAAATAAATGTTGCAATTGAGCAGATATCAATATTTTTGAAAAAAAGGCCTTATAGTACTGATTAGGCTGTTTTATCTTATCCTTATAAATGTGATAACAACATGATGGTATGTGCTGCTCTGGATCTTTCTTTTGTAAAGCCAGCAGTGAAACATGCTCCTCTCAAGTGCTTCTATGGACACCTTCTGGAAACAGATGCAAATAGAGAATGGTGAAATAGTCCATGTGCATTTTATTAGTTAGAAACTATGATAGATTTATCTCAGAACTCCCATCTCCTGAAAGCAACCCAAGGACAATCTATAATTTCTTCAGAACAAGAGAGGACTCCCAATTTGTTAGCTGTGCTTATCTATAAAAAGATCCGAAGGGAGCAATCAGAACAGCATGTTCCAGTATATTACGTGTTTGCAGGCATTATCATACGGTAGTCCCATTCAGAGGAAATTTCAGAATTACGAGGCCAATTAAAAAAGTCTAATACTAATTGAAGTGTGATTTCTTTTGATAACATAAATGCCTTTGAAAAGCATACTACGTCAATACTTTCATACTAAAGGTAAAGTCTCCTTCAAGTCAAGTTTCATAGATAAACATTCCAGTAAGATTGATTTTTTTTTTTTTTGGCAACAACACAGAAGTGATTTGCAATTGCTTTCTTCCAGAAATCATAACACTCCAAGCCAAAGTTTTCTTAACACATTGCTTTAAACAGTAGATATAAACTTGACTTGAGAAATGTATCTATTTTGGAAGACACTTGGAGATGAATTTGCATCATGTCTACAGACATTAATAAACATTAAACATCTTTACACACACACACACACACACACACACTTTTAAGGGATATGTGTCAGGTGGTCTGGAAATTTGTTACATGCACTCACTGAAGATAAATCTCTTTGGTGTCATACCACAAATCTTTTGTTACAGTTGCCATTATTCTTAAGCTTGCTCATCAAACAGAAATATATAATTTTCATAATGGAGGCAATCACACTGCTTGTCAATCCTATTTGAATTTTTTCTTAAATTCATGCTCATTCATTAAGAGAAAAAATAATATTTCAGGTGATGCTGAAGGGCTTATTCATTTGTGTTCATGTTTATTGTGTACAATTGTGTGACTTCTCACCATTGGAAAACATGTATTCACTGCTGCAATTGTAAGGTTAGAACAGAATATTTTCTAAATATTTTTGTCATCTGTAATAATTCTTTATGCATTGTGCAAGATTTGCTGTTAGCTGTCTCTTCATCAACTACTCTGTTTTGCATTTGAGAGCTATCATATTGAAGGTATGAATATACGTAGCTATCAAGTAAAGGTTACTTCTGCAAGTGTGAATTTTCATGTTTCTTAATTATTTTATTCCAGTACAGATGTTAAGAAATAGCTGCTGAATAGGATGTAAATAAAAAGAGTTGTGATTATTTTTTTTAAAAGGGTAAATGAACATTCTTTTGGAAAATATCCCCAAATCTCAGTCACTTGCCATCTTGAGAATTGCCTTTCCCCATTTTTTTTCTGTATTATTTGGATAATACATTTGTATTGTTTTTCTTAAAATTCTGGACTAACCCCCCCCCCCCAGCATACTCTTAATTATAACTCACCTGCTCAGTATAAACTACTCCAGAAAACCCCTTCATTTAGTTTGCATCATTGTTGCCGAAATTCCAAATCAGGTGAGTAAGTGCCTGACATAGATCATACCTGACATGTTTACTGTAGTGTTGGCTTTTTTGGCTTGGAGTGTTATGATTTCTGGCGCCAACTTCAAAACTTAGCTGCCCAGTTTGTCTATCTAAAATTTTCTAACTAGTAATTTAAGTATCTTAATTGATAGAGTGTAGTGAATCCTCTCTATATTTGACTGTTCCTTATTCATGTTAATTATAGTAAGTTGTTTCAGGGATAAAATAAAGAACTAGGCTGCCCATATTGCCAATTTAATTTAAGTAAGCGCAATGTATTCCTATCACTGCCAGACTGTTAACAAATATACATTTTCAGAATAAATGTTTAGCTTTTATATTTTGGATTTATAATTTAAAAAATAGTAGCAAAAAGTCATATTGGACTTACTCTAGTAAGACATTTAGTAAGTACAATTGTATGTCACTATTTAAGTTAAGTTATCAGTATTTTGAACAAAATAATAAATATTGGTGTCTCTTTTTAACATAAGATTTATTAAGGATTTCTGGTTGAAAAATATCATTAATAGATACTTAACATTGTGAGAGAAGTGTATACTAACTTGTAACAGGAGCGGTGAGTTTGTACATCAATATAAATGCTGATTCAACAAAGCACTGGTTTTGTTTTTTGATATGCAAATAACCACTGTCAATTGCTCTTTTAAGCTCATATCTTAAAGCAGCTTGTCTAGCAGCTCTTTTGTGGTCCAATTGACCTTATTTTGTGTAATACTTAAGTTTTTTTTCCTTCACAATATTCTTTTCAGAGTGCTTCTCAAGATGCTGTTCTCCAGATGTTTAGAATTTCTGCTTCTCTAAATCCTAACTACAGCTATATTGTCTGGGAATTTAAAACTTCAAGATATTGGAATAAATTGCTTTTATCTATCTTACCTGTTTGTGTGCCTTGTGTTTCTACACACGCCCTCTTTTTATATAAATTGGGCCTTAAATATTATGTGCAAAGGTTCCAATTTGCCTTGAAAGTTCTAGGCAAAGTAAAAAAGAGAGAATATAGAATGTAGAGCAGTCTGAGTCCCATTAGCTTATGATTTTTGAACATGCTATTGCATTAATAGTCCAGTCATTACTCAGTATTTGTTTACCTAAACTAATGTTAATGTGACCATATCAAGATACAATACCTTTTCATAAGTTATTAGACTTCTTTGCTGTAAACTGAGTTGTTTCTGAAAAATGTTGTAGAATAAGTCCAAATGCAGAAGTCTCTAATAATTTATCAAGTGTCTAAACAAGTTTTAATATAAAAGTTTCATTGTTAAGATCAACAAGTCTCTGTACTGTGCTCTGTCTTTCTGATCTTCCTTTTTTTACTGTTGCCCATATTAGTGCCTCTGGCTGGGATTTACCTGTTAAAAAAAAGAAAAAGAAACTCCCTCAGATTCTAAGTATGCTGTGGAACATTGCACAAGTCTGAAGATTTATTGGGACAGGTTGCACACAGTTGTATCTATCTTGACATGTCTTATGAGATACAGTGATAGACAAGAGCTTAAGCAAGTAATTTGTACCATGCCCTGTTTTAACACAATTATGATTTGAAAAAGTCAGTTACATATTATAATAATTTAGTGGTTAAATAGGCTTAACTTTATTGTAAGAGTAAATAGCACTTTGGTTACAGAAATATGCCATCTTAACAATTAACTAATTTAAGCTTTATAGTTTACTTCTTATATTTTAATATATTTTCACTGTCTACTTAATCTGTATCTTAATACTTAACATCTTAGAGAGATTATTTAATTGTCACATAACTTGCATTGAATAAAATAATACAAGATTTCTGCTAGGTGAAAGAGTTGTACAAATATGTTTAGCAGTCTCTTAAAGCAAAATCTCAAAACTCTGACTTTTAAGTTAATGTTTAAAAAATATGAAATAACATTTGAATTGTTTAACAGGATATGAAAAAGGCTCACAATATTACATCTGACTATAACACCATTTACAGATGTACTTATTGCACACAGTACATATTTTGCATGCTGAGTAGTATGAACCTAATACCAAGGTGAGATAAAAATAGGAAAGGTGTGATTTTAGTGCTATAAATATACAGTGCTGTATACCTATAGCATTATCTCTTTCTCATGCCCACGTGCATGTGTGCACACACAAAAATACAAACACTCAGAGGGAGAGAGAGCGCTAGGATCAGCATTCCTTATTTTTGAATGATGTGAAGGCTTATACTTGACTTGGAAAAGATGTTTTCTGTTATATTATGGAAAAGGGAAGGAATACTAAGGATTTTTTTTGTCTAAAACACAAATGAAATACTTGAACTTTTTCTTCTTAAGAGCTCCAGAACAGTATTTGATTTTTTAAAAAAAATATGTTAACATTTGAATAATATAAACAGTAGCAGCTGGTCACAAGAAGAAATTCTACCTAGATAATTAAATGGAAACCCCATCTCTTTTGATAGTTAGTTTCTTGGGATAAGGACTTGGTATTTTTAACACAGCGAAGTCATCAGATCTTACTGTGTATACTGTAAAACATGGCACAGCCTTCTCAAGAGGGCCCCCACCCTATTAACCTTTCAGAGAGCTGTGAAGATCTAGACTTTGAGCTAGGATAGAAGTGAATCCAGCAAATGTAAGTGTATGGGAGTCACGTGATGTTGTGGCACTGTACTTGAAATATGTGGTGGTGGTATGAGTTTGGTTTGCTTGTTTTATTCTGTTATTTAATATTGTGACAATTAAATTATATTAAATTAAATTTATATTTAATTCTTATTTTTAATTCTTGGCTTTTTACCTTGCCATACAAACTTGAAAATATCTTTTTGCCACTGTTTAAATGGTACATTTAAATGGTTAAATGGCCACCTGAAGGACTCATTGGAGAAGAGCCTAATACTGGGAAAGATTGAGGACAAAAGAAGGGGATGGCAATACTGAAATAACATCCTAGATAAAACATTCATCTTCATTATAAAGTTTTACACAAAGACAGTAGTTGTAATTTGTCCCACTTCAATAAATCTTTTTTGATGCGATTGCATAATTTACTATATTTATTCTGAAACAGCATGTGATTCATATTAGTCATTATAACCCCTAAATATTTAACTTCTTGGTTTTAAAAACTGTCTTTTTTATTAGTCTCTTAAACAAACCAACATTTTTGTTTTTTGTTGATTTACTTTAAAACCAGCCAGTGTTTGAAAGTCCTTCGATTTCTTTATTAAGTGTTCAGTCCCTTTCCGAGGCTCTTGTAAAATCAAAAATAAACAATTAGCAAAAGCCCTCAATTCATAAACCTCTGTTTTTAATTTCCGATCTCATGATTTTCTCACCCTGTCTAATATCTTGTTCTGACACCAGGATAAAAGCAATGGGGACAAAGGACATCCTTTTCTTGTTCCTTTTTGTATCTGACATGCTTTAATTAAATCACCATTGACAATAATATGTGCCTTCTGAATTGTATATATTGACTTAATCCCTGGAATAAAATTCTCCCAAAATCTCCATATTCCAAAACTTTAAACACAAATGACCAATTCAAATTGTCAAAAGCTTTCCCTGCATCCAGCAAAATCAATACAGCTTACTTTTCATTATTTTGTTGTAAGTACTCTATTAGGGCTGCCATTTAACTGGATGAAAATTAATTTCTCCCATGAACCGTTCAGAGCATCCAGAAGTGGGAGGTGCTTCAGTCTCTTCTGGAAAGGCTTAAAACTCCGGGACGCTCTTCCTCTTCCACGGGACACCTCCTCAGCGTCCCCAAGTTTTAGCTCAGCCTTCGTGGTAAGAGGTTGTGCACTCCCTGACTGGAACGGTTTCTGATTCAGCTAGTCAAGATTCAGGTTTGCTCTTGGGTTAATTCGGCTTGCAAATTTTTCCCCCTATTAATCTGGCAATTTCAAGGCTTATGGCTCTATTAGGTTATCACCCCGATCAGTTGAGAGCAGCTCTTTGTGACTGGCGGAGCCTGCCACTTCGCAGGCAGTCTGAGACGGCCGCTTCAGGCAATTAACCTATCTAATTCCCCGATCGTCTTATCTTTATGATCTTGCTGGAACGCTCTCAGCCGCGGCTCACTTATCCTTACAGGATCATTTGTCTGACATTTTGGAGAGTCAGCAGCAACGGCTCGTTAAACTGCTCAGGCATTTAACATCGCAGTTTCTCCCTTCCCGCCTTTTTAAATGGCTGGCTTCAAGTTCGCATCTAAATATTACAGGTGCCATTCCCCGCTGGTTTCCCTTCTTGGGGACCGGGGCAAGTACTTTCCCACTCCACTTTCCTGGGATTATTTCTCTCTTAGCCTGCTGGCATTGGATAAGCAGGCTAGTCCTTAAACAGGAATTTTTTCTTTTTTTTCCCCTCTCGCAATTGTTTTTGGATTGTTACATTGGAGCAAAGCCTCAAGTGCCATTTCAAACAGCGGGACGTTTTTGACAGGAAAGGATCCATCCAGGACCTGTATAGCTGGTTTCCTTGTTGGGGACCAGGGATCCTGAATATTTCTTGCTTGGAGCGCTTGGGGGGTTTCCCTTGCTGGGGACACTTAGATACTGTTTCCCATATATACAGGCTTACATATAGATATAGGCATATATATATATGTGTGTGTTTGAATACAGAGATATATATATCTATATAGACTCCTGGAGAAGCGCCCTACTTTCAACCACACCCCTAAGTACAAATAATAATAATAATAATAATAATAATAACAACAATAATAATAATAACAATAATAATAATCATGATAGAGACACGAGATTCAGTCCTGCACAATGGAAGGTGACAACGTCTTCCGCTCCAAGACAAATAAGTCCCGAGATAAGTCAGTGGGACCCAAAAAGGCCTCTAAGGCAGCGGATAAGGATGCCCATAGATGGCATCAAGCCTTGGAAAGGCAGTGGCAGAAACGGGCCAGGGAGGCGGACAAGATGGCTATGACACAACAATCGGATCAGGGCCCAAGTACATTGTTGGGGCCCTTGGACTTATCCACCCAGCCCAGACAGGCTATTTCTGACAGCCTCCAATAGGCATATCTCCTCCAATGAGCACTGCCTGGAAAATCCCAGAGGCAACCTTTACCCCTACAGCCGCCGGTTTAAGACAGGAGGAGGGATTACCTCAGACTATTCCCATCGAAATGAGACAATGGATGGAGATGGCCATACAAAAAGGCATTGCGGCTGGAGTTCAGCAATCCATCTAGACGAGACACTTTTCGGCTACTTCGGAAGCGGGATCCCTGTCTGCTCGATCCTTTGAGCATATGGGACATCATCAAACTCAGGTATTCCCCAATATCCCTGACATACCAGCCCAGGGTCTTCGGGAAGAGGTGGAATTAGATGACCAGGATGTTCCCATGGAGGTGGGGTCGATCCATCAGATGGACTTGAGGTTGTCAGAGGCTGACCCACTAGAACGAGGAATGTCAGATGACAAAGGCCTCATTCCGGACCAACCTACCTTTTCTGGCCTTTTTCGTCCGCACTTCTTTAAATTTTTACTGTTCAAAGCAAAGAACACCGCTAAACTAGGCACATCAAGCCCTCATCCATTGTCAACAGGATCTCAGGACGAATCCGAGGATCCAATATTCTCACAACCGGCTAATGAGGCAGAAACTATTCCTGTCCCTCGTATGTTTGCTGAATTAGTACAAAATCAATGGGCATCAGCAGCATCCTACCCAGCCCCAACAGGCTACAATAAATGATATTATAATTTGGCACCAGAGTTTTCAAATTTTCTCAAAACGCCGGAGGTGGATGAACCCATTGTGGCACTGGCCTCTTCTTCAACCTTTCCCAATGAGGCCGAGGAAGCTCTGAGACCAGAGGAAAAGAGAGCAGAGTTGGCACTCCGTAGGGCGCATGTTTCTGACGCCTGGGCCATTAGGGCAGCTACAGCTGTGCCCTTTTTTACACAGTCCTCCCTACGATGGCTCTTCCACTTGAGGGATATATTGCTGGCATCAAATGTCAGAGCCCACCAGGACATTGCTAAGATTATTGCAGCGGCAGAATTCTCCGCCGACGCCATATTTAATGCAGTCAAATTCTCGTCTAGAGCCATAGCATCTCACGTATCAGCACAGAGACTGGTATGGCTCAGACATTGGCAGGCGGATACCAAGCATAAATGCAAGTTGGCATCAGCCCCAATATCGGGGGATAAATTATTTGGCAGTGTCTTGGAGCTCTTGCTTATTGAAAATAGAAACAAGAAAAAAGTGCTTCCCCCTCTTTTTCAGAGGTCTGAAAACAGAACGTCCCAGTCGTTTCGAAGGGGTTCCTTTCTGACCTACTATCAAGGCCCATACGTTCCCAGATCACAAAGAACATCAGGCTACAGACCCAGTTTTAGACAGGATAGGTCAGAATCTTCCGACAGAGGTCAGCGGGGAGGCCAAAACAGAAGAAACCCCAGGTACTGGAGGCCGATTTTTTCATCGTCCCAAATGAGTCCTTGATAGCAGCTCCCATTGGAGGGCGGCTAAAATTGTTTGCTGATCAATGGGACAGCTCCACCTCTGATGTGTGGGTCAGGGACTCTGTTAGGTTTGGTTTGGCGCTAGAGTTTCAATCCTCACCTCCAAACTTTTTCATTAGGAGCCCTAGGTCTACGGACCCCATTAAGAGAGTGTTGAGGCAGGAGGCTATCAATCATCTTCTGCATATTCGGGCCATTAGAGAGGTCCCATCTGAACAATGGGGTCAAGGCTGTTACTCTCTATTGTTTGTGGTCCCAAAGAGTTCGGGGGGCTGGAGGGCAATTCTGGACCTCAAATGTCTGAACAGATCATTGGTTTATCGAAAATTCAAAATGATTACTCTCCAGTCCATTCTGCTCAGCATCAGACAGAACGATGTCCTTGACATCTATAGATCTGACAGAGGCTTATCTACATATACCAATTAGACCTGCTCACTACAAATACCTTAGATTTTGCTATTGTGATCGGCACTACGAATATATCACCCTACCATTCGGTCTGGCTTCGGCCCCTAGGACTATTACCAAGATCCTAGCGGCTTTGGCTGCCTCCCTCAGGATCAAATCTATTTGTTTACAATGTTATCTGGATGCTATTTTAATCTTGTCATCTTCCAGACATCAAGCAAATTTGGATACAAAGTTTACTCTGGAGACCCTTCAAGGTCACGGCTTTTCCATAAATTGGGATAAAAGCCATTTGATCCCTTCAACTAGATTAGTTCATTTAGGGGCAGTGATAGATACCGTGGAGGGCAAGGTTTCTCTCTCTCAGGACAGGTTGAATAGTATCCAGTCTTTGGCCAGAGAGATCAGAGTCTTAAAGACGGTTTTCCTGGCAGTTCTGTCTCAACTGTTAGGGAAACTGATTTCTTGTATTTCCATTGTGCCTTGGGCTCGATTCCATTCTAGAGATCTGCAATGGTTCCTGCTACCTTTCCAGCAATCTGGAAGAGCCACTTCCAACATCAGGATAAAGGTACCACACAATGTTCTCCGGTCGCTCCACTGGTGGTCGAAAAACACGATAAACAAGGGATGTCCTTTCAAGGAACCTTGCAGGGCAACGATAACAACTGACGCCAGCCTGGTAGGATGGGGAGCTCACTTCCAATCCCACACTGCACAGGAAATTTGGACTATTACCGAACAATCACAAAGCATCAACCTGTTGGAGCTGTGAGCAGTTCATCTGGCGTTACACAGTTTTCTACTCCTTTTCCAATCATGCCACGTTCTGGTCTTGACAGACAATATTACAACCAAGGCCCACGTAAACAGATGGGGTACCCACTCCAAACTTCTGATGCGGGAGACAGCCAGGTTGTTCAAGTGGGCTGAGGCCAATCTGTTGTCGCTCAAGGCAGAGCACATAGCAGGGGCCTTAAACACACAAGCAGACTGGCTCAGCAGGGCCTCAATAGATCAGGCAGATTGGCGCCTACACCCATCTCTCTCTTCCAGGAAGCAGTGCGGAGGTTTGGGCAACCGGTGATCAATCTATTTACCTCTCTCTGCAACACCCAATTGCCCCGCTATATTTCAAGGTACCCGACTCAGGGGGCGGAGGCTGTCAACGCTCTGCGATGTCAGTGGCCTCCTGGACTTCTATATGCATTTCCTCCACTCCCTGTAATACCCAGGTTGATCCAGAAGTTATAGGGGGAACGAGCGGAACTGATATTGGTTGCCCCTTACTGGCCCAGGGAAACGTGGTCCGTGGACTTACAGGACCTGTCAAGAGAACAACCTTGGAAAATTTCACCGTCGAGGGTTTCCCTCTCGCAAGGGTCGGTACTTCACCCGGACCCACAATGGCTCAGCCTCGCTGTATGGAGGTTAAGCGGAACCGTTTAAGGACCCAACAGATTTCAGAGGGTGCCATTGCCACCATACAAGCATCCAGACAGTCCTCTACAAATCGTATATACAAGGTCACGTGGTCCGCTTTCTGTCGCTGGTGCTGGTGGCCTAAGATCAACTCAACTGCCTCATCAATAGGACAATTATTGGACTTTTTACAGGAGGGGTTGACCAAGGGCCTACCTCCAAATACTTTACGCAGACAGGTAGCGGCCTTAGCCTCGGTGATATCCTGGGGTGCATCCAGCCCCACCCATTTCTTTCTGTCTGGTGGGGTTCATTCTGGTCAGGGATCTAGATTAGGTGATGAGTCCCGGAATTTGGCACTCAGTCTTTGCAAAACTGGGGGATGCTGAGGAGATATCCCGTGGAGGAAGAGGAGCATCCCGGAGTTTTAAGCCCAGCCTTTCCAGAAGAAACTGAAGCACCTCCCACTTCTGGATGCTCTTCACAGCTCACAGAGAACGGGCATATCAGGTAAGTACCAACGCCCTTTTTGCAATTTTTTTCAGTGAGAGGTTCTAAAAATATGTGTTTTTACACCAAGAATTCAAATCTATTATTTTTGCAATTGCACAACGTTTAGCTTGGTATGGTAAATACATGTCTGATCGTATACCCCACAAATACTGTTAACTTTATTTTCTCAAAATTACACCTTGTACTACAAAAAGTTTTTTTCTGCATGAATCTTATCTAGCTAAGCAAAAACTAATTCATGCACTCATAAACTAAGAGTTTCAAAAATGTTTAAGCGAGTTTCATCAAGTCTTGTTTTGATTCATTCTTCGACATTAGCCGCCAACTTGCTTCTTGGCCTCTGATATAAACTTCACATTTCTCATATGTATGCACTCCACTTGCTGTCTCTGACTGACCTGTTTGACATATCTCTCTACCATGACAGGGCTACTGTGGTACTGGTATTTGCATTGGTTCATCTGCTGTAGTCAGTTTGCACGTCAAAGGTGAATCATATTGTTCTGATCTAGGCTTCCTTCAAAAGCATAGCACACAATCTTAATCTCGGCAAAACCTCTTTTATTTCCACAGCTGTGAATTACATTCATTCACAGCCGGCCAGGCTTCAAAAACAGTCTTTCAGGAACAGTCTTTCAGGAGAATGTTGATAAAAACCCACCTTACCACACTTGGAATGCGTAATGCAGGGCAAAGCCAAACTTGACACAGAACCAAACAGGATTTTTCAAAGCTGGTTTTCTGAGCAAACAAATTAATTGCTTACTGCAAAAGCTCACCTCCCATTCACTCCTCTTCTATGTCCTATGGGAGGGGCCATCATCTCCGAGGTGTGGCCTTACTCCTGAGTCAACCCTGCTTTCTCAATTGTTTTTGTCTTCCGCTAGCTCTGCGCATGCGCAAGCTGGGAACTAGTTCCATAAGTTCCCCCGCATCACTGCCATCTGAGTCTGAAGGCAGCTTTTGACTGTCAGCCTGCCCTGGCCCCATCTCTGCCCCTGATGCAGTGCCCTCCTCCAGATCTTCCTCAGCCTCCAGACCTGGTCCAGGTTCCTCCCCAACCTCCTCACTACTGTCCGACTCTGCTGCCAGCTCTGTCAGCCACCAGCGGGCCACGACACATATACAACTTCTTCAGATCAGTCAATTAGCTGTAGCAGAGTGGATGCTCTGGCTTGACCTCTAACCAGTGTATGGCATCACCTTCACAGCCAGTATTAACATTTGTAGAATCTCCTCCAATGGTCTTCAAGCTTTTGTCAATGCCTTTCTTCTTCTTGAAATACACCAGTTTATCTGTAAATACTTGAGCAGGTTTTCCTGTTTTTGAGCCTTTCTCTAGAGTGAAATGATAAAGATATGTTCCACCCAGCTCATTGCGCACAGAATAATTTTACTTCTTTGATGGTACTGGAGAATTGCTGGTCTGAATTGTTTTCTGGGGAATTGCTGGTCTGAAAAGTAATAATATTTATGTGGTTATTTACCAAAGCACATCTAAATTATACAAAAGTAACCAAAATATTTTTACAATCCCCAAGGCATGTCATCGTTTTTGAGTACCCTTAATGTTTGGAAATTGAACGTCAAAAAATTTGACACACCCTACTACTATATACAATACAATTCTCATGTTGTCTCTTAGTCGTCTTTTATGTAAAACCCACATTTAGATAAGGTCCTATAGAATCTTCTTTAGTCTATCAACCAATATTGATGTAAATATTTCATAATCACTATTCAACAGAGAAATTGGTCTATAATTTAATAGAGCTTGAGTCTTGTCCATCCTTTCTAATAAGGCAATATTGGCCTCTTTCCAGGAATTTGGCATTGCAGTTCCTTTAGAATGAATGTTCATCACATTTTAAGTCATTGCAAAAGTTGGTTTTTAAAATGCTTACAATATGAAATTGGTAGTCTATCAGGACATGGTGCATTCCCTAATTTAAAGTTTTTATAGATTCTGATATTCAAAAGTTATTATAGGGCTTTTCATTATTTGTTTCTGAGGTTTTGGATTTTTATTCAGCTTTGTATAAAAGACAGGAAGTTTCCCTAGAAATGATTGATGAATATTTGAGAAAACAGATTTTACCAAAACTCTGTCATACAGTTTTCTTAATAGCAATTGGGTTAAATGCAAATGGGCTACATCAAATTTCAGTGAGGTGTTTAGCATTATCGACTAAGAGAACAATTTCAAGTTTTGTCATATACTTGACTCTCATGAAATTTGAAGAATTGACATAAGGCATTACTGCATCATGCTTGCTGTTTACTTGTTTTGCGTGCTTTTGTAGGATGTCATTAAATAATTGATTATATAGTAATACAATTACTTGTAAACAGGAATATGCAACTAAAAGCTCTATTAAAGTACCACTAAGATGACTTTATTATCTTTTTTCTTGCCTAGCTATTAGGACATGCATAATGTTATTCAATATGTATAATAAGCCACTAAAAGGCTTGATGTGGTAAAATATTACCTTATTATGCAAGTTTGAATGAGTCAGTTTAGCAGACAAACTAGAATTAATGGTGGAAAGTAATAGCATACTGGGGGATATTGAGAAGTTGATCTATATGTGACTGTGCTATGACATGCCTTCTTTATTTCTCTTGATATATTACAGTATTTTTTAAATTGAGTAGGATTATTATGAATTTTGATAGCAACAGAAATAGATGTAAGATATATACAATAGAAAAGTAAAGATTTAACAGGTAAAGTATAGTAAGCGTATACTTCCCATAGTGTGGTTATGCCCAAACTAAATATAATGTGAAACAAAAAAAATGTTTTATGACTGAGCTACCGTATATACTCGAGTATAAGTCGACCCGAATATAAGTCGAGGCACCCAATTTTACCACAAAAAACTGGGAAAACTTATTGACTCGAGTATAAGTCGAGGGTGGGAAATGCAGCAGCTACTGGTAAATTTCAAAAATAAAAATAGATGCCAATAAAAACTTTCACTAGAACAGTTGAGAATAAGTTTGATGTTCACAATTTCCTCTTTGAAAGAGACCAGTAAATAGGGAACAAGAAGATGAAGAAAAAGAAGTGTGTTTTTTCACACTTTTCACACTGAAGTGAACAAAAATGGCATCATAGGAACAAGCTTATTCTCAGCCCAAAGGTTTGTTTCTGATTTCTTCCCTGATTTAAGGGAAATTTGGGAAACGATCTCACTATCATGAAAGGTTTGATTGATTCACTAACGCAAAAGATGATGATGATGACAGTGGTAGGCAGGAGTCACTCTCTCCCTTGCAAGAAAAAACCAAGAGCCGTTCTTATGATATCTCTCTCTCTCCCCCCCCCTCCTCCCCCTCCTCTCGAGTGGACTGAAAGCAGCTGGAGCTGAGGAAATGAAACTGAGTGGAGCGACCTCCACTTGCGTTGCTTTCTCAGCCTAACGCTCAGAAAAGCCTCCCCCTCCTCCTCCCCCTCCCCCTCCTCCCGAGTGGACTGAAAGCAGCTGGAGCTGAGGAAATGAAACTGAGTGGAGCGACCTCGGCTGGCGTTGCTTTTTCAGCCTAAAGCTCAGAAAAGCCTCCCCCTCCTCCTCCCCCTCCCCCTCCTCCCGAGTGGACTGAAAGCAGCTGGAGCTGAGGAAATGAAACTGAGTGGAGCGACCTCCACTTGCGTTGCTTTCTCAGCCTAACGCTCAGAAAAGCCTCCCCCTCCTCCTCCCCCTCCCCCTCCTCCCGAGTGGACTGAAAGCAGCTGGAGCTGAGGAAATGAAACTGAGTGGAGCGACCTCGGCTGGCGTTGCTTTTTCAGCCTAAAGCTCAGAAAAGCCTCCCCCTCCCATGCTTAAAAGTTGCAAAGGAAACACGGAAGCAGGGAAGCGGCTGCCCAGCTTCGGAGCTCCACACCATTTTTTTTTCAGAGGGGAATCTGACTCGAGTATAAGTCGAGGGCGGTTTTTTCAGCACAAAAAATATGCTGAAAAACTCGACTTATACTCGAGTATATACGGTAATTCATTTTCTCACAGTTTTCCCCAAAGTTTGTTATTTGGAAGGGTGGCACTGGAGAAAGGGTAAAAATATTTGTAACCTTTCCCTTGTGTTGTCAGCACATTCCTGTGAAGGAGTTTGTTTGCCCTATGAATTGTGATCTTATTTGCTTCCCTTTTTGATATAGCAAAAGTAAGGGTTAGGCTTCAAGCAAATATGGTGATAAGAAGAGGGCTCAAGACTTCGATAGATGCTCAGCGGCTGGGCCTGAGATGAGTTTTCCTTTGATCCACATTAGACTATATGAATTGGTGAAACTCTTCTACACCAAAAGCTCATATGCTGTCTTCTTGCCAGTTGTAGCATGGGAGCAGAGGCAGTGTCCCAGTTCACAGATAAGTGGAAAGAGAGGTTTCAGATTCAAAGTAGATGGAAGTTGGCAGGTGGTACCAGTAGACATGTATACAAGACCATTGCCAGGGAAAGAACAGTGTTTCTTAATATATCTCAAAATGTTATTGTGAATTCCATTGATTTAGTAGTCTATGATCTATTCAAGTATAACCGTCTGAAGTACTACCTCATGACAGATCACATGCCATTCCATTTAGAGTTGGCTTCTGCACCATTGTTATTTCCTGCCCACACATCCCCACCCCAATCAGTATAGTGAGAGCCATTTATATGAACTTTGGTTCCAGCCAGAACAAAAATGGTACGAAATGTGCTCCAAGTGTGGGATTCCTGATTTTCTAAAAAGTCTTGTTTCTTCAGCCTGGCTCCTGGAATGTGGAACTATTTGTGATCAGTGAACATCTGAAACATGGTCTAATAGTAGTTTTTGGATTGAGAAAGACTTGTTTCTTAGCCAACTGGCAGAGAACAGTTTATCTCTTATCTCTGACTCATGAATGGATTTTACACACACACACACGTCTTGTCTATGTATTTATGTAATTTTACACACACATACACACACATCTTGATCTATGTATTTATGTAATGTTATGGCTCCATGGAGCCTTCATTTAAAAATGTTAGAATTCTTTTAGAATTAATTGAGTCCTAACATGGTTGTAGCTATAATTCAGGACATGCAGAAACTCCAGATAGTTCTGTTTTTAAAAGTGACTTATTCTTTTGATGTTGCTGTCCAGTTTTGTCTTGCTTTGTCCTTTAACATCTGTTGGATAAGGCCATTTTAATAAAATGCTGGAGAATCTGGCGGGCTCACCCCTAAAAAAATTATCTGCAAGCTCCTGTTTAATTCTGTGTTATAATTTTGCATGATCATTAAAAACAAATGGATAGATTTTGTTGGCCAATTAATCAGGAGTACCCTCCAAAACTCAGGTTAGAACAGATCAGCTTTATCCAGGGTGATATTATCCCAGATGTCTTAAAACAACAGTCTTTCCTCATCTTTTGGAATCGGAAGATCCTTTAGATTTGCCCAGTTGTATTTCAGAGCTTAACTGAGAATCGGAGGCTGTAAGGGAGTTTGCTACTGTCCATTATTTTTATGCAGGGTTTTTTTTTTTTTTTTTTGTAAATAGCTGTAATAGTTTGGGAATGATCTGTTAAAGATATAGGGATCTATCATCCAGATTTTATGAGAGACAGTTACTGTTTGGAATGAATTGTAGTTCAGTGATGGTATAGTTCAGTAGCTTTAGTTGGGAACCATAGATGACAAGTAAAACAAATTAGGAATCTAAATCATAAATGTCTGAAAGGTGCCTTTTCAAAAGGCAGTTGGACTTTATAGATATTTGGTATAAATATTCTGTTTTATTTTGATAGTTTGGAGATTATTCTTGGATACCAGTTTTGTTACTTGTTGGAAGTTACCCTCCTCTTCTAGGGAAACAGCCCCCACCCTTTATCAAGTAGGGCTATTAAAATAGCTGGAGCCAGCTTACTTTTCACAACAAAGGAAGGAGAAATTTACAGGCATGAGATACAGAGGAAAAAAAACCCTACAAATTAGCTTTCCTTTCCCATAGAAATCAAATAGATGGCAAGTTATAAAAACTTGTGAAAAGCAAACCAAAAGGCATGGCAGGAAGGAAACATGATAGCAAACAGCAACTACAAAGGACCAGGACCATAAAACCAAGATCCCAGGAAGAGATAGGAATTCAACACACAAATCAGTCTTCAAAGATTCACACCTACAAATCAAAGAACCTGAAGTGTATAAAAGAGAGGTTTTTCTACTCACTTATTAGATTAATCCTAGGAACGCTGTGAAATTTCTTACCTGCCTTCCTATTAATAAACTGATTCTAACTTTCAACAACAGCTGACCAAATCATTTTGCATTTCTCCCAGCCTGGAAATTTGAATCCACAAAAGGAAAGAACTTTGCCTATTCCTTAAAGGGCAAGGTTTCTTTTTTTCCTTTCCTCAACTTTAATCAATTATTCATTACCATCCTGTTCTTCCATCCTTCTCTCTTTGAACAAAAGCTTCCATTTCCATACATTCTTGAAGGACTAATTTAGGGTTCTTGCCTACAGGTAGTTTGTTTAATTTTAAAATTACAGAAATTGCCCATATGTCTTCCTGTTTTTAGTTTTCTTTCTGTGAAATCATTTGTGGTGTTGCAAATGCTAATGGATCTTTTAAAAAGAATTATAAACTATGCATCTCTCTTTTTTCATTAATGATAATGCAGGAAAAAAAATTAAATATTTAAGGGAAATTTTAAGATGGGTTAAAGTACTTCAGATGATGCAGAATATTACACCAGGAACAATATTAGAGATTTTATATATGGAAATACTGTTGTTTTCTGTTTATGTTACTCCCCTTGTCTTTTTCTTAGTGTAATTTAAACTATCCATCAGTGTTTCCACAATCAGGGTGCCTATAGAAATTTCTTACGCTTCTCAGCAATCAGTATGGTGGTTAGCAATTCTGACCTTTGAAGTCCATTCTTTCTGGTTTGGGGGAAAGCTCGTGTGGGTATTGACCTTTAGACCCTGAATGTTTTGAGACTAGTTTATCAGAAGGATTGCCTGCATCCATTAGAGTCAGCCTTGACTTTATAATTAATACATGAAGTCCTGCCCTTTGACCCATTGATAAAGAGAGATTTGCAAGGCTGTTTTATAGTCATAGACTGCCTTCTCCACTCAAAATTAAAGAGCTGTTGCTTTGAAAATTTCAGATATACATTTACCTATTTATTTCACAGTACTTCTTACTAATTGCTCTGATAATTTTTACTGTTATCTTTTTAAGGTATGTATAATATGACATAAATTGACAGTGTCTATTATGTTTTATGATTAATTGAAATACTGTGCATTTTCTTGAGAAGGAAGCATAATCGTTCCTTGAAATACCGTGTTTTTCCAACAATACGGCCTCCACCAATAGGAAGCCCCACCATGTTTCTTTGGCATAAAATCAAATTAAGCCCCTCCCCCCAAATTTAGGCCTATTTTAAAACATGCAAAATAAGGGGGAAGGGCGGGGGACTTGCCATTAGGAGCGCCCCCGGGCAGCAATTCCTCGCCACCAGCCGCTCCTAATGGGTGATCATGGCAAAGCGCGGAGCTCCCTACTCCCACCTTTGCTGCAGACGCCTTTGGCACCCGCCGCTGTTGCTTTCCCTTCTGCCCATTCTGCCAAGTTTGGAGCTGCCGCTTCCATGTTTGGAATGCCGCCGCCATTTGGGGCTCCAAACAGCAGCAGTGCTCCAAACGCAGAAGCGGCAGCACCAAACATGATGGCGGGCGATCTTTTTATTTTGGTCCGCGTGAAGCTCAGAGCGAGCAAGAGAGGGAGACTGCGATGCCTCCATCCGAAATGGCAACCTCACTAGTGGATCACAATGTGGCTGGAAGCCCGAATCGGTGGGAAACGATGGCGATCTTTTTGGAGCGAGAGGAAAGGGAGAGAAGAGTTGCGAGGCGTAATTTGCAGGAGGAAGTAGGTGTATCCCATGGCAGGGAGCCCAAGGAAGAAGGGCCGGTAGGCAACAGAGAGCGTCCCGTAGCTCCGGAAGCAGCCTAGAGATGCGCCCAGGAAGAGGCGCAGATGCTGCCGTGTAGCCCCCAAGCCAACTGCGTGCACCGCCTTTAGTTATGTGCGCTTCGCGCTTTGGGCATCTCCGTGTGATCGTGACCCTGTCCTTTCCACCTGGCGCCCTTGCTGCTTTCTGGCTCTTTAGCAACCGGCTTCGTCTTTGGAGCACTGCCGCTGTTTGGAGCTCCAAATGGCGGTGGAAGCTTCAAATGCGGAAGCTACAAAAATGACGGTGGGCGATCTTTTTATTTTGGTCTGCACGAAGTTCAGAGCGAGCATGAGAGGGAGACCGCGATGCCTTGCTAAAGAGCCAGAAAGCAGCAAGGGCGTCAGGTGGAAAGGACAGGGTTGCGATCACATGGAGATGCCCAAAGCACGGAGCGCACATAACGAAAGGCGGCGCACGCAGTTGGCTTGGGGACTACAAGGCAGCATCTGCCTTCTTCCTTGGGCTCCCTGCCGTGGGATACACCCACTTCCTCCTGCAAATTATGCCTCGCAACTCTTCTCTCCCTTTCCTCTCGCTCCAAAAAGATCGCCATCGTTTCCCACCGATTCGGGCTTCCAGCCACATTGTGATCCACTAGTGAGGTTGCCATCTCAGATGGAGGCATTGCAGTCTCCCTCTCTTGCTCGCTTTGAACTTCACACGGACCAAAATAAAAAGATCGCCCACCATCATGTTTGGAGCTGCCGCTTCCGCGTTTGGAGCACTGCCGCTGTTTGGAGCCCCAAATGGTGGCGGCACTCCAAACACGGAAGCGGCAGCTCCAAACTTGGTGGAATGGGCAGAAGGGAAAGCAACAGCGGTGGGTGCCGAAGGCGTCTGCAGCAAAGGTGGGAGTAGGGAGCTCTCCGCGCTTCGCCATGATCACCCGTTAGGAGCGGCTGGTGGCGAGGATGCAAGGGTGGGAATTAAGTCACCCCCGAAAAGACGTCCTAGCTGTTTTTTGGGGGGTCAAAAAAAAAATAAGACCTGGCCTTATTATGTGAGAAACACAGTATTGTTTATGCATTCATTAGGCGGCAGCATTATAAACTATTTGTCTGGGAATAGGTTCCTTTAAATTAAGTAGAATGTACTCCTGAGTAGACATCAATCATATTTGGTAAATTGTAAATTGCTCCAGTGGCAGATCCAGTAGCAATAAATCAGAGGTTATGGTTTAGAGATTTGTTTTCAATTACAAGAGAGGAAAATTTGTA
The DNA here is from genome assembly GCA_033807585.1 of Hydrophis major. Taxonomy (NCBI): domain Eukaryota; kingdom Metazoa; phylum Chordata; class Lepidosauria; order Squamata; family Elapidae; genus Hydrophis; species Hydrophis major. The sequence continues at coordinate 133,767,689 of CM066330.1, forward strand.
TCTTGCTAGTTAAGGTGTCCTAGTTAAATATTAAATAGTATAGTATCCATTTTATCAAAATGTCTAAGGCGTTTCAATATATATCAAGTTTGTTTTTCTTCTGTGAATACATTTTACACCTCTATCACAAAAATGATATAAACTTAGCTTGACCACATCTTGTTTCCTGCTGTATGAGATCTTTGCAATAACTTGATCAGATTTGTGTATTTTTAAAATTTTCCTCAAAAACTAAATTGTAAAAACACATCCTAAATAGTTTAACATAGCCTTGAAATCTCTCTCTGTGTGTGTATACATACATACATACATACATACATACATACATACATACATGTGTGTGTTATATTATGCATTGATATAATAATAGAAATGGAAATAACCCTTTTAAAAATGTTTAAACGATGAAGGCTTTGTAAGTTTAAACAACAAGATATGCTTATTGAGCCTGCCATAGTTTGCAATTGTATAGTTATGATAATAGAAAAACCCTTGAATAATTTGCAGGATAAAAAGAAAAGGAATACAGTGTTCATCCATTAGTGTGGTTATCTCAGTTATAATTTGTACTTTGTTTCTCTATTGACAGATATTTTGGTCTTTATTATTAAAAAAGATAAAGGAGAAAATTCTCCTTCAATAATTTATTGCCAGGTCCTTGATTTATAATGGATACTGTTAAACGATTGTAATTTAAAAAAACTAAAAGAAATACCCATTAAAATTTCAAGGGATTTTCTTCTTCTTCAAGGAGTCTAATTATTTTATTTTCTTGACGATGTTGCTGATTCCAAGAAATGGCTTGCCTCCAGATAAAAGATTATATAGATATTAATTGAGAAAACTAAGATTAATATCAGAACGGATTTAAAGAATCTTTTTACGAATTTTGTTATTTTATTTTTATTTCCTCAGTCACAGATGAAGATACTGTAAAGAGATATTTTGCCAAGTTTGAAGAAAAGTTTTTCCAAACTTGTGAGAAAGAGCTTGCCAAAATCAACACATTTTATTCAGGTAAGACATCTTTTGTTCCATCAGATTCCTAAGGGGCAATTGCCATATCAAGGCTACACCTTGTTCTTCAGTAGTTCTTATTTAGAAAGCTCCTTTTACTCTGCCAGGAATAAGACAAGAATATATTGCTTTGGTCAGTAGAAGAAACTAAGCACCTAATCCTAACTTATTGAACCAAAGCAGATTTTAAATTAGCCAGAATTTTCCTAAAGTGGAATATTATAATGTTTTTAGTATAAAACTGAATTTCTGATTAGCTGTCAGCACCCTAAAAAGAGGATGAGGAATGGATGTGAACCTCAAGGATTATGTTTCTTATCCTAAATTGTTTTTGTTGTATCTTAAAAGATGCTATACTGAGTACTACTGGAAATGCTGGATTTTTTAAGGATGCCCATTATGTGAAATAATAATTATAATGTGCCTAAAGTTATTTTTATGGCAAACACAATGTTGAATTACAATCCTTTTTATCAGTTCTGTCTGTCAGAATGATCTATCTATCTATCTATCTGTCTGTCTGTCTATCTATCTATCTATCTATCTATCTATCTATCTATCTGTCTGTCTGTCTGTCTGTCTGTCTGTCTGTCTGTCTGTCTGTCTGTCTGTCTGTCTATCTATCTATCTATCTGTCTGTCTGTCTGTCTGTCTGTCTATCTATCTATCTATCTATCTATCTATCTATCTATCTATCTATCTATCTATATCTATCCTGCTTTTGTTATTTTTATAAATTATTCAAGGTGGAGAGCATATCTTCTTCCTCCTCCAATTTTCCTCACAGCAACAATCCTGTGAGTTGGGCTGAGAGACAGTGACTGACTCAAAGTCATAAAGTTTCCCTTAAGTTACAGTCATTCAGGATGATAAGGAGATGATGTAAATATAAACAATGAAATCAAAGGAAATGGAAAAATATAGTGATATTATTCTTACATATAATAAATAATATATTCTTACATATAATAAACCTTGTTTAACCCAGTGGTCAAAAGACAGCATTGAAACTCTCAATAAACTATAGCTCTGAGGCCTCAGATATTAGCACTTTTGATTAAATGGGGAAATAATTTTTCAGCAGTGCTGTTTCTGATGTTTTTTATGGTCTGTTTGTTAATGAAGAAGTGCAGTAGACCATTGTTGGTGCATTAATAAACAATGGCATATAACCAGAGGTGGTATTCAGCAGGTTCTGACCAGTTCTGGAGAACTGGTAGCAGAAAAATTGAATAGTTAGGAAAACTGGCAAATACCACCTCTGACTGGAGATTTTACAGTATCCTTCCCTTGCCACACCCACCAAGCCATGCCCATAGAACCAGTAGTAAAAAAATTTGAATCCCTCCACTGCATATAACAGCTTAAAAAGTGTATGCATTCCTGAGATTGCACATAACGTTATTAAGTCTTGACACAGTTTTATTAAAGAAGAAATATAGACCAAAAGTTAGTATCTTGTAACTACAGTATATCAGATGCTAGATCTGATATGTGTACCCATGGGTTTTCTCTTTGCAAATAGCTGTAATAGTTTGGGAATTATCTGTTAAGGACATAGGAATCTATCATCCAGATTTTATAAAAAACAATTTTCATTGGAATGAATTGTAGGTCAGATTTATTTGTAGTCTACTGAGACTCTGGAAGCGCAGAAAAGAGCAGCAAAGATGATTGGGGACTGGAGCCTAAAATATATGAAGAATGCTTCCAGGAACTGGGTATGTTTAGTCTAGTGAAAAGAAGAACTAGGGGTGACATGACAGCAGTATTCCAATATTTGTGGGGCTGCCACAAAGAAGAGGGAGTCAAACTATTCCCCAAAGCAAGAGAAGGCAAAACAAGAAACAATGGATGGAAACCAATCAAGAAGAAAAGAAACTAAAGAGAACCTAGAACTAAAGAGAAATTTCCTAACAGTGAGAACAATTAACCAATGGAATGGCTTGCCTTCAGAAGTTGGGGTGCTCTGTCACAGGAGGCTTTTAAGAAGAGACTGGACAGCCACTTGTCTGCAATGGTATAGGATGTTCTGCTTAAGCAGGCCGTTGGACTAGAAGTCTCTCCCAGTTCTGTTATCCTGTTAATTTTGTTAATTTATTTCATAGGGCTTAGTTGTAGATCATAAAAAGTTAAATTTTATTGATGGGGAAAAATTTTTTAGGTGCATGTAGCAGTCAGTTGGTAGGGTTTTGATATAAAGAAATGCTTATATATGGATTGCAGTGTTATATTTCACTTTCAGGAAAATAAATTTCTTCTGTGAACTAGGCTTTGGATGATAAGGGGTGAAAGTGATTTTTTATTTTCTCAACCCTTTTCAAAGAGAAACGTCAAATAATCAGGAGTTATTGAAGTATCAGAGAGACACATTTTAATTATATCATCATTTAAAGTTGTATGTTTACAAAAATTTTAACTGGACACACTTGCATTATTCATTATGCATTAATTATCCCCACCCCCATTGTAGTCAGATGAACTACACTGCCCCCCCCCCCAACATCCTCTTGTAAGAGAAAAAAAAACCCATCAAATGACAACTGGATTTTCTTTATTTCAGCATCCATCTGTGCTATAAAATACTATCTGTTGACTTGCTCCTTTGGGGGAAGAGCAACATGATCTGTGTTATTTATGTTGAACTTACTTAATATAATATATAAACATATTCTGTATTTTCATTCCATAGAAAAACTGGCAGAAGCGCAGCGCAGATTTGCTACACTACAGAATGAATTGCAATCAACTTTGGATGCACAAAAGGAAACCAGTGGTCTTACTACCGTGCGGCAACGTAAAAAGCCAGTCTTCCATCTGTCTCATGAGGAACGTGTTCATCATAGGAACATCAAAGACCTGAAACTGGCCTTCAGTGAGTTCTACCTCAGCCTCATCTTACTGCAGAATTATCAGGTATTGATCATATCATTAAAGAATGTTTCCAGTGATTCAGATGGGATTAATCTTGTTTAAAGTGCGGTTTGCTGGAATTTTTGCAACCAGATTGCCTTTTATCCTGTTCATCATATAGCTATTGATTAAGATTCAATTAGTGTACAGATACTTATATGACTCGTATGGTTATGAATGCGATACAGTTTTATATGAAGTGCTTGGGTCCACAATTAATTTCCAAGATACCATTTCACCCTTTATATCAGTTCAGAAATGTTTTCACTTTTCTGTTTAAATTTACCTATGACGAGCAAAATCTTCTTGCTTCCCATAAACATTTGAAAATGTTCGTGGGAAGGTATTAGGCTAAATTTGCAGTTGATATCTAGAGTAATATGAAACTTGTTAAGAGTAGATGCATCTTATTGGCCACAGGTTGCCACATTCTGGTGTAGATACAGAAACATCTGCATTGACACAAAAATATTGAGCTGGGTTATAATGCGTGTGAAAATCATCATCTTGCAGATAATGGAATACCTCTATGGTACATATGGTCCCTAGTGCATGCTAAACATTTCTTTGAACTAAAAAGATTGGCTTGCTCTCAATAGATCATCATTTATATAACTAGTTAATTTGTCCTTTATTCTCTAGCACTACAGATAGTCCTTGACTTACAACAGTTCATTCAGTGACCATTTGAAGTTACAATGGCACTGAAAAAAGTGGCTTATGACTATTTTTCACACTTATGACCATTGCAGCATCCCTTGATCATATGATCAAAATTCAGACACTTGACAACTGGTTCATATTTATGATATTTTCAGTGTCCCACACTGTCCTGGGGTCATGTGATCACCTTTTATGACCTTCTGACAAGGAAAATCAATGGGGAAGTCAGATTCACTTAACAACCATAATACTAATTTAACAACTGCAGTGATTCACTTAACAACTGTGTCAAGATAGGTTATAAAATGAGGCAAAATTCACTTAACAAATGTTTCATTTAGCAACAGAAATTTGGGGCTCAGTTGTGGTCGTAAATTGAGGACTGCCTATAGTTAGTTGCCACATCTTTATTTGACAAAAGGGTGGGAGGGAAATCATCAGTGTCCAAATAAATATCCTGGGGAGACAGAGGGTTGAGGAGCTCTGTGATCTTTTATTTCTGGTAAGATTCCATACATACTACATGGATTGTTTGGGAAGCAGTTGCCTTTTTCATTTCACTTCTCACTGACTTCCTATAGTTTAATATCCTTTATTATTAACTCTTTATTGCTCAAAATATGCAGCTGGAATAGAAAGATTCTGGCAAGAATTTAACAGTGTGATGTGGTATTAGAGTTGTCAAACACTTCGTGTCACTGAGATTTGTCAGAAGTTGTAATTATTCCCAGAGCAATCAAAGTTATTCAACCCAGAAATAAGAACCTAAGCCTGAAATTGTGACTTCATTTTTTTTTTCATTTAGCTTGTGAACAAGGTGTAGCTCTCAAGGGAGATTGCTGGGTTTCTTCAAGAGAAAATAATTAAAATTTCTTATTAAAGATAATATATATCATTAATATATTAGTTTCCTCTTCCCATCTTCAGATTGTTTCCTTGCTTTTCTATCCTACTGAGTTCCATTATGAAATCACTCCAGGCATGATTTAATTGAAAATAATTTCAGTAGAGCTGCTGTAACTCTTCCCATAGGCACTATATTTCGGTTTTGTTCTTTGTTTTGTTTTAGATTTGAAAATGAAACCTAGCCTAAATGAGATCATTTTCCAAATAATATTATCTTTTGGATGTTTAGTTTATAAGGAAATTTTTCCCTCTTATTTTATATGATTTCCCTCTTTTTCCTTTTTAAAAGAACTGGGTTGATTTTAAATATATATTTTACTTTACTATGTAATTTTGTTTCTATAACAGGTTAGGTTTCTTTTTTAACTTATACATTAGCCTATAATAATGATATAGTGATATAGTTTTACTGTTATTATATATAATGCCTCAAACTATTGAGTTTTTCTTAAATTCAATTGCACTGTTTTTAAAATTAAATAAATATCAATACACATATATATACTCAGTGTTATCTTTAAAATAAGTTACATCTTTAAAATAAATCACACTTTTTTATGTACCTCATTATTAAATGTAATATAATGTGCCATAGGCTTAAAATAGCAAGTGTTTTACTTAAGTCCCATGTATTACAATGTGCTAAAAACAAGTGAAGATTTCCATATCCTTAATTTTTAATTCTTTATTTTCTTTTTTTGATAACCCAACAACTTTCTTCTTTAAATATTCTATTATTTCCAGTAAACAGCAGTTTATATACCAGGTGTTCAAAAATGTGTTCAGCAGTCAGTGAATTGGGAATGTTGACTTGTTTCTAATCCTCCATTTTTGTCTGTATGAAGTATGGAGTTGCTATTAGTGATTACAATCAATTTTATGCATTATTATGTATAAAACTAAAGGACAACAATGTGGATTGCAAGCAGACTTCAGCTCTGGCATTTTAATTTAAACATCCAATTTACAAAAGGTTACTGCTGTAGCAGCAATATTTTATGAGGGAATATATGATTTTTCAAAGCTGGCTTTGTTGATTCTTTTGTTAATTTTAAAGGAAAAAAAGATTAGCTTTATTTATGGATAGAAAAATGTAAAATATGTTTCTTTTAAACACAGAAAAGATTTTATAGTTTCTTCCTTCAAGTGATTTATTTCCCTTCCCAATTCCCTGATATCAAATGAAAGGGTAATATGTGCAGAAACTAAGCAAATAACATGGTTGTGTTTTATCTTTATCTTTAGAATCTAAATTTCACAGGGTTCCGAAAGATTTTGAAGAAACATGATAAGATCCTGGAGACCCCACGAGGTGCTGATTGGAGAGTGGCTCATGTTGAAGTGGCTCCTTTCTATACTTGCAAGAAAATCAACCAACTCATCTCTGAAACAGAGGTATAGTTACTATGTAAGCCAGGGATGTCAAACTCAAGGCCCATGGGCCAGATCCAGCCTGGGGGTTGCTTAGATTTGGTCCACAGGGCCTGCCTGGAAATATCAAAGGACCAGCCCGCAGAGCCTCTGCTGGCCAAAATGGGCCACAGGGGGGCTGCAGGCAGCTCCCCAGCCCATTTTTGGCCTCCATGGCCTCTCCCAGCTGAAAATGGGTCATGCGGAGTGTCCGCGTGGCCCCAGTGTGGCTTGTTTTTGGCCTCCATGGCCAAAAGATAAGCTAGGGCATTGGAGCGCAGGGTAATGGGGGAGGTTGTCAGTTACCGAGACTGGGCTAGGATGGCTGCAACTTCCCTGGGACAAGAGACCCTTTGTGCTATGCTGGTGGAACTGGGCTTTGTGCTTCTTGCAGCCCCAGAGTCGGAGGACCCCACAAAGCCCTTTTGCATGATTGGACTGAAGCTGGGTTTCATGCTGCACTGTGGCCTGACCTTCTTCCAACCCCAGAGCTACAGAACAGTAAGAAACCCATTTGAACCACACTGTTGGACTGGACTGTAGCTGGGCTTCTTGCAAGCCCAGAGCTGTGGTGCATGCGAAAAAGCATCTGAGCACCAGTATATTCTTTCCCCAGCATTCCTACATATGCATGCATGTAATCTGTACCGTCTATCCCTGGCCTCCTGAGCTTGCAACACACTGCAGAAATCACTCTCCAACATGTCTGTGGCCTATGCCAGACCTTTTAATGTCTCCCCTACCCTTGTGGCAACCCCCATACTCTTTATTTGGGAACACTGCTTCCTGCCCTGTGTATGTGGAGTTAGGCAGCCCATGTTATGTGAAACACTTTATAACCATATTCCTTAGTGATGGAAATTCCAATCCCAACTATGATTGTATGTCAAAGACTGCCTGTATATTTTTAAATAAGCAGTTGAACTTTTAGTATCTATTTCATGTTTTTTTTTTAAAAAAACTTATTATTTATAACTTTTTATCTTTTTTTTTTTTTTTTAGACAGTGGTAACCAATGAATTGGAAGATGGAGACCGACAGAAAGCCATGAAACGATTACGTGTCCCACCACTAGGAGCAGCACAGGTGATGGAAATCTAAGAACTTTATTATATTTCCTTGGATAAATGGACATAATTTAAGAGTTGGCATCAAGTTCACATCTTGAGTTATCTTTTGCTTTTTTCTTTAGGATTTTCACTTCAAAATTCTTGGAAGTAGACAGTGCATTAATATGTAATGGCAGAATAGAAAGGATGCTAGAATAAAAAAGTTCATGTGTACTTCCAATTAATTATTTTGTTAATTTCCTCTGCTGTTTATTCCTATGAAAAGTCATAGGCAAAGAGCTCTGTAAAACAGCAACAGTAAGAGAAAGACAGAAGGTTTGATTTAGCTGTCATTCTTAGAGATTTTAGTCATTCATTTGAAGCAAAATATTATTTTAGTCCAGGGATATTCTTCTTTTTTTTTTTGGACTGCTGAGGCCAATTGAGCGTCGTTCCCTTTCCAACAGTGCTTCCCTTTTCCAGTCAGCGTTGTCTTAATCACCTAACTGCTACTTTAATTTTGATTAGACCCTGGCCCTAGCAGCTTTACAGCTGCAAGGCAGCTTCTCCATTCCAGAAAGCCTTTTCAGTAGTAGCATTGACACAATCATGTCATGAGAGCTAAATAGTTTCTTGACATTATATCATTGTCATACTTTATCATCACCAATACTTGGCATCAAATGCTCTGTACAGCAGTGGCTGAACTAAAAAAAAATAATACCTGCCTCAAGCCAATCAGAACTCAGCAATTACTTAATGCTTATTCCATTCAACACAGATTCAGTGAATAAGCCTGCCACAGAAGAAATGACTTGATTACAGTTACCCCACTTGGTCTCGTGCACATGTGTCAAACTCGAGGCATCACATTACCATCATGTGATGTAGCGCAACATTTTCCCCCTTCGCGAAGCTGGGGTGAGTGTGGCCTGCACGTGGCGCATCTGGTCCATGGGCCGCCAGTTTGACACCCCTGATCTGGTGGATTAAGGAACCAGGCTAAAAACCCGGAGGCTGTGAGTTCTAGTCCCATCTTAGAAATGAAACCTGACTGGATGACCTTGGGTCTGTCATTCTTTCTCAGCCCAAGTCACTTCATAGTAATTATTGTACCCTAAAGTAGGAGGTGGATGGAGTATTAGATATGTTTGCCACCATAAGTTATTTATTTAAAAGGGTAAAGGCAGGATATAAATAAGTAGGAATGAAAAGTAATTATATTCTTATTATTAGTAAAAATGGGATGTAACTAATACTGTGCTAAGGCCCATATAACCTGGTAATGTCTTGAACTATTTAATTCCCTCCCTGGTGTTTTAAAAAACCCTTTTTTGACCACTTTTAATGTATTGTTGCTTATGTCCATGTATAATAGTTGTGCACTATTTTACAATTTATAATAGTTATGCAGTAAAAGCAAAATTATAACTCAATCTTATCAAAATTTATTTGTAATTTTAGAGCAAGTAAACAGTTTGCTCTAAAAGTATAAAAGGGTAAAAAGTATAAAAGTATTTGTAAGGCTTCAGTATGTCTCCATAAATTGGACTTATTTTCATCTATAAAAATGTTGCCATTTGTTCCGATAATTGCATCTTTTTCTCACTGGGACAAGCATCAACTCAGATACAAACCTTAGAGAAAATTACAGTGGAAGGAAAGCATTAACTTCTTACATCTTATTCCTCACTATTGCTTTGCCAGCAGGATAGTCATCCTTTTGAGTAAAAGTAAGATTCAGGAGATTTAATCACATGTCTTCACCATATATAGTTTAGGTCTAAGATTAACTTTCATTAATAAGTACAGCAGGTATATAAATGAGTTCAGTTGGCAGAAAAGAATCATGGGTTTGCCTGCAAACTGATATATCAGTAAGTTTGATAATATCAGCACAATCTTTTAAGATCTTAGACATATATTTAAAATAAAAACTGTTCTGTTCTATCTACAGCCTGCACCAGCATGGACTACTTTCAGGGTCGGGTTGTTCTGTGGAATATTTATTGTGCTGAATATCACCCTCATACTTTCAGGTTAGTTTTCAATAAGTAAACTTTACTTTGTTTCAGGATTGTGTGTGTGTGTGCATGTATAGTTTTAACGGTACCATAGGATGAGTTTTAAGTCACTTCAGTTAAAATCTAAATAAAGGTATTAAACTCAGTGATATTTTGAATTACCTTTTTTCCAGTCAGAATTATTGATCCTGTAGAAACAATGAAACTGAGTCCTATCATAACATTCAGCAGCTTTTAAAACCTCAAATGTAAACTAGTCTTAAGCCAGAGAATCTCAAAACTTGCAATATTGTAACTTTTTACAATGAATGTCACAACCCTCCATGACTAAAGTAAATGCTATTGTTGAGATTAGGGTTGTATTCAGAAAATAAATATAGAATGTAGTTGTAACAATTAATAATTAAATAATACATCAATTTAAACCACCGTATAAATTTATAAATGTATAACAACTTTAAAATCATAGTTTTTCATATGAATTTATTTTTGCAGAATTCCTGAAATATCTATTTATTTTATTTTGAAGATAGCTGTTCTTATTTACTAGAGTTGATTTGGGGGGGGGGGGGGGAGAGAGAGAGAGAGAGAGAAAAAAAAAGTTATCCTTGCCTTAAAATCAGTTTTTCTTAACATTGTTCTTAAATGCTACAGCAAACAGCATGCAAAGCACTTGCAGACTGAAAGTTGCTTTTGGTGCTGTTTCTCCTATGGCAGCCACAATAAAATAAATCAGCACTCATTCTCCCTTCCCATTACCTCTCTTCATTATGTCAGATGGTTAGAGCTTTGCATAGAAGTCTAGCACCCTCCAGGCATGATTACTTCTCCTTTGAAAAGAAACATAATGTGCTTTTAAAAATGCCCTCTGGAAGTATCATTATTTTTACATTAAACTGGCACGCCTCCTGAGAAAGCAGGCACAGAGGTAAAGAAGGCAGAAACAAACAGAGGAAGAGATAGGATATAGGCAGGGCCACTCCAAGCAGATGTGTAACTTGTGCATTGCCAAAGACATGACAGGTGGGTGACAGATGAATGTTGTAGAAGTTATATTAATGAAAAAGAGGAGGGGGGAAGCAGATTAATTCAACTTGTACTTCCTGGGTAGAAATAGGCTAGAAACCACAACTTTGCGGGGGTGGGGGGAAGAGATGACAAAAGAGTAACCCATGATCCTTGGCCCCTTCCTAGGTTTTCCACATGCTTTGCAATACCTTCTTTGACATCATTAAGAGGCAGCAAAAAAGATGGAATGGTGGATAGGGCCTCCTGCACAGGCTATATAGCCCAGGCAATAGAGGAGACAGGGCTGCTGAGAGGTGGCAGAACACTTTTTGCACAGGTTAGCAACAGTCCTAAGTAAAGGATGCAGATAAAGGAATTAATACAGAAATCGTGTATTTCTCTGCCATAAGGAGAGAAGAAGGAACAGGCAAGGAAAAAGGAAAAAAGAAAGAGTATATGAGTATTTTTTTTCCTGTAGGGTAAGAAATTCCTGCCACTATCAATCACTTATGCAAAGTATTAAATTGAATTGCATAAAAAAAGAATTTTTTTCTCTCAAAAATACAAGGGGTAAAGTTTTCTGATGCCATTGAATTGTGGAATAGTTTTTAATGCAGTATATAAAATTTTTAGCACTATAGAATAATTAAAAAACTAATATTCAAAAAAGTAAAGGAATTGGATGTTCAGTATAGTTTTCCTAAAGTAAACTAAACTAAAGTAATAATTCAGTTTTTTGAATACCAGGTCTTCAATTTCCTCTCTGCAAATGGGCTTTTAAAATGTTTTTTCATTTATCTTTTCAAACTTGCATCGTTTGCTTATTTCAATTATGGATGTCGTTAGAACCATCTGTGTGTTTGTATTCAATTGCAAATTTGAAAGTGGAAAAACACAAGTCTTTTGATGGCTGAAAGCATATTGTAGTATAAATGAGGGTTGCAATGTTGTAGCACAATCTCATTCATAAACAGCTTTGTAAAATTTGGTTGTAAATAGTACATTGGGAGTGGGCTTTGGGTCAATCCAGTGTAATGATACAGTAAACTCTCAATTCAATGGAATAAAGGTGGAGAGTAATATTGATTAGGATCAAATAATGTTAAAATATGATTGATATTTTGCCCATATATAAAATGCATGTAAAATATGTTATATATAGACAATATGTGTAAAGTTAGTGAACGTAATCCACACAGATTTGCCAAACAATAAGCTAAAGCTGGGGGTAAAGTCTGTTGCCAAATTTTGTTTGTTCTATTTAAAATCTATAGGGCTTAAGATCCACAAAATCAAGTCTACAATCATAGACCTATTATAAAAACAACACAAAACAAAATAACTAGTATTGAAATAACTGGACATAATTTATGTGAGATTCCACAATTATCTGTTTTTCATATGTCTCCAAATCCAGGAGACATCTATATATAATTTTTTTACAAAACTTAGTTATGAAGCAATGGAATAAAATGTTCCTTCAGTAATGTGAATCTCCCTGAATCAGATTTTCAGCAATATCTTAGAAACTAACATTGTTAACCTAAAGAGAATATTTGCATTCAGATGTTTGAATTCATACTGTGAAAGCATTTACTTTAGTAACTTTGCAAATCAAAGTAGATAACAGGACAGCCTACAGTTCTGAGGACATTTCTCTGTTATTTTATTGTTTTGATGTACTATATAAAATTTCACAGATGGAGATAGTAGCATTTCTTGGACAAACTAGTATTTTCAAAAAAAGTGCCTAGCAATAACAGAGGGTGATAGAAAGCAGTGAGAAGGGAAGTACTTAGACCAGTCTGACTGGGCTCACTTCTAAATAGAAATAGTTCATCCCAATTATGAAAAGAATTTGTAAGGATCCATTGAAGAAGTGTAAACTAAGTTGAGTTACCTTTAACAGAGTTTCAATGAAAAGTGAGCAAACTCATCTCTAACAGAGAACAAAAATAGGCAAGCAAAGGAAAAATGTAAATGTTTCTCTGAATTGAGAGGAGGGGAAGATTGTCCTGTCTTTCTTCAGCAGACTGAATTTGGCAAACAGCCAGGAATCTTATCATCTAATTGGAAACTGTTGCTAGGACTTATTTGTAAGACTTCCTGGAATATAAACCTTAGTAACAAACGAATAGGAGACGGAAGGTAGTTAGAAATGGAAAAGACTTTCTGTCCTAAAATACTATTGATTTTACCCTGCTTATAAAATTATAATGAATTCATCAGAAAAGACTCCAGTCCTTGAGATTTTTCACCTAAAAGATACCCCATAATAAATCTATTTATATGACACTTTCTGACATACTGTAGGTAGCTTATAAAAAAACAATAAAAACTTAAAACAAAGCTTAAAACAATATATTAAAATTTAATATCCACATATAGCATTAGGAAAGTATAAAATCATCACTCATTCATGAACTGTGTTAAAACTGGACCAGCATGTCCCAACCTTTCCGGGCTGGCTGGGCATAGGCAAGAGGGGGGAAGAGAAGATGGTTTTGTGTGAGGGGAAGGAACGAGTGTGCACATAGCTTTATTTGTGAGTGACGAATGCATGTGCCCACCCCTTGCACAAATATGGCTGTGCATGCACTTGCGTGGATGCCAGCCTGCTGCTCACACATCCTGGTTGCGAATAGACCACCACCTGGTACTTGTCCTTGTCCTAGACAACTACTCCCAATTATAGGGCACCCAATTATAGGGCACCCACTTCTCTACAAACGACCATTTTTCTTGATGCTAACCAGGTGGGAACTCTCCTGTTCTTGGGAGCTGACAATACTTGCTGCTACACCCCTTAATTTCCCATGGAAGGATTCGCAACATGCTTTCCTTGATCAACCTACAGTATATTGAATAGGCAGATTTGGCTTTAAACAGATGGTCCCAGAAGTAGCAAGGGCCAACCGATAAAGGTTATTATAGGTAATAACCAGATCTTGAATTGAATCTGAAGACCAATGGAGATATCCCTCAATGTACTATATGTGTTATCCAGCTATAACTGATCTTGTCGATTAGCAAGTGATCAACTGCATTTTTCAGCAAATACTTTTTTAGGGCAGTCCCATTAGTTTGAAACTACCCAAAAGATAGAAAAGAGTATATATAAGTCAATTTCATAATCCAGAACAGGGCAAAGCTATTGTATCAGCCAATGCTTAGCAAAGGCTGTTCTGGTTATGGTTTCTGCCTCCTGATTTTTATCTACAAATTGCCTATAAATCCAGAATGGGCTGGATGGTTTAAAATCATTAATGTTTACTATGACCCCAAATACTGTATGTTTTAAGTACTGTTTTAGTATCTGGGGCATAGAGGGGCCAAGGCAATGATAAAAGAGAAGTGGATAGATCTGTTGGGTGGGTGGGAGGAGTTATTATAGGTTATTTGTTCTGGTTTAAAATCTGCTGAACCCATCTGAAACATGTTCTCTACAATAGATTTTCATTCTTTAACTTGTCAAAGTAGTGCTAGTTTCCTGCATCTGATATGTAGCAAAAACTTTTCAAGGATTATGCATGCCTTGAAAATGTTTCTGGAGAAATATTTCGAATCATTGGTAAACCCATGACATCTCTGTTATTCAGGGGTTGACAAGATGCTACTCCTTTAAGGGATCTACTCATTAAAATTAATATAACTCTTAAAAAATTCACAATTTTTTTTCCCAAGCTAATGCAGAAACCTGGAAATGGGATGTAAAATGGGATGTTTTAATGAATAGTAGACTGCCTAAGATCTTGAAGCATTTCTTCTGAATCATTTTTGAAACATGCATATTTTTTTCCTTTATTCACATCTTGTTTTGTTCTTGACTGGATAATACATTCCACTTCTCTCTCTTCATTTTAGAAAGATGTCATTTTACAAAACAATACTTCTGGGTCTTTATAGCTTTTTTGGTTCTGCTTATTAAGTATGCTGGCTCCTCTGGGACTGATTCCCCACCCCATTACAATGATGCACATTCTAACAGTTTCAAATGAATACAAATCATTTGGCTTTATTTGACTGCCTCATTATTAATCTCATAGGAATTTTGTTCCCATTTTGAAATCAAATGTGACTATGTTATGTATCTTTGGAAATTTTCCCTTTGTTTCCCATTTCTTTTGTGTGTGGTCATTGTTTCCATTCATTTTAAGAATATTTGTACTTGGCATTAGATTTGGATGTCACCATGTAGGATTTGGGACAGAATTGCTTTCCTTTTGATTTTTGATCATCTGTTCTAAATCATAACCACATAAGATATATAAGAATTTTGTCTGTGCCACAACTTGGTACTCATATTTAAAAATATTTGAAATTATCTATTTTATACCTTGCCTTTTTTAGCCTCTTGATTTATTTTTCTATCATAAGATTACCTTCCATATTTTGGTAGAATTGAAAGAAGATAGTGTATTTCTACTGCCAAATTCTACTTATGTCTGCCACTGTATTTGAAAAGCTGAAAGAGAGTCATTAGAACAGAATTTGAAGTGTTCTCAGCTCTTTTGCTTTTTCTAATTTATAATCATCACCATACGTTTAATGCCCTTGCTGCATATTCTAAATATTCCTTACCTTTCCAAGGCTGGAATTATGTTTATTTACCTTTCATGGGATCTTAATTTAGTTGGCAATGTAGATCTAAAAATATATAGAAGATCAATTATTTTTTACTACTGTTTAAAATTTTCTGACTGAAGTACCAGTAGTAATAAATGGTTCAAGGGTAGCTTATGCCAGTCATGAGAAATCTACAATGCCATTAATTAATTCAGCTGTTTAGCAATCTTCTCACTTATACCTGCTTTTTTAAAAACTGAGAAGCGTATAAAGACTGTTTTTCAGGGGCTCGTGGAGAAATAAAAGCTTATAAAGAGAAATAACAGAAGAATTTCTTCTACAGAAACCAAATAAGAAAATATGGGAAGTTGTCTTGCATGATTTGGTTCTGAACAAAATCTCTGTGGTTCTTACCATTTAGATAGCAATGATGTGAGTGCTTGTTCAGAAGTAAATTTTGGATAAGCTCTATTAAAAAGACAAGATAGAAAAAGGAAAATAAAATAGTTTAAATAAATCTAGAACGGGGTGTCAAACTTGCAGCATCACATTGTTACGTGACGTATCATGACTTTTTCCCTTCTTGCTAAAATGCGGGTGGGTATGGCCAGTGCATGACACATCTGGCTGCGGGCTGCAAGTTTGACACCCCTGATGTAGAATAATTAGAGTTTAAATAAATTAAAAAAACAAAGTCCCAATAATAGCTTTATTTGCCAGCTGACAAAAGCAGAACATTCTCTCACCAGCATAGCATGTTTAACTATTATCCCAAATATTTTGCCTTATTTTACTTGTTAAGCTATGTGCTGCTTCTTTGAAAACTTATGCCATCACTTTGTATGGTATACGTTTTGTAATTAAACTATTGATATGTTAATTAAATAAATTAGGAGCATTTAGCTATGAACCTCAACATGTGTATTATTTTTAAATAATGTAGGTGCTGTTATTGATGGCAATGAGTCCATATAGGATGTGGTGACAAATAAATAAGTAAATATATAAATGATATGAAGAAAGGGAGCAAACAGTTTTCTCTCTCATAATGCCACAACTTGAAGCCATCAAAGAAAACAGATGATTAGATAGAAATGCATAATGAGAGCCAATTTGGTTTACTGGTTAAGATATCAGGTTAGATCAGGGGTCTCCAAACTTGGCAAGTTTAGGATTTGTGGACTTCAACTCCCAGAATTCCTCAGCTAGTCATGCTGGCTAAGCAATTCTGGGAGTTGAAGTCCACAGGTCTTAAAGTTAGATCCTGGGTTAGATCCTGGGAGACTGTGAATTCTAGTCCCACCTTAGGCATGACAGTCAGCGGGATCACTCAGCCCAATCTACCTCACAGGTTTGTTGTTGTAAGGAAAATGGGAGGAGGAATGAGTATTAGGTATGTTTGCTGCCTTGAGTTATTTATAAAAATAATAAAGGTGGAATATAAATAAACAAGCTTTGATTTACTGTCATATGATAGTAATAGGAATTATCATGGTTGGCTTCAAAAGTGGATAGACTATATCCATAGCAACTAATGATGTGGATTGTATAGAATGTATGTCTTCAAAAGTTTCATGCTTCTCAGTATCAACTGCGAGGGAACATTTATATCCTTGTGCTGGTGCTTGCAGTTACATTGAAATGCCCATATAAAGCATTTTGTTTATGCATGGCAGCAAGAAGTACTATATATATTTTGTAGTAAAATGGAAAAAAGGAAGAATCATATCTGAGTCTCTAAGTTTCTATCAGGGTAATGATACTTGCTCTATGTGTACACCTAAGTAAAGAAGCTGTGGTCTTTGCATCACAAGATAAATAGGACTTCAAGCACAATCACGGACACAACTATGCTATTTTTTCCCAACAATATGGAAATTGTTTCCTATTACTGTTACCCTGATGTTCCCTGGTGATGCTCCTCTTTTACCTTCTAAATTCAGCCAAGATCAGCCAAGTGTTGCTACCTGCTGAAACTTTCCATATATTACTGAAATACAATTCCCAGCATTCATCACAATTTCACAGGTTGGGTCAGCCTGCTGGGAAGTGTAGTTCAGCAAATACGGAGAGTCAGCTGACTCTCTGTCCTGATCATTAAGGGAACATAATTGCTGAAATTAAGCAAGTGTGCCTTTTAAATGTAATTTATTACAGAATTTTAAATACAGAGAAAATGATACGTCCTTTATTATAAAGAAAAGTTGCTTAGTTAACTCTACTAAGTTGTTCATTTTGTATATGTTTGAGTTTCATCTTTTACTTGATAGGTGTGTTTAAAATGAAAGGATCAAACGTGTGGCCACTGATAAGAATCTATCGAGGGGGTTTTCTTCTGATAGAATTCCTTTTTCTCCTTGGCATTAACACATATGGTTGGAGGCAAGCTGGAGTGAATCATGTTCTCATCTTTGAGCTCAATCCACGTAGTAATTTGTCCCATCAGCATCTTTTTGAGGTAAGTTCTATAATTCAAGGAATTTTACATGTTCCTGTATTATTTTGAAAAGCAGGGCTTCATAAATTCAATTGTACAGATAATAGCTAAATACGTATATTATTTAAATTATTGGATTTTTTTTTCTAAGATTTTTCTTTAAAATGGAAACATCTCACATCAGTGGCCTTACTGACTAGATAATTCAGCATCTGACCACAAAATTCTACCCATAGAAGTTTTTGTGTTAGATAATGCTATAATTTAAATATTGGCTATGACTTAAAATTATTTATTTATGGATATGTTAAAATTTATTTGTTGGCCATATCATATCCAATGACACTGGATGGCTTACAGTATAATAATAATAAAAATGTTATTACTGTCCTCCCTTTCTGTTTTGGAAGTATTAAATATATTAATGGATTCCCATTAAAATTCTTTTTTTAAAAAGGCTTTATATCAGCAGAAGTAAAATGAGCTAATACTTTAATTTAAAAGGCATTCTATAGGTACACTATTATAATCTAAAACATCCTGCACTATTTTACTGAAATTTAAATGGAAGAGTGAGAATTGTTATACAAAGTGTTGTTTTAATATTTTCTATACACAGGTAATCCTCAATTTACCACTGTAATTGAGCCTGAAATTATGGTAGTAAATCATGGAAGTCATTAAATGAATCTCCATATGACTGCCCAATTTCACAAACTTTTTTGTAGTGGCCATTAAGCGAACCCTATGCTTGTTAAATAAACCCATTTTAGCCAAAAAGCTTTTTTTTTTTTTTTTGCCAGAAACCAGAAGTAAACATCACTTTCTGGCAAAAAATTCTGAAAATTGTGGTACACTACAAAGGGTCATAAATGTGAGCAGTTGCCAAGTGTCCAATATTTGATCATGGGACTGTGGCTTGGGGGGGGAGGGAAACCATTGGAACTTCAAAACCATGTTGTAAGTAATTCTGGAGATGTTTGCCGTAACTTTGAACAGTCACTAAAAGATCAGTTATAAGTCGAGAACCAACTGTAGAGGTAAGATAGGTAGCAACAGTGAGATGGGCAACATATACATTTAATAAATAAAATAAATAAATATAATTTAGTTCTAAATGATATGAGTTTAAGACTTAAAGTTAGAATTTGAGTTGGAGCTGAAATAAATTAATATGTAATACTGAAGTAATATTGTCCTCATATAGTGTCCTGCCTTATCTGCACATAATTGCTAAATTTGCATTTTTTAACAATATAATCTTTCTAGATTGCTGGATTCCTTGGAATGCTATGGTGTTTGAGTCTGCTAGCATGCATATATGGAGATAGCATTGTATTTCCTATGCATGCAAACCCACTTATCTTGTATGGATTTATGCTGCTGTTCCTTATCAATCCTACAAAAACCTTTTACTACAAGTCTCGATTTTGGCTGCTTAAACTCTTGGTAAGTCAAGATCTAGCTAAAATCCATCAGCAAATGACAACCCCACCACTCTTCTTATCAAAAATATTATAATTAAATATTCTCAGATTTTGTTAAATGGCCTGGCTCCATTGTTTATCTATAGGTAATTTGTACATTAAATTTAGTCAATGATATCTTTATTATGAACAGCAAAGGCTAAGTTGACAGAGTTAGAAAATTTGGGACTGAAATCCTACAACTATGTGTTTGATAGCACAATCCGTGCATTAGGCTATTTTATACTGTTGTTGCCTCATTTTATGTGGTTTATATGTAAATCAACTCTCTGTTCTTTCTATAAGATTTCCATAGATGTTAAACCTGTATATACTTTGAAAAGAATGATTGCTACCAAATAGCATAAATGCCAAAGTTTCTGAATAAAATTCATTGTAATTATGTTTTGGCAAAATGTGTAGTTTATGATTGGAGGAATCTAAAAGATATGTGAGGTATCTAAAATATCAGCAGCAAATCCCACTTCAGGCATGAAAACTGGCTGGGTGACTTTGGGCTAGTCACTCCCTGTCAACCCAACTCACCTCACAGGGTTGTTGTGGAGAAAATAGGAGGAAGAAATAATGTATTTTTGCTACCTTGAGTTGCTTACAAAGTAAAGAGGTAGGATAAAAATCCAATAAATAATCATCTATCCTCTGCTTGTTTGTATTGTGTAGATCTTGGTGTTGCCATTTTAGCTGTTGATGTTCTAACTAAACATGCAGGAAGAATTATAATCTAAGACAAATGGAGCATGAAATGGCTTAGTTTGAGAAACACATAGCTGAAGGCAGAATGGACTGCGATGTAAAAACAATATGTTTTTACTATTTCTTCCACACTTGCATAGTGTGCGAAAGCAAACATTTCCACCGCTGTCATCTTTAATAGTTTTCCTAAACTTGATGTTTGGAGATAATTTAAAAGTATTTTATAATACATTAAAGAATTCTATAAAATTGTTAATGTCAATTAATACTGTAGTATTACTAAACTGTTTCCCTATTGAAATTAATTACAAAACTCTCAATTATAATACAGTTTTAATTTGAATGCCTTTGTTGTTGCATTCTGTGCATTAGGACAAACCGAGGCCATAATAATTAGACATTCTATTTACATTCTATTACACTGAGAAGTCCTTTAGTTTCTATATCTGCCTTGTAAAAGTAAATGATAGAATAATTTCTGTAATGCAGTTGTGCCATTTAAGAGAAAATGTTTCATCGTTTGTGATCTGAGTTTTGCAATGTTATATTTGATTTTTTTTTTTTTTTGGTAGTTCCGGGTATTTACTGCTCCCTTCCATAAGGTGGGCTTTGCAGATTTTTGGCTCGCTGACCAGCTTAATAGTCTAGCTGTAATACTTATGGACCTTGAATACATGATCTGTTTCTATAGTTTTGAGCTCCAGTGGAAAGCTAAAGATGCATTGCTGGAAAATCCAGGTATGTCAATGAGAAGAAATTTGGTAACTGCTATATAAATTGTTGTGTACTGTGTGTTTGAGGCAAAATTGAGCTTTATGTTTCCAATGCAATACAGTCACATTCATTATACGCTAGACAACACCATTGTCTAGTGTATAATGAATTGTTTGAGATATATTTCCTTATCTAAATGGAGAAACAGAATGACCCAGGGCTGGCAAAAATGTAGTGGGAGCAGGAATGACTTCTGAGTTCCTGCCAGCTTCCCCATTGAGTTTCCTTATGGGAATCAGGCAGGGAGCATCAGAATTCTTCTTTCCTCTCTCCTTTTCTCTCCTGCTCCTCAATGAGGGAGGGAATGGGGGATTTTGAGATTAGCTAGAAAATTGTTACAAAACATTAGAAATGAAAATTATGTGACCTCAGTAGCTGTCCAGCAGTGCAGCAACAGCCAGTACCACTGAAACAACCTTCAGCAACCTAACTTTCCCATATTTCATTCTCTTGGGAGTAATGGATCCTGGATTATGGATTCTGTAAATTAACCTATTTGAGGTATCTTAGTTAAAAAACTGTTAATTTATGATACTCTCTTTCATTTAGTTAAAGATCATGTCAAGAGAGTTTTAGTAATATTTAGTGTATAGATATTCAATATCTCTTTTACTGGGGATGGAATAGGATGGAAATAAAGAATTTATTTGCTAAGTTTTCATTTTCCAATATTCTCTTATCTCTGAACACATATATGTTATATGTGCCTGTGTACTTTAAGATATTGTTGAATGTTAACTGGAATTGTTTATTTGTAATTCACAATATCATTTTCCTAGAGATTTCTTACCTTTTGAAAGTTTTTTTTTATAGGCCTTCATATTTGCAACACCTATGCTTACGGTGTGCGTGCGGTTGTTCAGTGCATTCCTGCTTGGCTGAGATTTGTCCAATGTCTGCGCCGATATCGTGATACTAAACGGGCCTTTCCCCATCTGGTTAACGCTGGGAAATACTCCACCACATTTTTTATGGTGACATTTGCAGCCCTTTACAGCACCCATAAAGGTATTATTTTGGAGTCTTTGCTGATAAGTTCAGGGTCTCTGTTTTTAAGTGCCAGCTTATTTGAGATTTCTCAGAATTACTTACTTAACTTTATTGGGGTCATTATCCAGCACAAAATTTCAAAGAATTTTTGACAGTGTGTTTATGAGTCTCAAGTACTTCTTGGTTAATGATAGCAGTTGGAATCGTGAACTCCATTGCTCAGCAAGGCTAAATGACTACACCAACTTATGACAGCAGTTCCAGCAGTTTCAGTTTTGGTTGTTAGGCAAAACATCATGTGATTGTCATTTGTGATTTGCTGCTGGCTTTCCCAATGACTGCTTGTCAGAAGCTGATAGTGGAGGACACAAATGGTGATCCGGTAATTGTGAGATGCTGTGACCATCAGAATTGTGAGCCCTCTAATTATGATCATGTGACCACAGGGATACTGTAACAAATGCAGCTTCTAAGATTGGTAGTAAGTCTACTTGTTCAGCTCTATTGTAACTTCAAAGTATTGCTGAACAAATAGTCATTGGCTGAGAACTATTTAAGATATTTATGGTGAATTTCTACTGAACAAATTGAGTAAAAAAAAATGTTATTTTTTTTCCCATTCTGCTATGGAACTTAATGAACTGAGCAGCAGAAATAAGTGAATCCTCTGTTCTCATGTATTAAAACAATTGTATTTTTGTTATAATTCTAGGCAATCATATCATTTCAGTTCCTATCTTCCAAATTAGTGCATAAGTTTTGTATAGTACTTATCAGTGCATATGCATAAACATGCACATGCACTAATACACCCACACATATAAAAAGACACTTTTCTATTCCCACAGGAGATTGCCAAATTTTTAATGATAGGAAGGATATCACCATTATCATCATCTACTTCATTTATTAAATTTATTGTTTGCTTAGTCCAAAAGAATCTGGGTGGCTTATAACATATCAAAATTAAAACAGTTAAAAACAGAACTTCAAACATAATAGAATAGAATAGAATTCTTTATTGGCCAAGTGTGATTGGACACACAACAAATTTATCTTTGGTTCATATGCTCTCAGTATATATAAAAGAAAAGATACATTCGTCAAGTATCATAACGTACAACACTTAATAATAGTCATAGGGTACAATAATTAATCAAATCATACTAGGAAACAGTCAATATAAATTGTAAGGATACAAGTGACAAAGTTACAATCATACAGTCACAAGTGCGAGGAGATGGGTGATAAGGAGTGATGAGTAGATTAACAGTAATAGTAGTGCAGACTTTGTAAATAGTTGAACAGTGTTGAGGGAATTATTTGTTCAACAGAGTGAGAGCTTGGACCAAAAACAACCCAGCTACAACAATAGAAGAACACAATAGGAGCTTCACAAACAAACAAATCCCAGTCTTAGGAACTGATCCAGGTCTTAAAGAGTCTTCTGGAATCCTAAGAGAGTAAGTGCCATACCTGTCTATTCCAGAGGACAGGAATGTGACAGAAGACATGCATCCTTGATTCCATAATGTGAAATAAGAATGCAAGTACCATAAATATACATACAAGAGAGTTATAAAATTTGTTTTAAATCTGTTAGGCCTGTAAATTGATTCTAATTGTTTCCAATTAAATCAATTGCTCTGTTTATACAGTCAGTGCCATTTTTAATGCCTCTTAAGGTTTATGCAAATGTATTTTTATTATAAACAAAGACAGTTTAGTTCATAGAATCTGTAATATTTCAAGAAGTATGTAGTAATTACTACCCTTCTGATACCAGTACACTAATCTGCTGCATGAAACTGAAATATATCATTGTCTGATGAATGTGAAGAAAAACAACCAGTTCTAGAAAAGTACTTATTGATCACACATACACAGGCACACAAACACACAGAGCCCGAAAAAGAAAGAAATGTAAAATGGTAGGAAATTGCTTTTAAATTATTAATCTAAAGATTGAGATATCTGAACCATTGTGTCCCCACATCTATGTGGAAACCACAGTGATTTCCTTTTGCTGTTTTTACAGAAGAATAAAGCACTTAGTCCTTTAGGCAGTTACAGCATTTTTATCTTCTCCCCACCCCACCTGTTTCAGCTGTTATGCCAGTCAAGAGGTTTAATACTATTCTAAAATATATGCTGATTTATTCACTTTTGCACATATTTCATTTATATGTAAGAATAGAAAAAAAAATATATTTTTCTATTAAATAATAGGAAAATTATTCCCCCCCAGTAAACTAATTTTCTTCAGTTGATTTATATTTTTTATAATTTTTAAGATAAACATCAGGCTTCATATGGAACCTAGATCTTCCTCCCAATTTGATGGTAATGAAGAAGAATCAACACTTGAAAAATCATAGTAAAATCCAAATGTTTACATGCAAGTTTGAGGGTATTAGCATTACATTTGCATCAAACTTAACAATATTAAGATGTTTTCCTTCAGGAAAAACCAAGGTGAAAGGAAATGGTGGATGCTGCTGCTGGAAGGCATATATGAAGTTTTAAGAGGAAATATCCTACTTTTTCCTTACTTCCAGAAACATAAAATACTGGTGCCTAATGCAGCACACTCTGAAGAACCCTGGTCTTCAGAAAGATTATCGAAGAAATTTAGGGAAAGAGTTTGTATCAATTACAATAATATGTATAGTATGTCAATAGAGAGAGAGTGATTTCTGGTATTGCAGATTATTATTGAATAGTATTTGAGACTTTAAAAAAACTATTTTCGGCCATCTTGGTTCAAATTCATAGGCAATACATTTTTATAGAGGCCTACACAAAAGTAAGTTTTATTTGTTTTAGTAAAACTTTACTTTTGGGTTAACTAGATACCAAAGTAAAGCATGAAAAATGATTAGAAAAAATTATATGATTAGATAAAGAATACAGTTTCAAATATCTGCATCACCTTCTTTGCTTTTTTCTTTCTTTGCCTGGCCTGTTTATGAGATCCTGAGAAGATTTTATATAGTTAGAATTATTCGGACTTCTGGAGACAACCCAGAGCAAAGAAATCTAATTCCAGAGTTGCATAAATGGTTATATAATACTTGAACATTCTAATAAAAAGAAAATAGAGGAAATGTTTTCAAGACATGATAAAATTATAGTCAGCAAAAGTGAACATGAATTAGAAATTGTTTAACATACGATAATAAATGGCAAGGATACAGCTTGTGAAATATTTTTTCTGTGAAATAGAATTTTCACTTCTCTTTGTACAAGAAAGTGCCCAATATTTACTCTTCATATGCTTGGGTGTTATCAGACCTCAAGAAAATAAGTAGTCTGATTTTTCTAGATGGCCACATTTCTCTATTATAGTCTACATCATCTTCAAAATAAATATTTATATTCCAATATAAAACAAACATTTATAAGTGGTAAATAATTATGGTATCAGAATTCATTTATTTAAAGAAATTTGAAGAACACCCAACTGATCAGATGACTCTTGGCTGCATCCATGTCAGAGTCAACACTAATAGAAATCAAAACATGATTATACATATCCACATAGTTGAGCATGATAGACATTTTCTCAGCAGAATTCTCAATTATCTCAATGCTCAGAAGGAAAGTCAAGTCTTCATGGCTCTATGAAAGGCTAATAGAGTCAGGACATTTCAACAAAAGTGTGGGAGAGAGACTCATTTCAAAGGGCAATGACAGCAGCAAAGGAGGCATATTTCATTAGTTGACATGCTGCCTCAGAGAAGACCTGGCACATTCCCATTTTATGTAACCTGGTAACTCATAATTCTTTATTTTTTTATTATCTGGCTAAAAAATAATGCTTGTGCATTTCTCTTATTACTGCATTGTGGTGAGTTTGGCTGATATTTTGGATCTTTACATTGCCATTTCCTCACCATTGCAATATCACCAAGGCTGCTTTTTATTAAAAAAATATTTGAATTATTGCCTAAAACTAACACAATTAGTTTGATAAAGCCTTTTGTAAATTTTAGCTTCCACTCTATAATTTTTAATTTGGGCTTTCAAAAAACTTGCATAAAAGGCTTGGTGTAAAATTAGCATACCCAAAGATGTTATGAGAATTAGTTAAGCATGTGGCTATATGTCAACAATGTTACAGTAATCAGGAGATTATATCATTTATGTTTCTTTCTATTCATTGTAAGGTTAAACTTACAGTTTAAATAGATTTGGAATCAGTTACAACTCAAAAGGATTAAATCCCTGTCAGATAGCATTAAATCTTAGGAAACTTTCTTCTTTAGGAATGACTGTTGCTATCTGTTAAGGAACAATTTGATTTTGTTATAACTGAAATTCTTTTTCTTAAAATGCATCTTTCAAAAATGAGTTTTAATTTTATTTTTCTTTCCTTCATCTTTTGTTTAAGCAAAACTTAAATGTTAAAACTAGTTTAGAGATGAAAACATGCCAGATTAAACAAATATTCCAAGGCATTGATATATAAATAACGAGGGGTGGGGGGAACATAAAAGGACAGGATGCTACTTCTTTGGAATTTAGAATTGAGGTGTGTTTCTGCAGGATATTCACTTGAAGGCAAAGAGGGATGGGGATGCGGGAGGAAGCAGTTCACTTACTGTCGGAATTCTGCCAAAGTGGAGAGGTGTCATGGTTGTCATGGTAACTGAAGTATTCATTATTTTTTTAAACCTTCCCCATTACTGGCCTTGCCTCTCCTGTGCTCTTATATGCCAGTTGCTGATTTCTGGAAGAAGTGAGGGCACTAAGCTTAGATTCTGGAAATGAATACTACTTTGTGTGGATGCTGCTTCAACATATTCCAACTTTTTTAATGGGTTTGTTTTCCTTCATTGATTTTTTTAATGTTCAAATTTCTTGCTATATTCCAAAGACAGAATCCCTAGGGGATGAAGAGGGCCAGCAATTAAGTAGGTGTGGAAATCTGTGGGATGAAATAGAGAAATAATCCATACTCCACCTGCGTTAATCCAAGGTTCCCAAAACAGAAATAGATAAGAATGACTTTCCTTTCATTTTCAATAAGAATTTACCAAATTTTTGCCTATTTCTTTATGAATGAGTCAAAATTGACAGCTTTACCATTCCTGTTCTTAGATCTTTTATGCATGCTTTACTTCCCAGTTTAACTCTGTAGCCTAATCTGAAATTAAATTGGATATATCTTGGATATATAAAGTGTCTGACTTGTAGGTGACAGTTTCTACAATATAATTGTTGATTCGGGCAACCTGTAGCACTTAATTTTAAAATTAAGGCAAGTTTTGATAACCTCTCAGTTTCTTGGTCTCACTATCATGGTTCAACATTTAACAGAAACCACAGTGGCTGACCCTCCCAGAAAGCTTATCATAGCCATTGTGTTCTGTGCCAGTTTTTGATAGCACACAGCATTGATTATTTTCCTCTCAGTTACACTGAGCAGAATATATTGTTTGCCTTTCCTAGATAATTTAACAGTAAACATTCATTGGCAGTAAATCCAATGTTAACAGTCTGTAGTATAGAAATGATTCTGTATGCATTGAAGCTATTTTATACCATGTGTATAAGGTAGTCTTTGTTTAATGATCACAATTGGGACTGACTGATCTATCACTAAATCACACAACTGAAACATCACATGACCACAATAGATTTATGACCTCACTTCTGCCACGGGTTGCTAAGCAAATCAGGCATGGTTGCAATGCAAGATATCACATGGCCGTAACTTCCAATTTCACTGCTGCCTTCTCCAATTGATTCTGTTTGGTACGAGCACATTGTGTAGCATACAAATGGCAATCAAATGACTATGAGATGCTGCAATGGCTGTAAATTCCTGTTGGTGAAGTGTCCGAATGGCAATCACATGATGGTGAGGATACTGTATGGTCATAAATATGAGATAATAACTTCAAATGGCCACCAAACAAGGCAGTTGTTGGTAAGCAAGGTCTACTTGTGATGAGAATTAGAAGAAAAAATCACGTTATACTTTGTAGAGGGAACATTAGAATTTGTGATGCTGACTTGTGCTACCTTTTTGCCATGTTAAAATAGCCAATGTAAACTATACATGTAATCTATTACACTTGAGGAATACCTCCATTTTTGCATCTTTTTTGTCTTTTATATATTTCAGAAAATTAACACATTTTGTGTGATTGTTCAATATAGAAGAATGAAATTTTTATTGCAACAACCTTCTGACAAATCCAGTCCTGCAAAATAATTGCTAAGCAATGGCAGCATGTAAACCTGTACAAAAAAGTACACTCAGATGCAATTTCCTATAAAACTGTTTCTCATTTTCATGAAGTTAATATCAGTTAACCATTTGTTAATGTACAAAGGTTTCTGCCTAATTTGGGAGAATTACCTAGGAAGGAAGGAAAAAATAAAAATTCAAGTTCCAATAGAAAGGAAGGGAAGAATGAGAAAAGGAAGTTGAAGATTTTTCTTCATGGAAATGATCCCATTTCTACCATAAAAAAAGATGAAGCAATTATAAATGAAGAAATTAAAGGAAGCATAAATGGATGCAAACATCTCTACTGCCTTCTTGGGGACTGTCAACCTCCTGATATGGCTGATAAATCCTGTGTTCAGTAAAGAAATCTTTCCTTATTTCTACTACCATTAAAACCATTAGCAAGTAAGATAACAAGAAGAAAACAGCACAGCAACACAGTTGCATTTATGGCTATTGGCTGTGTCCTAAGGTTGGGTGACCAGATTTTACAACAGTTTCTAAAAACCAATAGTTACTTCCAGTATTTGGCAAAATCACACCCATAGCCACCAATGGTTTGCTTAACAACTGCAACTTTTGTCTAACAATCGCTAAGGTTGTCAAACAACCATTGCAAAAAACAATGAAAATTATAGGCATTATGACTTACAACCATAATGGGCAGGCTCCATTACAGTTGTAACTCAAGGATTACCTCTGGTTCCCAGAATTCTAATCATAGGGCATCTCTATTATATCAGTTACTTATTTAATTACTAAATTTTACGTTATTAGTTTTCAGGTCCATTGCAGCAGACAAAACTAGTCCATTAAACTAGTCCATTGCAGCACACAAAGTTGTTAAGAAAACATTTTATGTTCTTTTATTTAAAATATTTTGTGAAACATGAATAATAACCATACAAAATGAATTAAACATGCAAATCTTAGCTAGAAATGTTACAGTAAAAATTTATTATACCATAGGAATAGAATGAAATCCCCCAAATTTCATACAGAAATACCATAGATAAGATTTCTTATCTTGTGGCATTTTAAAAATTCCTTATCTTGCGGCATTTTAAACTGGTTGACGGGAATTAAACGTAACAGCTTTTCCTACATCTACTGTATTTTATTCAGAATGTTGATTTAATTTCAAATGTCTTTGTACATGGAAGTCCTCAAGTAGAAATTCTGTTTTTTTTAATACAGACATAAAAAGTGCATGTATCATGACTTATTTCAACCAATAAAAGAGAATTGTAGTGCTTGAAGGTTCTATTTGGAATACCAATGTTCTGATTTTCTGAACAGCATTGAAAAGAAGTGTTAGGATTTGCTAGTAGAAATTGAGATACAATTGCTTGCCTAAAGCAACATCATTTTGGTACATCTCCTGAATACCAATGAGAAAAAACAATAGGGAATAAAGGTGATAACTGAATCCTAGCAACATGAATATTGAGAGGGGTTAAGTAGGCAAACATTCAGAAGGTGAGGCTAAATGGTTCAGGAATGGATACCTTTTGTAAGATTTTTCTTGGGAATCTTTCCAATTTCTTTATTTGTGGTTATATATTTTTTCAATAGTTGCACTGTAGAAATTCAACAGAAAACAGAGTTTCCTAATCGCTACCGAAGATAGTTGTGGCCTAAGGATCCAGTAGAATAAAATGTTGATTCTGCCAGAATAATTAAACTGATATGTCTCCTTATTCTTTCTCAATGTAACTTACTCACTTTTGAAAATAATTTAAATATGTGTGGAGAATGGATCCTTTACACATTGAAAAGTTTTTGGAAGACAGAAAAATGTTGGCTCTCTGGGAAATTGACAAAATTTGTGATAACATTTATAAACGTATTTTGTAAAAGTTACAAGGAGTGCTCCTATGATCTTGCCTTTAAGTTCATATTTGTCTAGCTCTTCTTATTAAATCCCTTTTTAGATGCTTCCTTCTATATTTGACAAATTTTCCTGTGAGCCCTTCAGACACATTTGATTGTAAGGCAAATAGTTTGCATTCCATGAGGACTAGGGTATCATCAGTGATCGATACAGATTCTTTCTTACAGCACATGGTTCCAGAATTATTTACTTTTACAAAAGAGTTCTAGAATGGAAACCCAATATTAAATATGTAATACAATGACCAAGTGAAGCTCACCTTATTTTTCAGCTTTCATTTTTGACATTTCCCAAAAAGACAGGGTCTGAGATCCATAGGACAAATTAGTTTGCTTTGTTTTAGTTTCTAGTTGCATCTAATTAAATCTGTTCATTACTGCTAAACTATTCTTTTATAATTGATCTATATTTTATCACCTTCAAAGGAAGAAAATGAAAAGATGTGCGCAGGGCTTGTATATAAACGTAAGCTATATTTTAAATTTAGCTGTATGACCAAGAATGTATGCAGTGCAAGCATCCATCCTTCAATTTTCTTCTCTGAAAGAAAAAAAATGCAGCCAATAATAGCAATAAAGCAGGAATAAGTATATATGTTTATATTCATAATAGTGGTAGGTAATAATGGGTGTGTTCCATACTAATTATGTTCCGCCCCTTTCAGAATAGACACACTGCATGATGGTTTAGCATAATGTGTAATCCAGATATTGTGGCTTAAAATTAGTTGTAGATAGTTTCTAAATAATTCTACTTCATGCTAGCATTGTTTTAGTGGTTTAGCAAAGCTAGTTTTATTTTAAACTAGCTTCTGACTGCTTTTTAAAAAACAATATATTTCAGTGAAGCTTTTATTGCTCTCTATATACATAAAGAGAAGAAAAGCTATTTTGAAATTCTGACACTCTGCATTGGTTCACTCCATTGAGCACATAACCATATATTATAGTTGATCATTAAGTGTGATTGCAGCTATTAACATTCATCTTTAAAGTTTAAGGTTGTTACATTATGGCTAGAAACATTCTGGTAGTAAAACTTACATGTTGAGCAGATAAATAATGAACAAATTATTATAAATTATCAAGACAGTAAATATGCCAATTTATGAAAAATGCTGCAAGATCTAATACAGCGCCTTGGTCTGTTTCAATGGAACAGGCACATTTGTTACTTGAAATTTATGATTACAAAATCAAAAACAAATATATTTTTACACATAAAATTCTCTCATAACTCCCCAATTATTATTATTATGGGTAATTTTGCTTTAGGATTAGACTACCTGTAGTCATCAGAACACTTCCAAAAGTTGATACTGAAAAGTAATTCTGAATGAATTAGAAAGATATTGTTTTAATATGTGGGGAGGATTAAATACATTTAGTTTTTGTCCTGGCACATTTCTTTATCCTTATTGATGTATAATCCTGTGCATTCTACTCAGAAACTAAATCTGTCCTGGATTGTATAAAATTGCAGACCCTGTTTTTTTTTTTTTTTTTTTGAAACAAATTTTTATTAATTTTAAAGATAAAACAACACATCATTAACCATTAAATACATAAACACATAAAACCTCTTAACATTGTAAATCCTTACAAGTCAAACAAAACATTATTTTTATACAGCATAATTCCAATTTATCCCATCTCCATATGGACACACAAATATCTTTCAGCAAATTTCTCATTATTTCTCTTTACTCCTATTCAATTTCATTTCTCTTCCATATTTATCCATTTTATAGTCATCATATTCTTTTCTTTCTGGCTTGTTTAAATTATTATCGTCTAACATTCCTCCAAGGTTTTATTGATTCTTTTTTCCTTTCTTTTTTTTTATAAAAAACAAATTTTGTTAGTTTTATCATAAACACAATACACAAACATACAAACACAAAACATAAACAAAACTAAAAGATCTTTTCTGAAGGTTGTCTGTTCCCGGGTTAAAACTCTTTACACAGACACAAATTCAAACATCATATTCAACCCATATCTCCTTCCATATCTTATTATCATTTTCTTTTTTATATATATATATAAAAACCATTTTTATCAGTTTTATAAGAACAATGCACAAAGAATCAAGGCATAACAGCTTATAAATTCTTTTCTAAGAAAAAATAATAATAAAAAACCAATAAGGCATAACATTTCCAGATTATAATATCAATATTTCATATAATATTAACTTCATATCTTATCCCTACTTCTCTTTTCCATCCAAATTATTTATTAATTAAAATTTTATTGCCTTTTATCAATATACAAAATCAAAAAAAAAAAAAGCATATATATCCTTCCATATCTTATTACCATTTTCAACAACATTCTTTGTCTGTTTTATTTCCAATTATCCATTCATCTTTTTTTTCTTTTACTATACTTCTCCTGTACACCAATTGGAGTAACATCTATAACTCATTACCCTAACTTAGAAATACTACATATAGCAATCTTTCTTGGGATTCTGTTTAAAAGATTCTAAAATTGCACAATAAATTTTATATTCTAAATATACATATAAAAACACACTCTTATATACCCTCCAGAATCCCTCTTTTAATCTAAATTAAATTCACCCATTGTCTCTAAATAAACTTTTTTTCTTTAGGTCTTGCTTCCCCCCATTAAGGCTTCTCCTCCCCCCCTTTCTCTCTTGCTTATTCTTCTCCTTGCCCTTTCTACCCCTTTGCTTTTTCCCTTCGCTTTTCTTACTCCTTTTCCTTTGCTTTCTAACCTTGCCTCCATCTTTTCGCTCATTTTTCTCTCTTTTGGTTGTTTTTATAATTCTTAAAATCCCCTTTTTCTTATCCTTTTTCTCCTCCTCTCCGGAATGGACCCATTGTTCATCAAAAATGGCTTCTTCTTCCTCTTCTTCCTTGTCCCAGTCCTTCTGCTGCGTAATCAACTTTTCAAAAGAACATAACGCCATTTCTAAGAATTGAAACAAAGCGCCCAAAGTATCTTCTTTTTTATATTTTTGATATTCAATCTCTAGTTCATCCACAAACGATGCCATTATAAAAAGGGAAACTTTTTCCAAAACAACCACAAGTATTTTTAATCAAAGATAATCAAAAGCAATTAAAAAAAAAAAATTCCAAAAGTTAATACTTTTCTTCCTTCTTCTCTTTCTCTTTCTGGATTAATTTTTAATCAAAGAGGTCCAATTACCATATATCTTCTTTTGGGATCCACCAAGACGTTCTAGACAATCTCCTCCTTTTTCAGCTTCTGCTCCAATTTTTTTTCTCCCTTCCCACTTGCAATAATTTTAAATAATCAGAAATCCATACCTCCAGCAGAGATTTTCCAATTTCTTAAATTTTTCAATGTCCAAAAATCCCTTTGTCTCTTAGCTTCAGCTTTCAAAGCAATCCACTTTCAATGTCTAATATATCCAAATATTTCTGCTTTTTCCGTGGGGTGGGAGAGTTAAAAAAAAAAAAAGTTCCCTTTAACAGCTTCTCCGCCGCTTTTCGCTCTTCTTAGGGATACAATGTATCCTCCAGCAATTCAAGCAGCTCAATTCCAGGCAATTTAAAAGGTGTTACTTGACCCGGCTCAGACAGAACTTTCACTCTTCACACTTCCTCCAGCACAGTTCTTACCCGGTTGCTGGCTTCTTCATGGCGGCCATTGCTGACCGCCGCTCCACCGCCTTGGGAAAAAGGGGTTTTCCCGGAGAAGGGGGGGGTCTGCGACACCCCCACCTCCCTATCCGACTCCCCTCTCTCTTCAGCTGTCCCTACAGGGCAGCCATATCCCCCTGACCCATCTGGATCGGGGGTACCTCGACGGCTAGCACAGCAGGAATCGCGAGCTGTCGCGAATTCCTGGTGCCCCGAAGCCACGCAAACCGGAAGTTCCAAATTGCAGACCCTGTTTTAACTGACTTTATTGTAATCACAAAAAAAATTGATGCAAAATAATGATTTATTTTTTTTCAGTTGATATCAACTGAATTTTAAATATTTATCCTACATGTTCTACAAAATGCACTTGAATATTCATTTATTCAGTGTTTAAATGTTCACAAAGAGGGAATAATATGTTTAAAGACTGGCATTTGTGTGGCAGAATTTTTGTGAAGAGCCTAGCAATTGAAGCTTGAGAAAAACTTGCTATTTTCTACCTATATAAATTTTTGCATTAGACCTCCCTATTTCAGCAATATTTGAATGCCTTTGTTGACATAGTCTTGTGCATCTTTACCAACTTAACTATCACCTATTTTTAAAAAGTGACTACTGTTTCTCCCTTTGACCAGAGTAAAGAACCTTTTAACCACCCTAGACTTGGTTCTGAGTTTACAAACTTAGTTAATCAGTACCTATAATTTGATGTTGTTTATTTACATACATACATACATACATACATACATACATACATACATACATTTATATGCCACTTATCTCATGGTCAAGCAACTCTATTCAGTTTTATCTAATTATATGAAAACACGTACCAAAAATCCATTATAGAGGAGAGTTTAGTGTATAAAATGTAAATGCATATGTAACATTAGATGAAACAATACTGTATCCAGATTTAATATATATTTTAGTGTAAAAAGTATACCGTATTTGTTTAGTACACTATATGTAGAATTTAAATAATCCTGACTAAGTCTGAATGATTTTCATGAATTTATTCTTTTTTTAAAAAAAATGGATCAAGCTCCCCCTTTTCCCCAGGGATAGCATCTCTATTCATTTTTTGTTGTAAAATACCCTGGTAGATAGCTGTGGAGTGGAATGATGACATTCTTATTATTTAATTGAATTTTTTGCATGTTACATTAAGTTCCATGTTTTGTATGCAGAAGCATTCATTTCCATCTACAGGAGAAAATTTGAATGGCATCCTTATTGGTTACAATAACAAAAGCAATCTGCATTTATGCAATAGTTTCTCTAAGAGCTTAACTATTTCACATACAAATTTCTTCTTATCAGGATATTCTTGAAAAGTATCTGGCTGTCTCAGATAAATACTCTTTTGTCAGATAAATTATTTCACACTAAGGATATGAAATCAGGTTTCCCATACATTTTACCCTCTAAGATAAGACCTACCACAAGCCTCCTATCCTTCTGCAAGAGCCTAAAGTTCTGCTGGTTGGCTTAGGGACCAAATGGGGGAGGTCCATGCTACAAGTGACTGTTGGATTGATGGCAGACACCCCCCCCCCCACTTTGCTCTGCTCTCCACCTGTTCATATTTTTGGATATCGTATTGATGTATTCTCATTGTATACAGTTTACATGTCTTTCATTTTCTTCCTTTTTATTATTGTAAGCCACTTAGGGTAGCCCCACAGCAACATAACTGGCAAATAAACTAAACAAACAAACAAATATTGTTTTATAGGTTTACTAAACAATTCAAAAGTCATGCTAGATTTTACCTAAGTGCTTCATTCTAAAAATCAGAGCTTGCATCTCTGTGTTGCATGTGAAATCTTACATATTTTCCTTTTAAATAGATCCTTATGGAATATTTTTACAAAATAATTTATGGGATTATTTATATTTTGTTTTCCTTTTGTTGTTTCCAATATTGCTCTTGGGGTTATTTTTTCCTTGGCCTACTCCATAAAATGAAAGAACAAAAGAATATTTATTTATCTATTTATTCATTCATTCATTCATTTATTTAATCACATTTATGTAGCTGCCCATCTCATAAGAAGTGAGTCTGGGCAATGTGGAGCAAAAAAAATATTAAAAAATAAACATGTCAAACACATATTTTTAAAAATCTTTTTTAAAAACACATGGATTTGAACAGCTAAATATTTGCATATATTTGAAAGTATGTGAACCTTTGCTTTCATTAAGTTTCATGATGTAATTAAATGTTTCTGGTATCTGTTGATCACTCCTACACACCAGCTTGGGGGAATTTTAACCCATTCCTTTTTCAAACATCAACTGAGGGAGGTTGGTGAGCTTCCTTGAATTACCCCACTTCTCATTTCACAACATTTCTTAAAATTTATATCAGGATTTTGACTTGGCTGTTTTAAAACATTTTCTTCTGTTTTAACTGAACTTTGGTCATAGGACTTGTGTTTTTTGAGTTGTGGCCTACTTTCTCTTTAGCTTCAATTTACAAGCAGATAATCTAAAAAAATTCTGTACAATTTGCTAGCAAAATTCAAAATACATAGTTCCATTAATGATGGCAAGCTATCCTGGTCCAGAGATAGTAAAGCAAGTCACCATCACCACATTTCACAGCTGGAATTGGAATAAGGTTCTTTTACTGGAATGGCTTTCCCCAAACATAACACATTTTTATTCAAGATCAAAAGTGCTATTTTAGTCTCAGCTATCCACTCTTCCAATAACCTTTTGGCTTATTCATGTGATCTTTCTCAAAGTGTAGATAGGCAATAAAGTTCATTTTTTGGAGAGTACTACCTTTCTTCTTGCCACCTTAAAAATATGATCTGCATGTAATTTTAAACTCTTAATTGGTCCTTATGTACTCATTGCTATACTGTACTTATTCATTACAATACAAACTTGCTTATGCTCTACAGTTGTAATCAGATACTTGCATATATAACCCCACCATCTTGTTATCATGAAACACACGCACATTGCAGCCTGTTGAACACAAAGTTGAAACAATAAAATAATATGTATTCTTAGGAGGAGTAAGCTGTTTAAAACATTTGAACACAATACTGAATTGCAGAGCTATACTCAAACTCTTAATAACCTCAATCCTTTAAAGAAAAATAAACATACTTCCTTACACTGTACAAAGATGAGTGTTTATCACCTTTGTGGGGTGGGGTGCAGAATGGCATTGGTAATCCTCCCTAGCAGGTAAAGGTAACTTCCTTTTAACCAACTATATTTTCATAAGATTCTAAGTGGTTATTCAGATGTGAATAATCAAGTCTTCTTATAGAAGTGGAAAGCAGATACTAGTATTTCTTTAAATGCAGTATTACAGGGGATCCTACTTATATAAAATACCATCCACTGCCAAAAGGAATCTGAGATATGTTTAACTGAATTCCATTTTATGTAGTGAAGTCTGCACTTTATAGTCTTATTTAACATTACTGTTTTTCTTTCTTGTAGTTCAAGAACACAATGATTACCAAGTATTCTTCTATTTGTGGATTGTCTTCTACTTCATTAGTTCCTGT
This sequence comes from Hydrophis major, assembly GCA_033807585.1. Taxonomy (NCBI): domain Eukaryota; kingdom Metazoa; phylum Chordata; class Lepidosauria; order Squamata; family Elapidae; genus Hydrophis; species Hydrophis major. Next base: position 133,804,940 of record CM066330.1, read on the forward strand.
TATACTCTTATCTGGGACTTGAAGATGGACTGGGGTCTTTTTGACAAGAACGCTGGTGAAAATACTTTCCTCCGGGAAGAGATTGTATACCCACAAAAAGTGTGTATATGGACAGGTTTTTTTTGGGAAATGCTTATCAGTATGCATGCTGAAGAGGGCTGAGCATTATCTTGATTGTAGATAGATACTATCTTTAAAAATGTGTTTTGAAAGAGAGAACTGATTAAGCTGAAACATAGTTGAAGGATCAAAAATAAGTAGGCATTCACATGAAGAATTAGTTCAGAAAGAGCAAAAATATTTCTTTCAATTTTTCTTCCATCACCTTAGCAGCTAATTATTTTCTCTTTCATTTTCTCTGTTTCTGTTTCTCGAGCATCCATACACTTTCCCTGGTCTCAACTCCCATCCCCACATCTTAGTGGCATAAAGCAATAACCAAGTGCTCTAGGGATAGCAATAGCACTTAAACTTATATACCGCTTTACAGTGCTTTACAGCCCTCTCTAAGTGGTTTACAGAGTCAGCATATTGCTCCCAACAATCTGGGTCTCATTTTACCAACCTCAGAAGGATGGAAGGCTGAGTCAACCATAAGCCTGGTGAGATTTGAACTGCCAAATTGCAGGCAACCAGCAGTCAACAAAACTAACCTGCAGTACTGCATTCTAACCACTGCGCTACCACAGATGATCCTAGGTTTGTTTGAACTGATCGGAGCATGTCTGGAATTTAATAATAGGTTAAGTTGTAGTTTGGCCAAAAAGAAAAAGAAAAAAAAATGATGTATACTATGCAGAAGTTCTTATGTGCAAGAGACAGCAAGTCTTTCAAGGCATCAAGATGTTTATGTCAGGCACCAACATAACATGAAAGTATGCTATATTTCTTGCAGTTATATTACTGTCTAGCACAGGGGTCTCCAACCTTGGCTCCTGGAAGCCTGGCGGACTTCAACTCCCAGAATTCCACAGCCAGCTTTGCTGGCTGTGGAACTCTGGGAGTTGAAGTCCGCCAGGCTTCCAGGAGCCAAGGTTGGAGACCCCTGGTCTAGCAGAAGAACACACAATAGAACCAAAAACTGAAAATTATTGTTGTCTTTGGTTAATAGATTTTTATTGTGAGTACTATCATAATAGATTGTAAAGTACAAGTGAAGTATGGTATGTTATGGTTTGAAAGATCTATAGTTCCTTGACAACAGAATATAGATAGTCCTTGACTTACAGCCATTCAGTGGACCATTTGAAGTTACAACAGTATTTTAAAAAGTAACTTATGATTGTTTTTCACATTTATGGCCATTGCAGCATCCCCACAGTCATGAGATCAAAATTTGGACACTTGGCAACTGACTCATTCTTATGATGGTTCCATTGACTTCGGGTCATATGGTTACCTTTTGCAACCTTTTGACAAGCAAAGTCAGTGGGAAAGCCAAATTCACTTATCACTAGCTTAGCAACTGCAGTGATTCACATAACAGCTATGGCAAGAAAGGTCATAAAATGGAGCAAAACTCACTTGCTGAGCAATGGAAATTGGGGGCTTAGTTGTGGTTGTAAGTCAAAGACTACCTATGTTTAGAAAACAACATAAAATTCATTTACTATCAGAAATGAAACTGTTGCTGCCCTTTTAGATATGTAATATTTGTCCTTCAACAAGTTGATAGCGAGAAATTTAGCTCACCTCCGATGATACTGTACTTATAACCATAAAAATGATTGCAAAGGTAGAGTCTGCAAATGAAGAACTGGATATTTCTATTTATATATATTTATTTGGAGGTTGATTTGGTGGATATTATTCCTTGATACTACAACTGCCTATTTTATCTTTTTAACAGGCCTATTACTACTGTGCCATTGTAGAAGATGTGATTCTACGTTTTGCATGGACTATCCAGATTTCTCTGACTACCATGGAAATTCACCCTTTTGCTGGTGACATCATTGCTACTGTATTTGCACCACTGGAGGTTTTCCGGTAAGATGCACTACACTAACAGCATAGTTACTGAGCTTTGGAGGGCCTATTTGTAAATAATTATGAGTGCATTTATCTTCTGTAATTAAAAATATTTTATTCTCTCTCTACAGCTCTAAATCAGCCCACTTAAACGAACAATACTTGCACCATTAAAAAAAAGTATTATCTAGCATTTAAAAATGCAGACAGAAATCGCAAATCAAAAGAGACCTTGGATATGGTCTCTAACATTCAGGATTTGAAACGTCTACATTTACAACTATTAGAAATATCCCAGAAGCTAATTAATACAATTTCATGTTATTTTTAAGAGGGATTATAAAATATCTATGAAAGGGTGATTTACATTTTATCACAGTTTGAGTATTTGAGTTTATCTGTTGGGAATCAAACCTAGATTTAATGTTTGAGTAAGGAGACCAAGCTTCGGTATCCAAGTTTAGCATATGCTTGAATCAACTCATTAAATTGACATTTTGATCTTTTTTTCCCTCCAGTATTTGACCTGTTATGATAATATTAATTTACTTTTTGGTAGTCAAATCAATGTATTTCTTGGATTTTTTTCCTTATTTATTTTATTCCATTATTTTACTTTCACTTTGTTTACACTTCCTTTTTATTTCTTTGTGAGCTGCCTAGTGTAGCCCCATGGTGAGCTAGATGGCAAATAAATTTAATAATAATAATAATTTTGAAAAAGGCTGTCAATCAATTTACGTGTATTGATTAGTCAATTGGAAAATTAATGCAAATGCTCTGGCTTTAGTTTTCTTCTTTGTTATTCCTTTGGGGAGAAGTGGAAAGTTGATTTTCCTTATAAAATATAGCATACTTATGCATATGTTAATATCTTCAAATCTTGTAGTTGCTTATTATCTTCCACTTTTCAGGCGGTTTGTGTGGAATTTCTTCCGATTAGAGAATGAACATCTGAATAACTGTGGTGAGTTCCGAGCTGTCCGCGATATTTCAGTGGCACCTCTGAATGCAGACGATCAGACCCTGCTTGAACAGATGATGGACCAGGAGGATGGTGTCCGAAACCGCCAGAAAAACAGAGCTTGGAAGCGTAGCCAGAGTGTGTCCTTGCCCAGACCACGTCTTGCTTCACAGTACGTGTTACACAATAGCCCAATGAGTTTCTTATTTGATTAGAAGACCTTTTTCTCCATGTGTTTTCCTTCAATATTCTTGGGACTGCAATTTGCAGAATTCACAGCTGAAATGACCAAAAAGAGTGCTGAAATTTCTGAAGGGCATACAATTGGAACAGGCCAAATTAGATTTAATAAATAAATCTAATAAGGGAAAAGTAAAAGAAAGCTGGCCATTTTTTTTCTATTGATTTCCACCCCAAAAGAAGCCAGTTTACATTGCTTTCTGATACCCAAATTTCCTAACGTTACGAATTCTTAATGCATTTTAATTAATATATGTAATATTTAATTAAATTAATGCATACGCTCTTCATGTAGCCAGAAGTTAGTGGAAATAAAACTGATAAACTGGATTTTCTCTCATGTATGCATCCCCCTACCCAGAGGGTTGTTGCCAAGCATTAGATGTTGGTGTTTCAGAGAGTCCTAAATCTTTTTCTCTAAATCTTGTGTAGTGCCTATCAATCTTTCATCTCCTCACAAGATGCTGTTCTTTTGTTGGGATGGATCATTCTCACCCTCTGTACAGTATTTGCCAGGAGAAAGTCAGCATTTGGGAAGATGGAGAAAATTAATCTTGAGAATGCAGTATGTCAAGGTGCTCTCTGTTGTTTGAAGTAGTTGTGTCCTAGATTACCGACTCAGAAGGCCCCATTTTTCTTGGAGCCCTACAAGTTCCAGGAAATTGAGAATTTTTGGTAGATTGAACTTTGTTCATGGGCAGCTTTTTTCATTCAGAGCAGAAGGCATTCTTTCAAGGAGAAGAAATCTGTGGTTGGTATAAAGATACTTAGAATTACATTAAGATACTATATAGAGTTGACATTATATTAGTTACTGCTAATTCACTGCCTATTGGCAAGAGCAGAATGTACCTAGCTTTCCTAACTGAGGGAAGGCTAGAATTTATGATAAGGATGTGACATAATTCTTGTATTCTTATATTCTTGTGATCATTGATAATTAAATGATCTAATTAATTAATGATCAAATTAAATTCAATTATTAAGATGTCTAACACAAAGAGATTAATATAATTTATCAAATTATATGCAATATTTATCCATATTTTGTCCAAACCCAATTCTAGTTTAAATCTATTGCCCTGCTCAGTTGCACACAGATTTTCTACATATACATATAGCACTTATACTGTTTATAGCATGGAATTAAGATTATTTTAATATTTCTAAGTATATTGAGCTGAAGCCTGTACACCAAATCTGCATAATTTTGCATGCATAACAATTGGTGTGACTCACTACTAATAAGTAATGAATCTAGCTACAGTGATACCCAGGGGAAGTATTAAACAGGTGCTGTGATTCCAGTTCCCTCAGGGCTATAACTCTTATAACAAAGCACCTTTACTGGTTTCTTGCATAAGTCTTTTGGTTGAGATCATAACCTATTGCATAGATTCAAAGTGTAACTTGGTCTTCTGACAATCTATTGAAGCTACCATCTTCCGTTGTTCCTACTGCCATCACTGGTAACCTGGGCATACTGACTAAATATTAAGCCAGCTAAAAGATATTCCCCAAATGATTTTCAGTCATGTCCTCCAATAGCTTGCTGTCTTGTGGATGAAAGCATATTATTTGGTTTTAGTTATAGGATTGTTATCATTTATACATAAATACCAATTGGATGTACTGTCAGATTTATAAAAGGTAGGGACAGTTACTCCTCTAAATGAATGTGTATTCATTTTAGGCAAGCTATACTCGTGTCATGTTCATCATTGAGTTTTCCCTCTTCCCCCATTTAGTACTGGATTATCATACCTCCTTTTAGGGACCTTGACCTGTCCCCATATTGATCCATTTTTATTTGGTGTTTTGGTTGCTTTTCTCTTTATGGTGATGTTAAAGTTTACATACATACATACTTTCTATTAAAGATTTTCACATAAGTAAAAAGTAAACATAAAATTATGTGGAGTGAAAATAAACAACAGAAATAAAAGAATAAGTAAAAATAGTGCAAATAGAAAGAAAATATGGTGATGCTAAAAAATTTAAATTATTTTGTAGCAGAAACAGCTCTTACAAATATATTTTTCAATAGCGCCAGTATCAACACAACATGATTTCGGGGGGAAATTTTAAAGGATTACATCATATTTTTGTTGCATTTAAGTTGCAATTCTTAATCATTTTTGCCTCCCCGTTCTCTCAGAGAAGTTGTATAAAACATAATTTCACTTTGAGAGTAACTGAATGGCCATGTGTTAGGTCCAGATGATTTCGTGTTTTGACCTTGTATTCCTACAGCCGTAAATTGATTTCTGCATTTCAGTAAAGATCAAATGCAATCATCTTTTAAAACCCATCTAGGAACAATTTGAAATCACCTCAATAAGAAAATCTTTTTATTCTCATACATCAAAGGCAGTTTACAGTATTAAATTTAATATAATTTTTGTCATAGCCATGGTAACTTGGGAGCTACATAATATCTCTCAGTTTGCTTGAATTACAGCAGCTGGGTAAGAGAATGCATAATGGTTTTCCTATTATGCATTTCATTCACAACAACATTATCCTGTTAGAAAATATGGAAGTTGCCACTCTTTTTAATCATGTGTGCTTAGGCAAGGAAGATAATGCAATCATTCTTTGTGAAACCTTGACATACAGGCATGAAGAATTTTGCCATCCTTCCTTATTATCTGTTTTCCCTTCTCAGACTCCATTAGTGCTACATTTGCTGCTGTCCTGTCCAAAACTTTTTAGAATAATGCTTGTTATTCTATCCTCTACCCTCTGGAGATTTAGCTTTTGATACCCCTGCTTGTAGTGTAATTTTATCACATATTTCTCAAAGAGATTTTTAAATTCATTTATTTTGTTATTAGCAGCTTTCAATTGATTATTGATTGAAATAATTATTTGAGAAAATAATGAACAATTTTTGGCTTTAAATTCCAGCCAGTATCCAACTTTCCCTGTGCTCAAATTATAAATTATCTTAACCTCCCAATCTAGCATAGCTTAATTTATGAAATGTAACAGAATACAGAGCACTTGCCATATAATTATGCTGCAGCAAACCATCTTGTCTAACTTGTTTAAAGCTCATCTGAAATTCAAAATACATTCATTCATTGTTATCTCTTTGATTTTTTTTCTTGCTCTTTAGTTTGCTGTGATTTATTGCTCAGATTTTTCATCTTCCTGTTTTATTATCTTTTAATGTTGGTTTTAGTTCTAGTGGTTGGCTATGTTTTATTTTTAAGTTGTACTTGACTTAGGATCATTCATTTAGCAACCAAAGTTACGACAAAACTGAAAAAACTAATTTACAATGATCACAGCAGCCCCACAACCACGTGATTGCAATTCTGGTATTGGCAACCAGCATATAATTACAACAGTTGCAGCATCCGAGGATCCCGTGATTGCTAATTGTGACCTTCCCACTCAAGTTTCCAACAAGCAAAGTCAATAGACAATGCACTTAACCGCTCTATGATTTGCTTAATGACTGTGGCTGAAAAGGTCATAAATTCAGATGTGGTTATGTGATGACTCCCTTAACAATTGCATATTAAGCAATGGAAGTTCCGGTCCGAATTGTCATAAATCCAGAACTACTTATATTGTTTGATTATTTTTAACCCTATACCCATGCCCTTGTGACCTCTCACTTAGATTACTGCAACCACTCTACATTGGGCTGCCATTGAAAAGCATTCAGAAACTTCAGTTGGTGCAAAATTGAGCTGCATGGCTAATAAATGGTGCTGGCTACACTACAATGTAACAACACTGCTCCGTGAGCTGTACCGGCTGCTAGTATGTTTCTGGGTCTAATTCAAGGTGCTGGTTGTCACCTTTATGTCACCTACATGGCTTGGGACCAGGTTACTTGAGAGGGATCACATTTTCCCAAGAGTTTCCATTCAAATTGATCCAATTGATTGGGCCTGCTGCAGATCTCATCAGCCAAAGAGTGTTGACTGGCAAGAACTAAAAGATAAGCTTTCTCTCCCTGCCTTATGAAATATTCTCCCCTCAAAGATTGGAATGGCCCCAACCCTGTTGGCCTTTTCCAAAGCTTTAAAAACTTGGCTGTGTATCTGGGCCTGAGCTTGGTATATTTAAGAGCTCTGTTACTTGACTCGCCCTCTTCTACTTCTAGAACTTTTTTATTTCCATCAAAACATGGTTCATGTTCTCTGTCACTTTTAATTTTTATTCTTTGAAAGTCTTCTTATTTACTGATTTTATATGTTTGTCTCTGGGTTTGGGTATTCTCATTTTTCACAGCAATTATTTTATATAAATTTTCTCATACTCCTACACTTTATTATTTCAACAAGCTTACTTTTTTGTACTTCCTTATTTGCCTTCATATTTATATAGCAATTTGTAACAATTGTTTTTACTCTCTTCCACGAAGGTTCCCCATCCTCTTTAATTCCTTCTATTAATACATTTTTAATTATTTTTTCATAAAGAACTTGTATCTTCCTGAAGTCATTCTCGTTTCAGGCATTTCACTTTTTTTCTGTTCTTCCTTGTCCATCTCCCCCCCTCCCATCCATTTTTTGATAGTTTAAAAAAATGGTCTGTCTCACATTCAAAACTTTTCATCTTGTACCCTTCACTAATTGTTTCCTGTCAATCTTTCATCATAAATAGTCTTGGTTTTATATTTATATTCATGCCATTGCTATAAAACATTAATAACAGGCTTCTTTTTTAGTAGCTGTTCTCAAGTCACCATTCTCATTCTTTCTTGGGTCTCTAAAGGCTTATAACTTTTTCAGTTCTCTTGCACTTTGTGTGCTCATGTGTTCATAATATGTGACAGATTTTTTTCTCCTTCTAGCAGTTTTTTTCTCCTTGGAGTAGTTTTTTTCCTTTCCAGATTAGAATGAACCTTAATCTACTGCTTTTGTATACAAACTTAGAATCTAATCAGATTCTAGAATGTAAAGATTACTTTGCAGGGCAACATTCTATTTAATGCATATCACAACTAGAAGATACGTTCATTGTGCTAGCAAATGCTCATATGAGCTTGAATATTGAGGATGCTGATTGGGGGAGGGAGTTTTGAGGCTACATTTAAATCACCTTCATTTCCTGATTTTGGATCCCAATTAACACATAGATTTAAATGCTGTCACGTGAACACAACAAAAGCAAAATGCCATTTTGTTTTCTCAAATTTGCATATATATGTGTGTGTGTGTATGTATATGTATGTGTATGTATCATCATGAAGAATATATATATATGCATATACGTATGTATGTATGTATGTATATATGTATGTATGTATATTCATTCATTCTTCATGATAATAGGGAAAAATGAACTTTAGGAGCCTGCCATTTTGATTCTATCTAGCACAGGGGTCCCCCAACCTTTGGGCCACAGCTCACTACCGGACTGTGACTTATTTTCAACTGGGCCGGCATACACACATGCAGAGCTCAACTCATACAAGCCTCCTTTGATTTGAATTGTTTACAGGATAAAGATATTAATGGCAAGGAGCTTGCAACAGGAGCAAAAAATATTCTGATCATAGAGCATCACTGCTTATTCTATACCAACAATGATTACAATGAATGCCCATTTCAGTAGAAATGCTTTTTCTTCTAAGTTCCTTTCATACTAGCAAGTACTCAGCAGAGGGAGCTGTTGATATATAATATTTATTTAGTTCAATGAACATGAATATGTCTAACCAACGTTCTTCTGCCTAGATTGTGTTTTAAATGCATAGAAAGCTATTTCCCCAGATGTTTGGGTCAGGGGGTAGATGAACCCTGCTAATAATAATAGTCAGTGAGGTTAATCGTTTATGTTGCTAGGATAAATAAATAATTAAAATTTTATTGTTCTAAAATACCTAAAAGGGTTTAATGGAAATACTAGGGCATATTGTACAAATTGCACAACAGTACTTAGCTGTGGACAAAGAAACAAAATTAGATTAATCCTTTTTAGATATTTTAGAGCAATTATATTTTTCCTCTTTTGTCCTAATTGTGACTTTTGTGTCTTAACTGTTGATCTGTGACCAAATAAAGATTGATTAATTGATAGATTGACAAATTGTTAATGAAAGTTTAATTTCCTGTTTTCTCAGGTCAAAGATTCATGACACCAAAGTATTAATAGAAGACACAGATGATGAAGCAAACACATGAAATGCCCACAGAGTCAAGTTCCACATCCCTCATGTTCTCTTGCTTTATTACCTTCCCAACCCCAACTGCCACCCAGTCTATCCTCTGGTATAGTTCCAGCTAAAAACAGGAGAAAAATCTGAACACATTTTTTGAGCTCTTCTGGACTGGTTCCTATGGACTCCAACAAGCTCACTGTGTTTTCTTTTCTTTTCTTCTGGTTTTAATTTGATTTCTTGTTTTTAAAATATAAATCTAACTTTGTTTTGCCAATCAGAGGGACATTTAAGGAAGGAGCTGTCTTAAAGATTGTTTACAATCTCTTCAAGGACATACAATCTGGATGAAGAAGCATCATTTGGACTCGCTAATGGGACTTTACTGAAAAATCATTCGGTCTCTGCTCAGTCCAGTTTTGACTGGTTGAAACTGGACCAGCGTTTTTAACTCTGGCTCGCGCTCTGATTTTTGGTGTTTTCTTTCATATCCAGTGCCAAGGCACTAGCTGCACTTGCCGGGAAAGTGCACTTAGACCAGTACCTTCATTCACGAAGCTACTTTTTAATTTGGTGTAACTTTCTTTTCTTTTTTTGAAATATGATGTATTTGTTGCACATAGTTTTCATATTATTTATGATAGTTAACCTTATGAGAATGGTTTTTGAGTCCTGTGCAATGAAGTTGGTAACTCTTTAAAAAAGAAAAAAAAGGCAAGTGGTTGGGGAGAAGGGGATGTAGATCCTTGATCTCTCTTGCTGCAAGGTTAAGCCCTTTAAAATACCTCTTTGAGAGAACTTGCACCAGCTTAACCTGATTATTTTTCTCCTTATTATTGACTGATTGATTTTAAGCCAAAGTTGAATTGCTCTATTGAATTTTACTTGCTGCTGCTGGTCCCGCAGAAATCTTGTCACCTTCCTTAGCTGGATCTTCTTTGTACATGTGCCTCCACAGAAATAATAACATGATCTCCAAATTTCTGTTGGAAAAAAGAATCTAGAGCTCTATGTAGTCGTCAGATATCCATGCAAGAAAGCCTTAGTTTATACATTTAAGAATGGTTTTCATTTTAGTGAGCTGAGTCTCCAGGACATCATCCCATTTTTAAATAGGGAGTGCCTGTTTGTATGGTTCATTCATTCCAGCTAAAAAATAGAGAAAAATAAAACTGATTGAGACAAAGGTCTGTCTTGTGGATATAGGACTACTCATTCAGCAGTATATACTGGGTTCAGGCAGACACTCAACAGCTTGTCATTTATGTCATCCAGAGGTTGCGTAGTCTCTATTGAGAAAGTTGGTATTGCTATAGAAAGGGCTCTTTAATTTTTTTCAATAAATAAAATATTTTGCCATACTTTGGCAAAAACTTGTCTGACAATCACTGTCCAAGAACATCCTCAGGTTAACTTTTGTTTCATTTTTTAAACCTACCTGCCCCAAGTCCTATATTTCCAATGTGGTGCTAGGCTCAACTTTTACAAGCATTATGAGTAGCACTGCTAATTGGACTTATGGTAGATGGTCATACACTTTAGTAAATTCTTTAAAAAAAAGTTATCAGTTGATTATTTCTTTTAATTCCATATTGGCCTCCAGCATCCATAGGATAGAGCAGCATGAATGCTTAAGATGACCACTCCCTCTCCTTGTAGTAGAAAGCCTGTGTTGTGTATGCCAAGCATTTGTACTTCATATTAGCAAATGAAAGCTTATTGTGCTCTGTTACACAATGTGTGCATTTGTGAGATCACCACCCTATGATGGGAGAAGCTATTTCAGATTTTCTTAAGTCTGATATTGATATAGGATTTCACAGCAAAGACTGTGTTGTTCTTGTTTAGGTTTTTAGATGGTGTTAGTTCCTTTCTCCTGTACAATCTCCTTTGGTTTGAAAGCATACTTTTAAGCAAAGAGGATTCCTCTTTTATCCTTTTTTTCCTTAGTTAATAACCTTATCTATAATAATTTATTTCCTTATTTTATCTTTCAAGCCATTCACAAGACTTACTTTGTAAAGCAACTGTGACTTAAAAATAGTATGCATAATGTGCTGTAGCCATAAGGAACTAGAAAACAAATTTCTGGCAAAACAAATTAACTACAAAATCAGGACTCCTTGACAGGCAAGAGAGTTGTAGAATGAAACTTTAAATCACAGTTATTTTTTATTGTGCTTTAATGGTAGAAAATTTAGGACATTGTGGTCGTAATGCAAGTAGATTTTGGAGTTGTACATTATTTGTGCTTCTGCAGTGTAGCAGTTATTGCTTGGAATTCTAGTACCAGGCTGTTCTAGTAGAAAAGTTGGATTTGGAGTCCCACTAAGCTGTTTTGTAACAAGATGAGTCTGCAGTTCAATGAGAGGTGGATTTTTTTTTACATATTATAATAATAGACTACTACCGAACTTTATGTGAATAATGGCAACTACTTATACATTCAGTTAAACAAATATGAGAGGTCACTCTACCTAAGGAATGTTAATCTGAATAAATCATGGGTCCCCTAAATTCTTCCTGCCAAAGACATATAACAGGGAAAGATTTATTCAGGATATACCGAAGGATACTGACATTTAAGGATGAAGCAGAAGGAGTAACCTGATGGTAGAAATTTAGAAATACCAGCAATTTGAAATAATTTGCCTATGAGATTAGGAAGATTATATATGCCACAATGAACATTTTTTTTCATACCACCATCATCTGACTGAAAAAGATCACCGCCTTGTGCATAACACAACATTTTACATGGAAGTATTAAGTGAAGTTCCAGATTTAAATTTATATTTAGAGTACTTGACTAACTTTCATAAATTGTATGTTGAGGGGTTGTTGTTTTTTGAATCTGTAATGATTAGCCAAATTAATTAACTAAGCCCCCCCCCCCCCCCCCCCGGGTTCTGTCATCAAAAAGCCCTACATTTAATTGAATTGTATATTTGGAAGAAATGTGTGTCCTAAAGAATTTGTGCTTGGTAGCCTAACTTAAGAAATTGAGATCTGCCTCTTCCTAATGTGGAGGTTCATCTCCAGAGTTCACTCTATTGTCCTGTGGATAGTTAGTGCAGAATTGTTTATTAAAACCAGTCTATCTGAATTTCTTATGTAGAAAACTTTTAGAATAACGAAAATGGAATATTGGGATAGTTAGGATACCATTTCAATTTTCCTGGAGTGTAGAGAAATGCCACATGACTCTCAACAAATATTCAGATTTTTTTTTTCCTCAGAGAGTTAAAGACCTGAAAGAAGGGTTGATGCTTTTGACTTTTGCACTCGGCCTTTTCCATGTCTGGCAAATAGATTTAATGTTGCGTTACATAATGGTTAGGTTTTCTTTGACTCAGATGACAGGGGGATAAGAGAAAGCTATATGAACCTCATGGGAATTAATGGCTTCCTTAAGCGGTTACTTGTTTTGGAAATGGAATGGAATTGACACTCTGCCAAGAAGAGTGTAGAAGCATCTTTGTGAGGATATGCAGAAGCACTGCTACTTTTTGGTTTCCTCTTTCAAAGGAGAAGATGAATTTGTTATATTTGAATTAAAATAACTCCCCTGCTCTTTGTCCATTTTCTATAAAGTTACAGAGTTGTGGAGAGTAGGAATCTTGCAATGATGGAGTCAGGCTTTATTCTGAGCATTTAAAAAAACTCTCCTTTGTTTTCATGCTTTGCTTTTTATTACCTGATTTCTTTATCTTTTTGATTGACATAAGCAAGTGTGCTTTGTAGGAAAACAAACAAAAGTTCACATATTGGAAGTTGAAATGTGTTCAGGAAAAAGTATATAATTCTGGTGTCTAAGGAGGAAATGCTGTGCTATCAGTCCTGTAGCAAATTCCATTGTGTTATTCTGGACTTTGGCTTGAAATTGATAACAAGCCTATAGGGAAGTAGTAATAGAAGCAGCTTTGTATAGATCATTTTATTTTAAAATGTTTTAAAAACATCAAGACAATTTCATCATTAAGGAAGTCCGTCTTTCCCCCTACCCACAAAAAAACTCCTTCATTGGACAAAAATGTATCCAGTGTATTTATTTTCTGTGGAGAAATGCTGTGTCTAAATTAAGCAATGCCTTCAGCATCTAGATATTTCTAAGCTTCTTCAAGAGATGCACGTGAAGATTTTTAATCCATGATTGTGTTCCCATATTTTCATTTTCAAGGAAGCATTATTGATAACGCCTCTAATCTTATAGAATCACAAATCTGCAAAGAGCAGGGAAGAAAAATGTAACTTGGCTAGGAAGATTTCCTATTAATATATAACAAAATTGATCTCTTGACAATCCTACTTTTCTCTAAGGGTCATAAAAAAAGCCAGAAGGCATAAGTTCAAATTCTAGATTTTAGAACCTATTACTATAGTTAGATCCAGAATCATGCAATTTTACTGATACAGTTGTCAGGTAAGACAAAGCTATTTCCTTTTCTAATCACCATGCTGAGTTGGGCAATTACATTAGTCTCCTATATTATTTTTGTGAAATCTTTCTGCAAACCAGTTGTGTTAGAAGAAATTGTTCTGACTTGATAATGTGGTGGGTTTTTTTTTTTTTTTTTTTTGAAAACTAGTTATTAAAAAGGAAGAAAGTTTTCTTTGAGACGGTAGCCATTTTTATGCTTTTAATACCTTTCCCTATATATTTTTTTCTGCTCTTTATATCAATATGTAACTTAACCCGAGACACCAACAAAGTTGCCAAAATAGTTCTGTTACTTCTGATTGGAAGGTGTGCATTTAGATATATCTTGCTTTCAAATCTTTATTAACTCGATGTCGAAAAATCATTTTTTTCCTTTCTTTACACTGCTGTAGTAGGTAAAGGGGCTATAGGTTGATTAACTAGGCTATGAACTGCAGTCTTTGTATCTGTATATGCCACTAGATTAGTTCATTTACCATGCTAAACTTTAAATTATCTCTACCATCTTTAAGCCTTCAGCCTTATACTGTTAAGAATTCTTCAGAAAGCGATTGGAGATGGCAACAAACTTGCCTTTTGAGATCCAACTTTGCCCTGCTGCTATATTGAGATATATCTCATTCCCATTTTTCACCTTATTGGTGTGTTGGTCTAAATAATAATTATATATTACAAAGCCCCGAGCTGTAGGTGTCAAAAGTAACTATGGAATGTGATATAGTCCTCTTGTGGGTGCTTTTCTCTTTACTTTCTTCCTTCTCTATCCCCTTCTCCACTCCTCTTTTGGTTCAGTGGAAAAGGTGAAGAAAAGACTTGCCGCTTGCTTGGACTCATAATGATGTTTTATGTGATTGCGCTTTTAGCTGTCTCCTTCTCCCTCCCCTACTCTCCTCCCATGGATATAAGACTTTTCTGAAGTGTGGGATTAACTTTCTTGATAAGTAGGTTTAAAAAATGCACAATGTGGTACTGTTTCATAGTTCTTAGATGGTTGTATAAAAAGAGTTAATGTGGTTTGTGCTTTAAAAGGAATAAGTGATTGATTTATTAATCTGTCTTTTTCATTATTACAAGCTTTGTTTTCCAATGACTACTTGCCTGCTTGGTTTTGTACACTATATGTGTCTTGAATGGTTGGTTTTATTCTTACACTTTGATGTTGATCACATCAGGCACACAGATCGCACCTGTGCAAGCTTATGTAACTGACTAGACATCCGCAAGACTACTTTTACACATTTATTACTTACAGATTAAATTTCTATTCTGCCTTTAGGACAGAATTGGACATAATTGTGATTAGGATACATTTCATCAACGCGGACCATGTTCTTTTTACACAAAAAAAGCTGATGAGATTGAACTTTAGACAGCAAATATTGTTTTTCACTAGCTGAGTAATATAATTGATGCTCCCCAGTAGGTCATCTGTGTAATTCTCATATCATTTGAACCTCAGCTATTGCAGAAAAAAATCCCATATTAGTGTTGTCCAAGTATATCATCCATGAAATTCAACTTTCCTAAAGGATAGCAGCCATGTTATTTTTTTGCAGCAAAAACAAGAAAAAAAATCCTGGGTTACCTTAAAGATATATGGTGCTATGTTTGTATTTTCACACATTCCAAAGAACCTTTTTTGAATCAATTCCAAAGTGCTTTACAGACCTAATGTATAACATAGATCTAAAACAGTCTTTCCAAAAGCTAGGGAAGAAATGTAGTTTTCAGATACAATAACTTTTATTAATGAAAAGCATTTAGCACTGTTTGGACAATGACGGCAAGTCAGGAAGTGGAAGAATAGTTAAATCCAATGGTTTCTATGCTGGGATATAATGCTTGTTTTCCAAATTAAGGGAATTAGGCTTCCTCACTTTTTAATTGTTAATATACTGACGCATATAGACCAAGGGTAAATAGTATCAAGCATTAAGAACAAAACACATGCATCTATACAGTGTTAAATATGTAAAATTTTATGATTAGCATAAAGGGACGGATCAGCAACATATTCACACTAGAGAATGGCATATCTAATTCATATAGGTCATTCTCATGCATTTCTGTAGTTATAATGGAGTTCATTATATTTTTAATCAATCCATCAGGTGGAGTGGGCAGTGAGTACGATTCACCTCCAAATAGAACAATATGGACATTTTGTTTCAAAATCTCAATTGAAATAATAATAATCAAGGTGTGATGGCTCAGGATTGTCTCCTATAAAAAGATAAAGATTTCCCCTGTTCATTGGTGCCCAACTTTAGGGAGCAGTGCAACAATGGGAGCTCACCCCATCATGCAGTTCCTGAGTCTTGAACTGCCAACCTTCAAGTCAACACGCCCAGCATCTTAACTGCGCTCCACTTGCATCTTATACTGTCTCTGTAATATTGATTAATATCTTTTTTGTTTCCCCATTGTAGTGTTTCTGGCACCATCAACTGAGATTGGAGCAGCAGAGTAAAATGTGTTTTGATCAGTCTAATGCATAGAGGAGAAATGTAGTCACTTGTTTGTTTTAAAGTATAAAACACTATATCATTTAGCATTTGGACACTGTACACAATGAAATATACACATGGCTGTACATGTAAGGCTGGACAGCCTTTTTACCTTAAAATTTGCATTCCCTGGACGTAATCTAGTTTCATGCCAACTATAAAAGGGTCCAGAAACTAAATTGGCCTCAGTCATTGACTTTGTTTTTTTAACCATTATCTTTGCATCTCCCTCTTTAAAAACATTTGTTCAGTCTGTTAAATAATCTCTTTGGCCAAAATTTAAATTGTTTAAACTGATTATTTGTACAGATAGTCCTCAATTTACAACCATTCATTTGAAGTTATAATGGCACTGAAAAAAGTATTTTACAACTAGTCCTCACACTTATGAACATTACAGTATCTCCATGGTATCACATGATCAAAATTTGGCAACAGGTATATATTTACTATAGTTGTAGTGTCCCGGGGTAATATTACTATTTTCAACCTTTTCAGCCAGCTTCCAACAGCAGAGTCAGTGGAGGAACCCAGATTTGTTTAATGACTGCATGATTCAGTTAACATATAGCAGGTTTGTTTAACTACCATGACAACAGTCGTAAAATCGGATTTGACTCATTTAACAACTGCTTTGCTTAGCAATAGAAATTCTGGTTCCAGTGGTGGTTGTAAGTCAAAGACTACCTATATTGAGGGGGGGGGGGTGTTTCCCTAAAGGCAGAAATTTCAAGAATTTGAAAGGATCCAGACTGTGGTGAAACTTCTTTTCCTTCAGTAAACCTGATAGTTGAAAAAATTCATATTAAAAGCTTTGCAGTCAGAAATGAATATTTTTATCTTATAAATAGGTACACACTGGATGACAAAATATGCATTTCTTCTGCTATCTTTATATGTTAGAAATTCAAAACAATATTATAACTTCTCCTATTCTGTCACAAATGTCCAACATTATAAGCATGTGGACAAAATTCTACAATTGATGCTATTTCATCCCCACTTAGAGTTGATAATACTTGGAAATGGGGATAATACTGGGAATTGAAGCATTTTTTTAGAATTAATGAATGGGAGAAAAGAGCTCACATTTAGCACAATTGTAACAGGTTATCAGGCAGGCCTGTTTTTAGAAAGCAAAACTGATTTAAAGCATTGATTGTAGCATTCCCTACACATTAAAGTCAACAGTCATGGAAGGGTCAGGAGTGGATTAAAACAATTTCATAATCCTAGTGATTTTCTTTTTTATCAGGATTATGAAACCAATCATGAATATCAAAAGCCACAGCTTAAACCAGCCTCTTGGGACATATGCCTTGTAGTGATGAGTGCAGGAGACAAAGCCACCAGTAGGGCAAGAATGAAAAGCTACTCTCCATTTTATTTTTTTTATTCAAAAGAAGAGAATCTTCTTTTGAATTCATAACAGTTTGAGGGTTGCTGGATTTAATTGAGGTAGCTGATGATATCCAGGTAAGACATTTCTTTAAATTATTACATTGTTCTGCTTACAACAAAGCTAAGGCAAGGAATGAATGTTGCTTGCAGAATTGTTTTGCATTTTGTATTTAGGAAATCCCCTAAACCATTCCATGAAGAGTGATCTCTTAAGAGTACACAAATATAATTTATTTTCCATTTTTTCCTCATTTACATGCCTGATATTGCTCTCAAAATAAACAATTCTTAACAGGTTTTCTTTGCTAAGAGAAACCAAAAAAAAAAAATGTTATAAATGCCTGCTCCTTTATTTGTTTTAGAAAAATGCAGTTACTTAAGGTTTTGTATTATATAAACAAGCCTTAGTTGTTACATTTTTTATTTGAAACAAAGTCTCAGAGTTGTGTGTATTGTTGTCATTTAGTTTCTTCCTATTTTTTCAGGACCCAATATGGAAATAATTTCATCAGAATTTTCTGTTAGTAACTCTTTCTGAAATTTTCTAAGTTTAAGCTTATGTCATCAAATGTAGAGTCTAGAAACCTTTTCTTCTGTCAGACACTTTCAATTGCCCTCTATTTTCCCCAGATCAAGATCTTCTCTTGTATTTGCATTGCAGATGTCAGAGCTTTAGCTTCATTTAGAAGTGCATCTTTGGAGAAATCTATTTTAATACCGTATCACTAGTACTAAATGATTTGTCCTTCTTGCAGCACATGGTATTTGTCAACAATTTTTGTTTTAAGTACCATTTTTTCATCATTCTCTTTTTTTTTATAGAAAATTGTATTAAAGATTAAAACTACTACAAACTGAAAAAACCTAAATAGAAAATGCAAAAAAGTAAAAGAAATTAAAAAAATAAGAATATGGTTATATATACTGTATATCACACAAGTGTGAACAGTTTGGTAACTTATCACCTTCTCTTAAAATATAAAAAAATGACCTTCTTCCCCATCTCATATTTTATCTATAAACTATAAAGCCCCATTATTTAATCCTAGTCTGCAAAAGTCCAATAAGGCTTGGCAAAGATAACACCTCAATTTTAACCTTGATCAAATAAACCAAATTTACTGTATATTCCTTCTTTTACTTTTTAACAATCTTAATTTTTAATCTTGTAAGAGAAGAGCAGGCAGAGTTGGGGGCCAGAGTGAAATGCTTCATCAGTTTAGAGTTCTTGTGTTGCCAAAACAGATCCAAGTCCAGTCCCCCTTTGAATTCCATTGACCCTTTTCTAGCGCAATTTAGTGATGACCATTAGTTGGCCAGATATTTGTGTATAGGCTTCAATAAATTGCTTATGCTATGATCTACATGGATGGTCCTGATTCCTTATGCTGACAAATCCCTTCCGATAATTCCCTAGAAGTTGATTTACTTTCATTTTTTTGTTCTTTCTCAGAAAATTTTTCAAAACTTTAATAAGGTTTTTTAACAAATATTGTAAATCCAGGTTATTTAGCATATGGCTTTTGTTGCTATGTATTTTGAAAGCCAAGCCTATAGAGTAATCTGGCTGCCAGCAGTTGCTGGTTTGTTCAGTTCTGGATGTCCCTGTATCCAGGGTGCACTAAGAGGAGGTGAACTATCTTCATACCCCTGTAAATCCAGTATGGCAAAGTTATTCAGGTCACTCTTTTGGCTTGTTATTTGTATATCCCTTATTATGAAAACAGCAGCCAGTTTCATTTGCATATCCTGTGCAGCATTTTTTCCATATCATTTTTTTTAATACAAGTTTTATTAATTTTTTACAACAAACACAAACACATAAAACATAGGACATAACATAAAAACATCATCATTCTTCATAAATTTACAAGCAGTGTATCGGTTGGTTTACCACTCCTTTTTGTGCATCTATTTCATAGTCATCATAATAATTATGTTGCATAATAACTCATATCATCAATCAACAACCATATATCCCAATATCACTATTGAACAATCATTTGACTGTAATTTAACTAATTCATACTTAAGCGAGATAACTATAGTTTAGTTAATTTATTTTATGACAGATCATAAAATCATACCAAATCTATCTTAATAAAATATTCTTAAAATATTATCAAAACCAAAAAGAAAAAAAATGCATATTCGTTATATCCTAGGTTTCTAAATATTCTATTATTATATTGTATTATCTAGCCATTGATAAAAAAGATCCCAAACTTCATAAAATTGTTTATCTTCTTGTTCTCTATTTCAAATGTCAATCTGCTCATTTCAGCACATTCCAATATTTTCTTAATGATTAATGGTATTCTCTCACTTTTCCAATTTTTAGCAAATACAATCCTAGCCGCTGTTAATACATTTACAATCAAATATTTTAAATTTTTATTATATATATCAGGTGACATTCCCAATAAAAAAAATCTCCAGTTTCAAGTCTATATGTTTCTTTGTCATTTTTTCCAACCATATGCGAATTCTAGTCCAGTATTTCCTGGCCTCCTCACAAGTTCACCACATATGGTAATATGAACCAGGAATCAGATGACATTTCCAGCATTTTTCAGATTTGTTCTTAAACATTCTTGCAATTCTTGTCGGGGGAAAGTGCCACCTATAAAACATCTGATACAGATTTTCTTTATATGCTGTTGACATTGTCATTTTACAATTTTGAGACCACAACTTTTGCCATTTCTCTAAATCAATCCCATATCCAAAATTCTTCCCCCAAGCAATCATTATTTATTTAACTTGTTCATCCTCCAATTTAACTTCCAACAAATAATTATATAATTTTTTGATCACTTTTTCATCAGTACTTGTCAATATCCTATCTAAATCAGTCAATTTATCATAGAATCCTTCCATTTTAGAATCTTTAAGATACCTTGAATGTATTTGCGCATATGAAAACCAATTCATCTTTATACCTTGTTGTTCTAAATTTTGCATGGTTTTAAGTTCACCCTTTTCATCTAATAATTCCCCATATCTGTTTGTTCCTTCTTATAGGTTATAGGATAAGAAAAAGCTTCAATATTTGATAACCAAATTGGGATTTTCAAATAACATTGTTTCTTAATTTTCTCCCAATTCAACCATAACGATTCCCGTATATAATGCCTTCTAAAATAACCCTGCGATTTAGTTCCCTTATACCATAGAAAAGCATGCCAACCCAATAATAAATCATGTCCTTCTAATGCCAACAATCTGGTCTTTCTTAACGTTATCCATTCTTTAGCCCACATTAAGTTTGCAGCTTGATAATACAACTCCCAATTAGAAAGGCCAAATCCTCCTCTCATTCTAGCATCCTGGAAGAGTTTTAATTTTATTCTCGCTTTCTTACCTTGCCATATATACTTCAACACAATTTTATTTAATTCTTCAAAATAGTCCTTACCTAACCTAATTGGTATTGTTTGAAACAAATATAAAATTCTAGGTAAAATATTCACCTTAATTGTTGAAATTCTACTTATCAATAACAATTGTAAATTTTCCCATTTTTTCAGGTCAGATGCTATCTGTTGTTTAAGTTTAATATAGTTATTCTCTTTCAGTGCAGCACATCTTGACATCAAATATATCCCCAAATATTTAACTTTATTCGTAACTTGAATTTTCAATAGGTCTGTCAGCTCTTCTCTTTGTCTTAATAGCATGTTCTTTGTCAAAATCTTTGTTTTGTCTATTTATTTTCAAGCCAGCCATCTCACCGTACATCTCTATCTTTCCCAATAGTTTTAAAGCTGTCTCTAGAGGATCTTCCAAAATAAAGAACAGGTCGTCTGCAAAGGCTTGCAATTTGAATTCCTCCTTTTTAACTTTCATTCCTTTTATATTTGTATCCTCTCTAATATTTCTATTTAACACTTCCAAAGTTAATACAAATAACAAAGGAGATAATGGACATCCTTGTCTTGTACCTTTTTTAATATTAATAGAGTCTGTGAATTCTCCATCTATCATTACTTTTGCCATTTGTTATAATATATGGCTTCTATTGCTTGAATAAATTTTCTAGCAAAGCCCATCTGTTCCAATAATAATAACATAAATCTCCAATTCACATTATCAAATGCCTTTTGGGCATCTAAGAATATCAAAGCCATTTGTTTTTCAGGATGCGCCTGGTAATATTCCAATGTGTCCAGGATTACCCTCATATTGTCTTTAATTTGTCTCTTTGGTAAAAATCCATTCTGATCAGAGTGAATTAAATTTTTTAAATATTTTTTTAGCCTCTCTGCCAAGATTGAAGCAAAGATTTTATAGTCTGCATTCAATAAGGAAATAGGTCTATAGTTCTTAATTTGTAATGGGTCAACCCCTTCTTTTGGGATAAGTGTAATATAAGCTTCTGACCATGTTTTAGGTATTTTCTTATTTGTCATAACTTCATTCATGACTTCTAATAGTGAAATGCTCAACGGTTCTTGTAGTGTTCTATAAAATTCTGCCGGGAGACCATCTGGTCCTGATGCTTTTCCATTGTTCTGTCTATTAAGTGCTTCAGTTAATTCCATCATTGTTATAGCACTTTCTAGCATTTCCCCAGTTTCATCAGGTATCTTAGGTAGGTTAGCATTTTGTAAATACTGTTTAATTTTTTCCTCATCAAGATCCTCCTGTTTATATAATTGTCCATAAAAGTCTCAAATAATTGCCTTTTTCTCTTTATTACCATGGCAAATTTGACCTTGATTGTCTATTAACTGTAATATTTTCCTTGATTCTTTCTCTTTTCTCAATTTATATGCCAACCATCTACCTGGTCTATTTGCATCTTCAAAATAGTTCTGTTTAGCACTTCTAATTTATTGTGCCAGTTATTCTTTCTCTGCTTGATCCATTTTATGTTTAATTATATCCATTTTAAGTTTAATATCTTTTTTCTGTGGAGTTTTTTGTAATTCTTTTTCCAGTTCTTTATGATCATCTTCTAAAGCTTTAATCATTTGCCTCTTCCTAATGTTCTTTTTCTTTGTATAGTCTATTATAAATCCTCTTGCATATGCCTTCATTGTATCCCAAACATTCTGTATTGAAGTATCTTCTTTTTTGTTTTCATTAAAGAAGAAGGCCAATTCTTTTTCCATCCATTGTGTAAAGTTTTTTCCTTTAAAATAGTATTATTTAATGTCCATCTAGATCTTCTTTTCTGTCCTTTCCATTTAATTATCATTGGATTGTGATCTGCCCATGTACTTGTTTCAATATTTATTTCTTGAATATTGGATAATAATTCTGTTGATGTCCAAATCATATCTATTCTGGACCATGATAAATGTCTATTGGAATAAAAAGTATATTGTTGAGTTTTAGCATTTCTTTCTCTCCATATATCTTTTAGATTTAATTCATCTGTCATTTTAAAAAAGGATTTAGGAAGAGTCTTCCTATTTTGTCGTGTTGCTTTTGCTGTATAGTCCAGTTTATTGTCTACAATTCCATTGAAATCTCCCATCATAAGTATATTAGCATAGTCCAGTTCAATTATTTTCATATGTAATTTTTTATAAAATTCTTCTTGTTTATCATTCGAGGCATAAATTGCAACCAAGAATGTTTTTGTATTATTGTCCACTATTTCAACCATTAATACTCTTCCTTCTTCATCAATATAAATCAGCTTTGCTGGAATGGTTTCTTTAATATACAAAACCACTCCTCTTTTTTTACAGTAAGTCAAAGAAGTAAATATTTTCCCTAATTTTGGTCGTGCCAGCAATTGTTCATGTTGTTTTTAATGTGTACTTCTTGTAGGCAGATTATATCAAATTTTAGCTTCTCTAATTTGTGGAAAGTTTTTCTTCTTTTAGTAGCTGAATTCAGTCCATTTATATTCATAGAAATCAGTTTTTTTTCCTCCATGGTTATGTTTTATATTTATGTCTAACAGCTCTCGTGGATCTTACTTCACGATGTTCTTTAATCTCCACTTGTCCACCTACTGCACCTTCCTCTCTTCCCGTTTCCATTTGGTCCTCTTCAAATTCAGTTGAGATATTCTCTTTTTCTCTCTCCCCTTCTCTTCTTTCAAAAAATTCCTTGTAGAATATTTCTGCTTTCTCAATTGAATCAATTCTATGTCTCTGTTCTTGCCACGTCAACATTAATCCTTCTGGAATCAGCCATCTATAATTCACCTCTTTTTCCAATAGCATTTTAGTCAAAAATCAATATTCTCTTCTAATCTCTCTCACTTTTCTTGGTACTTGTTTTAAAACCACAATTTCTTTATCTTTATATTTCAACACCTTCTCTCTTGCCACTTGTAATATTTGGGTTTTAATAGTTTTTTTGGTGAATCTGACATGAACCTCTCTTGGTAACTGGTTCCTCATCGCATATCTTGTGAAGACTCGATATATCTCATCTACTCCATCCATCATCTTTTCCTCTCTTATTTCCAAGGCTCCAGCCAATATTTCAATCATTACTGCGGCCAATTTTTGTCCTTTTTCCTCCTCAATATTTTGGAATCTAAGATAAAATTCTGACCTGTCCATCTCCCACTTCAACATCCCACTTTTTTCTTGTTCAATCGTTGCTAATCTACTATCAATATTTCCAATTATGTCATCTCTTTGTTTGTCTTTCTCTTCTATTTTTTGGATTCTCTCATCGTGATTCACCATCATTTGTTGAACGTTTTCAAATTTTTCATCAATCTTCCCAATTCTTTTGTCAATACTCTCCATTCTTCGTTCTATACTCATTTTAAGATCTTGTATCCCTTGCATAACCGTCATTAAATCCACTTGTGCTTTATCTTGCTTCGCCATTGTTGAAAGTCGTCCTCCATATGATGGGGAGACAGGAGCAGAAGTTGAAATGCCCGAAGGTAAAATTCTCTTACTCATTCCGTAGCTCAGAATCTTCCGTTCTTTTAATCCAATTAGTAAGGTGACCAATTGTAATCCAATTAGAAAGAAGGAAAACACCAGAAAAAAAAAACAAAGAGCCAATAAAAAGTAAAAGGCCCAAAATTGAAAAAGAGAAATTCTTCAGGTTCTTCAAGACCCTAATCCAATTGTGAAATACTCAATTATAATTCAAAAATAAAAAATAAAAATGGAGAGAGAAAAAAGACAAAATAAAGCCTAACAATATTAAAGAAAAAATAATAATAATAAGCAAAGAAAAAGGAAACAAAAAAGAGTTCTTCAGGTTCTTCCCACCTTAATCCAATTGAGAGACCTCAAAAATAGAAAATAGCCATAAAAATAAGTCAAAAGTAGGAATAAAAAGGCAAATATCCCAATAAAAAATAAAAGAAAAAGAAAAAGATAAATATTCTGAGGCTTCCCCTTTAAAAAAATAAAAATGAGGTAAAATAAAAAATGAATATACCAATATTACAAAATGCTATGGGGTTGGAGGGGAGGGATAGAACAGTTAATAAGAAATAAAAAGTAAAAAGCACCCACTGCCTTTTATTTATCCAAGGCTCTTATTTGGCTTCTCCACACATTTCAAAGCCAAGCTTCAAATATTCAATTGATAACAGAAGTCCCAAAGGGCACCTGTATAAACATCCTCCAGTGCTCTTCCCTCTATCTTATCACTTCCAGTGGCCTTGAGAAAAAAAAATTTTCCCAGGTCCCAACTTCAAATATTTTCAAGCCTCTAGTTGGCAGTGTTGCAAAGTTTCCTAAAACCACTTCCCCTTCTTCCCCCCTAAAAAAACTAAAAAGAAAGAAAAAGTACATATATATATATATTTAATTAAAAAAAATTACTAAAGGGGGCCTCTATTTTATAAAATATAAACAGTCAAAAAGGAGAAGGGAGAAAAAAAGAAAAGAAAAGAAGTAAGTTTAAAAGAAAAAACCAGTCTGAT
Organism: Hydrophis major; assembly: GCA_033807585.1. Classification (NCBI taxonomy): domain Eukaryota; kingdom Metazoa; phylum Chordata; class Lepidosauria; order Squamata; family Elapidae; genus Hydrophis; species Hydrophis major. Next base: position 133,830,452 of record CM066330.1, read on the forward strand.
TAACTAGATCACCATAGAAGTTCAATGGAAAGAAAAAAAAAGTAAAAGTAAAAAGCCAAGTCTCACTTTGACATTTCTCTTTAAAAATCACCGCTAAGTCAGTTTAGTCAAAAATCTTACAGATTTCTTCTCATTCTTAGGGTGTCCTTTAGACAAATATTAATAATAATAAAAAAAAAGTCCTCACCAAACCGATACACTTTCCCTTCCAATCTCTTCCTTTCGGAGCTGTTCCAGCTTCAGCAGCTTGATGGCTGCCTCTCCGCCGATGATAAAAGGGCTTCTTCTGGATCAACCAGGGACTTGCTATGTTCCTGGGATCTACAGAATGCACCCCTTGCTGTCACCGTCTCTACGGGACGGTTTAGGTCCGTTACGACCGACCAGGGGCGAAGATATCAGCTGCGATCTCAGAGCCCCGAGAACGCAGCTGTAACGCAGCGACGAAGCTCCACCTTCTCCCACCATATCATTCTTGTTGGCTATTATTTTTAAATCCACATTAAAATCAGTCTCTGTCTTGACTGGTAAAACTTGCTCTTCTTCCGTATAATTTTTAAAACACAATTTACATTGGCAGAGATTCTTAAAATTGACTGCTAAGTCCATTGTTTACCAGTATCTTCCAACATGAAAATGTTTTGCTCCATTCTATATTAGTAAGTCAAATATAAGTGTACTTCTTTAAATGTAATATATAGTTTCTTTGGTTCCTGTTACTATCCAACCTTCAACGTCCCATTCTATTACCTTTTCAGGATATCAAAACAACCAAAATCTTTTCCAAAATCAAAGTTCTTATCATTATTTGCTGTTTATTCTAAATATGAATTTTTTAGTCTTTAAATTTGTCTTTAAATCTTCTTTCACTAAGGATGAAAAGGAACTCATCTGATATTTTAAGAAACTTATCTTTCTGAAGATTCCCAATATCTGAAAATCAATTAACAAGCAATTTCTAAAAGTGATTATCAAAGGAAATATACAAACTTTATGTCCGTAAAGGTTCCAACAATGGTTTGGGCAGAAACAGGTTCTTTCATTTCCCAGAGCTTTAAACACACTGAAACCACTGTCTCCTCTCAAGGAACAGCTATCAACAGCTGTCTGAAGCACTTATGGGCAATCCCAAGTTCTCTTTTAGTTCTGAAAGGTATTTCAAAATGCCAGTCTATTTGGCAGCTCTTAATTCTGTCACCAACTTTAGTTCACATTTTCTACTCTTTAAGCCCATTCAGCTTTGTCTTATGTTACAAGTGGGAAAACTATAGCCTTGCCAGTACAAGTAGTCCTTGGCCAACAACTGTAATGGAGCCTGCCCATTATGGTCATAAGTGTGATAGCTGTTAAACGAAGCTTCCACATGATCACCTTGCTTAATTGTACATTCCTCTTCTCCTCTTCAATGCTGTCATTAAACAGGGCACATGGTGCATTAAAGTGGGATAGGCTCTGGGGTGTCTAGTGTAACCCTTGCCTCTGACCTTCCAAGGATTCTCTCACCCTGAAGGACTATATGCTTCAGTTCCCTCCCCTCGGGATTCCTACAAGGGTCTTCTCTTGTGGGTACCCTGAGGTGCCACATCCTCTTCTCCATCCCTGTCCCGAAACTCTCACTTGGAAGCTCCAGAACCCATGTTGAAAAAGGAGAGTAAGCTGCTCCATCACTTGCCTGCATTGCTTCCTTCCCCAAGGTGAGAAATAAAGACAGTGCACTGTGGGGAGAAACCACCACCATGCCTCCTCCCCCAACAGATCCAAATCACTTCAACCAAGACTTCAAGAAAGTGGCCATATCTTTGAAACCAGGTCGTAAGTAGCTTTCGGGGGGGGGATCTGTCATTCGTTTGGTCACTAAGCTACTGGTTGTAAGTCAAGGACCATCTTATGTATCTTTGTTGCTGTGATATCTCTGCACTTTATACTTAACAGAATAACAGAAGAGCAGAGTTGAAAGGGTGTTGGAGGTCTTCTAGTGCAACTCTATGTTCAAGCAGGGAACCTTTTACCATTTCAGATAAATGGTTGTCCAGTGTTGGAGCATCCACAACCTCTGGAGGCAAGTCATTCCACTGATTGTTCTGTCAGGAAATTTCTCCTTAGTTCTAGGTTGTGTTCTCCTTGATTAGTTTCCCTCCATTGCTTCCTGCCCTGCCTGTGTTGGAGAATAGCTTGACTCCCTCTTCTTTGTGGCAGCTCCTCAAATATTGGAACACTGCTATCATGTTATATCTAGATCTTCTTTTCATTAAACTAGACACATCCAATTCCTGCAACCATTCTTCGTATGCTTTAGCCTCCAGTCACCTAATCATATTTGTTGCTATTCTCTACACTTTTTTTTAGTCTCAACTTTTTTATTTAGTGGTGACCAAAACTGGATGCAATGTTCCAAGTGTGGCCTTACCAAGGCATTATAAAATGGTATTAACACTTCATGTGATTTTGATTCTATCCCTCTATTAATGCAGCCTAGGACTGTGTTGACTTTTTTGGCAGTTGCAGCACAGTCATATTTAAGGGATTGTCCACTAGGACTTCAAGGTCGCTCTCACAATTACTATTATTGAGCCAGGCATCACCTATACTAGTGCATTTCGTTTTTCTTGCCTAAATGTAGAACCTTATTTTTTTTCATTACTGAGTTTCATTTTGTTAGATAGTGCCCAATGTTCAAGTTTGTCAAGATCCTTCTATATCTTGAGCCTATCTTCTGGAATGTTGGCTATTCCTGCCAGCTTGGTGTCATCTGCAAATTTGATGAGTTCCTCTTCTATCCTCTCATCTAAATCATTGATGAAGATATTGAAGAGCACTGGGCCTAAGACAGAGCCTTGGGATACTCCAGTGCAAACTTCCATGTAGATATTTGTCTAGACCTGCCATAGCTATGTTCACAAATAATAGACATTCATTCATTTTCTGACCAGAATCATCATCCCTGTGAACCTTTGAGCCTCAACAAATATTATGTGTTACCACTTCAACTATTACTCCCATTTATACTGGGTTGGCATTGCCTATTGACATTACCTTAGAGATTCATTTATGTTAATGAACAGGCTGGCTTTACCTTCCAGAAGAGGTTCTTCTCTTCGGCATATCTGGATTTCTCTCAGCAATTTTTATTTCAATTTCTTCTACTTCTCATACACCCTACTATGTCTTAAGATATATATCGCATATTAATTAATTAAATTAATGTATTAGGTGACTTATATATATTAGATTCACTTTCTTCCATGCAAAACTGCCTCTATGTCTTGTTGTTTTTCTAAATTTTTGAATTTTGAAAAATTTAAAATTCAAGCCAGTTTTTTGTAAAAAAGAATAATAAGGAAGCTAAATTAAAGGACATTCCTGAATAGCACCCAGAAATGGCCTAACTTCCCCTCACCCTCTTCCTGTCTGCTGCCTCAAAATGCTCTTCAGTAGACTTAAGGAAAAAGATCTGGCCTTGAAGTGTAGAGTTACAGATTGTAAATGTGTTAAGAACATTCTTTGTCCCGTCAAGGGAAATAATATTTAAATGAAATTCCCTGGGCCACGTTGGGCACCTTTTTCCACGCCGCCCGGCCCTCCTCCCGCTGGACGGCTCCACTGAGCCGTCGCCATGGCAACTCAAGAGCCCTGCTAAACAGGCAAGGCTTTGGGAGCAGCCCGTTCTTGCGGTTAGCGGGAATGATTGTTGGTTGGATTCCCTGGTATGCAGCTTCCAGCAGCCAAAAAAGCCCGTCCTGGCTCCCAAGGCGAAGGCTTTTCTCGTACACAGCTGGCTGGCTGGAAGAAGCGGGGGGGGGGGGTGGAGGAGAAGGAGGGGGAGAGAGTGGGAGGAGAGAGGTCATAGCGCTGCTGAGAAGAGTTACTCCAACTCCAGCCGAGGCCCACGCTCCTTCGCCTGTCTTCGCGTCTCACTTGCCTTGAGGGAGGTGAGGCGCCGAAAGCCCCCGCCGGAAGCGGCCTTTCTGCTCCTCCAGACGGGCTGAGGCCTAAGGGAGCTCTCCTGGTTCACTTCAGCTGAACTTTAGCAGAGCCGTAGATATACCACCCAAACCCCTCAAATAACCGAGGAGGAGTTGGAGCCTTAAGCTGCTCTGCTCTCTCGCTTGTTCTCGGCTCCAAATGCCGCTCTGAGGCCTCTTGCCAGGGTCGTAATAAGCACTTTCTCCCACCCTAATGAACAGCCTGAGCTTGGGCCGTCAGAAAGGAGGAGAAAATATCGGCAATATTCATTTGAAAAGATGATCCCCACCACGGAAAGCCGGAAAGAACAAGCTTTTTTTTTTTTTTCGTTTTTTGAAGAGTTAATTTAGTGCTTCCTTTCTTCGGTAGCCGGTTCTCTGAGAAATGGGCTGCCATTCTCACAAATCCTTATGGCTTGGATGGACTTAGGAGAAACGTCTTCTCAAGAAGGTGAGTTTTAGGAACAGGTACTGATGTCCTCCCTTCTCCTTCCCCTTCCCCTCCCAAGAAGGAACTTCCCAAAGCTGGGTGAGTATCCCTGTTGGTCTCCTTAGGAGATGGTAACGTTGTTGCTCTTCCGCGGAAACTTTTTATCTGTTGCTCTCTTTTTTTTTGCTAAGTGCATGGAAAAAGTTTTCCCTTAGTTTACAATCTGGGCAAGGATTGGAAGGAGGTTTTATAAATTTGAGGATTTGAGTTCAGTGAGGTCCCTAATCAAAAGGTGTTGAGTGTTAAAGCAAGAATTTTGCAGTCCTCTATGGAAGAGGACGTCTTTCTAGTGCTAGGGAGTTAACATCTTGCTTACTTTGGGTGTAGGCAAATTTTCTCTATAACGTCTATGGCCCCAGAGATAGAGTGCTGAAATTATTACTGGACCATGTCCAATATTTACAAGAGTTTGGTCCTCTGTTTTGCATTGCTCCTCAGCTTCAATTCCTCACTTTTAACAACTTGCTCCTAAAATATGCTTGACAGCACACTTAGTTTAACTTTTTTTTCCAGTAACATCCCTTGTTAAGCTGGTAAAATATGTTTCATTCCAAGAAATCTCAAATGTCTGACTTCCAAGCCACTCTACCTTTGAAGGAATCTATTTTTAATTATCTTATAGTAACCTCATAATATAGTGGCCCAGGGCATTGTGTCCAATGGCCAGAAGCAAGCTTTTGTGATGTAATAACTTCAGATACACACTTGTTTCAATAAGTATATATACTTAGAACCATGCCTGCCTGCTGGGTTGTGGAGTGTAGGAACTGAATAAGGGAAAAGTTTAGGGCCCTGAAAAATAAGAGGGCTCTCTTGGTCTTCCAAATGATTAGCAGAACCAGAGCAGACTAAGTAAAATCTTAGTATACAAAATAAACATACAAAATTGAAAATTTTTAATTTGTATAAGCTGTATAGGTTATACAGTTCAGATTTTTTTGGCAAAAATATAGTGTAATGTTAATGTAGTTATTTAAACATTTTAGCATATAATAGAAGCTTTGTTGTCAGCAGTAATGAGAAAGGGCTTTAGTGCACCAGAATTTTTTCCCTGTAAGGAAATTAGAATACAGTCTACAAAGATAATGGAATGTATGACTTTGCTGGAGGTCAGATTATATTGTACAGAATTTTGCATACTTTATGAAGTACTAGTATTTTTAGTATATAGCTCTGTACAAAGGTCCTTCCCCAGACAGAAGGTGTCAGCTCACTCTAGAAGATACTAACTTTGGAAAATGTTCCTGAGCTAAGCAAGCGGATTTTCTCAAACAATTTTTGTTTCCCCCCAGAAGGTTTGTTACCAGCTGAACACGAGACCATGGAGGAAAATTTCTCTACTGAAAAAAGTATAGGCAGCATAAAGCAGTGTGCTAAAAATACTTCTAGACCCAAACAGCCTAACAAGTGCTCTGAACATGTAAATAATGTTTCTCTTAGTGGACCAACTTGGATTCCAGTGGGACAGAAAGGGTCTGTAAGTAAGTCCACCTCTGTTTTGCAGTCCAAGGTTAAAGCTCTTAAAGAGAAAAGGAACCTCATAAACAAGCAAACTGAAGCAACATCCCAGGAAGAGGCTTCTCTAAGGAAGCTTAAAGAATGGAAGGGAAAACCACCAGGAGACCCTGTTCTTCAGAATGCAGTAGTGGAGCCACAAGCTCAAATCCGCACTTACTTGACAGATGTGCTGCTGGATAGCACTGAGGATCCACATCAGATGCAGAAGGAATTTCAGGAAACAAGCCTTCCAGATCCATACATCAATGATTTTGAAACACAATCTATGGTAACAGGAGAGTCCACAGGCATAAGCCCACCAAAGGAATTCAGGAGGTTCCCAGGAAGAAACATACCAGATATAAATAATTCTTTAGGAAGCTCCACGAAAAAGGTACCCTTAAGTGCCATCTCTGGAACTGGCTCTTTAAAGGACCTTTCCTTTATCCCAACATCTTTTGAAGAAACAAATGGTAGAGAAGACCATCTAATTTGGCCTAAGGAGTTTGACAGCAATTTTATGAAAAAGAATGACACCTCTGAGATGGCATCAATTGGGAGGATTTGGAGAACAGAGAGCTGGGACAGTCTTGGCAGTAGCAGCAGCAATGTCAGTACTTTGTCTTTAACAGAGAGAGTCGAAAGAAACCGGACTAAGTTGCAAGAGATGCTGAGCACATCACAGTTGAACAGAAGTTATTCGCATGAACCGCATACTTTGGATACTTACCAGAAGGAAATCCAACATCTTGGGCCTAATAATGGTAGGTTGATGTGATGAAAACTGGGTCCTCAAAATTGAAATATCTTTGCAATTTGGATAGGTGATAAAATGTCTCAGAAATTATTACATTAGAGAATCTGTAACACAACCAGATTTCTGTAGCTCCTTCTCCATTTATTTTGCATAGTTCATCTTTTAGGTTATCCCACCATTGGGCTTTGATCTAAACTTGTATTTTTTTAACCTCTTTCTCTGGATCTCCAAGAGGAGTAAAATCTGATGATAAATCCAAAATCCATTTTACTTTGGATTTGATCTTTTCTTGTGTGTTTTATATTCAATCCTTACATCTATTAATAATGGTCATTGATTTTCTTGTGTAACAAAGAAGAAAATGTGAAACTAATTACATTTTAATTGTGGTTCTGATCAATCCCTCCATTTAAAAAAGAGACCAAAAATGAAAAATGATTGGTTTTAAAATCAATAGGTAGGGAAAGGAAAGAGCAACATATACACATTATGAACTTGTATCCTGATATTTCCCGGTGAGTTTTTCTCATGTTATTTAGGGAATACTTGGAAATGTTGACAATAGTATATTTCTATTCTTTCTAATGGACATGGTGTCATATGTATATGTAAGTATGCAAGAGAGTTTTTAACATCCTTCAAATAGGATGATGAGGTAAGGAAGTATAACTGTGAAGTTAGTTGAAATAATTTGAGTAAAACTTTTACATGAGATATTGAAAACAGGTGAATAAAAGTGTAAAGTACTATTTAAATTTTGATTTATTGGCGTGACAACTAACATATAATCTATTTCATTTGATACTTGCATGACACTTTATACCATTTAACACTATGCACTTTTCAAAAATTATTCAAAATAATTGTTTCTGCCCATGTCCAAGCATGAGAACAGCATCTCCTATTCATTCAAACAGCCCAATATTTTCCAGGATGCAAGACTTAAAGAAGGCATACAGTAGCCTAAAAAATTAAATGATCTGCTTTAAATATTACAGTGAAAATTCTGAAAGATCTGAAGCATTTCTGAATAATTTTTGAAGTATCAACAGCTCCAATAAAAATTTCCATGGGCATATTTGTAGTCTAAAGCTAAGCTGCGTGGTAGCCTAGAGATGAAGACTCTTAGAAGATTGAGAGTCATAATCGGCACAAATCAGGGCACAAAGAAAATATCTGCTGCAAACTCTGCGTAGGTGTCAGGAAGGGCAGCCAGGTAGTGCTCATCCCCATTCAGTTGCCCTGACTCCACCTTGAAGCAAGGGAATACAGGATTGCAAAAAGAAAAAAAAAAGGTAAATGAAAGATATAGCTATTCTCATTTAATGGACAGATCATTTTCTGTACCTCATTTTATAATTCATTACATTAAAAGATATCACTGTGCATTTGATGCAGTGAACTGTGCAAGATAGCAGTAGCACTTAGATTTATATACCACTTCACAGTGCTTTACAGCCCTCTCTAAGCGGTTTACAGAGTCAGCATTTTGCTCCCATCAGTCTGGTCCACAACCTTGGAAGGACAGAAGGCTGAGTCAACCTTGAGCTGGTGAGACCCGAACTGCCAAATTGCTGGCAGTGGGTGATCAGCAGAAGTAGCCTGCAGGACTGCATTCTAACCACTGCGCCATAGTGGCTCTTAGAGTATATGATTAAATGGGAGCAGAATTTAGGTATAGTAACTTATGTGCCACAATAGATATCATAGTGGAAAAAGAATACTAAATCCTCATACAATATTATATTAAGGTAATAAGAACTGATACAAGATGTTTTACTGGTGGTAATGTTACTTCAGCATAGGTTGCTGAAATTGACATTTTGTTTTTTAAATATTTTTATAGTGGTAATGCTTGGGTTAGATAATTTTTCCCAATTTTATAGCAATATAGTAACTTTCAACAATCTTTGGAAAATTATTTATAATAGATTGACACACATTTTAAAAGCTGAATTTCAAACCTTCTGTTTTTCTATTGCATATTACTAAATCTGACATTCCCGCAAAGTATACTGAATTAGCTCTGTATATGGTAAGTGCTATAAGAGTACTCTTATTACTGGAAAGTATGCTAAATTCCTACTGCAGAAGAATGACTAATTACGCTGTGGGAGTATCCTTCAATATTTAAAATAATTTGTATTTCCGAAGTAAATCTGATATAGACTTTAACTAAAACTGAACATATGTTTGGGCTATAATGTTATATATCAGTTTGAACCACATGAAAGTTAAGTTTGTCTTTATCCTAAAATCTTTTTTTCAGAAAAAAATGACTCTTGCATTTTGCATTTGTATTATATTGATTATACTATTGGTATTCTTATAGTACCTCATTTTAACAACTTTAATTAATGAAATATGGACATGGATAACCTAATCCTAGGAAGCGTAGACATTCCCTGTTTGTCTACTTTGTACATTTGTACATTTTTCTCCCCCACTCCTTGCTCATCTTTAAAAATCTTAATGTAAATAAGCAAATGGTTTAAATAATTATTGCTGGTGTGTAGATGACCAAAAAAATCACTAGGTCCACATTTACATGAAAAAATGGATAAAATCAGCATTGAAGAATACTGAAAGGATATCATTTTAATGTACTTCTGTTTCTTGGGACTAAAATGAACAAAATTACTTAAATACTTCCTTTATCACATGTTACAGAGATTATGCCAAATGATGGAGCCTGGGATTGTAATGTCTCCTTACAGGATTCTGAAGGCTATCGGTAAGATTACAGAGCTACTAAACTAAGGTTGTTTGTTTGATTATATGCCATCAAGTCATTTTTGACTCCTACTGACCATGTAGATTTTTTCTATGAAGAACTGTATCTAACATGGTCTTTCAGGTCTTCCAATAAGCAGGAGTGCCAAAATGGCAGCCTGCGGATTGGATGCATTACGTGCAGGCCACACTCACCCCAGCTCTGCAAAGGGAAAAAAGTCACAAAACGTCACATGATGACAACATGACCCTGCAAGTTTGACATCTCTGCAGTAGTGCATCTATTGCCTTTGTAATTAAGTCTCCTTCCTACTGCTGATTACCCTTTTTGTTTTGTTTCTTCCACCTTCCCCAGCATTAGATCCTTTTCCAGTCTTTACATAATGTAGAATAATTTGATCCTGGAATCTGGCTTGATGTGTTCAATGATCAATTTATTTGGCCTTTTGTTTTGTTTTTGGTTGTCCACAATATTCTCAGGAGCCTTTTCCAATACAACATTCAAAAGCATCAATGTTCTTTCTGTCCTGCTTCTTCAAAGTCCAACTTCCAACTAAGCTAGGATGTTATGGGGTTTTCAGTCCTCTATTAAGGGGAAAAAGTTCTTCTAAATGACAATGGCCATTACTACAACATATGTTCAAACTCATGAGTGAAGGCAAATATATGTATCCCAGGATAATATTGCAGGATCCAATCCAATCCTTGAGGAACTTCAATCTCACCAGGATGTGTGGTCACCAGGAGTCTGAAGGCTTGGAAGGCTAAACCTCTGGTCCAGATGACTGACCCAGATTGAGTCCTGCAATATCTTAAAACTCTTTCAGTTTGGCATTTGCTCTAAATATACATTTATCAAAATACATGTAGGAAAAAATGTCTAACTTCTTTCAGGCCATATTAGGGATTCTGGAAAACAGAAAGACCAATTGTTGGTCCAAAGGACACAATTTAATTGTTTTCTAATGTTCCACTCCTCCTTGTTGCTTTTGATGGTTTACCTAATCATAGTGGGGGTGGATAGCAAAACTCTGTATTTTAATACAGAGCTAAAAGGCTTTGTTCCTGTGATTCTGCAAGGATGGAAGCCACTTAACATGTTCTTCCTCATTGCTCCTTTTACAGAGACATGTGTACCAGATTTATCCTCCCTTTAATCATCAGATATCCTGGTCATTCACACTTGACTTATGTCCAGATGCTCCTGATAGAAATATTTTATTACAGAGCATGTGGTTAGTTTTGTGCAACAGCATATAACATGGAATCTGCTGTGCCAAGTTCCTTCAACATGGAAGTGTGGTCTTAGATTTTATCATGTTTTATGTAATTTTACATGTCACATTTTACATGCAGTTCTTTATCTTTTGGTGGCTTTCATAACTATTGATCATGGTTTCTTCTGGACCAGCTCAAGGAATTTGAGGGGAGAGGCACAATGGTTGAGGTGATTCTTCTCCCTCTCCAGCCTGATCATGGTGAGGGGAAGGGATACATCCCTAAATCCTTGCAGTGTACTGATACTCTGAGTTTAATCTTCTCTCTTCAGTTCTATTAACATCTATATGAAGCTATTAGGCAAGATAATCTGAAGACACAAGGTTAGGTATTATCAGTATGTTGATGATACCCAGTTTACATCTCAACTCTGGGTTGATCAGGTGATGCCATCAGTGTTCTATCATCTTACACTAGGGTCTAAATGGGGATGAATTGGCTTAAATTCAGTTCAAAGAAGATCAAGTGGTGTGGTTTTGGAAGCTGTCCAGCTCCAAAGATTTCCCCAATTAATTTTGTATAAGCTGACTACCCCAGATAGTAGAGCTTGTGCACAATTTGGAAGTTTTCCTAAATTTCTGGATCAATTCAGACCAATTGACAGTTGTAGCTAGGAGGACCTTTACACAGATCTATTGTGTTCCAGCTCTGCGGACCAAGTTTGAAAATGCATAAATGACCTCATTTGAGAGGCCCATTTTAGTCTTTAAATTGCCTCTGATAATCATGTAAGTTTGCCGGTGCAGATCTTTTCAGTATGTAATATTGTATATCGCTCTAGGTCAGCATTTATTGCTGTGGAGAGCTGAGGCTAGAAGCAATGGTTTGCCAAATGCCACAATAGCTGGTTTATGGCCAAAGCAAAATTTCAATCAAGACTTCTTGAATTATTATGCTCCATCAACTCTAATGATAAATCATTTCGTAGGTCTAAAGGAAGCAATTTTTGTGTGTGAAGAGTCATGCATAGTTGTCTATTTGTAAACACAATGATGCTGGAATAACAAGATCTTTGTTGTGTTATTACAATGCAAGCTTCAGCCTTTTGCACTTGTGTTGTAACATTGCAGAATAGATTTAATCACTTGCCCCATTCCTGTAATGCATTCTGTAATCACTAGTCACTGGTTGTGTTCTATTTTGCATAGCATGCCATAGGCCCTATTCAAAAATTACCAGGGCAGAGCTGGGGTAGAAGGGAAAAACAGTAAGGCAAAGAGTAGAATTTGAAAATTATAATAAACATAAACATTAATTATTTTTGATGCTCCCAAATCATCCAGAAAAATGCATAAAATTCTTGGTACAGAGATTAATGTATATATTAATGTATGTTCAAGTTTTACATATAATTGAAACTGCAATATATATTCAAAATACAAATCAAACTTTATACTTGTCATCAAATAGGGCATTTGAAAAAAATGAAAATGTCCAACTTAAAAAGCAGAAAGATCAGCTCGAAAATATTTCTGAAATTTGATTTATATTAAGTTCATCCTAAATGTTTAATCGGGACTAGTTTGGTGTATTGATTAAGGCAACAGATTAGAAATTGAGAAAATGAGTTCTGTTCCTGCTTAAGTATGAAGTGAGCTGAACGACCTTAAGCCAGTCATTTTCTCTCAGCCCTAGGAAGCAGACAATGGCAATCCACTTCTGAAAAAAAGAAAACCATGTAAACAGCAAGGATTAGATCAGGCAATTTATCAGGAGTCAATGCTGACTCAAAGGCTTGTACAAGATGCTTAGTAAATATAAACTTTGATAAGAATTTTATTGTGCCAAACCAAATAAAGAGAGCTAAGCAGAGCTAATAAAATAATATCTAAATATATTTTTAAAAGAAGGAGAGGGAAAAAGAGGCCTGGAGATTAATTTCATATAGAGAACAATTCCCAACATTTGATTAAATTGCTTGTTCCTCCTTTTATCTCTAAACCAAACACCTAACTCAAAGTTAATAGGGCATACATAGCAACAGTGCAGTGCTGCAGAGATTGGGTGCCTCTTTTGAGAGATGTTTGTTTGTTTCTTCTCTTTGTGATACCATACAAGGAAGTATCATATTTTTCAATGTATAAGATGCACTCCCCTGCAAAAGTGGATGGAAATGTCTGTATGGTCTTATACAGCGAATATTGCCAAAGCCCCATCCACCTGCCAGCTCCCACCCTTCAGTCTCTGCCTCCCAGCAATTTGCCTCCTTGCTGCAAACAACCTGGTCAGCTTCTGATCGTGGGTTGGATCGGCCTCCCGACGATCAGCTGTTTCAGGTTGCAGGGATTTCCATGACCTAGTGCTGCCTCTGCACGCCCCATTTTCGGCCTCAGCATCCCATTTTCAGCCTCTGCACATACCGTTTTTGGCCTCCGTGCACCCCATTTTTGGCCCGTTCTGGGTGAAGGGTACTGGAATGGGTGGAAAATGGGGCGTGTGGAGGCCGAAAATGGGGGCCTGAAACATCTGATCGTCGGGAGGCCAATCCAACCGACAATCAGCTGCTTGTGCTAATCAGGCTGTGATGAAGCTGACCAGGCTTTTTGCTGTGTTCTGCAAGTATGCAAATTGCTGGAAGGCAGAGGCAGATATTTTTTCTTGTTTTCTTCCCCCAAAGCTAGTTGCATTTTATACTTCAGAGCACCTACTCTGAAAAATATGGTTATCTACAGTGCACCATGAGTTCAATTCCTGGCAGAGATATATCCATGGCTACATATGCCTGAGGAGTCCCAAATAAGGACAACAGTTGTCATGTGCTGCCTCCTGGTGACTAGTATAAGTAAATCACCTTTTTGGTAAGCTAGAAAAAAGTGGGATGGATAGCATCACCATCAGATGAATTTGTAACTGGTTGACAAATTGTACTCAATGCACTCCCCTGCAAAAGTGGATGGAAATGTCTGTGTGGTCTTATTTTCAGTGCTTCATTTTCAGTGCTTCAATTTTCTTTCTGCACAAACTTTTTCATACACCAAATGCATCAAAAATTATTATAAACACAAACAAAATAAATATTGGAGGGAAGTAAACATTGGAGTACCACAAGGTTCTCTCCTAGACCCAATACTCTCCAATATCTTCATAAATGACTTAGATGAGGGAATAGAAGGGGAACTTACCAAATTTGCAGATGATACTAACTGGCAGGAATAGCCAACACCCAAAAGATAGGTTCAAGATCCAGATGGAGCTTGACAGAATGGAACACAAATACAAATGAGGCTAGAAATCAAGTCATAATATGATCTGGAGCCTCTTGTACTGTATACTTTTTTGCTTCTATGTGTGTGTGTGAGAGAGAGAGAGGGGGAGAGATAGGTGCTTGAAACAAAGTGTTTTGCAGAAAATGTGTCATAAGTTTTATTTTCTAAAGAATTTACTTTATTAGAATAGTGTTATTTGGGATGATAAGGCTCCCACCTAGTTAGCTTTCTGGAAGACAGCATTACATGCCTTTGGGCTATTCTTTCCCTCAACATGACCTATATCCTAGGAGATGTATCTATTCTACCTTGAGCTGCTTAATGAAAAGCTAAATGTTAAATAAATATACATAGATAAGCAGGCACTCCTGGAAGCATAATGTATCTCATTGGAGGGGTTTCTTTAAATCAGTGTCTGAAGAATTTTAAAGGAAGTATGATATTTCAAATAGGTTGCCAAACATCATTGGAGACATGCTTTATCTCTTCATGCCTGAAAGAGACCTGTAAAAACAAGCTGTATGCTTATTACTAGCCTCTATGTGCAATCACATTCTAGGCTGAAAGAGTTAAACTTGGGACAGCCAAAGTGACTCACTAAGCTGATTAAAGTAATTGTAAAGATTATGATCAAGACAAATAGGAAATGTCTGAGTGTGTTGGTAAGCTCTGTAGGGGAGAAAATGGGTCACATGATAAGATGGCAAACCACAATATGGCAAATGTTTAAAGAAGCAGCAATATCAGCTTCTATATGTTTTAGGAATAATGAAAAGCTGAGGTAATATTAATAGGGGAGGAATTAATTCCCTAAAGAAAGAAGGATAATATAATAAATTTATAATTATAAAAAGACATTGTAATTTGTCTAAATGAAAATAGTGTACTATGTTGCTTATACAGTATTTTGTTTGTTAGACAAACCATACATTTCAAAATGTACAAATGGTCGATATTCAGATGTTCTCTTTTATATTTTATCTCTGAGATAAAATATTTGTTTTTCAATTGTATCCACTATTTTATATTTATTAAGAGATCTCAAAAAAAAAATGCATATTCTTTTTGTTGTCTGACTGTTGTGGGGCATTTATAGTATTATCTGCAAAATACCTGCTAAAAATATTTCTATGCATAATTGAGCCTGCAATAACGGTCGTAAGTCATGACTGCCATAAAGTGGCTCACCATGTGACCAGACTGGTTTTAAGGCCTTTTTGTGGCCTTAACACCACAACTTTTGAACTAATCCATTGTTTGCTATGTGACAATTTGTGCAGGAAACTGGAAGTAAACACTGGTTTCCAGTAAATATGTTGTAAATTGCAGTCACATTGCTGTGGGGGCTGTAAACAGCCATAAATATAAATGCAGGCCAAGCGCACATGACTTCAAGAGGAGCCCAAATATTGGAACTTTGAAACTGGGTCATAACTCATTTTGGGATCCTGTGGTTACTACAAATAGTCACTAAATGACTGATTATAAATCAAGGAGTGTGTGTGTGTGTGATATTTCTCATAAAAATCTGAAGCAGTGTATAATCATACTCCATTAGCTGAATTCTGGAAGTCCATCTTCACAAAAATTGGTACAGCCTGATTATTCTCCTTGCTTCTGCCTGATCCCAGGGGAAAAGCAGGCTAGTGTGATTTGTCTTTGGGTGGGAGAACTGGGATTGAAAAAGAAAAGTGTGGGGGGGGGGATGGGGAAGAAGCCAGACCATGCCTGCAACCAGTGCCAGGAAAGCTGCACCAAAGCTTCCACAAGGAATCAAAGCCAAATTTGGGCCATCTTTACCTCTACTTTTTTTTACATAGAACACTGTAAATAGCTCTTTACTATCATGCATCCCTTTACTCTACATGAACAAATGCCTGCCTTTACATTTATTTTATAAATGTTAAACGTATATCTTTCTTGAACACTTTAGCATTGCTACTGTCTTCTTGCTGTTGATATTCTGGCTAGCCTGATATCTGATCATTAGTCTGCTTGAGAATAGATTGGCCATGAAAAATACCCTCTATTTTAAGTCAGGCTACAGTAGAAGCCTCAATTCAACCTCTACAACTATGGTGTCTCTCCACTATACTGCCACTCTAAACCACTCTTAATCTGTATTTCCCCCCCTCCCCACTAATCCACCATTGTTTGTTCTCTGTTGCCTTGCCTGCAGGGTCTTTGTTCCTAACCAAAAGCTGGAGCTGAGCCCCAGGCATGAACAGGCCAAGCAGCTGCTACAAAGAGCTCGCATGAAGGCCAGGACAAACCCGCTCCGAGCTAGCCATAACATCCTGCTTACTGCCCCCCCAGACAAGAGGTAAGCTTGATCATTTCCATTTGATAGCCTTGAGGGTCTGGACTGGATTGGCATGAGAAGGGAGGAACTCTAGTCAAGAAGACTGTGTGGGTTATTTTTCCAGTATATGCCATTCAGTTGTAGTTGCTTTCCAGGCTCTTTGTTGTTCACATCTGTAATCATTTAAAGTTTTCATCTTACAAATAAAATGCTGTACAGGAATAAAATGATAGATTAAATAAATGTATGTATGTTGATTCAGACCCTAAATATTATCTACCTGAAAGAAACCATGAAAGTAAACATAAATATTTTATTCAAATAATGCTATGTAAAAGAATGAGATTCAAATGAGATTATTTGTCATGTGTCTAGATGTCCTTTGCAATAAAATATTAATTATGAGGATGCATAAGACTTAAATGTTTTCTGACATCACAGTAATTTTATAAAATGCAGTTTTTCAAAAATAGTGGACAGTTTAAACTTTATAAAGATTGCTCTTTCTATTGTGAATCACATTTTCAGTGCTTCAATTTTCTTTCTGCACAAACTTTTTCATACACCAAATGCATCAAAAATTATTATAAACACAAACAAAATAAATATTTATTTCCTAATACTTATATCTCATTCAGTTCCAGAGACTCTGGGCAGCTAATATCCAAGTAATCTCATAAATATCCAAGTAATCTCATAAAATAAACATTGTGACATAATTATGGCAATAATATAAAGATAAGGAATTGGCAAAAACAAATATTATAGATAATCCTTGTTGCATATTTTAACAATTCCAAATGCTAATTCTTAAAGACATTTACAGAAGGGGGAGACAATATGGATTTCAGGAGATAGTATATTCTACAATGACAAGGCAGCTAGTGAAAAAAAATAGTTTCCATGTTTTTTTCCTTTTTCCCCTTCTTTAAAAACAGAACACTTCAATTCCTGGAAGAAATATTTTGGAGCACAGCTAATTGTGAAAAATAAATCAATGTATAGTTGTAAAATACACTTCTTTAAATGCATTCACAAGCATTGCCCTTTCACCATTGTAACATGTAACATATATATAACCAGAGTCTGATAATTATTTACTTTTGCCTATAAAAGTAAATAGATCTGAATTTGGTCTGCAGTTGAATGTGAGTCCTACTTGAAACTAATTTTTGTCTTCAGATATTGTCTGATTATGTCTTGTATTATATCGTATATTATTCCAAGCAATTTCAACTTTCCACAGCATATCCCAGCCATTTTCCAGTCCTATGTTATTCTTCATTTAGAAGTATACATTCAGCTTGCTGATTTGTTGTATGCTAGGACTGTAACAAAATGCTAGATCTCTTGTTGATCTCATGATTTTGCATATTACGTTTTATTTTTACTCATTGACAAAATGAGGTTAGGTAGCAAAGACCTGAGCAATACTAGAAAGCTTGGTTCTTCATTAGGTTGTAATAGATAGCCATTAAGACATTAAGACAAACAGTCCCTTCTGCTAAAGGTTTGTAGATAGATGAAATGAATATCAAAGTGGATAGTTTCACCAAGTAATAAAAAATAATATTTTCTTTGGTTCATAGGGGTACCTGTAGATCTTCTGTTGCAGACACAAAAGACTTTGTTTTGAAGGATGGAAACAGCCACATTAGTGGAAACCAGAGTGATTCTTCTAGTGGTGACTCCAGCTATGGGCAGCTGAGGAAGCAAGGACCATCTTCTTCTCGGGTGCGTTTTGAGGATGAATCTGCAAGGGATGCTGAAGTTCGCTATTTGGAACGTCTGCAGCAACGTCAGAAACGGCCCTTAGATTCAATTCTGTTATCTCTTGGCCAGGGCCCACTGCTCTCCAAACCATATCTTGCTGATTATATAAATGGCGACCTCCAGCGTAAAGAGAGTAGCATCAACAAACCTAGCTGGGAACATCAAAGCGTGGGACAAGGAGCCAAAATGCATACTCACCAGAGCAATGAAGAAAGCTCTGAAAAAGGGAAGCCTCCTCAATTCAATAAAGAAAGCAAGTGTAATGCCTGTGGATCTTATATCAACAATTCAGCAGACACCAGAGTCAACCAAACTGGGAATGGCAAACCTGAAACTGCCAATGTCCTTCCTGGAGGTAGTGATATTGTTCACACTAATGGAAACAAAGAGCTCGGTGCTTCCCAGGAGAACTCACGGACAAAGCCTCTAGGTCCCAAAAGGACTCCATTGTGGATCCTTCCTTCTCGGCAGCGTGTTTTTGCAGAATGCACCAGGGAGACGTATATTGGCGAAGTTACTAGCAGTGAAGATATGGACTCAGCTTTAGGCAGCACCACTGACACATCAGACAGCTACAGGACAGACAGTGAAGAAGCTGGCATCAACAGCCTGCAATTTGCAATCAAAAATTGTCATGGTGTCCCTAGATCATTGTGTTCTTCAGAGAAGAAAGCCAACACTGTTACCAGGGACGGGAAATGGGGAAACGGCAGCTGCAAAACTAGTAAAGAAATTATCCGCTGTAACATTCCTAACGTAAGCAGATCGGAAATTGGGTCAGGTACTGATGAAGCACAAATTTGTAGCTTGCAAGGGGGCTCTGAGGTAAAAGATCAGGATGCTCAGGTAGCCATTCCAGGAAGCAAACAGCAAATGAATCTGTGTCAAATAGAGAAGGAAGACAAAGACAAAGCACAAACAAAGGTATCTGGTACCCAACTGAGAGAACCCATATCTCCCATCTATTCTCAGCAGTTGGTTTTCCAAGATGGTATAAAAGTTCCTATGAATAGGCCAGTCAAACATTTATGCCAAACCAAGCAGCATACAAAGGAGGTGGCCACTACCAACAATTTAATGAATCTAATACCAGCACCCCCTGCTACTGGGAAAGTTCACTCCTCCCCAATGTCTTACAGGAGAGCTGTTTTAACAGGCAGCCACAAATTGATCAGACAGGATCCTGGGCATATAAATAAAACTAACGAATTATCAGTTTCAGCTGCCTATTCTGATTTCCAGGATGTGGGTGTATCTGGGCTAGAGGAGCATAATGGCCAGCAGAATCCAGGGATATTCTCCAAACATTTGGCTTTGTCCTCCAATAATCACAACAACATATCTACCAAGCCAGAGCCCCAAACCATAATAACGGGAAGAGATGAGCAACTTGAGGAGAGTGAGAAGATGAGAAAAAATCAAGGTAAGAAATCATGTTGACTTGGCTGTAAAAAAGAGAATCTCTCCAACAAGGACATTAAAAATGTGTGCTCAGTTAACATCGTTTTATTGAAAGATAGCTATTTGGTCTGAACATGAATATTTGGGATATTTACACAAATTTGAATAAGAAGAAATAGTGAGGGTATATAAGAGGTAAGCAAGAGTGAGAAAACAAAGTTAAGAGGACATATTTAGAGTAGTTGGAAGAATATCTAAAAGAATGTAAACCCATATTTCATTAGCATCGACTTTCCAAAGTAAATAAACAAAAGCTAAAGAATGTCCAAAAGCAAGACGTGAGGGCCGTAGCTCTTTCTTCCTGTTGATTTCCAAGATGCCAAGGCATGCAGCTGGATTCTAAAGATATTACAATGACTATTGTATAGACATCTCCTCCACTAATTTGTGCAATTTGCTAACTCTTATCATAGCATACTCTATTATGCACTACATGCGCTATGCAAGTACATTAAACAATGCAGTTTTAATATGTATTTTGATAGTTTCCCAATTTTACTATTACAATCAAAATTATTAGAAAGCTGATCATCACTAATCAAAGAATAAGAGCTAACATACAAATTGCATATCTTTCAGACTATGGAAGATAATTAAATTTTGAGAGGAGACATTAGTAGCATCAGTCTCATGTAGCAAAAAGAAAGAATATTGTAGGTCCTTAAAGATTAACTGATTATTAATCTAATAAAAGATTATCTTTTCATGGATTATAAATGCAAATAGTAGTAATGGTATTTAGCATAGTACAAAGAAGGGTATAGTTTGCAATTCTTTATAATGTAAACAATAAAACAATGTAATCAATTTAAAACATAGAATCCCAACACTATCATACTTTAATTGATAACATGTATTGATATTGGAAAGTTCTTTCAATTTCATAAAGGTCCTGAAAAAAGAAACATTTTGAAGTATTTGTAAGCCTTGGAAAATCAGATCCTAATGTAGTTCAAAGGGGAATAACTTCCAAGTAGGAGGAGCTAGATGGGAAAAAGCTCAGAAACATGAGACAGTTATTCTAAGGCAGAGAATAATTGAACAGCCCTGATTACATGTGTGAACTGAACACACAGAATCATTATTTCATATTAGGTTATTCAACAATTGGATGTTCTTATCAATCCAAGCAATTTAAACTGATAGTGTTTCTGAGGTCCTAGCCAGTCTAACCAGCTACACTTAAGAGAGGTCCATAAACTATGCGGACTGTTCCAGACCCATCCAGAGGATGTGGAGCAACTTCATGAACAGCTGTCAAAAAGCTATGTACTTCAGTATTCTCAGCCTTTTCAATAGTAAGAAATAAATTCAGAAGCTGTACATTAAAAAAAAAACCTTTGTAGTTTTATCAACTTTAAGTTTCCCATTAACAAGAACTTCCAGGTATTTTCCCACAGAAGGTGTCTACAATTGACAATTCTGAAAATAAAAAAAAAGGAGGAAAACAAAAAGAATGTCAATTGGGAAGAAAATGAATAGTTTGGTTTTCTCAAAATGTAATTTAAGACGGGAGGAATATGTCCATCTGGAAATCTGAGTAAAGTAGTTGTAGAGGGAAAACTATAATGCATCATCCTGGACTGGAGTAGAATAATACACTTAGTTATTATTGGAATACATATGATAATTATTTTTAGTTATTGAGAAAAAAGACAAAAAACCTAGTGACAAAGTATACAAACTGAACCATGAAAAACACCGTCAAATGAAGGGAAGAGTTGATAGCAAAGGTTCTTTACTTAAATGAAAATGTATCATGGAAAATGTAAGACTGGAACCATTAAGAAACTGCAAATCACTGATGAGCTAAGTCAGTCCCAATCCAGTGGAAAGATCTTCACAATGCCATGATTGAAATCGGTTAGTAAAATTATTTGCTGAAGGGAAAGAATTGATAATCTTAGGCAAAAATAAAAGTGAAGGCACTGGCTAAAAATAAGTAAGTAAGTAAGTAAGTAAATATTATGTTGAACTTATCTTATCTATCTATCTATCTATCTATCTATCTATCTATCTATCTATCTATCTATCTATCTATCTATCTATCGCCACCACCACAAAGCAATAACCCTAATTTGCAGTTATACAATAATTCAATCAGTGTTATGTTTTCCTCAAAATGAAAAATAATAGAAATATTCAAATACAAGTAGTCCTCAATTTATGACTCTTCGTTCAGTGACCATTTAAAATTATGACAGCATTGAACAAAGAGAAGTATGACTCCTGCCTGAAATTACAGCCATTGCAATTCTCCTGTAGCCACATGATCAAGATTTGGGTGCTTGGCAGCATGATGGTCCTTATGACTTAGGGGGGGCCTTAACTCTTCCCTACCCATCTCTGTCCCACATCTCAGCTGCCCACTAGGGCCACCAGCACACACAAAGTTGCTGCCACCCTGGAGGTTTCAGCCTGCCCCCTGTCTATTTCTCTCTGTCCCACCACATTTGGAAGGCCCTGGCCTTCTCCATGCCCCAGTCATGCCCAGGTCCTCATACCTTTGCCTTTTTGTGCATCTGCTAACAAACAGCTAATGAACACAATGTTTGTGAAGCCTAGAAAAGCCTTTCTATCCTTCGAAACATTGCCTTCCCTAGCTTTCCAGCTAGAAAATGAATGAATGTGATATTTTTGAAGGGCATAGCACACAGAGGAGAGGGGGACCCCTGGAGCGGGTCAGAGAAAGAAAGCTTGGCTTCTGAAGATCTGAGCTTCCTTTCTCCAGCCCAATGGAGCAGTTCCTTTCTGCACACAGAGGAAAAGTCCAACTTTCCAACAAAAAGGCCCAGCTTTCTTTTTTCCAGTCCAGTGCTGGAATTCCCTTCTGTGCATAGAAAGGATGGAAAATTCAGCCCTGGATTGGAGAAAACAAAATTTAGATCACAAAGATTTGAGCTTCTTTTCTACAGTTCAGTGCAAGAATTCCCTTCTGTGCCTTTTGGGCAGGTAGCTCCTTTGTTCCACCCACTTAATGACTGCAGCGAAGAGAGCCAGGATTGATTGTTGAGTGAAGCTCTCACCTGGGCATCTCACTTATCCACAATGATTAGAACCAAAATTCCAGACCCAATTGTGGTCATAAATTGAGACTGCCTGTATTTACTTCCCTTGCCTACATTTAGTTATCATGTTTCAGTTCAATCCATGTTTAATTTATCAGTTTTATTATTCTTTGCTGCCCAGTGTCACTAGTTGTAGATGGAAATTGAATCAATCAATAAACCATCCTGCTATTTCTGCTTATTCCATTTGTTTGGGTTGAATTTTTGCAAAGCAAAACCTTTTCTACTTAAGTGTGTAGGAATTGCACATATTTTCAAGATTGGAAGATCTGACTTCTAAATCAAGAGAAAAGATCCCACAGAACACCAGCCCCCAGTATAGTATATGAGGCCCCACAAATGGTAATGGGACTTCCCCATTCTTCTCTTTATGCTAAACAGATGCAGAACATAATCTCATTTTTTAAAGAAATCAATGAAATTTTGTATACTAATACTTTCTATATAATTTTTTACACTTGCCAAATTGTAAAATTAATTGTCCAATTTGCTTCAGTCATAAATTTCTTGCGTTTGCGCAACCCTCAATCTGCAATCTTGAATCAGGGTGGGCTTATTTATTTCTCAACTTTTTCAAAGAATTTTAAAAAGAAACTTCAGCTGAAAACATTTGTATGGGATTTCTTTTGGCAAGTACCAGTACTTTTTCATCAGGCTTATTACTCCTCTATTGCATGGAAAAGAATACTTAGAATTAGCTGTCAAGAATTTCTCTACAAGCTGTAGGTTGTTTATGTTATCATCCTGAAAGTCACAATGTGTTATGTGTATTGTGATGATATTGCTGGTTATGTAGTTATAAGCAGAAGAGTTTTTAAACTATTGTAATACCCTAGTTAAGTTGCTATCTTCAGATATGAAAACTAGCATTATGTCTTAAAAGTGGGAGCTGTTGGTGAAAATTAAGAATATGTTACAATAAAATGACTTCTTTTACCAATAGAAGACAATATTTATAGCTCAGGATTGAACTGTGAGGTTCTTAGTGCTCTCTGACCTTGGCTGTTTTCTTGCAGATGTCATTATCAAATGAAGTAATGTCATCAGTACCAGCCCACTCTGACTTATTTTACTTGTTCTGGCCTTCTATATAACAAGTCCATTTTAAGCTTATTTCTAGAGCAATCTGGAAATCAAAAAGCCAGAAAGTTTTTGTGACAATTTAATGCTATGCCTATATTATTGTCAAATTGGATGAATTACTATATTTCTAAAGATTGTAAAGAATTCAGAAAGATCTAATGAAATTCTCAGTATCTTCAAAGAACTCTTGTTTCAGAGCATTATTTTGTGTTGGGGGAAAGAGATACAGTATGTGTAAGATCTCTCCTATGATTCTCCAATTTGGATTGTGCCACTGTACAGGGTGGCATCTGATATATGTTAACATTTTCTTTGATAAAAGGATGTATACCAGACATTATGTGCTAAGCCACAATTACTTGTTATGTCCTGTCATACTAGCTGAAGGTGGAAGTCCACCCCAAAGGTGTTCTAAGAACAGCAATTGGACGTATCTGTATCGTTGCAGTAGGTCCATCATCCTCCACATGTGGTGTTCCCCCTGTTGCTCCCAATATCATCAGTTCCACTGCTATTAACCTCTCCCTGACAACTGAAGAGACCAACTTGACAAACTCCACTCAGTCAATCAGCAGAGAAGCTCCAGTAGCAGATATGCAGAAGATAAAACCTGGGCAAGCAAATATTATTCAGTGGTGAGTAGAAATATATCATGTTGTTAGAAAGTTGAGGTGGGGATGTCATAGAGCAGGCCTGTTTGTAATCTCATTTTTCTAAAGCTAAAGCAAATCAATTAATTCCCAAATTAATCCCTCTTCACATGTTGGAACTACTCAGCCAGCACGGCCAGATGATTTGCTACCGAGAGATCCTGTCCATCAGCCTTCCTAACTTGATATTCTCTAAATTAACTGAACTTCATTTCCCATAATCCCTCACCAGTCCGGAAAATGAGGGAGTTGTTACTGCCATTTAATCTTTTCTTCTGTTGAAGGTTAACCAAAACTGGTTTTTGATGACCAAGACACAATTTAAGCAAAATGTTTTTGCTTTGTTCCTACCATGAGCTCTTTCTTTGTAATGGCATACACCAGTGGTGGCTAACCTTTTTCGGCTCCTGTGCCAAAAATTGCGCTCGTGCTCATGTGATAACACCCAGAAGGCAATGCGCGTGCCCCCCATGCGTCTACACATGCACGCACATCTTTTGTGCCTCCCTGCACATACGCGCCAGATACCCGACAATCAGCTGTCAGGCGGGAGGTGTGCACACATATGCAATGGGGCTCTTCCGGGCGACCTCTCGCGTTGCCAGTAGAAATGGCTCTGTGTGCCATTTCCCGCACGCATGCCATAGGTTCGCGATCATGGGCATATACTAAAGAAGAGCTAGATTGCTATAATGATTAAGACACCAGGAGACCGTGAGTTCTAATCCTGCATTAGGCAGAAAGCTGGCTGGGTGATCATGGTGAATCAATCTCAGCCCTAGGAAGAAAACAACAGCAAGCCACTTATGAAAAACCTTGCTAAGAAAACTGGAGGGATTTCTCCATGCAGACTTCAAGAATCAGACACAATTAAAGAGAGGAAATATGTAAGAAATATACTAAAGAAAATAAGCCAGCTAATTAATTTACAGCTCCTCAACTCATCTCATCCACATAGTATCTTGTATTTTGTAAAGGAAAGGCCTCCAGAGTACCAACCAGTTGGAAGTGGAAAAGGTTGCCAGGAGGAAAGTAATTCTAATATTTGGTGTGGCTAGCAAGCTTAACCAAATGCTTTTTAATTTGTGTTTTCCCAGTTTTTATCTTTGGAACAATTTTGCAAAGTAGATTTAGGATGTGAGGTCCTTCTCCAAGACCACATAGAATCTGAACATTATTTGTGAAAAATATATGCAGGATATACATTTGCCGTCTAAAGGAATCTGGACATTTTCCGTTAACTGGTAGAGTTGAACCTCCCTATATTCTGCTATGCTGTCCCATTTGGTGGGAGGATAGATGGATAGAGTTGATTACAAGGGTGATGGATGCATCATTGAAGGGCTCTTTTGGGGACAGATCTATTTATGTGTTCAGTAAGAGTGAACCTCAAGTTCACTCAAGTAAGGCTCCCAAACTGTGTCCCATAATTCATTGTGTTAGTTTTAACAGAATAACAGAGTTGGAAGGGACCTTGGAGGTCTTCTAGTCCAACCCTGCACAAGCAGGAGACCCCATATCATTCTGGACAAATGGCAATCCAATCTCTTCTTAAAGCCCTTTTTCTCCCAGGGAAAGCAGGCAGTACAGACTGAATATCTCTTTCAGTTTGTTAGCAACAAATGCTTCCTGGGTGTCTACTTGCACCTCTTCGTGATGTAATCTTTCCTCTGCTGAACTCCCCTGAGGTCTGCTGCAGTTCTCCCCAGGTTTTTGAGGCTTTCTGGTTTTTGAGGCTTGGCTTTTCATTCTCACAGCAGGCAAGTACTGCCTTGTTGGTGCTGCCAGCAGGCTTAGAGCCCCTGTTGCCTTCCCTGCTGTTTTCCCCTCCCTCTTAGCTCTGAAATCTGCTTTGACCTACTTCTCCCTTCCTGTCCCAATCCCCAGAAAATTCTTCTTATGGCTGAATACCTCAGTTCACAGAAATTAAGCCTCTTCTTTCCAATCCAGGAATTATATCTAAAATGCTAAAATGGCATATTATTGGTTTCTTCAATGCATTCTAAAATCCAGCTGCATGGTTCAGCAATATCAACAATGTGCTTAATTTGGATTCCACTGCTATCTGATAAGTTAACCAGATAAATAAAATAATTTGGTCTGAGGAAATTCTGTCCAGCATTGTCAGTAACAAATTAATCTAAGCCAGCACAAGCTTGGTAGATTTACTGAAAAATAGGTTGAGAATAGAGATACTCAAGCTGAGATGATTCTCAGAGCACATTTGAAAGGGATGGGGCTCAAGAAAGTAGGCGGGAGATACATTTGGAAAGTACAAATAAGGAAAGTAAGAACTCTTGACTTTAAAAGCCTTTTTTGTTTCAGATTCTCCCTCTCACCTTCCCTCCCTCTTTCTCTCTCTATGTGAAAGAAAGAGAGCCTTCAAGTCAGGATGAACTCCTGGCAATTGCCTGACAAGTTCCAGATGGCTTTGTGCCTGACAGAAATTATTTTGTACACAAAGGGCACAACATTCTATATTTTTAATTACAAAGTGTAATTTAATATAATGCACTTATTTCTTTCTGGCCAGTGTTTGTACTATTTGGTTGAACAGTTATTTCTTTAATACCAGGGATGAAAGGGTGAAGTTTGATTCTCAATGGCATCTCTTACTCTAGTGATAACTCTTTAAGTGTTGTCATTCTGGCGGCTAAATGTCTATAATTTGGTCTTACAGAGCTAAAGAGAATAAACTGTTGCCCTTGGGGACAGTGCTGCTCTGTTCATCCATGACATAGTGTCACCTGCCTTGATAGAAGTAGCTATTTAGGAAATCTTTTGTAAGGACTGATTTACAAATCTGAGAAATGTATATAGAGGGGAGTTATCAAGTCTTGGTTTTCAAGAGTTAAAGAAACACAACTCAGGCATGGTGATGTAAAGAAATGCATTTAATATTATTATTTATTCATTTATTTATTGCGTTTGCAAGTCATTTCTTGTGCAACTAACAGCTCCATTTCGTAGTGGCAGATATCAGTTGGCTTTACTCAGTTTTCAGCTCTAATTGAATTAAACACAACACTGAATTATAAGAAAGGGGGCAGATTGCTATAATAGGAGCAAATAGAAAGAACAGCACATTAAAGCTCACAAAGCCTAACCTTCCTTGGCCAAGTGGGCTTCCCTTCCTACTTAAAAAATTACAGTGATGTACCGGAGTAAATAGTATACTGCTTGTATAAAAAAGAGCCCCAGTTAAATGTTGTAACCCCTTTCTCTGTCTCTCTACTTTTAAATTTCTGACTGAGGCATATGAATGTATTCCTATTGATAATGCCTTGTTTTCTTCCTTCCTTTGTCTTCCTCCCAATATATTTTTAGTATTCACTTTTTTGACAGCACCCTCTTGGACAATAACCACGCCATTTATAGCTGTCTACGAAGCTTGTTTACTAGAGATACAGTAGAGTGCAGCTGCTTTTTTTTTACTTAGTCAAAATAGTGATAAGATTAGAGACCAATCCTCTTATACTTTTCAATACCTCATATATGCAATTCTAGATCTGCAGCTTGAAATGGAAAAATCCTAGTCATAGTAAAATGAAAAACTTAATTATGCAAAGACTGAACTTCATAGAAAAATAAGCTACACTTCTCTATTTATAGAATTTTTCTCTATTGTTTTTAACACAAACACAAAGCAAAAGTTGTGCATAAATAAAAATAAATTAATATTAAATTAATATTAGCTGGGAAAGGGTTTTTTTTAGGTTAGAATTCTGAAATATATTTATAATAATAGTAATAATAGTTCCTCTGTTTCTTGGATATTAATGGGATTAATTTGAAAGTATAGGTAAATGTGTTGACTTTGTCCATTAATTGTTTATTTAATATTTGTAAATCCTTTTAAAATCATTTTACCATTTATTGTCCTCAGTTTTTTTTGTGCATCTTCAAGTCAGGCAAGATTTTTGGCAGTTATTGGCAGTTGCCTTCTTCCTAAGGCTGAGGAGAGTGACTGGACCAAAGGCTCCTAAGGCAGAACTGCAACTTCAAAATCTCTCCTCGTTTCTAGGGTGATGCTTACTAACCACTACACCACACAGGTTAATTGGGGCACTCCAAATTGTAAATAAAGTCGAAGGTACTTTCTTGCTTTTTAGTTTGTAATTTTCTTGGCTGGTTTGTTTTGCCCTCCAGCAAACACTTAGAAGTCTACCCTCAGCCAAAGAAACAGCAATCCAGCAAGAAAGAAGTCTCTTCTACATCAGGTTTAAAAAAATTCTTCACCACTCTGAGTCAGAGCACCAAACAACGATTGGGCAGATTCCGATGTTATAGCATGGAACAGATTTCTATGCTAGAATCAGGAGCTGCCAAGCCCAATTTGGAAACTGGTCCAGATACCATTTGTTCTCCAAAAATGAAGAAAGTACCTTCCTTACAATCCTTGCAGAGGGTGAGTTGAAATTGTGCTTTTATTAAATTTTATGACAGATCTGGGTATTTTACGTCCTGTGTTGAAATTGTGTTTTTATTAGATTTTTATGATAGACCTGGGTATTTTACAGCTCATGGGCCACATCCAGCCTGCGAGTGGTCCCAATCCAGCCCTTGGCATTGGCAGCATCAGTGGCAGTACATTGGTGGCAGGGGGTGGTGCTTTGGGCAGTGTCACTGGAGGGGGCAGGGTGGCTTCAGTGGAGGGCAGGGTGATGGAGATGGTGGTCATCCACAACAATCTCAGTTTCGCATGTGACTCCCTGGGAAAATTAATTGCCCATTCCTGTTTTATGAGAAGGTTGCAGTAAACTAGCTTAGTTTTTGTGGTACAATTTTAAAATTATTTTCCAGAGAAATATTAGCCTTACAATGATGACATATTATCAATAAAACATTTTCTGATATTCAATGCATTTTACATTAAATAGCATCATGAATGTTTAAACATTTTAAACCCTGAACCCCACCTGTAAGCCCAGTGTGCATCTAGAAATCTATTTCATGTTTTACAATATAATGATGGCATTGAAATCCATCTTAGACCATCTTAGTTTGTAATGCTCCCAGTTCTTTGAGACAGTGACAAAGTCCAACAGTCCTAGTTATTCACTGAGTCAAACATTCCATATATTGATTTTCTACTTTTCTGTAGTTCCTGCTTTTCAAATTTCAAACACAGGGGTTCAATTATTTTTTTCTAACAAATCAAAGGAATTTTACAGAAAACAAGCTCATTCCGTTTTCCAAGCCTAGCTGTCCATGAATAAATATAAGGCACAGCAAGAATCCACTCCATAGACAAATTTTTACAAGATCATTTCTAAGGATTATGAAAGTGCTGCTGAAGTTTTGTGTGTCAAAACAGTGATAATAATACACAGAGTTTCCAAGAGGTGAGGGATATACTTTTCTTCAGTTGGCAAACGAGAAGGGAAGAACAAACAAATATATGGTTGTTTTCTGGATGACATTGATGTAATTTGTTAGGATGTTCTAGTCGCACTGTAAAATATAAAACTGGTTTATCTGACCAAGTTTAAAATAGATTGGTTGCTATTTCTGGAAATTTTAATGGAATTTTATTTTCTGACCAGGACTGGATAATGATATTTTAAGGTTTTGTTTATCATTAAAAGTTATATGGAAAATATTCTTGGATGTATTTTAAATATATCTGAGTAAGATTAAAACAGTTGTGTTATTCTAGTACCTTTAGTGTATTCTAGATTTGAATAATGAGATTGGGGGATTTGAATTATTATAGAAAATGAGATATACTTTAAAAGGATGAAATTCAAGAAAATTTATTGAATTAAGTGTCAGGGGTGGGATTCTACTAGTTCACACCTATTCACTAGAACCGGTTGTTAAAATTCTAAACAATTTGGAGAACCAGTTGTTAGAAGAAATTATTGATCTAATCCTGCAAGGAAGGCAGGAAGGAAACATTCTGGTGTTGCTTACAGAAACTGCCTACCCTTATTACATTCTTGGCAGGACTAGACTTCCTGTCTCAGAAACGTCTCTGGAGTTTTTTTCCCCTCCTTTGCTGGTACTTTGCTTCTGTGGAGTGACCATTCAAAGTTACAATGGCACTGGTTTGAGCTTCTTCAGTGACAGACCGAAATCTGTGATTGTGTGCAGTTTCGATCTGTGCTTGCTGCTGGAGCACCCTGAGCTGGCTGGTTTTGGGGCTAAGCCACCCCGTAGAAGTGGTGAAGAGGGGGGAGACTGCCAGCAGGGTCGATGAGAGCTGCATCTCTCCTCCCCAGCTGGCCATTACTCCCTTTCCCGTAAGCGGTTGCAGCGGTGGTCAGAAATGGCCACCTCAAAGAAGAACTCGACTGGAAAAGAATGTGCAGGAGGAAGATAAGAAGAGAAAGTTTTTGGCTGACCGGGTCAAACTGGAAAAACAACAATACAAGGTACCCTGGAATTTGAATTATAAAGAACAACATTGTTCCCAAAGAAGACTTTGAAGCTGCAAATGAGAGAGGGAAGGGAAAGGTTTGGGTTTTTTTTCTTTTCTTCCCTATATTGACAACTAAGAGATTTAAGCAAGAAATCAGCAAAAATCCACTTTGACAGTAACAGATATTTAAGCTGAAAATAAAATGTCAAAGGGATAATAAAGATTTCTGGATTCCCAAAAAACTTTTAAAAGAAGGAAAAAAACCAAAAGGGTGGGATCTGGAAAAAGGGAGGAGACCACCTGGAAGTGAAAGGAATTCATAATGAAACTTTAACAAGATTCCTAAAAGATACATTTTAACTGAAACTTTGTAACAAGATAAGAGAACCCCAGGAAGAGAAAGTGGAAAAAAGAAGCAAGAAGAAACAACTTTGGATTATTTGGATTTCTTGGTGATTTTTGGATTTTTGGCTATTGGATCTAAAGGACTAAAATTAATTGGGTGGTTGTTTAAATTTTTTAAAAAATGATATCACTCTTGGAAGAACTGAGAATGGAACTTAAAAAACAGAAAGAAGATGCACAAGAAGGAAGGAGGTGCTTTTGGCTTTGTATTTCAATTTTTAGAAATGGAGATCCTAAACTATGAGAAACAAGAAACGCCTGTAGAACAAGAAGGGCGGGACAAAGAAGAAGCCATCTTCAATGACCAAGTATTTCTATGTGGGGAAAAGAAAGGAAAGGGGGGAAAGAGAGTGGAAAATTTAAGATCTGAAAAAATAACCCCCCAAAAAGAATAGTTTGAAAAGTAATTATAACATTAGGAAGAAACAGAAGAGAGGATTACAGAAGAGGGAATCAGAATTAGAGAGAGAAGGGGTCAAAAAGGGAAGGGAGAAGAAGAGGGAGAATAGGGAAAGGAAAAAAAAATATAAAGGAAAGAATCAGGACATAGAGAAACAGGGAAAACGTACAAGACACAGAGATAATGGGTGAAAACTTAATTGAAAGGGGGATTCTGCAAGGGTACATAAGGTAGTGTTATATTAGAAATAGAAAATGAACTTTGAAAATATGAAACAAGTGTGATTAAAATGATAGATAAAATACTCATTGTAATGGAATGGAATGTTTAATAAATAAATGAAATAAATAGAATGAGAGAATGAAATTAGGAAAGGAGGGGAACATTTTAATTGTTATAAATGTGTTATAACAATTTAAGTAAAGAGGAATATGAAAGAAACATGAAAAATTATGGAAATATTATAAGTGTTCCTAGAAGTATCATATCCTATTGAAGAGGAATGTTAAAGATGTCAAAGATTATAACTAACATTAATGATAGAGCTGAATTGTAATAGAATAAGTATTTTATTTATTATTGTTATATATATATTTTCTCTTTAAGAACTTAGTGCTTATTTTAAGAACCAAGCAGAATTCGATTGGAAGTTATGTGTTATATTGAATGTTATAATTGTAAAGGCATAAACTGAAGTTTAAATAAGAGTTGAATGGATAAAAATTAAAAGATACAAAGGTGTCATACTCCAACTACAGGGAAAAATTTTGTTGAATGAGAAAAGAAAATATGAAATTGAAACAGGACAGACAAAAGTATAAATATGATGACTAAAAAGGTATTGAAACTTAGAAAAAGATATATATATAATTGAATTCAGAAAGGAATGAGATAATTAAAAGTGAGATTGAGAAAACTAAGGGAAGGGAAAAATTATTGAGAATATGTTAAAATAGTAATAAGAATAGAACACAAAGATGAATATGAAATTGAAAAAAAGTGACTTATGACCATTTTTCACACTTATGACTGTTACAGCATCCCCACAGTCATGAGAGGCCAGGAAAGGAGATGCCTGCCTCGATGTGAGTGATATTGAGTTGGCCACACCCAGCCAATAACATGACCACCAAGCCATGTCCACCAGTCACATGACCACCAAGCCACGCCCACCACCTAAGCCACGCCCACAGAACCGGTTGTTAAACATTTTGAATCCCACCCCTGTTAAGTGTATAATAGATATAATATTATTTTTGGTAACCCTGAATAGACATTTGCTGATTAGGATGGGTGATGAAGTTTTAAGATTTGTTTATAAAGAATGAGGTGAGATATGGGATGAAAACAGGGTTCTATTTTAAGAGGTGTTGATAAGTTGCTAAAATTGTTTGTATATGCTGGCACAAAGGGGGAAGTTGTGACAATCTAATATTCTAGAAACATCAGAATTTAATCTTTCAAACATGTTTAATAAGTTAACTTAATGAAAGCTAATCCAGTAGCATTGCCCCACTCTTTTTTGTTTTGTTTTTATTTCTTTTGGTTTTCAGAAGGATCAAGATAATTTAAGCTTGCAGTTCAGAAAACTTTATTCCACTTTGTTCAAGATATCTGCAGTTTGATTCTTTAATACTCTTTCTGATTTGCAGTATTTCTTCCCACTAGGTGTCACCTTTCTGCCAACCAAGAAAAGCCTCATCTGTTCAAAATCTGCATTCTTTTTTGGGCAAGAATAATCGGTCCAATGCTTACCTGGTGGGGGAACCTAAGGATGAGGAAGCTTCTTCTAACAGGTGAGAGTTGGGATATTTTAGGTGACTATTGTGACCATATCCTAAATGGTTCTTTTTATGTGTTGGATGGATGGTGGATAATCAATCTGTTTTTAGACACTGATTGCAGCAACTCACCTCTGTCTGCATCTTGCAGAATCTTCATATATTCAATTCACAGTATCCTGAAGAGTGGCTAGCTTTTCTTCAGGAGACACAAATCCAGATCCAATCCTGTCCCTAACTGCTGTTTCTCAGGAGAAATGCAGAGTTTTTAAATACAATAGTTAGATAGCTACAGTTGCATCATTCTGTTTTTTTTCCATGTTTCTGTTGTATGTGATTTGTCATAAAGTCAGCTTCATCTTGTTTTCATTTTAATGCGCAGAATTAATCCATACATGGACATTTGTATTTTCCAGGTTCAGCTATAATGCTAACCTATGGTCTAGTGTTCTATGCATAGAGTATTCCAATGCAGATGCGAATAGGTTATGGAAGCTGTTTAGTTTTCAAGTTCAAGTTCACATTTAGAGTTACATCTAAATCTGACATTTTAATAGTAATATTGTGCTATTTAATAGTAACTTTGTGAATTCAAAGTGAACCTGGAATTATTAATACCAATTTTGATTTATAGGAAATTATCTGTTTTCATAAACAGATGAAATTGCTTTATTTTGCTCTGTCATAATTATAGCAACCACATCAGACATTAAGATTGCTTCATGATACCTGCCTGGGAAGAAGAAAATGTATAATGCCAACATAATTCAATGCGAATGTACAGTGCAGTGGGGGGTGGGGGAAGTATTTGATCCCCTGCTGATTTTGTATGTTTGCCCACTGATACAGACTGATGAAATGATCAGTCTGTAATTTTAATGGTAGGTTCATTTTAACAGTGAGAGACAGAATAACAACAAAAGAAATCCAGAAAAACGCATTTCAAAAACATTATAAATTGATGTGCATTTTAATGAGTGAAATAAGTATTTGACCCCTTTGGAAAACATGACTTAGAATTTGGTGGCAAAACCCTTGTTGGCAATCACAGAAGTCAGACGTTTCTTGTAGTTGGCCACCAGGTATGAGGGATTTTGTCCCACTCCTCTTTGCAGATCCTCTCCAAGTCACGAAGGTTTTGCAGCTGACATTTGGCAGCTCGAACCGCCAGCTCCCTCCACAGATTTTCTATGGGATTAAGATCTGGAGACAGGCCATGCCACTCCAGGACCTTAATATGCTTCTTGTTGAGACACACCTTTGTTGCCTTGCCCATGTATTGTGGGTCATTGACATGCTGGAATACCTACCCATGACCCATTTTCAATGCCCTGGCTGATGGAAGGAGGTTCTCACCCAAGGTATGACGGTACATGGCCCCATCCATCGTCCCTTTGATGTAGTGAATTTGTCCTATCCCCTTAGTAGAAGAACACTCTCAAAGCATAATGTTTCCACCTCCATGTTTGATGGTGCAGATGGTATTTGTTCCGAACTAAGCAAACTCGTTAGCTTGCAATTCTAATAGTTTTCCTTCCACGACAGGCTCGTAAACCCGCACTTCTGATTGGCCCGCTGATAGCGGATCGTGATTGGTCGTTGTTGGCTGATCTGATTGGCTGTTAGCAGGTCGCCGCTGATTGGACACTTCCAGCGCGGCAAACTCAAATCATTGGGTGTTGTGACAGCAGCCAGCTCTATAAAAGGAGCTGCTGCTGCCCTAGTATTTTGCTCTGTTCTGAAGTCACTAATAAAGAGTTGGAGTCACTATTCGATGCCTCGTCTCTGTTCTTTGCGCCCACTCTCCCAGATCTAACAGTATTCTTGGGGTCATAGCCAGCATTCCTCCTCCTCCAAACACGGCAACTTGAGTTGATGCCAAAGAGCTCGATTTTGGTCACATCTGACCACAAGACTTTCACCCAGTTCTCCTCTGAATCATTTAGATGTTCATTGGCAAATGAACATTTGAACATCTGTACAGATGGGCCTGTACATGTGCTTTCTTGAGCAAGAGGACCTTGTGGGTGCTACAGGATTTCAGTCTTTCATGGTGTAGTGTGTTACCAATTGTTTTCTTGGTAACTATGGTCGCAGCTGCTTTGAGAGCATTGACAAGATCCTCCTGTGTAGTTCTGGGTTGATTCCTCAACATTCTCATGATCATTGAACCTCCATGAGGTGAGATCTTGCATGGAGCCCGAGACCGAGGGAGATTGACAGTTATTTTGTGTTTCTTCCACTTGAAATTGTACCAGCTCAGTTGTGGTATTCAGCCGGTTCTCACCGGTTCAAGCGAGGATTTGACGTGGGTCGCCAAACCGGTAGTAACTTCTAGCTGGCCACACCCCCAACCTGGTTGCCTGGTTGTTGCTCACTTGTCCTGCCCACCCGATGCCTAATGCCCACTTACCCCATCCGCCCAATGCTCGCTGCCCAGTCACTCCTTAAGGTATTTCTTTTTCACCTCCCAACAATCAGCTGTTCCTATGAACAGCTGTGCTGGGATGGCTCTCCTGTGCTCAGGAGGCTCTCCTGAGGCCAGGCAGTCCCCAAAACAGAGCCTCACCCCTCCCTTGCTCTATTCTTGTCCTTTCTGAGCCCCAGGGCAGCCATCTGGGAGCAAAAATGCCCCTCCCAGAGGCTCCCCTGAGACCAGGAAGGCCCAAAAGATGGGTTGGGGGTGCTGCAAAAAAAAAAAAAAAAAAGCCATGCACAGAAAATTTTTTTGAATCCCACCCTGCACCAGCTGTTGTCACCTTCTCACCAAGCTGCTTGGCGATAGTCTTGTAGCCCATTCCAGCCTTGTGTAGGTCTACAGTCTTGTCCCTGACATCCTTGGACAGCTCTTTGGTCTTAACCATGATGGAGTGTTTGGAATCTGATAGCTTGTTTGCTTCTGTGGACAGGTATCTTAATACAAGCTGAGATTAGGAGCACTCCCTTTAAGAAAGTGCTCCTAATCTGCACTGTTTACCTGTATAAAAGACTCCTGGGAGCCAGAAATTTTGCCGATTGATAGGGGATCAAATACTTATTTCACTCATTAAAATGCAAATCAATTTATAACTTTTTTGAAATGTATTTTTCTGGAATTTTTTGTTGTTATTCTATCCCTCACTGTTAAAATAAACCTACCATTGAAATTACAGGCTGATTATTTCTTTGTCAGCGGGCAAACATACAAAATCAGCAGGGGATCAAATACTCCCCCCCCCCACTGTATGTCTAAACAAATACATACAAATATGTCTGAAAAGGTTGTTTTAATATACATTTTCTCATTCTTGAAATATGTATCAGAGTATTGGAGAATGTGAAGCCTGGTAATTAAGGTCTGATTTGCTTGCTGTTCCTGGTTGTGCAACTGAAATGAAATTATATTGAGAATTCAAAAAGATGGACTCCCAGAGATCCTTAAGCAGAAAACACAATTGCTAGAACAACATACATGTTTTGCTTTTTGCAATCAAATGCTTCTAGAGTTGACTTTAAGCAATTAAAAAATGTCCTGATATAGGTGGATAACGTGCTCGGAATTTTTAAATGTAGGATTAGCAAAAAGTATATTTGCAGAGTTGAAAAGTTACTAATGAATAATGCTGTAAAGTTAGCATGTTTCCTTTGTATAAAGTTTCCTTGTACATATGGGAGAAGCATAGGCTTGGTCTCCAAAGCCAAGTAAGATAGTCTCCAAACTACCGTATATACTCGAGTATAAGTCGACCCGAATATAAGCCGAGGCACCTAATTTAACCACAAAAAACTGGGAAAACTTATTGACTCGAGTATAAGCCGAGGATGGGAAATGCAGCAGCTACTGGTAAATTTCAAAAATAAAAATAGATACCAATAAAAACTTTCACTAGGACAGTTGAGAATAAGTTTGATGTTCACAATTTCCTCTTTGAAAGAGACCAGTAAATAGGGAATAAGAAGATGAAGAAAAAGAAGTGTGTTTTTTCACACTTTTCACACTGCAGTGAACAAAAATGGCATCATAGGAACAGGCTTATTCTCAGTCCAAAGGTTTGTTTCTGATTTCTTCCCTGATTTAAGGGAAATTTGGGAAACGATCTCACTATCATGAAAGGTTTAATTGATTCACTAACCCAAAAGATGATGATGATGATAGTGGAAGGCAGGAATCACTCTCTCCCTTGCAAGAAAAAAGCAAGAGCCGTTCTTATGATCTCTCCCTCTCTCTCTCTCTCCCCGTAATACAGTCAAGCCCTTTCCAGCACGCGCGATCTGCCTTCACCACTTTGCACCTTGCAAATGCAAAATCCTGGGGTTTTTGCATTTGCAAGGTGCAAAGCGGCGGGGGCGGATCCCGCGTGCTGGAAAGGGCTTGACTGTATTACGGGGAGAGAGAGAGAGAGAGGGAGAGATCATAAGAACGGTTCTTGCTTTTTTCTTGCAAGGGAGAGAGTGACTCCTGCCTCCCACTGTCATCAACATCTTCTTCTTTTGGGTTAGTGAATCAATTAATTTGGGAAATGATCTCACTATCAGAAAACAACGTGAGCCGCCACCACCACCTCCTCCTCCCCCTCCTCCCGAGTGGACTGAAAGCAGCTGGAGCTGAGGAAACGAAGCTGAGTGGAGCGACCTCGGCTCGCGTTGTTTTCTCAGCCTAGAGCTCAGAAAACAATGCGAGCCGCCACCACCACCTCCTCCCCCTCCTCCCGAGTGGACTGAAAGCAGCTGGAGCTGAGGAAATGAAGCTGAGTGGAGCGACCTCGGCTCGCGTTGTTTTCTCAGCCTAGAGCTCAGAAAACAATGCGAGCCGCCACCACCACCTCCTCCCCCTCCTCCCGAGTGGACTGAAAGCAGCTGGAGCTGAGGAAATGAAGCTGAGTGGAGCGACCTCGGCTCGCGTTGTTTTCTCAGCCTAGAGAAAGGGGAAGGGGGCTCATCTGGACCAAGGGTGAGTCTCCCCCTCAGTTTCCCCTGAAGGATCTTCCGTTGCTTTTGCCTTCTCCCTACATCTTCCCTCTGTTAAAATCGCCCCCCACACACACATACTTATTTTCGGTCGGATAGATTTCGTGTCTGAGCATTCTCACATGGTGGTGGGTCTTCCCCCCCCCTAAAAACAGTTAAAAAAGAAAAAACAATATATCCTCAAGCAAGAACTTTTCTGCTTCCAATTACCCCCATGCTTAAAAGTTGCAAAGGAAACACGGAAGCAGGGAAGCAGCTGCCCAGCTTCGGAGCTGCACACCATTTTTTTTTCAGAGAGGAATCTGACTCGAGTATAAGCCGAGGGGTTTTTTTTCAACACAAAAAATGTGCTGAAAAACTCGGCTTATACTCGAGTATATACGGTACTTTATGCTTGTTAAGAGTCAGCTTCACTTTTTCACAAAGTTCCCATAATAATGTCAGCTGTAAATCTATTCACTAAAAGCCAAGATGTTATAACAAAGTTAGATAAGACAATAAATGAAACAACCACCCTGTTCTTTGATTATATGTCTTTCTGAATATGACAATATTTTGCCTATTCTTAGGGATACAAGGACTCAGCATAGAAGATCCCTCAGCGTGGAAGACATTGGGTCTCCTAATTTAGCGAGAAACGTTGGGCGGGTGGTAGCAGTTTTTCCAGATGGAACTAGGCAATTAGAATTGCAGCGGTCCCAACAAGGAAACTTTGGGTTTCGTGTTTCCTCGGGGAATGGTCGTCCTGATACAGGTACGAGTTTGGTAACCAATGGCCTGAAAGCTTGAACAAGTGGACCCCTGGCATAACTTTTTAAAATTATGATCTTGGAATATCTCTATGGTTTTTTAAATTGTATACTTTTTTCTTTGCTGGGGGACGGGGGAGAATGCGAGCTTACATTTGCTTTATTTTATTATTTGTACCCTTGATTTTTCAATTGAGAAACAAAAACAGACTTAACATTATGAACTTAAAAACTAGCTTTATATATATTTTAGTATAAAGAATACATATATTTAACTGTAGGAATAGTCAACATATTTTGTCTTTATCCACTGTAGCTTTCCAGACAAAGGAAAGGAAGCAGCTATATAATACTTCATCTATATTTGGCTTTCAGCTGGTTTGCATGATAGAAGGGAACTCTTATTCTTCCACATTAGTATTTATTGTCCTCGACATTTTGACAATCTACAATCAATTCGGAAGGAAATTATAATTGCAGGTCACATATAAAATAATTCCTGTAAATATATTGTATCTTAATTGTATCATAAAAGCATATTAGCACAACATTGGTAGATCTGCTGTGTATGTTTACTGCATTAAAAACTCATTCTTTCCTTTTTATTCTTAAAGTTGTACACAAAAGTACTAGTGCATGATTCTGTCCAATTATACAAATAGGAAATTCAAGGAAACGTTCATGTGGAGGTAGGACAAGAGATGAAAGAAAGTTTGGGGATAGATAAAGAAGATTCATCAGGCATTATCTATTCCTATTATAGAACCCCTTGCTGGAAAAGATAAAGCCAATGGCATTACAGCCATTCACACATGCAAAACAAAGTCATGATTTGAGAGAAGGAAAGCCTATGGGATGCAAAAGAGAAAATGTAGGGGTGTAATAACATCACAAAATGTTCTTTATATATACCCTGACAGGTTCAGAGATGCTATGATTCCTAAATCATAAATGCCAGTGAATGTCATTATGAAAGTGCATTCTTGGAATTATAAGGCGTTACTGAAATTCTTCTGCATGACTTTAACTCCTCTTCTCTGGCATATTCTCATGACATTTGTGAACATGTTATGACCCCACAGAGTAAGAATTGCCTATTTTTCTACCACTTCCTGAATATAGGTCTTTGAAAGAGGAATTCTATGTCTCATCATAATTACAAGCCAAAGAACCAATCTACAAGGACTGTCAATAGCCTCTGGAAACTCATTTGCTAAAGCAGGTTCTATATATCATTCCCTGCTCCCTATAACATCTTCCAGAGGGCGATTTTCTCAGGTTTCTGAGCAGAAAAGAGCTCCTCCTCCTTGTGATAGATTCTCTTACCTTTTGCCTTGCCTTCTTCATTTTTATATTACAGATAGATAAACAAGAACAGACATACCTCAGAAGCATTCTTAAATAACCAGTTTCAATCTGGCCTCTTCACTGATCTGTAACCCTAAGTTAATTTAGACTTAAAACTTTCTTCTGGACCTGGAAGTTATTTTATTTTGCTCATGGACTTCTCCAGCTAGGTCTTATGCCAATTATGATATTGTTGCTTCTTTTACAAAAGCTTTGCCCTCAAAGCCAAGGATGGTAACTTTCTCATCACAAACTAGCCACGGGATATCTGTACCCAAGCACTGTTTTTGTAATGCCCAGATTATCCTTAGATAACTTGTCTGAATTACAGCAGCAAAACACAGCTCTTTCAAATAAAACAGGTGTGCACAACACTCAGCAAACCTAATTCTTTTTTTTTTAATTCCAGAACATCGAAAAGCATCCTCTCAAAAACATATCATTTGTTAAAGTGGCATCATCTGCACTGACATGGCTGCAATCCTTGCTTATTATGATTTGGTGTAATATAGAAATTGACAAACCATATGTATGCTCAGGAAACCATACAGCCATATCAAAAAGTAGGAATGCTACACAAATGGAAGGTAAAAGCAGCCCTGTTGTTCAAAGCCAGGGTTGCTTGTTTCAATTATACCAGTGATTCTCAACCTTTTCTTCAACATGGACCCCCTTTAAATATATTTTGTGGTCTGGACCTTTGGCATGGACCTCCAAGACTTAACTCAAGATTTAAATCATAACTTTTCTTCAAGGCTTTGTGGATCTCCTGTAATGATATCGTGGCCCCAAAGGGGTCCATGGACCAGCAGTCAAGGACCACTGAGTTATACTGTTTGGTGCATGTAATTGCTTTCTTCACTGCAATCATTTCCCTGCTATTCTTTGTTTCTGAAGAAATACATTTGAAATATTCAGCCACATATGTGCTTCTCCATTAGGCTACAGATATACTTTGATATCCTGCTGTACAGTACTAGTTAAAAATAGGCTCCGAATCACAACCAAATATTTGATTGTGGTAGAATCTCATTGTGGTGTTTTTTATGTTTTCTGTTTTTTATTTTTTTAAGACAAGGACTGTTTAAAGTAGGTCAAATGGCAGGAATAATTTGGAACATGTGTTCTTAGGGGTTTTTTCCCCAGGCAAGCTCCTGGGAATGTTGCAGTGTTTGTGATAGAGTTGACAGATGTTTGTCCTAGCGTTAAACACTCTGATTCAAGGAACGCATTGTTTCCATTACACTTCCACCGGAAAATTATTTCAAAATAAATTCAGATCCATCTCAATTAAACAATTTCTTGTTCTGAGGTATCCCTTCCAAGGAAGCCTTGAATAACTAATAACTAGATTTAACAAATTGATTTAGATGATTTTTTTCGGAGTCATTGTGCTGCTTTTCTGGGTGGATTTTATTTTCTTTTTGTTTTTTTTATAACAAACTTTATTAATTTTTTTTTTAACACACACAAACAAAACATAGGATGTAGTAACATAAAATATCTTTTCTAGAAGAAACAAATAAACCATCTTATTTAAAAAGAAGATAATTCCAAATTATCACACTTCTATATATATATTTATCTTATCTAATCAACTTCATATCTTTTCAAAACTTTTCTTTATTACTCCCTTTCATTCTATTTAGTCATATTTCTTCTGTCTTAAAAATATATACTCATTGAATATATTTTCATTAGTATTCTTCCACATCCTGTCAGACTTAAACAAACATTACACAAAACATAAATACATAAAACTTCTTTTTGGAAGGCAGCTTACCCCGAGTTAACTCTTCTTATACAGACATCAATCAAAATTTATACTCACTTAATATACTATCTCATATCTTATTTAACATTCTCTATTTTCCATATATTTTCTCTCTCCTACTCATTCTTTTAATTCTATTTTATTTATTCCATCTCAAATAATTATATTTGCATCTTTGGTCTGTTTTCTTTCAATCACCTACTTATCCTTTCTATCTAATACAATATTTCTCCTGTAAACCCAGATTGAAGTATGACAACTTTTTATCTTCCCCCTAAATAACACTTAAAATAATACATATTTCCTGTGCTGATTCTGCTCCGTACATTCAAAGTATTACATTTCAAAATAGTAAAACAAACTAATAATATTGAGTTTAATAAGTAATAATAAAACTAAAAACAAGTAAAAAAGAAATATTAAATTTATAACATAGTAAAAGCAATGTTTTATAAGAAATTAAATTCTTTTATTAATTCTTAAACAATAAAAATACTATTTCATACTATTATGAAATTAAGAAATTAAACTCTATAATTAAATCATGACTTCACTTTAATACATTTTTAAATCATTATGTTCTAATTTTATAACTCAACTTCAAATACTAATGTCTACAATGCATTTTTTATGTACTTTTGCAGAATCATTTTAAAAAAAATATTATCTCACCCCTTATCTCTGAAAAAAAAACACATTTTTTTGCATCTTATTTAAAGCCTTTATGACTTCTCTTTCCTTTCCCCCTTTCTTTCTTCTCCATTCTAACTTTTTGACCCCCCCATCTCTCCAATTTTACTCTCTTAATCTTCCCTCTCTGTTGTATTTCTCTTTTCTGTTGCTTTCTGACATCATATCGCTTTTTCATCTCCTTTTTCTTTTTATTGGTTGCTTTTTTAAGTTCTAAATTCATCTTTTCCTTGCCCCCCTTCCGCTTTTCTTCCTCCACTAAGTGTGTTTGTCCATTAAAGATGGCTTCTTCTCCTTCATCCCAGCCTTCCTGTAGTATTTCTTGGTAGGTAGAAATCACCATTTCCAAAAAGCGAAAGATAGATCCAAACGAGCCCTTATCTTCGTTTTTCAGTTTTTGAAATTCCATTTGTAGTCCTTCAAAAGATAATGCCATTTTTTCTTTCTTTCTTTTTTAACGCAACCCTAATGTCTTTAGTCCCTTTTTTAAAAAAACAAAATTTCACAAAGATCTCAAAGTCACAAAGCAAACCAAGTCAATTTTAAGTTGGTTTTTTTTTTAAATCCAATGTCCAGAAATCCTTTATCCCTTGGCTTTAAATTTCAAATTGAGTTACCTTCCGTGCCCATGTAGATTTTCCAGATCTCCATCTGCTATTTCTATGGGGAGGGAGAGTTAAGAAATTTTTTTTTTCCCCTTAACAGCTTTAACTGCAGCTTTCCAGTCTTCTTTGGGAAACAATGTATCCTCAGGCAATTCAACAGTTCAGTTTCCAGGGTAATTAAGAGTTGTTATTGTCTCGGCTCAGCCAAATTTTCACTTCCTCCTGCAATCTCCAGCACAAATCTTACCCGGTTGCTGGTTTCTTTGTGACGGCCATCACTGACCGCCGCTCCACCACCTTGGGAAGAAGGGTTTTTTTCCAGCTGGGGAGGGGGTCTGCGACACCCCCAAGCCCCTGTCCGGATCACCTCTTCGGTTGCCTCTACAGGGCAGCCATATCCCCCAGACCCATTTGGATCGGGGGCACCTTGGCAGCAAGCACAGCAGGAATTGCAGACAAACAAATTCCTGCTGCTGCCGAAGCCACGCAAAACCGGAAATCCCTGATTTTATTTTCT
The DNA here is from genome assembly GCA_033807585.1 of Hydrophis major. Lineage (NCBI taxonomy): Eukaryota > Metazoa > Chordata > Lepidosauria > Squamata > Elapidae > Hydrophis > Hydrophis major. The sequence goes on from CM066330.1 coordinate 133,874,291, forward strand.
TTTTGCTTGCACTAGTACACTTGAGTCCTCATTTACAAATTGCCTGTAACTAGCTATAAAATAGCTTTCAGCACAAACAAAAACATAAGATGTATATTGATGTACTGACAAATGTGGAGCTGATTTCAATAACTTGGAAATTTCCATGTTAAGAGAGCAAAATATAATTCCTTTATGTTCTGCTGTATTTTAGATCTAGAGTTATAAACTTTTTTGAATTCCTAACTTAAAATACAGTGGACAATCCTGCATTATTAAAAAAGGGCTCATCATTGCAGAAGTATTTTTATTTATTTATTTAAAAGGTGCGTATTTCTGTCCATCTTCTATAATGGGAACCTCCAGACTTCTAGGAATTTTAATCCAAATTGAAGTCTGGGCACCTTGAAAGTAAAATGAAAAACATTTCTGAATAAAGATGCAGAAGTGTACAGTTTTCCAGATAAAATATATATAAGTAATCCCAGTTTTGGCTGATGTTTGTAGAATCCATAGCATTATGGCTAGTGTGCAACATTTGACCTTTTAGCATGAATGGGATTTGAAATTTTGCTTTTCAAAAACACATTTAATGTGGCAACAGTATGAAAAAAAAAAACCAGTATATTTGGTCAGAACTAGCATAATATACAGGTTCCCCTTGTTTTAAACTGGGTTTATATTCTTCAAAAGCCTCATATGAGGTGAGACATTGAACCAGTGGATAAAAATGGCCAATTGCGGGATCCAGTATTAAAAGTTTGCAATTGAAATGTGCTAATAAGGCACGTTTAGAGGCTTATTTGTTAAGCAATACATTATTCCAACATGTTTTGTATGTGAATTTTGTATGTGAGTGTATGGTGAAATCATTTTTTCCATTTTTTTTCCTATTGTTGAATTTCTAATGCACAGGGTGGAATGCATCATGGCAATAGAAATAGTAACAGTAATTGCACAGTACAACAGTAAATGCATGAAGGCAGAAAAGATTTTGATGGAAAAACATCCAAGTGGTTTTGATGGCAAAAAGTCTTGGCATGCTTCCAGATTTTTGGCACAAGTTGATTATGCTGACACAAACTTAGCAGCAGTTTTGGGGTTTTTTGTTGCAACGAAATCCAGCAGATTCTTGAATGAAAAGGCTCAAATGCATAAAAGTGGATTCATACAAAGGAGGAGACCTGTGTCTTTTTATAACAAGTTCTGAATGATTAATGAAGATCTAATAAGCTTAGGTTCAGTGAAGAAGTGAGATATGTTTTTCCCCAAACTATTTTCTGATTTTGCAGGAGGAACATTTTCCCCATTCCATAGTGGCAACATTTCAATAAAACACTAAATGCAATTTTACATTATTTTCTTTCTTTAACAGGTATCTATGTCCAGGAGATGGCAGACACTAGTACAGCTAAACTCTATGCTGGACTGCTAGAAGTTGGGGATGAGATACTTGAAGTAAATGGTGCCAAGGTTGCTGGGCTGGGCCTAGCCCGGATCAATGAACTGCTCTTGTGGGCAGAGACACTCTCCCTTCGAGTGCTGAAGCAGAGACCTGTCCGGCAGTAGCAGAAGAGGAGATCGTTGTGAGGGAAGCCTGAATGGGCAGCTTTGCCTTGTGAACAGGGCAAAGCAGTTTTGGTGCTTATTAAGCCGACTTGAGACTTGGAGTTTGCATCCTTGTCTCAGTGTTTTTATGACTTGGATGTGGATGGAGGCACAAACCAACCCCATGGGTTATTCTGTAATGGAAGCTTGTATCTACTGAATATTTCATTTATGCAAAGATTAGTCCTGCAATGTGGACTCTGTCCATCATCAAGGAATAGGAATTAGTTATCTGGCACCTCCCTGTACAAATAATTGGGGGGTGGGGGAGAGAGGGAAGGAAGCATCAGGTAACAATTTGTGGATAAAGACTTATCTTTTGACCAGCAACATCCCCACAAACTCTTTATCTAAAAATTGGAGGATGCTGGATCATCTTAAATTCTTTAATTTGTATTAAAATACCCATAACAAGTTGGGCTTGTTAATAAATTTCATTAAAACATTCAAGCTAATACTTTTTCTAGAAATGCGGAGGTTGTTTACTACATTGGAGAGATGCTAAAGCATTAAGTGATGCCTACTGTGGAAATCTTCTCTCTCCCGCTCCACATTCTTTATTTATAAGGAAATATTCTATGATTTGGGAGTCTTTAAAGAAGTTAGATTTCTTTACCAGAAAATCTACAGTTCCTTTACAAACCTTAAGAGTCTTTACAGACATCCACAAAAATATCCATTCTGGATCAGTTTATGTGCTACAGTATATATGGCCAAACTCACTCATGCCACAGTATTAGTAGACAATTCTGTCTAATCATTCTATTTAGGTGTTTTATGTTTGCCGTGAAAGCTATTTGACTTTGGAGTTTTTGCTCTTTCAGCAGGCCAGAGCTGAGAATTCCTGATGTTTGCAGATTCCCATAGCTTCTTAAAAATACTGAACTTAATCTTTGGAGAAAGTTTTCTCCGTTTCTACCAGATAAATTCTCCAATTTACAGTTTTACAAGTCAGTCTGAACTTCATATTCCTGTATCTCTAATGTTCAGTTCTTTTCAAAACTTGTTTCTCATGAAGTGGTAATCATGGGCCTGGAATGTACCATTGTAGAATGCACATGGAGTTCACAAGATGAAGTGATCTTTGTTTTGGTTCTTTGTAGGAATATTTGGTTAATCAATTTCTAGTTGCAATCTAAAATGGTAGTTCACAGCCAGGTTTGTCACCACTGATCATCTTTTGTGTCTCTCTTAGCGCCATCTTCTAGTCTCTATAGGAGCAAAGACCAGGTTATCTTATGAGCTTTGTACCCAAAATATGATTGTGACAGGAGGGGCTTCTCTTTTTTGATGATGATCTGTATTCAGCCCTAACCCACAACCATGGGTTGCTTTTGACAACACTGGAAAGCCTCTCTACCTTGTTTCACTGTATTTCTCTGATTAAATTATTTATTAAAAACAGTTATGGACTCTTGGCTTGAATCTATGATGGGGTAGCTGACTTTTGAAGTGAATGAATCATGTAAGGTCATATAAAAACAGGATGGTGTGATTTTAGGTGGTTTCCACCCCAACTAATTTCAAGAGCACCCTGTAAACAATCAGCTGGTGGCTTAATCCATTTAGCTTTGGCCTCAGCCCATTGCTTACTTCATGTCCAGGACGTTTCTTCCCCATCAGATTAATTCACATCATATGGTCTTCAGCACAATTTAAAGGAAACCAAGGTTTTTCTGTATTCTTCCCAAGGGGGATAAGAACTTTCAACCATGGCCTTTTCTACAGTATTAGCCAAGAAAAGGAAGGAAGGAATAAAGAATTGCTGTTGGGCAGGCAAACTCAAAATATTGTGTTTGGGCCGAAAACCTAAAAAACATAATTTTTAAATATTCTTCCTGTACATATTTCCAATAAAGCAAACTTCAATGGGAACAAAATCAAACTCACTGAAAAAGAATTGAAACACTGTGGTCATAGTGGGAAGACTGTTGATTACAAATCCTGAAGTATAGTAGCACCCCAATATTGGGTATGCTTGGCTTCCTGAGGGTTACAACCATCAAACAGATTCCTGGACAGAAGGCCTTCATACCCTTTCCAGGCCATGATAGCTTCAAATGCTTGAAGCTATCACTGGTTATAAAATCACTGGTTATAAAGTAAGGACTCTCTGTAGCAGACCATCTGTAGCAGACCAGGAGGTCAAAAATATGAAAATCTGGATAGCACTTGGTAAGGACATGATCCATACCTATTGGCTAAAAAATATTAACGGCAGAACTTGAACACCAGTTCACAGATGAATCAGCTACTGGCAAAAACTGGACTGTTTTTACTTCCTCAAGGAAAAAAAAAGTCCAGTTGCCTTTTGAAGAAAAAAAAAAAAAAGCACCTTTGAGACTAGCTGCAGGCTCCTACCCAGACTGGCTAATCCAAAGAAGGACAGTGCTGATTATGAAAGATCCCACACAGCAGCAGCTAATGACCTGTCTCTGTACAACATGGAAAGGTCCCGATCACTTCTATCTCTCTTGGTGATCCTATAACAATGGGAGAAAGGGGAAAGGAATGTATGGACTTATCCATCCTATGCATGTCACACAAGACATTTTTATAATAGTCATCTAAATGGGTCAGGAGATATGCATCATATATTCTCTCCTTTAAAAAGTCCTCCCACAGCTTTAAATTAAATTAAGAACTGTCTTAATTTGTTAGTGAAAAATATAATATTTGGAGCTAGGTTACAAAAGTGATAATTACAAGACAGCATGAATTTTAAATCAGATCTCTCTTGCCTTTCAAATGCCCCTCCCAAAATCTTGTATGTGTATTTCTGAACAGTGCACCTTCAATTCTTGGATAATATAAGCCATGTTGTGCATTATGTATGCACATACATACATATGCTTGCTTGCATACATACTGTCGGTAACCTATGCTGTCTGCAAGGGCTTTTATGTCCTTCAGGATCTTTTGGAAGGCTGCTGGGTAGTCATGATAAGAGTCAATGTAAATATTTATTCAGATATTTAATCCATTGCACTTCAGACACTTTTGGACACAGTATGCTGGGAAAAGACTGGGAAAAGCTCCAATTCTGGGAAAGGTGGAAGGAAAGAGAAGAGGATGACTGGAAGCAAGGCAGGTGGACTCAGTTGCAGTGGTGGAGAGACTTGAAAGAAAAGATTCTTTCAAGATCCTCATGGAGAAAATCTGTGTTGTTGCTAAGAGTTGTCAACAACTTGATGGCACGTAATCAATCCACTACAAATGAATTGTTGTTTAGTTCTGAGCTTGCCCATTTACTTCTGGGAGTGCTACACAGCAGTACAACTCTAAGCCCTAAATTATTACTACCCTGTTCCCACCAATCCTGTTGTGAATCAATAAATGCTTAATAAAGATCATTAAGAGCTTAAAGTAAAGTGCAGGGTTCAGGCCCTGCATTTCTGATTGGCCAATAATAGCGACATTAGATTGGTCCGTTCAGGAGAATCTGATTGGCTATTAACGAGCCTTTTCCATTGGTCAATGGAGCTAGCGCTCCCTGTGTTTCATTGGTTAAATAAGTTAAGAGTTGCCTATATAAAGGGGCCCATCTTGGCCATCGAGTGGAGCTGTTTAACATGTAAATAAAGAGTTTGAAGTTCACTATTTCACTGGCTCGTCTCCATCCTTGCACCCATGATCAGAACTTAACACTGACGACGACGATGGGATGTGGAGACATCAGAGCTTGCTGAATGACGAAGAACCATAACTGAGCATGTGGCTGAACGTACCAATGGCGGAACCAGGTCTGGCAGTGTCATACCACCCACTCCATTCGACCCGGCACAAGAAGATTGGGACTCCTATATGGATCGCTTCCAGATGTTTCTGGAAACCAACAATTTATAGGATGCCACTACCGGAAAGAAACGAGCGGTATTCCTAACTCATTGTGGGCCAACTGTATTCAAGATGGCCAAGGCACTAGCAAAACCGGCAGAAGTAAAGTCTATGGACTGGGATGTCCTCGAACCACTACTAAGGGCTCACTACGCACCGACCATGCCAACGCTCGTGAGAAGGCATGAATTCTATCAGAGAAGTCAGCGGAAGGGCAAAAACGTTGCTGATTTCATCGCGGATCTCCGGAATCTGGGAGGCCTATGCGAGTTTACCGACTTAGAAGAAGCCCTAAGAGACCAAATCGTTCTGGGATTAGATGCACCAGGCACTCAGAGTAAATTAATGGCAAAGGGCTTCATCACCCTTAAAGACGCCATAGCTGAAGCTACTGCAGCAGAAGCAACCAGGAAGTCGGCTGCCCAAATGTGCCGCACACATGCCACGGTTCACCAATGAGCCAGCGACATTTCACCTCAGTCAGAGGGACAGCTAGAAACAGCCCACCACAAGGACCTCGACTCGTCGTCAGACAGCGACGAGGAAGAGGTCCATCGACTTCGATCCGAATGGGACCAACGCCAGAAATCACAGTACCAATGCGCTGGGTGTGGAGCAAGCCACCCCCGGTCAGAATGCAAATTCCTCGACATGCTCTGCCATGTGTGCGGGAAAAGAGGCCATATAGGACGGGTCTGTAGAAGCAAGCCAGGACCCAGCCAGCCTTCAAGGGGGGCTAACTATCGCCAACCGACGGGAAGTCATCCCGTGAAGCGAGAACCCATAAACCACCAATGGAACAACCACTCCTACAGAAACAAAACCCTAAACCACCCAACGAAGCGAGAAGAGGCTCACCAAACGATCACGATCGGTCACGCCTCGTCACTGGACGCCAAAAAGATCCAGGTGAAAGTGGCCATCGAAAACCAGCCCTGCCTGATGGAAGTCGATTCAGGATCGTCCCTCTCGATGGTTTCCTGGAAGACCCTCAAGCAGCTCATCCCCACTATCCGTAGGCAAGACCTCCGGTTCCAAAGACTCATACTTAAGGACTATCAAGGAAATCGAATCCCGGTTGTTGGATCCAGCTGAGTACGGGTATCGTTTAAGAACCGTACAGCATTTTTACCCCTAACTGTAATCGACAAGGATCGGCCTAGTTGGTTAGGCCTCCAATGGTTCGCTCCACTTGGAATTGAAGTGGCCGGCATTCACCGAACTTACAGCAGCGATTGGGAAGAAGACCTTGTCCACGAATTCCAGGACGTCTTTGTGGAAAAATTAGGTGAGTACAAGGGGACCCCGATATAGTTTAACCTCAATCCCGAAATAGCTCCTATCTGCCTTAAGCCTCGTCGAGTTCCCTTTACCCTTAAACCAAAAATTGACGCGCAGCTTGATAAATTAATAGCCCAGGGAGTGCTAGAACCAACCGATCACTCTCCCTGGGAAACCCCAATCGTAATGCCCATCAAGCCGGATGGATCAATAAGAATTTGTGGAGACTACCGAGCCACCCTGAACCACGCCCTTCAACAAAACGCTTACCGGTGGTACAACACCTCCTCCATTCCCTGGGGGGCGGAAAAGTCTTCGCTAAACTAGACTTAGCACAGGCATACCAACAACTGCCTGTTGACAAAAAAACGGCAGAGGCTCAAACAATCGTTACGCACAGAGGTGCGTTTAAATGTAACCGACTCCAGTTCGGAGTGAGCGTAGCCCCAGGAATCTTTCAAAGCTTAATGGAGAGGCTATTACAAGGATAAAAGGTGTTGTTCCATATTTTGATGATGTGTTAATCGCAGCCCCAACCCAGAAAATACTAAAGGAATGCCTGAGGTTGGTTCTCCAGAGATTTAAAGACTCCGGTCTCAAAGTTAAAAAGAACAAGTGTTATTTATGTACGGATCGTGTAGAATTTTTGGGATATTTAATTGATAGTCAAGGCATTCACCCCACCGATAACAAACTCAGGGCGATCAAGAACGCCCCAAAACCCCGGAACAAGGCTGACCTCCAGGCTTTTCTGGGCCTTATCAATTTTTATAACATTTTTCTGCCTCACAAAGCAACCGTAGCTGAGCCCCTACACTGTTTATTGGACAAAAAAGCAACCTGGGTATGGGGACTTAGAGAAGAACAGGCGTTTCAACATGTAAAAGATTTATTGACTTCTGACTCTGTCCTGATGCAGTATAACGAGACTTTGCCTTTAATGATCACGTGTGATGCATCCCCATTCGAGGTGGGCACCATTTTAAGCCACATTTTGCCAAACGGTAATGAAGCCCCTGTTGCTTATTTCTCAAAGATGTTATCAAAAACAGAACGTAACTACAGCCAACTTGACAAGGAGGCCCTTGTTATAGTCTCCACGGTTGAGATTTCATGAATATGTGTATGGCCGAGCATTTACCATAGTGACTGACCACAAACCTTTGCTGGGAATAATTGCGGGAGATAGGCCAACACCGTATATATTATCTCCCAGAATGACCCGCTGGTCAGAATGTTTGGTGGCATACAATTACAAATTACAACATCGTCCAGTGAAAGCCATTCCCCACGCCGACGCATTGAGCCGTGCACCTCTTCCAGAGACTATTGATGACCCTGCTCCGACCATCACAACGCTGCAGATCGAGACACTTCAAATGCCGCCATTAACGGCCCAGGATATCGCGTTGGAAATGAAACGTGACCCCATTTTAGCACGAGTCCTCAGTTGGGTCGAGCGGGGATGGCCGTTAGACCAAATATCTGACAACTACGCCCCATTCAAAAATCGGCAAACGGAACTATTTTCTCAAAAGGGCTGCATTATCTGGGGTGATAGAGTTGTCGTCCCAGAGCGGTTGCGACCAGAGATACTAAGGACCTTGCACGATGGCCACCCCGGCATCGTGCGTATGAAAGCCCTCGCACAAAGCCACGTGTGGTGGCCGGGTATTGACAAGCAGATAGAGACATGGGTGAAAGCCTGTCGCAAATGCCAGGAAGTAAGCAACGCCCCGCTGAAAGCAGCCCCAACCGAATGGGAAACGCCGAAGGGACCATGGTCCCGCATTCATCTGGACTCTGCAGGTCCTACTAAGGGACACACATTCTTACTGACGGTGGATGCCTGCTCGAACTGGCTTGAAATCCATGAAATGAGGAATACAACGACCGAAGCAGTCATCAGAAAACTGGACAGACTCTTTGCGACACATGGATTACCAGACGTTCTGGTATCCGACAACGGGCCTCAATTTACCGCGCTGTCCTTCGAACAGTACCTGGCGGACCGCAGTATCCGACCTGCACTGACTTCGCCGGCGCACCCTGTGGCCAATGGAAGGGCCGAGCGCATGGTACAATTTGTCAAGAAAACCTTGCATAAGATGGACTATGGTGACATAGAAGACAAGATTAACCGGGTACTCCTTTTACAGCATATCACTCCGCACAGCGTCACCAATAAAACTCCCGCCGAGTTAAAAAAGAAGATACTTTGGGCACTTTGTTTCAATTCTTAGAAATGGCGTTATGTACTTATGAAAAGTTGACTACGCAGCAGAAGGACTGGGACAAAGAAGAAGAGGAAGAAGAAGCCATCTTTGATGAACAATGGGTTCTTTCCGGGGAGGAGGAGAAAAAGGATAAGAAAAAGGGGATTTTAAGAATTATAAAAACAACCAAAGAAGAGAAAAATGAGCGGAAAGGTGGAGGCAAGGTTAGAAAGCAAAGGAAAGGGAGTAAGAAAAGGGAGGAGGAAAGACAAAGAGGTAAAAAGGGCAAGGAGAAGAATAAGCAAGAGAGAAAGGGGGGGAGGAGAAGCCTCAATGGGGGGAAGCAAGATCTAAAGAAAAAAAGTTTATTCAGAGACAATGGGTGAATTTAATTTAGGATAAAAGAGGCATTCTGGAGGGTACATAAGATTGTGTTTTTTATATGTGTATTTAGAGTATAAAATTCATTGTGTAATTTTAGAATCTATTAAACAGAATCCCAAGAAAAATTGTTATATGAAGTACTTTTAAGTTAGGGTAATGAGTTATAGACGTTACTCCAATTGGTGTATAGGAGAAGTATAATAAAAGAAAAAAGATGAATGGATAGTTGGAAATAGAACAGACAAAGAATATTATTGAAAATGGTAATAAGATATGAAAGGATATATAAAGGTTTTGTTATGTTTTTTTTTTTTGGATGTTGTATATTGAAAAAAGGCAAAAAAAAATTAATTAATAAGAAATAATTTGGATGAAAAGGAGAAGTTGGGATAAGATATGAAGTTAAATAGACAAAGTATTGATACTATAATTTGGAATTGTTATGTTCTATTGGTTTTCTTCTTTTATTATTTTTTCTTAGAAAAGAACTTATAAGCTGTTATGCCTTGTGCATTGTTTATATAAAATTGATAAAAATGGTTTATATATATATATATATAAAAGAAAATGATAATAAGATATGGAAGGATATATAAAGTGAATATGATGTTTGAATTTGTGTCTGTGTGAAGAGTTTCAACCCGGGATCAGACAACCTTCAGAAAAGATCTTTTAATTTTGTTTATGTTTTATTGTGTTCTCTGTAAAATTAATAAAATTTGTTTAAAAAAAAAAAAAAACTCCCGCCGAGTTATTAATGGGATGGAAGCTCCGCTCCGACCTTGAACGCCTACTTCCAGCATATGAACCTGAAAAGCCACACGGCTCTAGCGGGAAATGTCCCAATTTCCAGGTAGGCGATTTGGTTTTCGCTAGGAACTTTTTGGGCGATCCGTTGTGGGTCGAGGCAACTATAGTACAAGTAACTGGCCCTAGATCATACCGTGTAAAATGCTGCGACAATAGAATTTGGAAACGCCACATTGATCAGCTGCGATCAAGGCTAGAGTTGGGGATCGCCGAGCCCCCTGATTTCCAAACCGAGGGGGGAGGAGATAGCAAGGAAGTTGAATTTGAAGCGGCAGAAAGTTTAAGCGGTAGTAATGACCGCTCAGAGGCAGCACGTGATGGAACCAGAACGGGGGTGGCCTCGCCTCAAGGAGATGCCGAAAGCAGTAGCGACGATGAAAATTCAAATGCGGAACGGGAGGCACCTTTTTCACCAGATAACGTCCTACCCCAAGACTGTAGCCAAATACCGGGAGGACAATGAAAATCTAATAGACAATCGAACAACTGGCCTACCTCAAAGACTACGTGACCGCACCCCTTAAACGGAACCCGGGGGGGAAGGGGTGTTGTGAATCAATAAATGCTTAATAAAGATCATTAAGAGCTTGAAGTAAAGTGCAGGGTTCAGGCCCTGCACTTCTGATTGGCCGATAATAGTGACATCAGATTGGTCCATTCAGGGGAATCTGATTGGCTATTAACGAGCCTCTTCCATTGGTCAATGGAGCTAGCGCACCCTGTGTTTCATTGGTTAAATAAGTTAAGAGTTGCCTATATAAAGGGGCCCATTGTGGCCATCGAGTGGAGCTGTTTAACATGTAAATAAAGAGTTTGAAGTTCACTGTTTCACTGGCTCGTCTCCATCCTTGCACCCATGCTCAGAACTTAACAAATCTTTTCCCTAATTTCCTTTTCTGTTCTAGTCCATTCATTCACGGCCTTTCTTAATTTATTTTCTAGAAGTTTATTCCTACTGGTATTTGTTCGACTGTCTCGAGTTCCACGTTGTCACAGAACCTGGCTGCACGCCCTCCATTACAGAACAAAGTGATGTGAATGAACATTAAGTCCTTTTTTGGCTTCCTGCCACAAAACCAACTTACATGCCTAACTCTAAAGCTCTGCACTCCCCTTGTGATTTGGTGAATAAAATGTACAGGGATTTGACAGAAATTATTCTTCAAACACTAGAGGGAGGGATTTGTTAACCTTTTTTTTTTTTAGCCATCCCTAAACTATAAACCTAGCTCTTGTTTGTTGAGGAAGGAGTACTTACAATCTTTATTCTACAGCCATCAACGATGCAGATTTTATCCAATTCTAACAGTTGACAATAAATAGTTACAAAGGAGCCCTACATGTACATTTACCTGAAATTTGCCAAGATTGTCCTTTCAGAAGGGTTTACTCTTATGCAGATTTCATTGTTCAGTGAGATTGTATGTTTATTTTAAAATTACAGATTCATTCTAACTTTTATAGTCAGTAGAAATAGTTCAGATTTTCAAATTGCGTGGGGTGATTAACCTTACAACTATAAAAAAAAGCCAAGTACTGATGCTGTTAATTATATTACAGCTCTTGCTCTATAGTGAGTATAGGGATTCTTTTGAACAAGAATACAGTCCTTGTCATATCCAATATAACTCAGGGGGATAAATAGAAAATGGGCATATTAGTGAAATTGTTCAATTTACTGTTAAACTCACTCAATGTTGAGCAACTTGGTATAAACACTGAGACAGTGAGTGGTCTAAATCACCAAAATGTTTCACTGTTGAGTAGGTAATTAATGGGATCATCAGAGATGCTACTGCAGCTACATAATTGTGAATTCTTGGTAATTATGACCTTTCCCTCTGTTGGAGCTCTTCATTCTGTTGGTATCACAATTTGGGGGCCTGGCAAACAGGAACATTGCATAAACATATCCTGGACCTGAAATATTATTTATGCATTGAAACAGGCAAGACAGGGTCTGTAGTAAGAGGTCATAGTGAAGAATTCTTCGATAGAGAGTGTGATTTTTAAGTGTACCTGTAATTTTTCATTTTATCAAGAAGGAACAATCTTTATGTTATACTTCTAACACTTAGCTGATGATACTTCCTGGAATGAGAGGGAAAATTTCTAAAAGAGGGGTTGTGCTTTGAAGCCAGATTTTTTTTCTTCCTCCTGAAATCTGTTAGATTCTGTCAACTATATCTACCTTTCCAACCAGAATAATATATAATTGCCTTTCATCTGATATTTTCCTAAGAAAATACTTTTCTTTTAATGGAGAAATATAACCACTATCCGGTAGTCAATCTGGAGAGGTCTAGGGCAGTGGTGGCGAACCTTTTGGGGCTCCCATGCTGAAAACTGTGCGTGCACTCATGTGCTCATGTTTGCGTGCCAGCATCCAGAAGGCAATGTGCCCCCTGAACATGCTCACACAACATCCCCCACCCCCTTACCTGCACTCTGCATGCGCACACCTCCCAGCTGATTTTCGGTCTGTTTGAGGCCTTTTCCAGCCTCCCTGAGGCTTGAGGGAAGCCTCTGCAGCTTCGGGACGCTGAAAAACGGGTCTTCCGGAAATATCAGAAGTGTCCGTTTTCAGCCTCTGGAGGGCCTCTGGTAGCCTGGAGAGGCTGTTTCTTCCTCTGCAGACTTTGGAGGCTGAAAAACAGGCCTGTTTTGTCACTTCCGGTATTTCCGAAAAAGGCCTCAAACTGACCAAAAATCAGCTGGGAGATGTGCACATACGCAGTGCAGGTAAGTTTGGCTGGGGCTCACATACCCGCACAAATAGCTCTGTGTGCCATCTGTGGCATGCATGCCATAGGTTCACCATCTAGGCCATCTGAAGCATGTTGCAACCTCAAGTCAATAGCCTCCCAATAGCTACAAAAGAAGAGTTCTTTAGCTGCTTAGCATTTATTAAGAGTACACTACAGACAATATATTTCCTTTTTCAAATTCCAGCAATTCAGCAATATTTCTTAGGGTGGCATTAGCAGAATTTGCAGAAATGTCAGGTTAAACTGGGTGTCAGCCACCCGTGGCTCTGGAGCCGCATGCAGTACTTTGATCCCTCTCCTGTGGCTCCCTGCCAACCAAGTCATGAGACGTGCCCTCCGCCCCAAGACACTGTCCCAACCCAGCCAGGCCGATGCCAACCTTGCTAACACGAGGGATGGTGGAGTGGGAATGGGATCTGTGAGGTGGGAATGACAGAAAGGGGGAAGGCCCACAGTTGAGGAGCAAGCATGAGCCACAGTGGTGGCTTCCCTGAAGACAACACTCCTCCTGCTTCTTATGCGCCCCCCTGGCCAGCTGTTGTGTGGCCATGAGGGCGGGCATGAGCAAGGATACCCTCCTCAAGCAAGCGGCCAGGCTCGGCCCCAAAGTGCAGTGAAGGCACTCAGATTGACCAGCTGATGTGTGAGCTCTTTGGCGAGGGCACTCTATCTCTAAGCCTGATCCCTGGGGTGTATGTGCAAGGTTTGCCAGGGCCAACCCGCTTTTCCCGCTGCCCTGAGCTTCTTTACTCCTCCAATGGAGTGGTGCCACTGGTGGTTTTCATTGAAAAGCATCCTCCAGGTGGGGAAGTCCCCCATGCAAGATTTAAAGCCACAGCTGGGTGCTGTGGACCTGTCCCTTTTCATCATCCTCTCCTCCTGATTCCATTCCCACCCTGCCAGCCCTCATATTAGCGGCTGGTCGGGCCAGTGTCTCGGGACAAAGAGCAGGTTGTGCATCTCCCCAGGTGACTGAGGCATAACCAGCACCAACAAGGACTGGAAGAAGGTCCAGTAAGAGAGCAAGCCCCATCCAGGAGGAAGGGACGATGGAAAGCGGTAGTGCCCCACCGTGGCTTTAAACCTTGCACGGGGAAGGTTTAAAGGGTGGACATCAGGGGTGGGATTCAAATTTTTTTAACAACCAATTCTGTGGGCATGGCTTAGTAGTTGGGCATGGCTTGATGGTCATGTGACCGGGTGGATGTGGCTTGGTGGTCATGTTATTGGCTGGGTGTGGCCAACTCAATATCACTCACATTGAGGCATGCATCTCCTTGCCTGGCCTCTCATGACTGTGGGGATGCTGCAACAGTCATAAGTGTGAAAAAGGGTCATAAGTCACTTTTTTCAGTGCCATTGTAACTTTGAATGGTCACTCCACACAAGCAAAGTACCAGCAAAGGAGGGGGGAAAAACTCCAGAGACGTTCCTGAGACAGGAAGTCTAGTCCTGCCAAAAATGTAATAAGGGTTAATGGAGAGGCAGTTTCTGTAAGCAACACCAGAATGTTTCCTTCTTGCCTTTCTTACAGGATTAGGCCAGTAATTTCTTCTAACAACCGGTTCTCCGAACTGCTCAGAATGTTAACAACCGGTTCTAGCGAATAGGTGTGAACTGGTAGAATCCCACCCCTGTGCAATGTGAGGTCCATTGAACCTCTTATATCTACCCTGTTCAAACCAAAGTTTTTTACTATCACAGCAAAGACTGCAACAAGCTTTCTTGCTCTTAAAGTTCATTTTTAGGAGTCAACATTGACTCAAAGGCACATATACAATTGCCTTTAAGGTATACCAGGTAAAATGAAATGTACTAGAAGTACCAGTACAAAAAGCTGCTTGGATAGGTTTTTCTTTTTTTACAAATGAAATATAAAGGGTTCCTATTTTGTATTCTGTCCATAGTCTTTTATAGTACATTTAATGCTATTCAGGGTTCCCCAAAAGTGATGAGATCTCAGTCATTGCTGATTAAATATGCTGCACATCCTATCACCTCTTGGAACCTGTTGGAGCATCTTCTCCATTTTTCCCAACATTTCTGGAGAAACTTGTTGCAACACTTCTCTTTGCATTGATTGTGGCGCTGTCTTGGCAACAGCTTCTGAGGTGGCTTTATGACTTCCCTTGTGAATGAATTGTACCCAATGCCTGCAGGGGGTCTCTGGATTCTACAGTCTCACTAGCTAGGAAGATCCTTAGATAGTGTCCTCTCTCCTTCCCTTTCCCCCCTCTCTCATTGCCCCCTCCGGCAGCACCATTTGAGCTGCTGTTTCTTGCATACGTCTTCTCTCTCTTCTTGCCCCCACTTTGCCTAGTTTGGCTGGCTGTTTTCAAAGCTCTTCCATCACCCAGCAGGGCCCAACAGCAGGCGAGCATCTTGCTGCAATTGCCAGAGGCTTCCAATAACACAAAGGAGAGTTGTGACGCAGCCAAGAATTCTGGGCTGGCAGCCAAGCCAAGAAGCCACCTGCCCAGCCCCAGTTGTGCTTTAGCTCTTCCAGCTGCCTCCCCCTCATCCCCAGCCCATCAGTAAGGTTCCTGTTCCCTGGGCGAGTAACTTTAGCTTTTGTTCCTCCAATGCTAATGACTTCGGTGTGTCTGGACTGATTGCCTGCAAAGTGCGTGGAGGGGAAGCTCTGTGCAGGACCGCCTCTGGCTTCTCGTCGAGCTTTTCTTCTCGGAGCAGAGCTTGTGAAGTGGCATATAATTGCTTCCCACTTTTCCCTTGAATGACATTTGGCTTTTGCCAAGCAAAGTCCTCAGGAGGGCATAGTACTGAAGCCCTTTAACTACCTTTGAAGAAAGAGTGGGCTGGGGGCAGGGTTGCCATTTTAAATTGTATTAGAGGTGACTGTGGTGGACTTGGCTATCCTAATCCACTTCAGAGAAGGTACATTGGCAGGCTGAAGGCTAAATAACTTGTCCAAAGAGTTGATTGCCAGACGAAGGTGAGAAACAAAATCCCAAATCCCAAACTGCTCTTCCTTTCCAGCGATTGCTAATTTCACAAAAGATGGGTTATTTCTCCCTCGGTCTCCAGCAGCCGTCTCCCCCTCAAATTCTCTTTCTTCTTGGATGCACAGATAGAAAGGGGAGGATTGACTGACTCATACGGACACCTAGGGAGAGAGGAAAATGCATGCCATCTCAAATGAGATGCCCTGCCTCTTTGTCTAGCATTTCAGATCTGTTGGCGTTGAACAACAAAAGCAAAAGTAAGCCAGGTTTTGCTAGGAAGACCCTGGATCAATTGCAAATACAGTAATGCTCCCCTTTATCACCTATTCAGGATAGGCTGGTTATCCTGTGGAGTGGACTTCATGTTGCCTTGTGCCTCGCATCCATGGCCCTCCAAAGGGCTCCAAGATCACACTACCAAAATTCAGCAGCGACAAGAGTGTTTTTTGAAAAGCCCCTTAACTTTGCAGAGACCTTCATTAATATAGATTAGGGCTGTGCAAGTAATTTGAAAGAAAGCTTTGCAAAGTACTTGCGTGCATGAGAAGAGAAGCAGTTCTCCTTGAATCAATAACAGCCCCGACCTTTGAAAACCTGTTTGGCTGTTTCGAAGACAGTTCTGGCTCTCCTCGAGGGCTTTGCTTGCAGTTCCAGACACGCGAGCCTTCCAGAACTGGTCTGTTTTATTTAAAATGAGAAGCACTGTTCTCCTCGCATTTTTGTGAAGCTTCAGATGCTTTGCACGGGTTGCTCATACATGCAGGGGACTTAGGAAATGTGAGGCAGAAAAAGAAATAAGAACTGCAAAATGAATGGTTGAGGGTCTTTTGAGACACATGCTTCCCCCCCCCCCATTAGTCTATAATACAAAGAGTTTCAAAATATTTTTTCCCCAGTATAATTTCTTCCTGTCCACAAAAACTGTCGTCTCACCCACTCCCCCTGCCTGGTCTCCTCATAACAATCTTTCCAACGTTGCTTTTTTTACAATGGCTCTTTTGTTTCTGGGTGGGCGTCCCCCTTGAGATTTCTCCACAGGTCCCTGCTAGATCATTTGCGTTATGGAAACAACTCAGCAGCCCAAGCAATGTTCCGCTCACTTTGCTAATTTGCAAAGCACCTGATTGTCATCTTTCAGTTGTCTTCTGGCCTGTGACCCTATCAGAGGTGGGATTCAGCAGGTTCTGACCAGTTCTGGAGAACCGGTAGCGGAAATTTTGAGTAGTTTGGACAACCGGCAAATACCACCTCTGACTGGAGAGTTTACAGTATCCTTCCACTACCACGGCCACCAAGCCCTGCCATGCCCACCAAGCCACGCCCACAGAACCGGTAGTAAATTTTTTGAATCCCACCACTGGACCCAATCCAATCACAAAGTGATAGACCTGTTTTGGTTTCCCCACACATTCTAGAGCCCTTCACTTGTAGTCATGCGGGTCTTTTGGCAATGTGGAATCAGATTGCCACTGCCGTCAATTTTTCAGTCTACTTTACAGACTGGAATCCCTGGTGGCGTTGCATCAAAGTAGGAACCCAGTCTAATGTGGGTCTATGACAATTCGCTGCAGCCAGCTCGCCATGACCAGCCTGCCACGGTCAACTTGCCACAGCCAACTTGCTGAGGGACAAGAGTTACACTAATATCAAAGAAATGGTGGAATAGAATCATTAAAGAAAGGAAGCAAAAGGAGGGGCAGAATCAAATGTGAATGGCAAAAATTAAAATAATTTTTATTTTAAATAAATTGTCGTGCAACAAGTTGGCCATGGCAAGTTTGCCCACCACAAGTTGGCTGTGGTGAGTTGGCCCATTCCCATCTAATGTTGCTTATGTTTCTTTGAGATCAGCCATGGCCAGCTGTTGCCCTGCATGTTTCACCTAGATTTTTTTTTTTTTGCTTGTTAGACAAGTTTAATAAAACCTTTTTGTTGTCTTGTTTCCTTAGAGGGTGAATATGTAAATGAAATTATTTATAAGGTTTAGATCCATGGATGATGGTGGTGAACTGGCACAAAGGCCAGATTGGTCCATTTAGGGAAGTGGTTCCTAAACTTTTGTCATCGCTCTCCCCATTGAATACACCTCCTTAAAAATCAAAACAACACAAATGAACAATGAAAACAATATAATGGAACTTTGGGAAAGGTGGCTTTATTTGGTTATTTTACCACAAAATAATTACATATGAATGGTGACTCCTGAGGAAAAATGACAAATAGGCGGGAAGGCCAAATGAATGCAGACTCTGCTTCCAAAAAGCCTGGGAACTTTGGGTGGTTGACTTTGACTTGATGTTGAATGTTCAGCCTTTCTGTAAGACACAAATACAGTCCCCTTTTCCCCCTTCCTAATTCAGTTATTCTTTTCTCATCTCCATTCACTTTTGCTCCCCATTTTATGTTCTCTTGGCAGGGCAGCTGCCCAGCTCTTTTCTGTATTTCTGCCATGCATATTACAACAGTTTGTATATACCAGATGGAGCAAACGTACAGGTAAGAAATCAGATGTAATAACAATGTACTTTATTTTTCAGGAATCAATTTTAATCAGTAATGCTTTTTAAATTTTGGCCTGGCTGTAGATGCTTTTGGAATGGGATTCCTGGCAAGTATATGGGTACACATTAAAAATATGTCCTACACACACACCTTTGAGTGTGAGGGAAGCCTCGGGGATTGATTTTCTTTGTAGCTAACAACCCAAAATTGACAAGAAGGGGAAGGTAGAATGTTGCCCACAATTTTTGTTTGCACTGTTTTTCTTGTCTGCTTTGGGCAGGTGGCTATCTTGAATTCAGGACTGTAATTCTTTCAGGTAACTAATATATCGTCTTGTGTCAAATGAGTGGATGTTGGTTGGCATAAATTGCATTTGGGACCAGATCTGAAGAGAATCCATTTCATGGTATAATATCCTGGTAAAAGGAAGATTCAAATTCTTATTAGATGATGAAGAGGCACAGAAACTCATCCCATGGGATTCAAGAATATTTTTTTGAAACATGAAATTGATGGCCAGTACTCTAAAAGTAATAATACAGAGCCATATTAATTTCTGAAATGATGTGACAATGTCAGGATTTATTCTTATTTATTGTCCATCCCCTGAAGTGCTTGGAGCAAATGAAAAGAGCAAACCTGCCCCTAGCATATTTTCCAACCAGCTGCAACACGCCTGCCCGTTGAAATCACAAGAAGTCAATCAATCATTTAAATGCTGGAGCAACATTTTTTGGTTTTAATACAGCCATGACCCTACTACGCAGGCAGGCTAGGAATCAGGGTTTGACCTTTCAGAATTGTGTTATTTATGGAGCAGCTTCTTTGCTTTCGTGTCAGGATGCTTTCACCTAAAAAAATCAGGTGCAACTACGCTGCATTCCATCTTCACCAAAGATAACCAGGCTTTGTGCAATTATCTCTCACCCAGTTTTTCCCACTGGAAATGTTGGCTACAGTTTAACTCTGCAAATGTTTCTTCTGCCATGTTTGAATTCACTACTAAGAAATTTAGTGGACAAATCAATTTCTTTTGGGTGAATCTTAAGTAGAAATTAAAAGAACAAATGTGTCCCCTGTGTGGTAAAGCAAATTCAAGCTAACATATACGAGTCAACACATGCTGCAAAAGTTGCACCATCAAAGCCATAATCAGCATACCCGATTAGCTTGCCATATAACGAATAGATACAACAGTGTGATCTATAATACTTCCAGCAAAGAACATGCAGTAGATCGCAATGCGATCACAAACATATCAATCAAATTGAAAGGGAGGAAGGAAGATTTCAGTCCCAAATTTTAGCTAACTTCATCTTCTTTACAAGGAATTTAAGATAGCTCAGGCTGATGTGTATTCTCTTCCAAGTGCCTGTATTCATGATGCGATAGGCTGGTGAAACTCAAGCCATGGATAACTATCCCTTTTTTATGATCCTTGGGATGAGGGATAAACGACCCCGTCAGAAAAGATCTTGTATCAATTTCCAGAGGCTATGATTTTATGGCATTAAGAAGAAAGACTGGTTGAAATGAAATTGTGCTATCCCTCCTCACCAGCTTTATTGTATTTTATTTTATCTTTTTTTTTTTCTTGTAATAACTATTTGGGTTTTTGGCTTTGTTGGAGCTTGTCTTTGTTTTTCTTTTTTTCTTTGGAAGTCCAATCTCTATGTTTGCTTTTTTATTTTAAAGGGAAAGCTTTAGTATTAATGTTTTTTTTTAAGGGAATAGCCTTTTTCCCCCCTTTCTTGGTATTTTGTTTTTTCATCTACCTTTCTGGTTTATTCTTATGCACTCTTTTCTATTTGAGACCTTTCAATTGAATTAAGGTGTTGAAGAACCTGAAGAATTTTTTCTTTTCCTTTTTTTTTCTTTTTTTCTTTTTAAGCCTTTTTCTTCATCTAACTACTGATTGGATTAAGGTATACAAGAACCTGAAGCAATTTTGTCCTCCCTTTTTTTAATCATTATTGTTGGGCTTTTTTTTTCCTACTATTTTTATTTTGAACTATAATTGGTTACTTCACAATTGGATTAAGGTTTAGAAGAACCTGAAGATTTTGAATTGCTTAAAATGAGTAGGAAATTTACAGCTACTGGTTCTTCAACTTCTACTTCTTCCTCTCCACCATCTGGAGGACAATGTTCAATACAGATAAGGTTAAAGCAAGAAAAAGAACAAGAAAAAGTGACTCTGCAGATGATTATGCAAGGAGTTCAAAATATTCAAGCAAGATCAGAGAATATTGAAAAGAGAATAGAGAACATCGAACAAAGAACAGAGAACATTGAACAAAGAACAGGGAAAACCGATGAAAAAGTGGAGAACATGCAACAAATGATGTTGAAGTATGATGAGAGATTCCAAAAAATT
The DNA here is from genome assembly GCA_033807585.1 of Hydrophis major. NCBI lineage: Eukaryota > Metazoa > Chordata > Lepidosauria > Squamata > Elapidae > Hydrophis > Hydrophis major. The sequence continues at coordinate 133,895,016 of CM066330.1, forward strand.
GAAGAAGATAAACAAAGAGACAAGAAGATTGGGGATATTGATAATAGATTAACGGTGGTTGAACAAGATAAAAGTGGTATGTTGAGATGGGAGATGGATAGATCAGAATTCTATCTTAGATTCCAAAAGGCAGAGGAAGAAAAAGGACAAAACTTAGCTGAGATAATGATAGAAATACTGGCTGAAGCTTTGGAAATAACTCAAGAGAAGATGATGGATGGAATAGATGAGGTTTATCAAGTTTTCACAAGATATGCGATGAGAAATAGCTTACCGAGAGAAGTTCACATTACATTTACAAAGAAAGCCATTAAAATGCAAAAAAGAAGATACATCAAAATGTATGGGATACAATGAAGGCATATGTGAGAGGCTTGATAATAGACTATACAAGGAAAAGGAATACTATGAAAAGATTAGTCTCTAAGGCCTTAGAGGATGAGTATAAAAGACTTGAAAAACAGCTACAGAAAATTCCACAGAAAAAGGACCTCAAGCTAAAAATGGATATAATTAAACATAAAATGGGTCAAATAGAAAAAGAAGAATTAGCACAGAATATTAGAAGTGCTAAACAGAACTACTTTGAAGAACAAACAAACCAGGTAGATGGTTAGCATACAAATTGAGAAAGGAGAAAGAATCAAGTAAAATATTGCAGTTAATAGATGATCAAGGCTAAGTTTGCCATGGCAGTAAAGAGAAGAAGGAAATCATTCGAGATTTTTATGGGAAATTATATAAGCGAGAGTATATTGATGAGGAAAGAGTTAAACAGTACTTACAGAATGCTAATTTACCTCAGATACCTAAAAAGACTGAAACAATGTTAGAAAGCAATATAACGATGATGGAGTTAATTGAAGCACTCAAGAAGCAAAATAATGGAAAGGCACCAGGCCCAGATGGACTTCCGGCAGAATTTTACAAAACATTACAAGAATCGTTGAATCTTCCATTGCTAGAAGTTATGAATGAAGTTATGTTAAAGAAGAAGATACCTAAATCATGGTCAGAAGCCTATATTATACTTATTGTAAAAGAGGAGGCCGATCCATTACAAATTAAGAACTATAGACCCATTTCTCTACTAAATGCAGATTATAAAATCTTTGCTTCAATATTAGCAGAAAGACTTAAAAAATATTTAAATCATTTTATTCATCCTGATCAAATTAAAGACAATATGAGAGTAATCTTGGACACTTTGGAATACTACGAGGCACATCCTGAAAAACAAATGGCTCTGATATTTCTAGATGCACAGAAGGCATTTGATAATGTGAATTGGCAATTCATGTTATTACTGTTGGAACAGATGGGTTTTGCTAGAAAATTTATTCAAGCAATAGAAGCCATATACTATAAACAAACGGCAAAGGTAATGATAGAGGGAGAACTGACTCTATTGACATAAGAAAAGGAACAAGACAAGGGTGCCCACTATCACCTTTGTTGTTTGTGTTAACTTTGGAAGTGCTAAACAGAAATATTAGAGATGAAAAGAATATAAAAGGAATGAAAATGAAAAAGGAAGAATTTAAGCTGCAAGCATTTGCAGATGATCTGGTTTTCATCTTAGAAGACACTTTAGAAACAGCATCAAAATTGATAGAAAAGATAGAGACATATGGAAAGGTGGCTGGTTTGAAAATAAATAAAGATAAGACAAAGATCTTGTCAAAGATTATGCTATTAAGACGAAAGGAAGAACTGGCAGACCTATTGAAAATTCAGGTCACGAATAAGATCAAGTACTTGGGGATATATTTGACAGCAAGATGTAGTACATTAAAAGAGAATAATTATATTAAAATTAAACAGCAGATAGCGCTAGATCTGCCGAAATGGGAAAATTTACAACTGTCACTAATAGGGAGAATTTCAACAATCAAGATGAATATATTACTCAGAATTTTATATTTGTTTCAAACAATTCCAATTAGGCTTGAAGATTTAAATAAAATTGTATTGAAATATATATGGCAAGGTAAGAAAGCGAGAATAAAGTTAAAACTTTTGCAAGATGCTAGAATTAGAGGAGAATTTGGTTTGCCTAATTGGGAGTTGTACCATCAAGCTACAGATCTGATGTGGGTTAAGGAATGGATAACACTAAGAAATACTAGATTGTTGACATCAGAAGGACATGATTTGTTGTTGGGGTGGCATGTTTTTTTATGGTATAAAGGAATTAAAACACAGAAGACATTATATACGGGCGTCTCTGGGGTTAAACTGGGAGAAGATTAAAAGACAATGTTATTTGAAAATTCCAGTCTGGTTATCGACTATTGAAGCATTTTCTTATCCTATAATATACAAAAAGGAACAAAAAGTTAGATATGGTGAAATATAGAATGAAAAGGGTGAACTCAAATCTATACAAAAACTAGAGGAACAAGGTATAAAGATGAATTGGTGTTCATATGCACAAATACATTCAAGGTATGATAAAGATTCTAAAATGGAAGGTTTCTATGATAAATTGACTGACTTAGATAAGATTTTGACAGGTACTGATGAAAAGGTGAATAAAAATTGTATGGATATTTGTTAGAAATTAAACTAGAAGAAGAACAAGTTAAAGAAACTATGATTGCTTGGGGGAAGAATTTGGATATGGGATTGATCTAGAGAAATGGCAAAAATTGTGGTCTCAAAATTATAAAATGACAATGTCAACAGCATATAAAGAAAATTTGTATAAGATGTTTTACGGGTGGCATTTCCCCCCGACAAGAATAGCAAGAATGTTCAAGAATAAATCTGAAAAATGTTGGAAATGTCATCTGGCTCATATTACCATATGTGGTGGACTTGTGCGGATGCTAAAAAATACTAGACTAAAATCCACATGTGGTTGGAAAAAATGACAAAAAAAATATAGACTTGAAACCAGAGATATTTTTATTGGGAATTTTACCTGAAATATATAGTAAAGACTTGAAATACCTGATTGTAAATGTATTAACAGCGGCTAGGATTGTATTTGCTAAAAACTGGAAAAATGAGAAAATACCATCACAGGAGGAAATCATTGAGAAAATATTGGAATGTGCTGAAATGAGTAGATTGACATTTGAAATTAGAGAACAAGAGGATAAACAATTTTATAAAATTTGGGATCTTTTCTATGAATGGTTAGACAATAAAATACAGTAATGAAATATGTAGACTTTTAGAAAATAATAAATATATAAAGATGTACTTCTTTCTTATTATATCTACAAAATGATTTTAGGATAGATTTGGGATAAAATAAACTAAGTAAATTATGATTATCTTGTAAAACATGAATGAATAAAAGTATAGTCAAATGATTGATTAATAATGATACTACGGTATTTAAGTTTTGATTGAAAATATAAGATCATATGCAATGCAATTGTAATTGAAGACTACGAAATGGAAGCACAAAACAATTTGTAAACCAACCGGGACACTGTATGTACACATATGGAAGATAGCTTGATGTTTTTATGTTTTGTTTGTTTATGTTTGTTTTTAAAAAAAATAAAAAAAGAAGACTGGGAGCAGATAAGTGTTTTTGTGAATTCCTCCAGTTGAAGATCAAGATGTAAAAAGAAAAACAGAATCTTGATTTGAACAACTGGCTACATAGGTAGTATGACTGAATTTGGGTTCCATGACCACAGATGGTGCTATTAGATCACAGACTTCTGACAAGATCAGGTTTCATCTCATAAAGACTGACAAGGATGTATTCAACAGGCACCATATGGGTGTTAAATAACAGCAAATGGAAGAGGATGGAAGCAGCCCAGAAGCTACTATACTGTTACATCCATGGCCAACAACCACAGGAGAGGAAGGAAAAAGTATAAGACTGGAGCGGGAGACTTAGAAATTGGCAGGAAACTACAAATGTGAAGCTGGTATGGAATGGTGAAACTTGATGGGATGTGACGTGACTGGAAGAATCTGGAAAAAGACAACTTATTCAAAAGGAACAGGCTCAATACATAGGAAGCACAGAAATCCATGAACCAAAATATAGAAATCCTGTTGAGAATGTTTGAATAAGAAAAAGTAAAGAGTTAAACTCAAGGTACAGCTTGTGGCCCGGGTGGTCTTTGCTAAGCTTTGATTGGTGTGCCAATTTTGACCTTTGACAGTGGTAATTCATGTTTTCATCACAGTTTGGTTGCATTATTATTGTATACTGTACATGGAACAATTTTTGAATATACCTTGATTGGTCCAGAACACAGTGATGAGATTGCTGGCAACTTTGCTCTTTTTGAAGTTACTGATTTGGTTATCAGTCAGCTTTGGGCCCAAATAAAAGGGCTGAATACAACTTACAAAGCTTTAAATAGCATGGCAACAGGCTAGTTCAAGCACTGCCATGCCAGAATTATTTCACTGAGCCTTCTTTAAGTTGATTCATTGGTGTTTTTTTATGGCCAGCGGGGTTGGTTTATATTTGTATGCTGTTTCAACCCATTGCCTTTGGATTAAGGTGGGTTGTAAAAATTACAAATAAATAGCTTATTGTAAACTATCCAGATAGAAAGCCAGAAGATATGGATAAAGGTTTTCTGAGCCAGATGATCAAATTTTCAAAGAGGCATAGGAATGGTAGATTTCAGGTGGACTTGCTAGAAATCCATGCCATGAATTATGTCCAACAAATTCCTATCCTCTTTTTGGCAACAACCTCATTGTGAAAACAAAGAACAGAGTTGGAGCTTGATGGCATCAAAAATTAAAAATAAATGTATGTATTCATGCATGTAACCAACAGGAAGGAAAGTAAATGAAACTTTGGAAGAATGTTTCGTTGAGTTTCACAATTACAAGGGAAGGAGTGGTAAAGTCAGTTCCGTGTATTGGATTTCAGAAAAGCAGATTTTGATGAACTCAGATGGAAGGTGGGTCGGACTAAATGGCTGGAGATCCTGAAAGAGAAGTGTCCAGAAAAGATGGGAAATTCTGAAAAATAAGCTATGGAAAATGCAATCATGCACAATTCCTACCAGAAGGAAAAGTGGAAAACCAGTGAGATCACATAATGTTTTCTAACATGCTGAAAGAAAAGGAGATTTGCATAGGAAAGTAGAAGAGGGGCATGTAATCTAAAGACGATATAAGGCAATTGCATAAAGGAAGAGAAACAAACTACAGGGATTAAAGCTGAAAAAAGCTGAAACTGAATCTAAGCTAAGCTTGCAAGAAATGCCACTGACAAAAGTAACAGACGTTTTCAGATACTCAGAAACAAAAGGCATTCAGGCTATAGGTTTTTGTAAAGTCAATGGGGTGAACTAGAAGTGAGTGATAATGAGAAAGCAGAATATCTCATCTTGCATTTTACATTGGTCTTCTCTCAGGAAACAAAATCCCAGCCGGCCATCAGTGTGTCACTTGTGAAAGAAAGGAGCTTCAATTCTGACTAGATGGGAAAAAAAAAATACTTCACTAGATTAAATTAGGGTCTCCAGGACCAGGTGAATCCAACCCACCTTCCATTTGAGTTCATCAAGAAAGTAGTGTAGGAGATCTTAGGATAGCTACCATCTGTGAAAATTCTAGGAAATCTGGAGTAATTCCAGTCCCAGTTGTGATCATAAGTCAAAGACTACCTGTACGAAAAGGAGCACAGCACTCAACTCACACATTTCTTTCTTCTCCTCTTTAACCAGGGCCAATTTAGAATACTAAGTCCAGGTCTGAGCACTGCAGCTTAAAAGGACATGGACAAATTAGAGCAAGTTTAGAGGAAGGCTGTGAAGATGGTGAAGGAGTTAAAACCAATTCCCCCAAAAGGGAGGAGCTGCAGAAGAGATGCAATAGCTGTGTTAGGATTATATAAATGATTATCATACAGGACCAGGGGACTTATTCTCCTAATACTCTTGCGAGGGTAAGGGAGGGTAAGACTTAAATGTGCTAGAACAACAGAGGATTCAGATGAAGATATCTAGGAAGAATTTCCTGATACTAAGAGTGACCAATCAGTAGAACAGAGTGCCTAATGAAGTGATATGCTATTCACTAGAGGTATTCAGAGCCTAGACAGCCATCTGTTCAAAATGTTTTTAATATATCTTGTGCTAAGCATGAGGTCAATCTAGGTAACTTTTGAGGTCCCATTGAACTGATTTTTGTCAGGGAGGTGTATGTATATAAAAGAAAGGGGTGGCTTTTTTTGCTGACAGCCTCTTATACAAGTCATATTACCCTTGTCACCCTTGACCTATCCTCACCTCCAAGGAAAAGCTTGTTAAAATACTTGGATGGGAAGAAATACCAGGGTTGCAGGACAATCTGAATGGTTGCAAACATCTTGGAAGAAGACAATGGCAAATAAACTTAATCTTGACTTTTACTTTTAGGAACAGCTCGCAACCCTTACAGCATTGCACACTTGACCAATTGGCATTTCAAACTTTTACCTGCTGTGCTTCACCAGCTCTTAAGGCAATTTTGTCAGGTCTCTGTTTCCCATATGGCAAACTGAAGGAATCACACTTGTCAACAACTCTTGAACATTTCATGAGATCTTTTCTCTGCTCTATTTACATTTTCTGTCCAGCCAGGTGGAGAGACACCTAGCACATGGCAACTGAGAGGAAAGACATCCCCATCACTTCTATAGCTGTTCCTGGCATCTAGTCAATTTTTCTTGAATCCAACTGAATGAGAAGGAAAATCTGCTCTCCTCTTTGGGAATCCTCAAATGCAGTAATGAATTTGCTTACCATAATTACCAATTTAAGTCAAACAGGAGAGTAGTAAATATGTTTAAGCAGCTTTGTACACCTTTCACCTTACAAGAGGACCCCATAGTCACAATTCAACCTTATAGCACTAGGAACAAGCTTCTTGTTATAATCAAGAATATCACATAAAGGCCTCGCACACAAGAATGAGCAGCTGCTGTCTACTACTGCTAGTAGAGTCCTTTGACATATAAATGAAACAATGGTGCAATGTTCTAAATGAATGAGAGCATGGAAAAGGGGAGGATTTAAAACAATATAAATAAGCAACCACTCATCCAGTGCTTAATACACCAAATGTGCCATACCATTTTTGGAAAACCAGCACAAACATATTTTATTAAGCAGTTGGGATATTCCTGCTTGTCCCTAAGTTCTATTGCATGATATAATTCTTAAGGATTCACATGTTTAAGCTATCAAGCAGTCACCTTTTCAGGGTTAGAGGCCACTCATATGGCTTATGTTTAATAGAAAAGGGCATTTCCCTAGCAGATCCTTCAGCAGATATAAAGATGGCAGCTCCCTTTGCAAATAGTCTGCCACATCTCTGCAATGAAAAGAGCTGAATGATACAATCACACCTGGAGTAAAAATCCTGAAAAATCTGTCACTAGGGAGTTGATATGAAAGAGGCCAGCACACACAAAGCCTGGAATGATGTCATCCTTCCAATTTAGTAGTGCTTATTGCAAGTTATCTTTAAATGACCTGGCACACAACCTGGAAATGAGTACTTCTTTTTGAAACCCATTGTCTTTTTTTCCCTGTAGAATCCATTGTTCAACTCCAAACATAGAAAATTAAAACAATCACTTTCTTCGGAGTGGGTCCATGTATACTGTCATCTTTTAGACTGGATAATCAGTTGCATCCCCTGCCTGGAAGTACCTGGAGCAAGGAAGCTTTGTCCGCCTGTAGAGGTGGCCTAGGGTGAAGACAAGTGGTGTTCCTCAAGGCAGCACTTCTAGTCTCATATCTCAAAATAGTCATTTCATGGAATTTAGTTCAAAACAAAAACCCGGCTTGTTCTGAAGTAGCAGCCGCCGCCAGAATTGTCCAGATTTACAAAGATATCCTTTGTTATGGCGATACTGAAAAGGTAGCGTAGCCATTCAAAGGAGGACATTCACAGAGACTTTTGTTAGCTCAATGCTCTCCCTCTTTAGAGAATTGTAAGGGAGTGGGGAAGAAGAGAGATTAAGTACAAGCATGATTTCAAGTCAAAACCCACATAATTCACACAAGCACAGCATTGCAGAATGATGGAGTGTCAGCACTCCCTGGGAAATATTAAGAGCTTATGCATTACAGGTTTTTATTTTTTCTAAAAAAGCATGAAGATATTCTGATGACACATGCTGCAGAATGTTAAAGACAGAGTTTTGAACCAGGTTCAATTCTTATACTGACTAAAAGCGAGTGTGTAAACACACAGATAGTCCTCAACATATGGCCAGTCACGTAACAACCGTTAAAGGTTACAATGGCCTTGGAAACGATGTCAACCAGCTTGTCAAGAATTTCCGGCCATCATGAAATGGCGCAATGCCTCCCTGTGGTCACATGACCACATTTTGGACACCTGGCAACTGGTTTACATTTACCATCAGTTGCAGAATGCCATGGTCATGTGACCACAATTTGAAATGGGTGGGTTTTTTTTTTTTTTTTGGCCAATTTGGTGTGTCGACTTATGGTTGCAATGGCTTACGACCAAAATTCTGGTCCCAATTGTGGCTGTAAGTCAAGGACTAGCTGTACATCTTTAAGTTTAAGAAAATACTCTTGGATTTTACACCAATCCCTTAGAACAAGAGATCATGTCTAAAAGCATCATTTTCCAGACAGGTTTACTGCAACACAGAGTAAGGAAATAAAATGACGTGAGTGAAGGGGAAATTATGGCAAATAAATAACATCTCAGACTTCCTCTCTTTAGGAAGCTCTCTCTAAAGCGTTTCCTTAAATGAGAAAACTCTCCATGGCTGTTAGGGAAGCCTGACAATAGGTGTGCTACTTTGGTCCTGCAAGAATCCATTTGATTCTCAGTTGGCAATGAAAGGGGATTTTTTTCAACTGTTGCCATCACTTAATTTGGATTTTTGTATCCAGCTATAGTATACTCTTTCAACATGCTGCCAAAAGATTCTGGAGCATACAGAGCATTGAACAGTATCACAGATACTCTTTGATTTTATTTCTCTATTAATAAGAGAACTTTGCATTTAAATGTCTCAATTGGCTGTCAAATTATTTTGTTTTTTTTTCAAGATGAAAATGCTATCTCATCTGGCTAGAGATTAAAACAATGCTTTTCAACATTAGCAATCTTAAGACATATGGACTTTCTCCCAAAACTCCCCAATGAACTTGAATTTTGTGAACTGAATTCATATCTTAAAACTGGTAAAGTTGAGAAACAATGATTTAAACTCTCTGCTCAGAATGTTTTGTTGTTTTTACTAATCATTTTCTAGGAGCAGAGAAGATGAGGCAGCTACTCTGAGATTAGCCCCAATTATCTCATCAGAATATGTACATTAACAAGATGCTTCACAGATGCTGGACTTCTTCACATGCTTCTGAACAGCAGGTCAATAACAGATGGAAAACGGGGTCTACAATGCTGAAAACCAATGTACATCATGATTTGAAGGCTTTCATATTGTGAAATACATAGATCAGACACCTCTCCCACTCACATGCTGGAAGAAACACATTTTCAATCCACGTATCCCCACCCAAAGTCAGTTTAGCAATCGCAATACTGAAGTCCTGTTAGAAATGTAATCAGCAAAACATCGTAATTAGCCTAACACAACAACAGATCAGAACAGAAAAACAAGAGCCTACAGGCTCTATGTGCTCTGATAAAAATCTTCAGATAATTAAGATTTTACAGATGTAATAATAGAAATGCAATATCTGAATCTCAATGGTGGTAGGGAACTGGATGCAAATGATACTGAGCTTTTGACAGCAAATCATTGTGCTGGGCCTTAATGGGCTACTTAATGGCAAAGGAGTCCAAATGAGATATTAATGCTTAAAGAAACTTTGGTGGAAATCCAAAATCTCTACTCCCAGCAGAATAAGTACAATGTTAGCAAATATACATTACCGTCCAAAATATTCCCTTTTCTGTCACCATGATGTCTGGACAGAACACCCCAAATTTCATACCAGGTACATTTTAGAAAGAAAGTGATTATCTTGTAGACTTCAAGTAAACCACCTTTTGAATCAAGGGAAATGGAGCTTCCTCTGTTACCAGGCCTTAGTGGGGAAATGTGCAGATGTTAAGATCCAGGAGCAATCATGAGCCTATCTATTTATTAGTTTGCAGTTAATTCTACCAAACTATCAAAATAGTAAAATAATGGCAAACATATTTTATAATAAAAGGACTGGAATGCTTCCATAATCTTTCGGAGTACATTTTGCTACACATTTTTAAGTTCTGAAAACATTAAAGGAGTTGTGCAATTTTGTTTCCTTGAGTGCTTGTGCCTCTTGGGGAGTCCAAGACAGAAGGAAGAGGCAGATTGCCATTTCCCCCTATTCCTGCATTTATATCTTGACATCTATCCAGCAGAAGCATCTCTTAAATTAGCAGAACTCAAATATAAGCTTCTCTTTTCAGAAAACCGATAATCAAAGCCATAAAATCACAAGATTTTAGCAACCACAGTATGCCTACTGACTTTGTCGACACTGCAGTAAACCTGAGATTACAAGTCTGAAAAGTAGATCCACTATAGCTGGCTGATGTACAACACAAACATGCACATATTTTACTTATGGCCTGTATTAGCTTGCTAGGGGCCAGTCTGCTTCCCTGAAGCAAAACTGAATTCCAGTCCAATGCCCAGACTTGCTAGGACTTTATCTGCCATTCTCCCTACTTTTAGGAGCACTGAGACTGACTTTAGTTTAGATTCAGGCCTGCAGCTTTCTCTATGTAGTGTTCTTTTGTTCTATTTAACATTAGTTAGGCTTTACAACAGTGGGTACAGAACTACGTACCCTTGACATTTTCAAGTGCACAATTCTGTTCTGGAGGAAAACAAATATTCAAACTGTGAATTCAGTGGCAGCTCTTACTGACCGTTTTCCTCCCTTAAAGATCCATGATTATTTGGCAGGCCTGGCTGTGTAAAAGACCTGTGAAAGGAATCTTGTGGGCAATGGAGTAATTTCTGCAAAATCTGCTTGTGTGTGAATCCATATATATATGTATGCTTGTTTTTAACATTGGCAAGAGTTCTGTTATGATAGGCAAACAAAGGCATCTAGTGGCTCATATCTGAGACACGATGGAAATGATCATACAGTGGTTTCTTCCAGTCTAAACCACCTGACTCATAGTAGAGCACTGGCAGACTCCAATGTTTCAGCCCTGGGGAATAACTTCCAATGTCAGCAGTATTTGTGCCTATGAATGGTCCATTTCTTCCTTGAGCACGATAATGAGGATCATGAGAAGAAGAACCACGAGGACAGAGAGTTATGTCACTGATAGCCATCCACAGCAGAACACAGGATCAAAATCTCCTAGGTATGTTCCATAATAGTTTTCTCTGGTGGACAGGAACAGTGCTAAGATGTCTGCACAAAAGAAGTCCATAAAAGAATCCGAGCCCCAAATTATCACAGCACAAAAAACAGAATAAGCACCACCACAAGGATAACAAGGAGGATGATAATTGCACACCACTGTCTTCGATCTGCCAGTAAAAACAAAATCAAGAGGAAGAGAAATTAGCTGCATACTTTCCAGAGATGCTAGCTGTTTTCACTGAGAACAATGCCAGAGTTAAGTCAGGGATGGCGGTTGGGGGGAGACAGCAATAAGAAAAACCATGGTGTTAAGGGAGACCTTTTACAGAACAATTCACTTAGATATTGGGACACATCAATCAATATGGTATGCACCAGAAGCAACTCACTCCTTGATATATCAATTCCCCGAATCAGTGACAGCATATTATATTTTTTACCAGCATTTTATTAATTGTACTTTATTACATATTTCATATGGCCACCCATCTCACAAATGCAACTGGGCAGCTGTCAACACATTAAAAACAATAAAAACATTATCAACAAAACCTAAAAAGTTCTAATGGATATCAAGAACAAATCTAAAGTCAATAGGCAAGGGTTGGACCACTTAAACTTAGGATCCCTGTGCTCTGAAGGATATACAGGTCTTCCATGCTTTGCAAAAGTGTCATGTGCCAAATTAATATTTTTATTATTATTCTAATTTTCTATCTTCTGACTTTAAGAATTTGCACTTTTGTTTTCTCAAACAGTGCAGACCTAGCAGGTCTGAAACAAGAGGTTTGAGACAGTCTACTGATGCAGAGGCTACAGCTGCTGAAGACTGTCTTGCTTTCATGAGGAAAAAAAATTGACATTTTGTTACATTTTTGTTAGATTTCAGGCTACTTACCACTAGTCATATGGGATACTTTTGCAAGTTTCTTCATAACATTATCTAGTCGGGACTGGGTGCTGTCCACTTCATGAGAAAAGTCGTCCAACATGCTGCAAGCATAGGAACAGGGCACTGATTATGCTCAGGATGATTGTTGTTTCTTCGCTAGCATTTTATAGCATCGCCTAACACTGTTCCTGTGTAATACTGTTACTGATATAGCAGCATAAACACGGACTGACTCTAAGGTCCCTATGATGCAATGCCCTATGCTTTGAAATTTCACATAAGAAAAGTTAGGCAAGAATTTGTCACAAAAAGTTTTACCCAACAGAGAAGTAGGTATAATTTGGAAGAGTCTTGGAGTCTACTTCCTCATGAGGCTTGGTTGTAGCTATCATTTCTCTTTTCTCTCTTTCAGTCATTACCTTCCCCACAATTTTCCCTTTTCCCTTTATTCATTTTATTTCTCTCACACAAAGCTCATACAATCTTTCATTTACATATAAATTTTCTTATACCACAGCCTTCCAAATCAATTATTTCAAAAAGGCCTAACTAGAAGTTACACAAGACATTTGTCATTGTCTCCTAACAGTATTAGTAATGGTAAGGATTTCAGCCATCTATCTGTTCATTACTGTGTGGTAAGGTGTGTTCAAAAATATTCTGTCTTCCTAATGAATAAAAGAGCAACAGGGTAGGGATAATTTCCGATTGGAAATAATTTCTTAGTTAAAACTGGCATCTTCCTATCCCATAACTATTTTTATTTTCTAAAAATGCTTTATATACTTAATATCTAATTTGGAAAATAACTGGCATTACAAATATACAAATTGAGTAGTATACATGTTTGTTTTCAAACATTTTTTCAGATGAAATAGAAAAGCAGCAATCTTGTTTTTTAAGCTTAAAGTTAACTGGACAGCATTGGAAGAATCGCAATAATGAACTATTGAAATCTTTTAAGAAGCAAACAAGCTGATTGCTTGAGTATATTTGTGAGAAACAGTATCTCTAGAAATAAAATAATTTATCATTCTTTTTTTTTAAATAAACGTTATTGATTATACAACTAAAATGTCAAATAAACACATGTACAACACACAGAAAGAAAAAGAAAAAACTATTAAAAAAACTAGCAATTCTATTATCAACAATCTATGGTTCCTTGTTTGTTATCAATATTGGTGACATATTTACAAATACATCTTATTGCGAATATATATAATTACTACCTCTTTTACATTTTATGGTGTCTCCTAATATATTTTCTATTTTTGTTCTATCCAGTCATACCAGCATTCCCAGCTTCTATAATATTCTGATGTTCCTTTTTCCTTAAGTGCTAAGGTTAATTTATCCATCTCTGCACAGGCTGTTATTTTCTGAATGACCATTTCCTCTGTTGGAAATCTGCTTGTTTCCAACACTGTGCAAAGGTTCTTCTGGCTGCAGTAAGAATGTGCATATTATATATTTGACTTTTTTAGAAATTTGTCTATTAAATATCCCCAGTAAGAAGAATTCTGGTTTTAATTCAATTTGCTCCACCGTTATTTTCTTTAACCAATTTTATTCTGTGTCAGTATCTTTGGGCTTCAGTGCAGGACCACCACATGTGAAAGAATGTTCTGTGTTTCTTTTTACATTTCCAGCAATTCGGATTCATGTTAGGAGACATCCTTGCTATTCTCGAGGGCAAGAGGTGCCATCTCTAAAACATTTTATAGGCATTTTCTTTATATGTTGCTGATTTTGTAATTTTATTATTCCTTGTCCAGACCTTTTCCCATTCTAATAATGTAATGCTACGTCCTATGTTTCTACTCCAAGCTATCATGTTGCCTTTGACTACTTCTTCTATCTCTAATAATTATAAAATTTAGTTGTATTTTTTTATCTGGGCCTAATAGGATTTTATCTAATTGTTGTGGCTTAGCATAAATTCCAAAATTTTTCTTATCCTATATCTATTTTGAATTTGCAGGTAAGCCCACCGGTCTGCTTGTAGCCCTTGTTCTTGGAGATCTTGCCATGATTTTAAAGTTCCTTGCACATCAAGAAGGTCTTTGTATTTTATCATTTTGTTAAGATCTAAATTATTTGGATGCATCATCACCTCCATCGTTGAGATCCAGATTGGGATTTTTAAATAGTGTTTTTTTTTATTCCAATTAGCCAATAAGGAGTCTCTAATTATATGTCTCTGGAAATAATTCTGTTTGATTTTTCCAGTATCCCATAAAAATGCGTGCCACCCCCTCTGTAAGTCGTGGCCTTCTAGAAATAAGATTCTTTTATTTGACAGGTTTACCTACTCTTTCAGCCAAAGTAAGGAGGCTACACTATATTTCCCAATTTGGGAGTGTCATACCTCTCCTGCTCTTCATATCTTGCATTGCCTTTAGGTTTATCCTTGGTTTTTTCCCTTGCCAAATAAATTTGGTGGTTATCTTGTTAAGTTCCACAAAGTAATTTTTATGTATTTTTATTGGTATTGTTTGGAATAAGTAAATAAATTTGGGCAGAATGTTCATTTTTATAGTGGCAATCCTCCCTAGTAAGATTTGCAATTTGACCCATATCTCTAAATCTTTTTTGACTTGCTGTAATAGTTTATTATAATTATTTTCCATTAGGGTTTTGCATTGAGCCGTCAACCAAATCACTAAGTATTTAACTTTTTTTACTATTTGTAATCCCATTATCCTTTCCAATTTTAATTTGTTTTTCTGTTAAATTTTTAGTTATTAATTTCATTTTTTCCCTATCGATTTTAAGTCCTGCAACTTTCCCAAATTGATCTCTTTCAATAATTCTTGACCTGTTTCAATTGGTTCCTCTATGAAAAAAACTATATCATCAGCAAATGACTGGAGTTTATATTCTTCTTTCTTAATTTTTAGTCCTTTTATTCCTGGGTTCTGTCTAATTCGTGTAAGCAATGTTTCCAACGATAAATATGAAGAGCAGGGGAAGATAGTGGACATCCCTGCCTAACTCCTTTCTCTATTTTTATTGAGCGCATGTACTCTCCATTAATTATAATATTCGCCTTTTGTGAATCGTAAATTGTAGTCACAATGTTTTCAAATTTAGTGCCTAAATTCATATTGTAAATTTGTTGGATTAGGAATTGCCAATTTAGGTTATCAAAGGCCTTCTGTGCATCCAAGAAAACAAGGGCTATTTGTTTTTCCGGATGGGCTTCGTAGTATTCCAAAACATTTAGCACTATTCTTAAATTATTCCTAATTAGTCTATTGGGAAAGAATCCGTTTTGATCTTTATGAATATATTTATTCAATATTTTTTAATTTATTTTTTTAATCTACCGTATATACTTGAGTATAAGCCGAGTTTTTCAGCCCATTTTTTGTGCTGAAAAAACCGCCCTCGGCTTATACTCGAGTCAGCCGCTACGGCACCATGCTTGGCCTGTGCTGGCGTGGCTGCAACCGATCGCGCCTCCAGGGCAGCATCGCCGCCGCGGCTGTCTACCTGCTGAGGGCCGCACAAGCGACCCCAAGCGGGCTCTCCTTCCCCATTAACGGGCGCCCGGGGCCCCCTCGAGCTCCTGCGTTGTGCGCTTCCAGCTTCGCCAACAAACCGCCAGGCTCAGGCAGCCTCCTCCGCCCCCTACCCTTGCGTCAAAGAGCTGCTCTGGGGGCAGTGAGACAAAGTGCCTGGCTGCGCCGTGGCGGGAGCTGCTGAGTGGAAGAGGGCCGCCCTCTCCTGGGGAGCGCGGCGTTTGCGGCTCTCCTGTTCAGTCCCCAACGCTGAAAAGACTTTCGGAGCTGCGGGCTCTCCTTCCCCATTAACGGGCGCGCTTCCAGCTTCGCCAACAAACCGCCAGGCTCAGGCAGCCTCCTCCGCCCCCTACCCTAGCGGCGAAGAGCTGCTCCGGGGGCAGCGAGACAAAATGCCTGGCTGTGCCGTGGCAGGAGCCGCCGAGTGGAAGAGGGCCGCCCTTTCCTGGGGAGCGCGGCGTTTGCTGCTCTCCTGTTCAGTCCCCAACGCTGAAAAGACTTTCGGAGCTGCGGGCTCTCCTTCCCCATTAACGGGCGCGCTTCCAGCTTCGCCAACAAACCGCCAGGCTCAGGCAGCCTCCTCCGCCCCCTACCCTAGCAGCGAAGAGCTGCTCCGGGGGCAGCGAGACAAGTGCTTGGCTGCGCCTTGGCGGGAGCCGCCGAGTGGAAGAGGGCCGCCCTTTCCTGGGGAGCGCAGTGTTTGCGGCTCTCCTGTTCAGTCCCCAACGCTGCAAAGACTTTCGGAGCTGCGGGCTCTCCTTCCCCATTAACGGGTGCGCTTCCAGCTTCGCCAACAAACGGAGCTGCAAATTTGGTAATCGCTTGCGGAGCCTCAGCATGAACCGCCTTTCCCCGCACTCCCCCCCCCGCACTCCTCTGGCAGCAGCAGGCGGAGAAAGCCCCGCTTCCCCTTGGCTTTGATGGCACGCGTGAGTTGGCTTCCCACTCTTTTTTTTTTTTAACTCTCCTCCTCCTCCTCTTCTCCTCTCCTCTCCCCTTGTTGTCTGGTCTTCCCTAAGGAAACTCGAGGGCTCACACTTCCAGGTGTTTCTCCCTGTCTTTCTCCCTGTCAATGATCTTTTCTTCCCTTCCCTTCTCTCAGCCCCATCCTCCTTCACCTTTGTCACCACAATCCTGAACAGATGAAGTTTGTACTTCTCAAGAAAGGTTGGATGTTCCTTTTGAGGAGGGAACCTAGTGTGACATCTGTATGTTGATCTACTACTGAGCCATGGCATGTGTGCACATGCAATGGAGGCATGAGGGAGAGCTGTGAAAGAGATGGTGGCTCTCCAAAACAGGATGTACATGCAGCACATACACATGCTTTTTTCTTGCAAGGGAGAGAGTGACTCTGTTTGGACATACAGATGATGAGGAGGAATCCAGTTTTGAAGGATTTTAACTCTTGTGTTTTAGCTTGGTTGCTGATTGAGCTAAGGTTTTTGTACTTTTAAAGTTATTGTTGATACCATATTGGTTTTGTTGGCTCTCTTTTCCACTTACAGAGCTAGTTTACTTTTTTTTTTGAAATAAATATTCAAAAACATTTAACCTACTGGTGCCTCAATTAATGTAATTTTATTGGTATCTATTTTTATTTTTGAAATTTACCAGTAGCTGCTGCATTTCCCACCCTCGACTTATACTCGAGTCAATAAGTTTTCCCAGTTTTTTGTGGTAAAATTGGGTGCCTCGGCTTATATTCGGGTCGACTTATACTCGAGTATATATGGTATTTTGATCTTTATGTATATATTCATTCAATATTTTTTAATCTATTTGCTATAGTTGTGGTAAATATTTTATAATCAGTATTTAATAGGAAAATTGGTCTGTAATTTTGTATAAGTCGTAAGTGTTAAGCCTGGGTTCCCCAACCAGGGTTAAGGAGACAAGCTAAACAGAATGTGCAGTGTTAGTCAGATAGGCACACAGATAAATGAGTGAGATTAGTTTGTATGTTTGTTAACATACAGTAAAAATAACAGATACGCTTGTGCTATCAAAAATATAGTTTATTCCATTTATAGCATAGTCAAAATAACAGTCCATTAGTCATGTATCATTTAGTCAGTCCATTCAAGGATATTCAGTTAGCAAAGTCTGTGTAGAATATCCTTATGTCAGTTCACTTACAAATCAGTCCTTTGTCTCTCTCCCGTTCGAGTAAAGCAGTCTTGAGTCCATGCAGTAATTAGGGATCATCAAAGCCAGAGAGAGCAAGCTGTCGTCTTGATTCTTTTAAAGTGCTTTCACAACCGCTCCCTTAATTACATTCCTATATTTAAAGTTGCAGACACTTTAACTTATAAACTATGATTACATATTTATTATTTTACCTAAACCAGTTAGGGTAAACAATGTTATCCCTAACATTCTCCTCTTTTAGGAAATAATAATAAATATAACTATTTACATCTT
Organism: Hydrophis major; assembly: GCA_033807585.1. Taxonomy (NCBI): domain Eukaryota; kingdom Metazoa; phylum Chordata; class Lepidosauria; order Squamata; family Elapidae; genus Hydrophis; species Hydrophis major. The sequence continues at coordinate 133,913,171 of CM066330.1, forward strand.
TAAATCATATTTGTTACAACTTTCTTTAAACTTGCTTACTCCTTGAGTTTTTGTAAATTGGTCTGCAATGTTTTCTTCCGTCATGCAGTATTCCAATTTAATTAGCCCATTCTTTACAGATTCTCTAACATTTAAGTATCTTAAATCAGTATGCTTTGATCTAGTTTTTACAGCAATACTAGTAGCTAACTTTATGGCTGCTTGGTTGTCCTCGTACACAATAATGGAATCTTTAACAGTTATACCCATGTCTAATAGTAACTGTTTGTACAGAATTAAGTCAGTGCATAGTAATGACAGACATGAAAATTCCGCTTCCATTGTGGACAAGCTAATATGCTGTTGTCTGATTGACCTCCACCCTATTAGTGTCTTACCAAATAATATAGCCATCCCAGATGTTGATTTTCTAGTGTTTATATCAGTTGCAAAACTTGCATCTGCATAGGCACTAAGACTCAAATCACCCTTTGGTTCTATGTACAATGCATGGTTCATTGTTCCTTTAAGATATCTTAAAATTCTCTTTAATGACTGCCAATGACATTGATGCGGATCTGAATTAAAACGTGCCAGCTGATTAACACTATAAGCTATATCTGGCCTACACCAATTGCTTATATATGATAAGCTACCAATCAAAGATTGATATATAGACTTATCAAATTTGGGACTTTGATCATCAGTTTGGCAATCTTCCTGACTCATTGGAGTCTTTGCCGGTTTACAAAGTTCCATTTTATACGTTTTAATTAATTGGCAAATTTTATCTTCTTGAGATATCTTAAATCCATTTTTTGTTTTGTTAATTGTCAATCCTAGATACTTTTTAATTTCACCTAAATGCTTTAATTTTATCTTTTTGGCTAATAATGATATAATCTCATTAGCTTCATTATTAGTCTTAGTTATCAAAGCAATATCATCTGTAAATAATAACAATAATGACACCGTTCCATTATTTTCTCTTTTAAACACACATGGATCTGCTAAACCAGATTTAAAACCTATATTGTTTAATTCTTTCACAATATATTGGTTCCACTCAAAACCAGATTGTTTCAACCCGTAAAGACTCTTTTTGAGTTTCCAACAATCATTACTATTTACTTTATTGTCTTTTATAATCATTGGCTTTTTCAAATATATAGTGTGCTGCAATGGTGCATGTAGGTAAGCAGTTTCTACATCTAAATGGTTAATGACATAGTTTTTCTTAGCTGCCCACACTAAAGCTGCTCTCAAAGATGTTGCTTTAAGACTTGGTGCAAAAACTTCATCGTAATCAGATGCAGTTTGATTAAATCCTTGAGCTACCAACCTAGCTTTATGGGTAACAGTCCCATCATTGCCAGTTTTTACTTTAAATATCCATTTGCACCCAATGGATTTTTCTCCTGGAGGTAATTTAGCATCTTCATATACTTTCATTACCTTTAATGAATTTAGTTCTTTTTCCATTGCCTTTTGCCAATTCTCCTGATCCTTAGCAGGATACATCTTAAGTTCATCTACACTAGCTGGAACTTTAGTTACTTGGCAAACTATACTTGCTTGATACCTATTAGGTGGTCTAGTTACACGTGTAGTACGTCTAGGTATTACAGGACTTACAGGTGGACTTTCATTTATTAACTCTTCTTGATTATCTAAGTCTTCCTGATCAACTGTTTCCTCTTGTTCTGGTCCTATTTGCTCTTCGTGGACTTCTTCTTTAATTGGACTCTTCTTATAACTATTCTGTTCTTTCTGCCTTTTGTAGGGTTCAATAATTACTTCATTATTTAAATCTTGCTCTAATCTATTCCATCCTACATGTTCTAGGAATTTAGCACTAGCACTGGTGTAAACTCTAGATGTACCTGGTTCCCAGAATCTATAAGATCTATGATTAGATTTATATCCTACAAAGAATAATCTTTTAGCTCTATGCTGTTCTTTTTGTCTAAGTTATGTAGGGATATGCACCCATGCTGGTGCTCCAAATGTGTGCATGTAACTTAAATCAGGTTTTGTACCATGCCACAGTGTGAATGGTAATTCACCTGTTGTTGAATTAACAACATTATTTAATATATGATTACCACACATTATTGCTTCTCCCCACAAATTGTCAGGTAATCCTGAATCAGACATCATAGTTCGTGCCATTGATGTTTGGCCTCGTCTCTCTATAAAGGCATTATGTTGTGGCCTATACGGTGCAGACTTTTTATGTTGAATACCTAACATTCTAAGTCTGTTCTGGAATTTATTATTTGTAAATTCCGTACCATTATCTGTTATAAGAGTTACTAATTTTTTTTAGTTTTCCTTTCAGCAAATTTTATCCAATTAAAGAGATTTAGATACGTTTTAGTTTTGCTTTTCATTAAATAGCAAAACCCATATCTAGAATAATGGTCCATTATACTTGATATGTATCGAGCTCCTCCTACACTTGGTTTTTTCGGACCTATTAAATCAGCAAATACTACTTCTAAAGGCTCTTTGGTAGTAAATCCATCAACTCTATTGGCCGGTATGACCCTGGCTTTGCTTTGATTGCAAGCATTACATTGCAAATACTTATTACAAGGTTTCAAACTTATTCCCTTAGATAATTCAACAGTTTTCTTAAGCATTTTAAAATTTAAATGCCCTAGCCTTCGATGTAACAAGTGAATACATTCATCATGAGGTTTCTTATTATCAAAAACCGTGTTAGCCACCTTTAAACCATTATCATTTAACACATATAATTCACCTCTTAAAGATGCAGTAATTTTCTTATCTTCGTTCTCAATTATGTAGTTATCTCCTTTAAAGGTAACGACATATCCTAGTTTAACCAAAATTCTTACTGAAATTAAATTAAACTTAAGTTGTGGTACATATAACATTTTTACATTCTCTTTTATAAAAGAACAATATGCTATACCTTGACCTTTAGCTTTCAGTTTCCAGCCATTGGCTAACGATATCTGCTGTGTACTCTGGGACATTTTAATAAAATTTCTGTTATCATTTGTTATACAGTGGGATGCTCCACTGTCAACCACCCATAAATTATTTTTTACAGCTCCGTTAATAGACATGGCTAACTCTAAATTTTTATTTATCTTTTGATTACTTTTAGTATTCTGGCCAGCGTTCTGGTGCTTTGCTTTTTTACAAAATCTTGCCAAATGTCCTCTTCCTCCACAATTAAAGCACTTTTTAATTGCATATGCAGTAGGAGATTCATTATCTTCTTTTTGAGGTTGTTCCCTCCTTAATTCATCTCTTTCAAGTTTTCTTCTGGCCTCTTCAATCAATCTGCCAGTTATATCAGTTAAAGTTAAACTTTCCTTAGGCAAAATTTCAAGGGAAGTGACGTAGTTGTCATAACTTTCATCTAGTGAAGATAGAATTATTTAGACTTGGTGTAGTTCAGAGAAAATAAGCTCTTTCTCGTGCAGTTCTTGAAAAATGCTTTGCATAGTTTTCAAATGACTCAGCATATCACCATTCGTCTGGAGATGTGTCCTGAAAAGCTTCCGTGTTAGATTTATGTGAGCACCAATGTTATCTCGAACATAAATCCTCTTCAGCTTCTGCCAACACCCAACAGCCATTTGCTCTCCGTGGATATGAACAAGTTGTTGATCAGACAGTGTTAATCCTATTATGCAAATAGCTTGTACATTTTTCTGCATAAATTCTTCTATTTTTAGTCTATCTTCATCATCCTCCGCATCCCATTCTTCTACGCTTGGTGGGTTTTCAATTATGTTCCACAGACTTTCTCTTCGTAGAAGTAGACTACATTTCATAGACCATGATACATAGTTTGTTCCATCCAGCTTGGATATAAGGGACAAACTTTGTAAATTGACTTGTGCCATGTTTTCTTTATATGGATATAAAACTATAATTAATAAAACACAGCTGTCTGTTTACTGTAACGTATAACAACACAAACTCTCACTTTTTACATAAATCTGTTTTATCCTAGTTAAACTGACTTTGCAGCCTCTGGGCCCATAACCAGTGTTAAGCCTGGGTTCCCCAACCAGGGTTAAGGAGACAAGCTAAACAGAATGTGCAGCGTTAGTCAGATAGGCACACAGATAAATGAGTGAGATTAGTTTGTATGTTTGTTAACATACAGTAAAAATGACAGATACGCTTGTGCTACCAAAAATATAGTTTATTCCATTTATAGCATAGTCAAAATAACAGTCCATTAGTCATGTATCATTTAGTCAGTCCATTCAAGGATATTCAGTTAGCAAAGTCTGTGTAGAATATCCTTATGTCAGTTCACTTACAAATCAGTCCTTTGTCTCTCTCCCGTTCGAGTAAAGCAGTCTTGAGTCCATGCAGTAATTAGGGATCATCAAAGCCAGAGAGAGAGCAAGCTGTTGTCTTGATTCTTCTAAAGTGCTTTCAAAACCGCTCCCTTAATTACATTCCTATATTTAAAGTTGCAGACACTTTAACTTATAAACTATGATTACATATTTATTATTTTACCTAAACCAGTTAGGGTAAACAATGTTATCCCTAACAGTAAGTCTGAATCTTCTTTTGGGATCAACGATATCAGTGTCTCCTTCCATGAATCCGGCATTCTTGCTGCAAGTAGGACCTCATTATATACTTCCACCATGAGAGGTCCTATTTGTTCTCCTATTTTCTTATAAAGTTCCCCTGGTATCCCATCAGGTCCTGGGGTTTTATTGTTCTTTTGGTTTTCTATTGCTGTTTTTAACTCGAGCCACGTAATGTCTCTGGTTAACATTTCCTTCATCTCCTGCTCGATTATTTTATCTTTAGTAGTACCCAAATAGTTTCTTATCATGTCCTCGTTTACCTCCTTGTTTTTATAAAGATCTTCAAAAATTTTACATGCAATTTCTTTTTTCTGTTCTATTCCTTGTTGGGCATCCCCGTTTTCATCTATTAGTTGGTAGTTCAATCTTTTTTGTTTTTCTTTTTTAAGTTTATAGGCCAACCACCTTCCTGGTTTATTGGCCTGTTCAAAGAATATCTGTCTGACTTCCGGTTTGCATGGCTTCGGCGGTGACAGGAATCTGCGATCGTGCATGGTTTCTGCCGCGCTCGCTGCTGGAATGCCCCGATCCAGTTGGATTTGGAGGCTATAGTTACCCCATAGGGGTAGCTGAAGATAGGGGAGAACCAGGCAGGGGTCCGGAGGAATCGCAACCCCCCTCCTCAGCTGGCTTAACTCCCTTCTCTGAAGGTGGTGGAACGGCGGTCAGCAATTGCCACCACAAAGAAGCCTTCAGCTGGATAAGAATTGTGCAGGAGGAAGTTTGAAGTGAAAGTTACTGGCTGACCCGGGACAATAAGGAACATCTAAATACCCTGGAATTTAAATTTTACTAAAGATACATCGCTCCCAAAGAAGACGGAAAAAGCGGTGAACGAAAGTAAAAGGGAACGTTTGTTTTTTCTCACTCTCCTTCCTTACAGTGATAGCAGATGGAAAGTGTTTAAATGAAACAGTTTGAGTGTATTTGGATTGCTTGGTGACTTTGGGACTTTGGAAATTATTATTTGAAAGACTAAAAACATTTGGGTCGTTTTAAAAAAATTTTCACAATGGTATATACTTGTTGATGATTTGAAAATGGAATTTAAAAAGCTAAAAGAAGAGGAACAAGAAGGGAAGGGCTCTTCTGGATTTGTTTTTCATGTCTTAGAAATGGCGATTTCTACCTATCAGAAACTTCAAGGACAAAGAGACTGGGATGAATAAGAAGCCATCTTTAATGAACAAGTAGTTCTAATTGGGGAAGAAAAGGAAAAGAGGGGAAAGAGAAAGGAGAAATTAAGACTTAAAAAAACAACAACAAAAAAGTATTATGTCTGCATTTTGTTTAATTAGTTTGGTTAGTATTCTTTTCCTTTTTATCCTAGAGTTTAGACCGGGTAAGACTGCGCTGGAGGAAGCAAGAAGAGTGAAAGTGCTGTCTGAGCCGGGTCAAGTAACATCTTTCAAATTTGTTGGAACTGAGCTGTTTGAATTGCTGGAGGATACATTGTATCCCTAAGAAGATCGAAAGCGGCGGAGAAGCTGTTAAAGGGAACTTTTTTTTTTTCTTCACTCTCCCACCCCATGGAAACAGCAGAAATGTTTGGACATATTGGACATTGAAAGTGAATTGTTTTGAGAGTTGAAGCTAAGGGACAAAAGGGTTTTTGGACATTGAAAAACTTAAGAAATTGGAAAACTCTTATTAGAGGTATGGATTTCTGATTATTTAAAATTGAAGTTGCAAGTGGGAAGGGAAAGGAAAAAAAATTGGAGCAGAAGCTGAAAAAGGAGGAGATTGCTTAGAATCCCAAAGAAAGGTATATGGTAATTGGACCTCTTTGATTAAACATTAACCCCAGAAAGAGAAAGAGAAGAAGGAAGAAAAGTATTAATTTTTGGAATTTTTTTTTTGAATTATTGATTAAAAATATTTGTGGTTGTTTTGGAAAAAGTTTTTCTTTTCATGATGGCATCGCTTGTGGATGAACTAAAGACTGAATATCAAAAATATAAAAAGGAAGATACTTTGGGCACTTTGTTTCAATTTTTAGAAATGGCGTTATGTACTTATGAAAAGTTGACTACGCAGCAGAAGGACTGGGACAAAGAAGAAGAGGAAGAGGAAGAAGAAGCCATCTTTGATGAACAATGGGTTCTTTCCGGGGAGGAGGAGAAAAAGGATAAGAAAAAGGGGATTTTAAGAATTATAAAAACAACCAAAAAAGAGAAAAATGAGCGGAAAGGTGGAGGCAAGATTAGAAAGCAAAGGAAAGGGAGTAAGAAAAGGGAGGAGGAGAGACAAAGGGGTAAAAAGGGCAAGGAGAAGAATAAGCAAGAGAGAAAGGGGGGGGAGGAGAAGCCTCAATGGGGGGAAGCAAGATCTAAAGAAAAAAAGTTTATTCAGAGACAATGGGTGAATTTAATTTAGGATAAAAGAGGGATTCTGGAGGGTACATAAGATTGTGTTTTTTATATGTGTATTTAGAGTATAAAATTCATTGTGTAATTTTAGAATCTATTAAACAGAATCCCAAGAAAAATTGTTATATGAAGTACTTTTAAGTTAGGGTAATGAGTTATAGACGTTATTCCAATTGGTGTATAGGAGAAGTATAGTAAAAGAAAAAAGATAAATGGATAGTTGGAAATAGAACAGACAAAGAATGTTATTGAAAATGGTGATAAGATATGAAAGGATATATAAAGGTTTTGTTATGTTTTTTTTTGGATTTTGTATATTGATAAAAGGCAATAAAATTTTAATTAACAAGAAATAATTTGGATGAAAAGGAGAAGCTGGGATAAGATATGAAGTTAAATAGATAAAGTATTGATACTATAATTTGGAATTGTTATGTTCTATTAGTTTTCTTCTTTTATTATTTTTTCTTAGAAAAGAATTTATAAGCTGTTATGCCTTGATTCTTTGTGCATTGTTTTTATAAAATTGATAAATGGTTAATATATATATATAAAAAAAGAAAATGATAATAAGATATGGAAGGATATATAAAGTGAATATGATGTTTGAATTTGTGTCTGTGTGAAGAGTTTCAACCCGGGATCAGACAACCTTCAGAAAAGATCTTTTAGTTTTGTTTGTGTATTGTGTTTTCTGCAAAATTAATAAAATTTGTTTTAAAAATAAAAAAAAATAAAAAAAAGTTTTATGTCTGCATTTTGTTTAATTAGTTTGGTTAGTATTCTTTTCCTTTTTATCCTAGAATTTAGACCATTTATGTTAATTGATAATATTTTCTTTTCTTCGTCCATCACCTAATTGACACTTGCTCTTAGTCTTGTGGTTACTCCTGTCTCTCTTTGTGGCTGATTGTGTGTCTTCAGTTCTTCTCTCTCTTGATGTTGTATATTTTTTGAGTTCCTATAATTCCCATCTCTATTCTTTTGATAGTCTTGGTCGTCTTGTGAATTTGTTTCTAATTCATTTCTACTACTCGATTCTTCAGGGCCTACCAATCGTTCATAGAATTCTCGGGCTTTTTCCACAGAGTCTACTTTCATTTTCCTTTCTTCCCATGTGATTAGCATTCCCTCTGGAATTAGCCATCTGAATATGATGCCTTTTTGGTTTAATTGGTTCACCAAGAATTTATAATCGCGCCTCTGCTCTCTCACTCTTCTTGGGATTTGTTTAACCACCAAGATTTCTTTTCCTTTACATGTAATTGTTTCTTCTCTAGAAATTTTATATATAACATCCTGAACTTTTCTTCTGGCAAATCTCACGTGGACCTCTTTCGGATATTTATGTCGTCTTGTGTAATTTGTGCTCACTCTGTATAGTTGGTCTAGCTCTTTCAGGATATCATCCTTATCTTTTTCCAACAGGTCTGCTAATATTCCTGCCATCACTTGTTCCAAATCCTCTTCTTTAGATTCCTTTGTTTTTGAATCTCAAATATACCACGGCCTTGTCCATTTCCAGATATACCAAGGAATTGTCCATTTCTTTACTCACGTTTCTTAATTGCTCACCAACCATTTCCAGCTTCTTTTCCGTTTGTTCTGTCCTTTTCTCAACCTCCTTTATTGTTGATTCATTCTTTTCTAGTGCTTGCTGTATTGTTTCAATTTTTTGATCCGGCTTTAAGATGTCTAATTTCACTTCTGCCTTTAAGTTCCCCATCTCTTCTTTTAATTCATTTGTGTCAGCTCTTGTTTCTGAATGATTTTTTACCATTATTTCCTGAAGTTTCAGCATGGATTCTTGTAAAGCAAGAAGGGTCGATTGGATATTAGCATTTGTAATGACAGGTTGTTTCTCTCCAGGTAGAGTTTCTTCAATTGTCTTTTGTGCCATCACTGAGGGCGATGGCATTGCAGTTGTTTGTATTGAAGAAATCTTCTTCCCAGTTTTAAATGTTGTGTTAGTCATAGAGGTAATTTCTTGTAAAATTTGTTTTTGTATTATACTTAATATGTTGTCCCAAATTAGCATTCGCTATTGAGAAGTATCAGCTATATATGGCCACTACTCTAATTAATATGATATGTTACAGGGTTAACCTCTCTTGTCAATATATATATTCTCCAGAACAATTTTAGAGCTATTTTCTAAATCATATACCTGGATTTATAGATCTTAATAATATATCAAATTCCTCTATTTAAATTTAAGTACTATTAATCTGTATATCTATGAATGCTATAAAATCCCTTATCTCAAAATAGTGTTATAATATTTCAAATACTTACAAATCTAAATGAAAATATACCAACCTTGCTATATAATAATGTTAATTTGTAGTAATCACAATTAGTCACAATTAATTATTTAATTCAATATAATCAAATATCAATACCTAAATAATTAATTATCACCTCCTTTTTTGGTGCTATAACCAAATATAAATTTCAATATTTACTAATGTATCAATTAAATCATATATAAATTACATTTACCATATTTGAAAATCAGTTGATTATTACAATCAGCAAAGTTTAAAGGCTTAAAGTGTCTTAATGTACTTGTTCAGTTCTTTGTCTCTAAATCAAAATTCCTTCACCAAGCGCACCGGAAGCACAAACTTGTTGAGTAGTGTCTCTGGTTTCACCGTCTCACTGCACTTTCCGCTGTAGCCGTTTCTCCTTTCGTTTAAAAGTCTTGTAAGTTAATCTTTAAATTCATGTAGTCTCTTCCTTTAATAAATCTCCTCCACTTACTACAGCTCCAGTCCAATAATCCAAAAAGAGTCCAGTAAATTATTCAGTTTCCTCTGTGGAATATTTAAAGTTGTAATAAGGCTATTTAATTCCTTACTTCAGATCTCCCCCGATCTCAAGTTCATCCTTCCAATTTTCCCAAAATCCACAGTTCAAATCTCTCGAAGTTCCCTTAAATTAAACTCGTTCTTTCTTTCTTTTTTTCCCCAATTATTGTCAGTCACTCAGGTCCCTCTGATTCTCTTATCTTCTCTATCCGATCGCTCGCGTCCTTACCCTCTTTTGTCTCATGAGCCCTTTCACTTTCACTGTCACTCGTATCTGCTTTGGCTGCTGTTTTCAGGCTTCGCTCCGACTAAGGTTCTCCAATATTCAACACTCAATCAGGATTGCAAATTCTTTCACTCACACTCTTCGTTCACTACAGTATGTCACTCACTCGCTTCCTCTTGTATGTAACGATCCAGACTTCAGGCCCGCCATTACTGACGGTCTGTTGATGTCGGTCTCTACAGGGTCTCTCTGCATTGCGATGAGAATCGCCTTCTCCACATCGCGACTCGAGTCTCCCCACACCGGCATGCTTCTCTACAAGATGTGTGTACCAAGGATCACTCCAACAGCAAGAGGAGATAGCGTGAAACGCAGAGCGAGCTTCAGCACCTCCATTCGTCCATATCTTGTCACCGGAAGTCCTCTTTTCAAATAATTTATCATTCTAAATGGAGGATTCTATTAGTAAATTCCCCCTTTGTCTGAATTACTACTTTTCTGTCAATGCCTACCACATTGAAGAAATAGTTTCTTTGAGTTCTATTTGTTCATTCCAAAATACGTTTTAATGATGAAAGTTAAGCCAAAATGACTTTGCTTTTATTTTTTGGTTTGTACAGATGAGGATGAATGCTGGTGTTTCCATTTCATAAACCCACAAAGTAAATGAGATTAAATACTTAGCATTTCTAGAAAGTGCCAAATAATTTGTAGCATTCCATTTTAGATAAGGAAGCTAACCATTTCTGAGGCAATTTTTTTTTAGCTCAAACTCCATTTCACTCCTTCAACCATTGCTGAACCAAGCAAAACCAAACCAAGCCAAGTTAAGCTAGGCCAAGTATTTTTGCTGCTGGGTGAAAAAATAATATTTATAAATTGCACCAAAGATACTATCATGCACATACTCAATAACTTTCTGACTCTCACACATCCTAGGGATGATTGTTCATGAAGAAGTCAATATAGTAGTGGGACTTAGCTGCCAAGAAGGCTACTAATAATAAGTTTATATTATGCACAGAGATTCAATTTGCTTAATACTCACACAGCTTGTTCATCCAATTCCCCTCCAATGCGTTGGGACATATTCTTTAGTACTCCAATACTGCCAGAGACCAGCTCCAACTGTTCATCTTGCTGATCAATGATTAACTAGAACACAGAATAGAGTTGGATGAGGGGACAGGAAGAGATGGAAGAATTCTATAGTTCAAATTATGCATTGAAAAGACCATTTGACTATGGACTGCAAAATGTTTTAGCTTCTTGAGATCCAGAAATTGCTTTGAAGAAAAAGTTCATCTTGCCATTAAAACAAAACAAGTTATCCATAAATCCCCCCTCTGAAACTCTTTTTTTCTAAAGAAAAAAATTCCAGCTTATATGCCTGCCCAGATCTGAAAAGGAAAACTGAATTCCTTCAACCATGATTTGTCTAGCTAGACTCTCAATAATACTTTTTAATTTAAGTGGGTTTGAGTTATTGATGAACTGGAGAATGACGTGCCAACATTTAGAGAAGGGGCTTCCTTGACTCAAAGCCTGATTCATGAGTATCTTTAATTCTGAGAATGTGTATCTATGTGTGGGAGAGGAGCATCCCGATTTCTGGGTCTTAGTACAAAGTAGAAAAGGTTCATTCATACTTGCTATCAATACCAAATATATGCGTCTTCCCGGATTTCCCTTGTTCTTCATTTGGGTACTGTGTCAGGTTGTGTATGTGGGATGAATAAAAAATTGGCCACTCCCAGACACTATTTGAGAAAGAAATGCTCATCACCTTGGAGGCATGATGCTCACTGTCGCCTCCTGAATCCCCCAATCTGAAATACAAATGTGAATGTATCCTGAGGTTGCATATGAATCTCACCTATTATATTAAGAGTCTGTGAGATTTGTTGGTGAAAGCCTCATCTAGAAATCCCATTCTATTAGTGGCTAGTTGGAATCTTTGCACAAACAGATCCAGACTACCTGCTGCTGTGCCTGCTGATCTTCAATGAAGTGTGAATTTGCAGACTGCAGTTCTCGATCCAAGCGGCTGTATTTATCTGCCCTGGAGCTCCAGCTGTGAGTTCCACTTTCTCCCAGAAGCACCTGAATAACAATAGGAAATACATGGTCAGTTATTGCATGTTGTTGAAATGGAACCCTTGCAAGATGTAGATGCTGTTTTGTCATCTCCTAGTTTGGTTCTAGATGGGCTGATACTCGCTTGAAGCAGTGGATGTGGTATCTTGAGGGTTCTCCTGAATTCACAGCTACTGCTGGATTTGCAGGAAGAGAGTAAAGTGGGGGGATCTTTGCTTGGCTTTGACTGATGTGCTGGTTGCAATCTAATCTTGAGCGGGAGGTCTTGGCGACAGTAATTCATGCTCTCACCACCTCTAGGTTACACTGCAACATGTTTTAATGGGGATGCTTTTGAATAGTATCTATATATAATCTGCAACTGGTGCAAAAAGTGGTGGCCCACATATTGGCAAGTGAGAATAATACCTACTATAGCTGCATAACAGAAATTGCGCTGGCTTTCAATTGGCTTCTTGGTACAATTCAAAGTGCTGCTTTTAATAACATGAAGCATAACATAAAACATAATATACCTCTCTGGTATCTATAGGAGTTTCTCCTTCAAGGAATATCATCCACATATTCCAAGAAGGAATTTTTAACATTCTCCCCATCTAAGAAATTGGGGTGGGAGAAGGGGGAAGAGACTGGGGGAACAGAAACAGTATTTCTCTGTGCAATCCCTTTCCTTTGGAATAACATTTTCCAGAAAATATTTAGTTGGCATCCACCTAGCTTTCTTTTAGAAAGCCATTAAAACAACATTGTTTAACAGAAATTTTGGCTTATGACTATCAGCACTGGGTATCAGTGGGGGGGTGCTGTTTGTTGGTTTACTGTCACTTTTTAATCATTTCCCAATTGTGTGGGGTGTTTTGTTGTTGTTGTTTTACTATTGTATTCCATTCAGCTCCACTAAGGGGGGTGGACTATTAATGCTGTAAACAAACAAAAAAAAACCTTGTTATTGTAAATTGTTTATTAGCTATTTTGATTGTATGTTTTTTAATTCAGAAACCTCCAGAATGTACACTCGATTATGGTGACATGCAAGAACTATAAAGCAAACGGACAAATATAACATATGAATCTCATGACTCAGACTGATCTCATCACATTTCCAAAATCAGATTTTTAAGATTGAGTAATTTTCTATTTTCAATGCTGCTGCTGCAGCTCAGTTTTCAAGCAAGTTATTAAGGAACAATCTCCTTCTTCCTATATAAAAGGAACAGTGTCAACAGAAAAAAAATGTACTAGTTTGAAACTAAGTAGTTAAAGAGAAACTGAACTATAGTGATGACAAATAACCAAAAAGAAAGCTCTGCTTATTTTACTCTACATTTAGATCTTAACTTTGCTTTTTCACAGCTATGTCAGACCCAGAACAATGTGAACCTGCAAGATTTAGCTATTAATTTTCAGAAAAGCTTGCGTCTGCACAGTTTAACATGTACAGGCAATACTTAAGAACAGTATCGTGTACTCTTTAAAGCAGGGGTGTCCAACCTTGGCAACTTTAAGACTTGTAGACTTCAACTCCCAGAATTCTTCAGCCAGCTGCTGGCTGAGGAATTCTGGGAGTTGAAGTCCACAAGTCTTAAAGTTGCCAAGGTTGGACACCCCTGCTTTAAAGGGCACACAAATAGTTGTCTGTTCACTTGAAATCCAATAAGCCTTGAGCTTGTCCAGGAGAGGCTCAGGGAACTGACTGGCTTACCAGAATCTCTTCTTCATAGTAAGACAAAGGTGTTGCTTCCCCACACAAGCTCATCTTCCACCAAAGCTGTGTCTATATTTGGAAATTCATGGTTTCTGTCTTCAGCATCCCAACATTCACTTCCTGATAGATTATCAATGTGAGCATAACAATAGTTCCATCATTTCCATTAATTTAGAAGGAAAGCATGAACCAAGTCTGGTATGCTTCCTGAACTAAGGGAACTTCCCTTTTAGGTGAGTGGCTAATGTTATAACTAAACACCTAATACAAACACTCTAGTCACAACTGACCAAGTTGGCATCTAAGATACAAGGTAATACTGACCTGCCTGTTTTTCTTTTCAGCCAGTGCTTGAACAGAAGTATTTGACATTTGATCCTTCATATCCTATTAAAAAAAAGTTAGCATAATTGACTGATATAGTAGTTCATTTACCATAAAATAATTTATACGACAAAATATAACCCAACTCCATTGTCTTTTTCTTGCTTTGTTTTCTTTGGAATGCTTCAGTAACAAAAACCTTGTAAGGGCCACAAAGCAGATATTCATATGCATATTTATTTCACGAGTCAGACTAAAAATAATCCACTGAAAAAGGAAATGGTGATGCAATCCCACTATTTTGCCAAGAAAACCAAATGGACAATCACAAACTGGACAGTGTCAATATGATATTGGAAGATGGGCCCTTCAGCTAGGAAATTGCTTAACAAGCACTGCAGACCAGCAGAGGACAAGTTCATGGAACGCCAGTGTTTATGATGTGGCTGGATTAAAGCTGAAAGAATGCCAGGTTGCTGATGTGGCAAGAGGAAAAATAAGTTTGATGCTGCAAAGATATGTATATCACTGGCTTATGAAATGTTGCCAGGTTTATAGTCAAACTAAACTTGATACTGTCAGAGCAAAGTTAAGACTGAATACTGACAATGTAGGAATTGGTAACTTGGAATGCACTGCACATCAGTGTCAAATTGTAGAAAATCAATTTTCTACAATTTTCTATATTTCTATACTAGCAAAAAAAAATCCTCTGTTTTATTAAAATAGAGATAAGTATTGTAAGGTATTTTTATGACTTTTCTTTAGAAACATTGCACTGCATGACCAGAATTATGTTTCTGTTCATGAATAGCAATTTTGAGATGTCTTCTTTTTCTGCTTCATTTCATGGTGAATTAGAAACTGTTTATGATCTAATACAGCAGTGTCAAACTTGTGTCATCTCATTGTCACGTGACATATTGTGACTTTTCCCCCCTTTGTTAAAACAGGGGTAGGCGTGACCAGCATGTGATGCATCCAGCCCATGGGCCACGAGTTTGACGCCCCTGCTCTAATAAACAGGTAAAATTTCTTGAGCTATATCATAGTCTTGCCTCCTTAAGAAATTTAAGCGTCTTACCCTGACCACTTGCCGAGTGCTTGTGATGAAGGCTTTTCTCACACCCAGTTCTGTGGCATCAAGGTTGAATTTCCGAGGATTTGCTTCAACAATGCGTTGAGAATAATTAGTTAAGGGATTACATTTCAAATGCAATTTTTACTTATATATTTTCATGAAACCTTTAAAGCTAATACACAAGGAAAAACTATTCTATCAGCATTTTTAGAACTGCTATGCTCTTATGACTTGCTTTCTTGTTTCCTGTTTTTTGAGATCCAGGGCTAAAACCATTATTAACGCTGCAGAATTCAATTCCGATTGTCTTTTGCTGGCTAAGTGCTTCTTAGGAGTTACACTATTAGGAGTTACACATAATAATGTTCCATTTGTGACTACAGACTGTGTAAAGGAAAGCAAACATGTACCGTGTTTCTCCAACAATACGGCCTCCACCAACAGGAAGGCCCAGCATGTATTTTGGGCATAAAATCGAATTAAGCCCCTCCCCCCAAATTTAGGCCTTTTTAAAAATATGCAAAATAAGGGAGAAGGGCAGGGAGACTTGCCGTTAGGAGCGGCTGGTGGCAAGGAATTCCTCGCCACCAGCCGCTCCTAACGGGTGATCATGGCGAAGCGTGGAGAGCTCCCTACTCCCACCAAACACCTTTGCTGCAGACACCTTTGGCACTTGCCGCTGTTGCTTTCCCTTCTGACCATTCCGCCACCACGCTGCCGCTTCCGTGTTTGGAGTGCCGCTGCCATTTGGAGCTCCAAACGCGGAAGTGGCAGCTCCAAACATGACGGCGGGCGATCTTTTTATTTTGGTCTGCGCGAAGTTCAGAGCAAGCAAGAGAGGGAGACTGCAATGCCTCCATCCGAGATGGCAACCTCACTCGTGGATCACAACGTGGCTGGAAGCCCGAATCATCAGGATACGATGGAAATCTTTTTGGAGCGAGAGGAAAGGGAGAGAAGCGTTGTGAGGTGTAATTTGCAGGAGGAAGTGGGTGTACCCCATGGCAGGGAGCCCAAGGAAGAAGGGCCGGTAGGCAACGGAGAGCGTCCCATAGCTCCGGAAGCAGCTTAGAGACGCGCCCGGGAAGAGGCGCAGATGCTGCCTTGTAGTCCCCAAACCAACTGCGTGCGCCGCCTTTAGCTATGTGCGCTCCGCTCTTTGGGCATCTCCGTGTGATTGTGACCCTGTCCTTTCCACCTGGCGCCCTTGCTGCTTTCTGGCTCTTTGGCGACCAGCTTCGCGTTTGGAATACGTTCGCGTTTGGAGTTGGTTTGGGGACTACAAGGCAGCATTTGCGCCTCTTCCCGGGCGCGCCTCTAGGCTGCTTCTGGAGCTACGGGACGCTCTCCATTGCCTACCGGCCCTTCTTCCTTGGGCTCCCTGCCGTGGGGTACACCCACTTCCTCCTGCAAATTACGCCTCGCAACTCTTCTCTCCCTTTCCTCTCGCTCCAAAAAGATTGCCATCGTATCCCGCCGATTCGGGCTTCCAGCCACGTTGTGATCCACTAGTGAGGTTGCCATCTCGGATGGAGCCATCGCAGTCTCCCTCTCTTGATTGCTCTGAACTTCGCGCAGACCAAAATAAAAAATCACCCGCCATCATGTTTGGAGCTGCCACTTCTGCCTTTGGAGCTCCAAATGGAGGCAGCACTCTAAACACAGAAGTGGCAGCTCCAAACGTGGTGGCGGAATGGGCAGAAGGGAAAGCAACAGCGGCAGGTGCCAAAGGTGTCTGCAGCAAAGGTGGGAGTAGGGAGCTCTCTGCGCTTCGCCATGATCACCTGTTAGGAGCAGCTGTTGGCGAGGATGCAAGGGGGGGAATTAAGTCACCCCTGAAAAGACAGCCTAGCCGTTTTTTCAGGGCTCAAAAAAAAATAAGCCCCGGCCTTATTATGTGAGAAACATGGTATATAACAACTTTCTACGCTGTAAATGTACAAAGCTGTCCAGTTATAGAGTGTATGTCTGATACTTTTATAAAGGACAGTATTGATATATTTCTGGATTCATCAACTGCTCCAAAATAGGTTTGAGAATTTTTATTTATTATATTGAATAATTTCATGGAAAAACCATTTGGTTGCTTGCCTAGATACTATGTGAGTTTATTTAACTGTTCACCTCAAGAACAAAAAGGATATTGATTGTTTCATCCAGATCTTCAAGATCCCACTCAATACTCCTTAAGTTGTTTCTTAGCTCATTTGTGGTCCAGTCGATTTCTTCTCTTGTAGCTGTTGACGGATCTTGTAGGAGTTCTGTCCATCTCTGGAACAGCCCCTGAGCAGTATTCACTGCCTTCTGAACTTCCCTGGAAGCGAAAGGAGGAGGAAATCCTCATGAGTATTCACATAGAAGTTATCGTCATATAAACTGTAAGTATGGGACTATATATCTCTACTAAAAGTTCACCTTATGGACTAGTATATCTCTCAAAAAAACCCTCATCATTCAGCCTGAAAGTGAAATGCATGCATAAAGCGGTTTGTCTTATACATAATATACATGGGAGTTACAAAAGCTCAATCTATATAATGGTGCATTTCCAGGTTCAATTTGTATATATTTTTACCTATGTATGAAGGGTGAGATTAAATGACAGAATAAGAGAAGATTGATATTTTACTCTTCTGTCTTTCTACTAGACAAGATAATGCTGAGTGGGTACAAATTATCCCCATGTTCTTTTTGGTGGATGGAAATGATTTGAAGAATTTATCATTCACTATTTTAAACTCCTATAATGCTACTGAAGTTTTTAAAGTGGCTTTAAAAATATTGTTTGAAAACCAGATCAGTAATAACTTAAATTTATCTGTTGCAAGGAAGGGATGGGGTGGAGCGGTTAGGAATGCATTGATATCAGGTAAACTAGGCTATGGCAGTCCAAGGAGCACACTGAGCATTTCTGATTGCAAATAACATGTTGGTAATTATGCTGATCTCTGACAGTAATAAAGATTGATCTGACAAGTTGGTGATTCAATACTGTTAGGGCCAATTTTAGACAAATTTGTGTCAGGAAACTCAAATGGTGCACACTGTTTTATGCAGTTAAATCAGACTGTACCCTGTTAAATTTCCATAACACAGCAGCTGAAGTATCCAAACTGGATTTAGGACAAATTCCATTTCTTCACTTCTCCCGAAAGAGCAAAGAAAGGGAAAGGGGCGCTTCAGAGGATGCTTTAATTGTACCCATTCCTCTATATGATGAATTTCCCATTCACCTCCTTTCTTTTTTTATTTACAAACATCTTTATTAAGTTTAAAAAAGAAACATTAAAATAGGAAATAACAAAAAGGGTAAAAAAGAGAGGAGACTAACAGGACAGGTTAAAAAGTGACACCCCCCCCCTATCAAATATATAACAAAAGTGACCTCCAACTTATTTTAGTACACAGATAATACAGTTCAACAACTGGAATTTAAACAACATTTAAACTGTTTTAAATAATAAACACTCCAAAAATCAATATTCAGATCATATCCTCTTAATTTTAATCTAATGCATAATAAATAGGAATAACCATATATTAAAAAAAAACACATTTCATCTAGTCAAATCAGATGTAATCCTCAAACCCCAAAGTTGAGTTTTCTCATGTTATATGAAATTTAACAGTGGTCTCCCAGTAACAAGCAATTTAGTCAGGTTATTGTCTCTAAGGAAAGCAGTCAATTTTGCCATCTCATCTAGCTCCAGCATTTAATGACATCTACTGTATTAAGTGTTCATTTATTGAAAAATGTTCAATTGAATCTGTCTTAAACTTTTGAGGTATCTTTCAAAAAATATCCAACCCTGTTCTGCAATTATTCATTTTCATTGATCTTCTAAGTGATGGATTATCTACAGAAGCAAAACTTTACATGGTGAAAATTTCTAGTACTTGTTTTATTGTATAAGATTTTGTTGAACATTTTTTGTGTAAGATTTCACTGAACACCTTTAAATATGTCTTATACTTTTTCAGTCGCCATCAGTGTGTTGGAGGGGTCTGACGGAAGTCCCTTCTTAGAAATAATGCCACAATCTAGAGGAATGCCAAGAAAGGACTTTTACATTAATCCAATCCTATGGAAGAAATTCTGACAAGGAAGACCCAAGAGAGGGCTCATTGGCACTGTTAAATACTCTCATCAGACTCAATTATCTTGGTTGCAGGAAAAAGAAAGTAACAGTAAAGGATGTCTCTCCCCCCCCACCAACAAAATAGACTTTTCTTATCCCCCCACCCCCCTTCTTTATATCTTTGACTAGAGACCTTGGTAACAAATTAGAAAAAAAGGCTTCTTCAAACACAGGGCCTTTAGTTCCACAAGGACTCATTCAAAATTAGCAAAATGTTCCGAGAATGCCACTTACACAGTAGGCTATGGCTGTTATGCACATACTGTAATGAATTCAGCATGTAAAATAAGTAAACAAAATACAGTATCTTTTAGCAACAAAATAGTGCATTCAGTGTGGGAAATTTCACAATCAATTATAACTTGAGCAAAAGATACAAACTGAACACACAAACAAATCACTAATTACTATATTCTACTATACCATAGAAAGTTCCATCTGAAAAAAATATTATTCTATTGAAAATCAATACATCATTTCAAAATATGGACAGAGAAAGTAGCATTTGCTAACTTTAATTTGAAGAGGCAATTAAAAACATTTTAACTGTATATTTATGACTATTTTAATTTCAAAGAACGTGCTGCATGTCAACCTATATGTGAAGCACATCCTCTACTTCGGCACAATAGCTGCTTTACTTCATGAGGGGGCAGATCATGGTGCTTAGAAGATATATGACAATCATGCTACCAAATACTGTTATTTCTCTTAATATATTCTTGCATATAAGCTTTTGATTAGTTTTCCCTCAACTTAATGTCTTTCAGACGTGTTAGATTATGTTTATTATTTCCAACTAACACCCTAATGTTGGCTGGGGATGGTGATGGATGCTATCCAACACATCTGGAAGTCAAGAAAGCTTAATATAGTAACAGAAAACAGGAATATTTGAAAGGTTGATTAAAACTGAACAATATGCAATCTTCCTGCCTATCCACGTGTGCACATATTGTACTTCTCTATTTAAGGCATTCTAAATATACTTATATTTCTTTCTTACAGTAGTTTGTATGAATGCTTCAGCTATAACAGCATTCTAAGGCAAAAATATTTAGATGTATATTTAAATATATATGCTTTAAAGTTGTTCATATACATACTATTGAAAATGATCATGGAAAGCTCATAATCCTGGCCTAAAGACACTATTGTAGCACAATGATCAGTAACAATGAACAGAATCCAAACAATGTTGTAGGATGAGAACAAGAGTCATAGTGGAATGATGATACAGAGTTAAGGGAGATTTGGGAGGTGTAGTGGTTGTTTTTAATCCCCTTAAATCAATTTGGGAGTTACATTATATATATTACACATCATAATGTTAGGAAATCATTTGATTTTTGGCAACCTTAAGTAGGAGAAGGCTGAATGGTACAAAATAGGGAGTAAGAGGGCATATGAAGTCCTGGCACTACCCTATTCCATAGTGTGGCATTCTGAAATATTATCTCCAGGTATAGCACGGTCATGTAACTATTACCCCAATAGATATTGCTAAAACTTTCTTGCATACATCCAACTGCTTTCTTCAGGAAAATAAACTGCTACATCAAATCGAATAAAACAACTTGGTATGTCATGAATCAACTATTATCCAGTTTAACTGGGAGAACTCACCCACTTAGATCCCCCCTCCCCAGTTTCCACTATTGCTTTTTTATTGTTTAAATCTCACGTTAAGGGGGTACCTGTACACACACCTCCACGCTTCGCACATGCAGACTAAACGCTCAAGGAAAACAGAGCCAACCCCCTCCCCTCCAGCTCCCCTTAGGATTTCAGCTACCACTGCTGCAGACAAGTTTGTGCCTGTTAACTCTATCAAGGTGTTTGCCAGCTAGGCAGGGAAAGCTGGCTTAGACAGGACCAAGATTTGCTTCTGCTAGGGAAGCTGATCCACCGAAGGGAAAGCGACACCTCACAACCTCCGCATGTGCCATTTTTGCAACATTTCCCCTACCCCTTTCAACCAACCGCACATTACACTGCAACAATGGAAGGGGGGGCGGGGGGAGAAACCCCAGCACACAACAAGGAAGATTATCCCGTTCAGGAACGAACAGGGAGGGGAAAGAAGGAAAACCTTCCGAGAAATAAAGACAATGGGTTCAGGTCCCAAAGCGGCACCCTTTCAAAGGAGAGAGGACCGGTCTTTCTTCGACCCAGAGACGGGCTGACCATCTCACGGAGGACTAGGCCGGGAATACCACCCACACCCTGGCAAGGCCTCCTCTTCCTCCTCCTCCACCGCCACCTCCTCCTTGCGGGCTGTCCACCCACCCTTTCACCACAAAGAAGGGGTCCTCCATGGACATGACGCCTGGCGCCCGTCGCCGTGCGGGCTGGTCTCCAAGTTGGTCCCCCACGCCGTGCCGAGAGCTTCCCAGGCTGGGCCGCCCGTTCGCTTCCGAGGCTTGCAACCTTCCGCTCGCCCTTTCCTTCCCCCTACGGGGGCTGAAGCAACGGCGGCAGCAGCAACAACGCCTCTCCGCCCCGCTCGCTCTTCTCTCCACTCAGCGGGTTTCAGCGCCCTTGGCCGGAGGAACCCCCCATTCACGAGAGAAGGGAAAAGCAACACTCCCCATTGGAGCAGAAGGACGTCCACCTCGCCCCACGTGACGAGGTAACACGGGAGGCCCCGCCTTCCTCCCTGAGCGTGTGGCCAAATCAAATGTGTCTGGGAAGGGAGGGGCTTTGTCAATAAGGTGGAGGGGTATTTGCTTTAATCTCAATTTATGGGGTTTCTGTGGCGCGAAGACAGGCTTTTAAAAGTTTTCTTTCCAAAAGAATGTTTAGGTGCCCAAAGCCTAATAATAAACAATCGAACATCGAGATCTGCCTATCCCAGGTCCTTGGTAAGGACTCGATAGGTACACGAAAATGCCAAATCAAGTCTGAACAGCTGGTTGATTCTGATAACAACAACAATAATAATAAGGTTTGGTTCATTGACACTGCAGTACCTCGTGATGCACGAATTGAAGACAAGCAGCAAGAAAAAATCACAAAGTACCGGGACTTACAGATTGAAGTTAAGTGACTTTGGAAAAATAAATCGTGTGTTATCCCAATTGTAATTGGAGCCCTTGGAGCAATACCTAAAGGACTACCTCGGTATTTGGAAATTCTGAATTTATCAGACTTGAATACCCTGATTCTAAAAAAAAAAAAAACCCACCCTACTTGGAACAGTTTATATCTTCTGATGCTACCTTAACAGTTCCTAGGTCCTTGGTTAGGACTCAAGCTGTTGAGCTACCAACCAGCCCCAAAGGCTATGAATCTAATCAAAGATTAACCACCACCACAACAATAATAATAACAATAACAGTAATAATAGTGAAAATGGAGAACATTATAAAAACAACAGGAAAAAAGGCAGACTATAAGCTGGACAACAGAGTAAACGGCTGGAAAACCAAAGCTTTGTATGGACAGCACTTGAAAAACATTGAAAGAAAATATGATAACTTGACATGGGCATGGGAACCATCAAGAAAGAAGTAGAAGGTTTAATACTTGCTGCTCAAAAACAAGCACTAACAAAGTAATGGCATGAAAGTCAGCATACAAAAAACCCACTGACAATCCAAAGTGCCAACTTTGCAATGACAAAGTTGAAACTGTTTCACATTTAATATGTGACTGCGGCAAAATTGCCCAAACTGATTACAAAGTTAGACATGACCAATTTGCTAAATTAATCCACTGGTCATTACATAAAAAATACACCCTACCTGTATCTGAAAAGTCATGGGAACATATTTGAAAAGTTGTTAAAAATGAGACGGTGAAGATCTTGTGGGACTTTTGAATATGGACGGATCGCCATTTGGAACACAATACGCCAGATATTATGGTTGTTGAGGGCCAAAGAGTACAATTTATTGATATCACTGTACCAGGAGGTTCCAGAGTTGAAGAAAAAGAACTGGAAAAAAATCATGAAATATCGCAATCTGGCCATCAAAACTACGTGGTTATGGATGAAACATGTAACAGTGATACCCATTGTCATCGGGGCACTTGGTACCAAGAATTTTACAAAACACAACAAGAAATTGCAGCTTCCTGTGTATTTAGAATATAAAATTTATTGTGTAAATTTAGAATTTATTAAACAGAATCCCAAGATAAATTAAGTGTTATATGAAGTACTTTTAAGTTAGGGTAAAGGCATCACTCCGAATAGTGTATAGGAGAAGTATAGTAAAAGAAAAAAGATGAATGGATAGTTGGAAATGGAACAGACAAAGAATGTTATTGAAAATGGTTATAAGCTGTTATGCTTTGATTGTTTGTGCACTGTTTTTGTACAATTAATAAAATTGGTTTATAAAAAAAGAAAGAAAAGAAAATGATAACAAGATATGGAAGGATATATAAAATGAATATGATGTTTGAATTTGTGTCTGTGTGAAGAGTTTTAACCCGGGATCAGGCAGCCTTCAGAAAAAATGTTTTAGTTTATGTCTTGTGTATTGTGTTTGTAAAATTAATAAAATTTGTTTAAAAAAAAAAAGAAATTGCAGCTTCCTGCAATAACACCAGTGGAACTGCAAAAAAATGCACTACTCGGAACATTATATATTTTAAGACGATACTTGGTTGATGCTTAGGATGCTGGCAGCAACCCGTATCAACTCTTAGCACCAGTCACTGGTATTTGTGATACATTTTTAAATGTTCAGTTGACTGAGTTTCATGTTTAATGAATAAAAAAGATATTAATATATTGATATCTCTGTACCAAGAGACGCCAGAGTCAAAAGAAGTGGGAAAAAATCATGAAATATCGTGATCTGGCCATTGAAACAACAACAACAACAACAATAAAGCTAGACATGACCAAGTTACTAAATTAATCCACTGGTCATTATGTAAAAAATATGACTTACCTGTATCTGAAAAGTCATGGAAACATAAAATGGAAAAAGTTGTCAAAAATGAGAAGGTGAAGGTTCCGGTTTCGCGTGGCTTCGGGGCAGCAGGAATTCGCGACAGCTTGTGATTCCTGCTGTGCTAGCCGCCGAGGTACCCCCGATCCAGATGGGTCAGGGGGATATGGCTGCCCTGTAGGGACAGCTGAAGAGAGAGGGGAGTCGGACAGGGGGTTGGGGGTGTCGCAGACCCCCTCCCCCTCCGGAAAAACCCCTTTTTCCCAAGGTGGTGGAGCGGCGGTCAGCAATGGCCGCCACGAAGAAGCCAGCAACCGGGTAAGATTGCGCTGGAGGAAGTAAGGAGTGAAAGTGCTGTCTGAGCCGGGTCAAGTAACATCTTGCAAATTGGCTGGAACTGAGCTGTCTGAATTGCTGGAGGATACATTGTATCCCTAAGAAGATCGAAAGCGGCGGAGAAGCTGTTAAAGGGAACTTTTTTTTTTTTCTTCACTCTCCCACCCCATGGAAACAGCAGATATGTTTGGATATACTGGACATTGAAAGTGAATTGTTTTGAGAGTTGAAGCTAAGGGACAAAAGGGTTTTTGGACATTGAAAAACTTAAGAAATTGGAAAACCCTTGTTGGAGGTATGGATTTCTGATTATTTAAAATTGATATTGCAAGTGGGAAGGGAGAGGAAAAAAAATTGGAGCAGAAGCTGAAAAAGGAGGAGATTGCCTAGAATCCCAAAGAAAGGTATATGGTAATTGGACCTCTTTGATTAAACATTAACCCCAGAAAGAGAAAGAGAAGAAGGAAGAAAAGTATTAATTTTTGGAATTTTTTTTTTTGAATTATTCTTGATTAAAAATATTTGTGGTTGTTTTGGGAAAAGTTTCTTTGTTCATGATGGCATCGCTTGTGGATGAACTAAAGACTGAATATCAAAAATATAAAAAAGAAGATACTTTGGGCAGTTTGTTTCAATTCTTAGAAATGGCGTTATGTACTTATGAAAAGTTGATTACGCAGCAGAAGGACTGGGACAAAGAAGAAGAGGAAGAGGAAGAAGAAGCCATCTTTGATGAACAATGGGTTCTTTCTGGGGAGGAGGAGAAAAAGGATAAGAAAAAGGGGATTTTAAGAATTATAAAAACAACCAAAGAAGAGAAAAATGAGCGGAAAGGTGGAGGCAAGGTTAGGAAGCAAAGGAAAGGGAGTAAGAAAAGGGAGGAGGAAAGACAAAGGGGTAAAAAGGGCAAGGAGAAGAATAAGCAAGAGAGAAAGGGGGGGAGGAGAAGCCTCAATGAGGGGAAGCAAGATCTAAAGAAAAAAAGTTTATTCAGAGACAATGGGTGAATTTAATTTAGGATAAAAGAGGGATTCTGGAGGGTACATAAGATTGTGTTTTTTATATGTGTATTTAGAGTATAAAATTTATTGTGTAATTTTAGAATCTTTCAAACAGAATCCCAAGAAAAATTGTCATATGAAGTACTTTTAAGTTAGGGTAATGAGTTAAAGGTGTCACTCCAGTTAGTGTATAGGAGAAGTATAGTAAAAGAAAAAAGATGAATGGATAGTTGGAAATAGAACAGACAAAGAATGTTATTGAAAATGGAAATAAGATTTGGAAGGATATATAAAGGTTTTTGTTGTTTTTTTTTGTATATTGATAAAAGGCAATAACATTTTAATCAATAAGAAATAATTTGGATGAAAAGGAGAAGCTGGAATAAGATATGAAGTTAAATAGATAAAGTATTGGTTTGTTCTTTAATTATTATTATTTTTTTAGGAAAGAATTTATAAGCTGTTATGCCCTGATTATTTATGCACTGTTTTTGTAAAACTGATAAAATTGGTTTGTATATATAAAAAAGAAAATGATAATAAGATATGGAAGGATATATAAAGTGAATATGATGTTTGAATTTGTGTCTGTGTGAAGAGTTTCAACCCCGGATCAGGCAGCCTTCAGAAAAGATGTTTTAGTTTTGTTTATGTTTTGTGTTTTGTATGTTTATGAAAGGCAATAAAATTTTAATAAGCAAGAAATATAATTTGGATAAAAGGAGAAGTTTGGATAAGATATGAAGTTAAATAGATAATGTAAATATTGATATTACAATTTGGAGTTATGTTCTATTGGCTTTCTTCTTTAATTATTATTTTTTTTTTTTTTAGAAAAGATTCTTCAAGTTGTTATGCCTGGATTGTGTATTGTTTTTTTTTTGTAAAATTAATAAAATTTGAAAAAAAAAATGAGAAGGTGAAGATATTGTTGGACTTTTGAATACAGAAAGATTGTTATTTGGAATACGACACACCAGTTATGGTTGTTGAAATTCAAATCGTACAATTTATTGATATTGCTCTACCAGGAGACCAGACTGAGTTTCATGTTTAATTAATAAAACAGATGATGATATATCATCATCATCATCATTGTCAGCCAGATGTTTAGACTGGGTTTGGCATTTTTGTCTACCTATTGAGTCCTTATCAAGGACCTGGGATAGGCAGATCTGGATGTTTGACAGTGTTACAGATATCGTTGCAGAATGGAAGCTGTTTCAAGGAAAGCCGCCTTCTGCAGTTGATTGATGGTGAATTTGTCAATGCCAATGGTGTTCAAGTGGTGTTCCAGTTGTTGTGGGAATGCACGCAAGTACTATTCCTCTTATATTTAATAAAACATTTATTCCAGTTTTATGATCAGAAGGACAACATCCTTGTATGGACTAAGAGAGAATCACTTAGTGAGTTTCCATGACTACACGTGAGTTTGAATCTGGGTTTCCTGTGTCCTAGCCTAACAACTTACCTAGCCAAACACAAAACTGCTGTATCGCAAAACGGAAAGTTAATTGGCAAGCCCTACCATAAGGCTACAATACTGTACTTGCAAAATTCTGAAATACTAGTTGACAGCAGGGACTTAAAAGTGTCTCTTTTCATTTTTGTTGCTCAGATATGGTATCTTTATAGGTATTTTAATAATTTTTTTTGGGGGGGGTGTTCTTGCAAGTTTTATCCTTTGTACTATAATGTCTCTCTTTTCTGATAGATAAAGCCATGGTATATGTAAGTATGGTTTATTGAATAAATCACAGTCAGCTGATTCATACTATTAAATAATAAACTTCACTTTACAAACTGCAATGGCCAAACTCGCACAATACACTCCAACATATTTTGACTTAGAATATCATGCAAACTTAGCTAATATATCATCCCCAACTGCTGTTTTTTAAAGAGCTGTGTCATTATCACCTCTCATCCAACCAGAGGATATATGTATTGGATATTTACCCACTAAGGATGATGCTTCTGAGAAAAAGGATAAGTGTTTCTCATACTTAGCTGCATTTGTGGACCATTAAATGAGAACTAAGAAAATATACAGAGATCAAAATAACAAAATGAGCAATCCCTCCCTCCTTTTGATTTCAACTAATAATTATAATTGTATTTGTGAATATTTTCCTGCCCCTGCATTTTAAAAAGCCTTTTATCATTGCAACAGAACGCTTCTCCCCATTTATGTTTTACTTCCTCAGCAGCTATTCTGGCTTCAAATTTTGTTCTGATGTCAAAGAAAAATTTCCTATTTTGATCATACATTGTTTCTACATGTTTGTTTTACTAAGCTGTGGTTTGTTTAGCAATGGTTTGCTAAATTGGATGGATTTGCTTAACACAGTGATGGCTAACCTTTTCAGCTTGGTGTGTCGAAAATCGGGAAAAAATGTAGCCTTCCTTGGGTCGTGTGTCACTTCAAGAAATATCAATAATTTGGTTTATGACGGACTGGGCTGGGGTGATCACACAGGGCTGTGAAACTCGTCTCCCTGGTCTCAGGGCTGCAGGTGCAGGATGTGGGGATCGGAAGGCCACCTTACAGGGCTGTGAACCTCATGGATCTCCTTTCCTCCTGTAGCGTTCCTGAGCTAATGAAACTGACAAACCTCAGTTTATGGCGGTTAAAACTGGTTCTCTGCTGCAAAGATCTTGTGGCAGTTGTGACACCACGCCTCCATGCAACAAGCAGGGAGCAGGGATTGGAGCAGAGCACAGGCAGCCTCTAAACACCAACAGGCATGTCAGTCAAAGTGCCTCAGCGTGTCACGAGTGACATGCGTGTCACAGATTAGCCATCACTGACTTAACATATGAAGTTATAAATTATGATTTAGAAATATAGTGGTCTGGTTCAACATTATAATAAGGCCAACTAAGCTATATTAAACCTGGCACAACATGTGAACCTGGCTATTATAAACGACATTTTCCTTTCTGATGCACCAACTGTAGGCTAAGTGTTCTGTCCCCTCATTTGAATTCTTGAGATCCCCGCGCTTTGATTGGCCAAAGCGCGGGGCACTCTGATTGGCTAGGCGAGCCGCGCAGATTGGCTCGCTGAGAATCTCCCGCGATTGGTCAATTCGAATCGTGGGAGATTCAAAGTGGTGTCCTTGGCCGCGGCTGCCGCGGCTTGGAAATAAAAAGCCGCGAAGTTTTCCCTTAGCCTCAGTTCGGTTCCTGACTAAATAAAAGAGCTTGATACTAAGTCACCGACTCCTGGCTTCCTTCCACGCGGGCCTAACACTGGCGACGAAGGTGGGATCCCTTTCCTAAACCGAAGCACATGTCCGACGGAAGCCAGCCAACCGACGAGATGGCCAGCATCGCGCCACCAACCCCCTTCAACCCCGCTACCGAGGACTGGGAATCTTACACGGACAGATTCCACATGTTCTTCGAATGCAATGATCTGAAGGATGCCATGGGACCAAAGAAACGAGCCATCTTTCTAACACACTGCCCGCAGTGTTTAAGATGGCAAAAGCGCGAGCCAAGCCCGCCGACGTTACCGCGATGGATTGGAAGGACCTCAAACCATTGCTCTGGAACCAGCCATGCCCATCCTCATCCGACGGCATGAATTTTATCAGCGGGACCAGCGGTCGGGCGAGAGTCTCAGTAATTTCGTTGCAGAGCTGCGCCGCCTGGGAGGACTATGCAAGTACTCCAACATGAACAAGGCCCTTCGGGACCGAATCGTGCTCGGCCTTTGGCACCCCGTTCTCCAAAGTCGGTTGATGGCTAAGGGCAACATTGCTCTCGCCAACGCCATCTCCAAAGCTGCGGCCGCCGAAGCAACCCGACAGCAGACCACATGCGGAGACCGAACGCCGGGGACCGCACCGCAAACAACAACCCTGCAAGGTCGACCGAGGCCCAACCTGAAACCACCACCCACCAGGGTGAACTCCACTTAACCTCAGGCACGTCCGATGAGGAGGAAGACATCCACCGTCTCCAGGCAGGCTGTGACCAGCGCAGCCGGCGGAGTCGTAAGTCGAGGACCGCGTGTGCCGGTTGCGGAGGCGACCACCCCAGATCCGAATGCCAGTTCTTCGACTCTGTTTGCCGGCACTGCGACAAGAAGGGCCACATCGCACGCGTTTGCTGCCTCAAGAAGACCCACAGCCCCAGGCGATGGGACCCGAGCGAGCGGAGATGAGAGAGCACACCCCCCAGGACCAGAGACCGGCCAGCAGACAACCGCTGGGAGCGAAACGGACGAGCCCAACGAAGCAGCGAGGCCAGGCGGAGAGAAGAGACACATCAGACGGTCACCATCGGCCACGCCACAACCACAGACGCCAGAAAGGTCTACGTGGAGGTAGGCATCGAAGGCAAACCCTGTAAAATGGAGGTGGACTCCAGGTCCTACCTCTCAATGGTAGCCTGGCAAGAAATTAAATGCTTGGTGCCTACCATCCAGAGAAAGCAACTAGAAAACCAGAGACTAATCCTCAAGGACTACCAGGGAAACCGCATACCTGTAGTTGGAACAGGACAGTTTACAGTGACCTACAAGGGACACGCCGAAAGACTCCCCTTAACCATCGTCGATCGAGACTGACCTAGCCTACTGGGACTTCAATGGTTCGCACCTCTAGGCATCGCAGTCACGGGCATCGACCACATCGCCGAAGCTGACTGGGAGCAGCGACTGGCCCGGGATTTCCAGGAAGTGTTCGACGGCACCCTAGGCAAGTACCGAGGGCCCCCTATATCCTTCAGCCTAGACCCCCACATTCCCCCGAAACGCCTAAAACCAAGGCGGGTACCGTTCGCACTCAAACCAAAGATAGACGAGCAAATTGACAAGCTCGTCAAGCAAGGGGTATTACAACCCATAGACCACGCCCAGTGGGAGACCCCCATAGTCACCCCGATTAAGCCTGATGGGTCAGTGAGAATCTGCGGGGACTATAAGGCCACCCTAAATGGCGCCTTGCAGCAAAGCGCTTACCCCGTCCCAGTAGTGCAGCATCTCCTACACTCACTGGGAGGGGGCAAAGTTTTTGCAAAACTCGACCTGGCCCAAGCATACCAGCAACTGCCGGTCGACGAGGAAACTGCCGAGGCACAAACCATAGTCACCCACCGTGGAGCCTTTAGATGCAACCGCTTCCAATTTGGAGTCAGCGTGGCACCGGGAATTTTCCAGAGCCTCATGGAAAGACTCTTACAGGGCATCAAGGGGGAGATCCCATACTTCGATGATGTATTAGTATCGGCAACCAACCAGGCCGAACTAGAGACTCGCCTAAGGGAGGTGCTAACGAGGTTCAAAGAAACCGGGCTTAAATTGAAGAGGGAAAAATGCCAGCTGCACACAGAGCGGGTCGAATTCCTAGGATACCTCCTAGACCGACACGGCATTCACCCCACCAACAAGAAAATTAAAGCCATCAAGGAAGCCCCCACACTCAAGTCAAAAACAGAACTGCAGGCCTTTCTGGGGCTACTTAACTTTTATAATGTCTTCCTGCCCCAAAAGGCGACCGCGGTGGAGCCTTTGCATAGGCTTTTGGACAAGGTGGCTCCCTGGACTTGGGGGAAATGCGAGGAAGCCGCCTTCAGAAAAACCAAGGACCTGCTCACTTCGGATGCCGTCCTCATCCAGTACAACGAGACCCTACCACTAGCCATCACATGTGACGCATCATCCTTCGGCGTCGGCGCTCTCCTCAGCCACACTCTCCCCGACAGAAAAGAAGCACCCATCGCGTTTTTTTCAAGGACCCTCACCAAACCGGAGCGGAACTACAGCCAGCTGGACAAAGAGGCTTTGGCTATCGTCGCCGCAGTAAAAAGGTTTCACGAGTACCTCTACGGGCGGATGTTTACCATCATCACTGACCACAAACCGCTGCTGGGAATCCTTGCAGGAAACAGGGCCACCCCGAACATTCTGTCTCGCCGAATGACAAGGTGGTCCAAATTCCTGGCTGCCTACAACTACGGACTCACACACAGACCTGGTAAGACTATCTCCCATGCGGACGCCTTAAGCCGCTCACTGTTACCGGAACCTGACACTGACCCAGCACCCACGACGACCACCCTCAGCATAGAGACTCTACCCAACCTACCCATAACCGCGTCAGACATTGCCCGAGAAACTAATAAAGACAAATGTCTGGCGCGGGTTTTGCATTGGGTAGAGAAAGGGTGGCCGGAAAGGGACAACAACGAGTCCGTCAGGACATTCCGGAACCGACAAACGGAACTCTCATTACTAAAAGGGTGCATACTATGGGGGGATAGGGTGGTCATCCCAGAAAAACTACAAGGGAAGGTTTTGGAACTGTTACACGAGGGGCACCCGGGCATCGTTAGGACAAAAGCCCTGGCCAGAAGTTACGCTTGGTGGCCAGGGATGGACAAACAGATTGAAGCCTGGGTAGCAAGGTGTCAACGATGCCAGGAAACTAGGCCAAGCCCACCCGCAGCACCCATCCTAGAATGGGAAACCCCCAGGGGAACGTGGTCTAGGATCCACATAGATTTCGCCGGGCCCACAAAAGGACATACTTTCTTAATAACCGTAGATGCTTACTCCAACTGGCTGGAGGTAAGCAACCTGAGAACAACCGCCATGGAAGCCGTGACCAAAGAACTCTGCAAACTTTTCACAACACGTGGCCTCCCAGACGTCCTCGTTTCCAACAACGGGCCCCAATTCACCTCGCTAGAATTTGAAAAATTCCTAGCGGAGAGGGGCATACGACACACGCTGACAGCCCCGGCGCATCCAGCGGCGAATGGTAGGGTGGAATGGATGGTTCAATTCACAAAGAAAACCATCCAGAAAATAGACCACGGGGAGATCCAGGACAAAATAAATAAATTACTTTTCATACAGCACATAACCCCAAACATCACAACAAATAAAAGCCCAGCAGAACTGCTAATGGGGAGGAAAATAAGGTCCCCACTCGATAGATTACACCCCACGTACAACCCAGAGAAACCCCCAGACTCCACCAGCAAACACCGAACCTTCGCACCAGGCGATGCCGTCTACGCGAAGAACCTAACCGGAGACCCATTATGGTACCAGCCGTCAGAACACAATTAACAGGCCCACACTCGTACCGGCTACAAACTACCGACGGACAAGCGTGGAAACGCCACATCGACCAGTTAAGATCGAGGACGACCACCCAAGAGACCACCGACGCCCAACCAAGAAAAACCAACTCCCGCAACACAAACCAAGAGGGGAGGGAATACCCAGGGAACCAAAACCCAGAAAAAAGAAACCAGCCATACTCACCTGAAAGCAGCCAGCACGAAACTTCGCCAAGAAGAGACAGCCAGGCCAGCTCAACCAACCCGGGAAGACCGAGCGGGAGCGGCGAAACCCGCAGCTCAACCAACCCGGGTAGCACAGGAGGGAGCTGCAGAGAGTGGCCCGGCCAGACAGACCAGGCGGTTCCCACGATGGAGTCCGGAGAAACAGAGACCCCGACCGAACCGACCAGGATCCAACCTACGACTGACCGCAGGTCCAGTAGGCAGAGACGGAGCCCCGCCTACCTACGGGACTACGCAACGTAAGGACTGAACCAAGAGGGGAGGGGTGTTCTGTCCCCTCATTTGAATTCTTGAGATCCCCGCGCTTTGATTGGCCAAAGCACGGGGCACTCTGATTGGCTAGGCGAGCCGCGCCGATTGGCTTGCTGAGAATCTCCCGCGATTGGTCAATTCGAATCGCGGGAGATTCAAAGTGGTGCCATTGGCCGCGGCCGCCGCGGCTTGGAAATAAAAAGCCGCGAAGTTTTCCCTTAGCCTCAGTTCGGTTCCTGACTAAATAAAAGAGCTTGATACTAAGTCACCGACTCCTGGCTTCCTTCCACGCGGACCTAACACTAAGCAAAGAGGACTGCCTGCTGAATAGTTGCATATTACTCTGCAGATAAAAGCATAAGTCTACGAGCAAATTCAGATTGTGAAATTTGCAAGTGTTAAACAGATGAAAAAATATGTCTAAATGCATCTATACAAATATTTCAGTCTCTTGGGAGACAGATTTAATAATACTTGCTGGGCCTCAGATACAAAAAAAATGTTTTTTGTTCATCTGGTGTGGTGCACTGGATAGGGTTAGGATTTGGATTGAAACATTAGGAGGCTGGATTCCAAAAGTCAGGATGGTGTCCATATAATTTATGTCTTGCCCCTTCATGCAATACATTACTAGGATAGGGCTTCAATCACACAACTGTGACTGCCATTTTGATTTTAGAAAGCCCCCACAGGGATGTCCCTAATATGTGCTGGTTGCGGCTCTTCTCAATTCACTATTTGAAGATTAATAGTACAATCTGCATAATCTTTACTTATGAATTGCAACACAGTTGCTGGGAGATTATCTGTTCTTCAAAAATTCCTCAGCTATTCCAGAACCTTATCCTGGAGAGATTCTGGTATAAACTGGTGTGAGCAACAGTTAGAAGATACAAGCGCAGTCTCTGGGTCTATATGCACAAGCTTTCTCCAATCTGGCACCTTCCAGAGATGGTTGACCATTATGCTAATCATCATCAACCAGCATAACTATACTGAGAATAGTGAAAATGGTACTAACATAGGTGGAGGGTGCCAGGTCAAAGAACTGCTAAAGGACATATTAATATCATATTAATACCAACATTTATGTGGTATTATCTGTGGTTTAAAAGGTCCAAGAAGGTAAACTATCCAAAGAGCTATTTAAAGTAAGGCTAAAGTAATTCCTTTTATTTAGGAACAAATACAGAGCACATTGCAGCAACTGCAGCAACTGAATGAACCAGAACATGGATTTTTTTTTAGCCTGTTCAACCTTACCCCAGAGAGGTAGCAGGCAAATTACAGCTAGCCAAATGTACTCCAATGCAACTTGGACATTGAGACAAAAATGTGTTGAGACCAGGAAACCTCCAAACTGAACCATCTCTATTGCTTTTTGGAGCCAAGGGTGAGTAGGGAGAATTCCAATTCAGAATCAGACAACCATTTCCTACATTTATCTTATCAATAATGCCTCTTGAGCTAGTTCATACCATCAAGATACTACAGTTCACTCTTCATGGTAAGCCATCCTAATTCTGTGTGTGTGTGTGTGTGTGTGTGTGTGTGTTTTGAGTCTGTTTTCAGCTTCTGTTGATGGCTCATTCCTGCAGTTTTCTTGCCAACATTTCAGAAGTGGCTTACCATTGCCTTCTTCTCAGGGCTGAGAAAGAGTGACCGGCCCAAGGTCTTTTAGCTGATTTTGTAATTAAGATTGGAGTAGAACTCAGAGTCTTCTGATTTCTAGCCTGGTGCCTTTACCAGTATACCAGACTTGCTCTCTAAATAAAATGCACTTCAGAAAAAAGGAAGACCGACTGCGCTCCCTATGAAATTATAAAAATCTGCCTTATCTGATTGTATCTCCATACTGAATCCACTCCAACCCAGTGGCACAATGCAATCTGCCTCAAGCTTCATATCTCTTTTCCACTGACAAAATACATCTAGTCTGTTAAAATTAATATTACAATCTCTCTTATCAATAAAAACTGAGGACCAAACTGTTACACAGTGGGATGTATCTTGCTAGATGTTGTTACTTTCATTCATCAAGGAGGTCAGTATACAACCTGGATTGTATGTCCATCTTTTACCAATGCACAGATATACTGTCTCTTGATATCAAAGGCACTTTTCATTCATTAAACTTGCATCCGGGAGCAGTTCCACCATGCAGCACCAAGGCTGCCCCAGTTTCTTGTTGATTCCAAGGAGAAGTTCCCAAGATCCCCTCTCTCACTTTCTTCTCTGTTCTGTTCCCCCCTCCTCCCCCCTCCCATTAAGCATCTTGGATTTCTTTTTCTTTTTTATAACAAACTTTATTAATTTTTTTAACACACAAACAAAACATAGGATGTAGTAACATAAAATATCTTTTCTAGAACAAACAAATAAACCATCTTATTTAAAAAGAAGATAATTCCAAATTATCACACTTCTATATATATATTTATCTTATCTAATCAACTTCATATCTTTTCAAAACTTTTCTTTATTACTCCCTTTCGTTCTATTTAGTCATATTTCTTCTGCCTTAAAAATATATACTCATTGAATATATTTTTATTAGTATTCTTCCACATCCTATCAGACTTAAACAAACATAACACAAAACATAAATACATAAAACTTCTTTTTGGAAGGCAGCTTACCCCGAGTTAACTCTTTTTATGCAGACATCAATCAAAATTTATACTCACTTAATATACTATCTCATATCTTATTTAACATTCTCTATTTTCCATATATTTTCTCTCTCCTACTCATTCTTTTAATTCTATTTTATTTATTCCATCTCAATTAAATAATTATATTTGCATCTTTGGTCTGTTTTCTTTCAATCACCTACTTATCCTTTCTATCTCATACAATATTTCTCCTGTCAACCCAGATTAAAGTATGACAACTTTTTATCTTCCCCCTAAATAACACTTAAAATAATACATATTTTCCGTGCTGATTCTGTTCCATACATTCAAAGTATTACATTTCAAAATAGTAAAACAAACAAATAATATTGAGTTTAATAAGTAATAATGAAACTAAAAACAAATAAAAAAAGAAATATTAAATTTATAATATAGTAAAAGCAATGTTTCATAAGAAATTAAATTCTATTATTTATTCTTAAACAATAAAAATACTATTTCATACTATTATGAATTTAAGAAATTAAACTCTATAATTAAATCATGACTTCGCTTTAATACATTTTTAAATCATATAATATTCTAATTTTCTAGCTCAACTTCAAATACTAATGTCTACAATACATTTTTATGTACTTTTGCAGAATCATTTTTTAAAAAAGATTATCTCACCCCTTATCTCTGAAAAAAAAACACATTTTTTTGCATCTTGTTTAAAGCCTTTATGACTTCTCTTTCCTTTCCCCCTTTCTTTCTTCTCCATTCTAACTTTCCCTCTCTCACTTTCTTCTCTGTTCTGTTCCCCCCTCCCCCCTCCCATTAAGCAGCTTGGATTTCTGAATGAGGTTCCTAGTTTTACTAGGAGGCTACACTGTCATTGCATTTTGAGACATAAAACAAAAATGGTCTTTTTGTGCCTTTTAAAAAAAAACAAAAGCAAAAATGGTCAAAAATTTGCTGGACCTTCCTCCGTTTTACAGGGCACTGTCTATTCTGTTAGCTTCTTTTGTTACATTTTTGCCTGACCTATTTGCTTTTGGTGTGAATTGAAGCGGATATCCCAAGGCTTGGGCCCCACTGTCCTTTCCCTCAGGTATTCCATTATCACCCAGGAGTAAGTTATTAGCAATAGAAAATCTGTTACTAAGGCTTTTTCCTCCCAAATGAAGTTGAAAGAGAGGGGGACTATTTGCCTCCTTCCTCTCTTTATCTTCCCAAAACCGTCTCTTCTGTTTGGGCTTCTGCTTATTGCTGCAGTACGTTTTCAAGGGATGACAAGACTGTAAAACTGCAGAGCGATAGGATTCTTCTCATTCGTGAGAGAGAGAGAGAGTGACAACAAAACCCAACAGCAGTTCAAGAAGAGCATGGTGTTCGCTGCTCTGATCTGGTTATAAAACTTTTTTTTTCCATTACAGAAAGGACTTGGTAGGAAGGATCTTGGTTGTTGACATATTGCCAGAGATAATTCTTTCATCTTCTCACAGATGTACAAACACCATGTAGTCCATGAGCCAAGACCTGAATTTTCACATATTGGTACCACCCGAGGTGACTAATAATCTTAGGTGTTTTTGGCTTCTTTTATGTCTCTAGTTTATGTTTTGATGTGATAGCCCTTGTTAACTCGTAGCTTAATCGAGGTTATCACTCTTAGAATAGATGCACCCTATGTACACGGAAAGAAAGGGTGAACACATACTTTGACAATATTCTCTATTCTGAACATCACCACGTTTATGCTAATGACCAAATATACTATCCAAAATATCTCCAGAACCCTTTCATTGTTAGTATGCATGAACAGTCTAGTCATGGGCGTCCGGAGGGAGGGTGGGGGGCAAGGGGGGTCATTTGCCACCCCCCCCCCACGTGGAAAACATCAGCTTCATCTCTTCTTATCCTTGGCAGCTGTAGGTCTGGATGATGGAAGTCAGTGTCATGCTGACCTACCATGTTCCTCAGTTGCCTCAAGTATCTACTGCGGTACTCAGATGTCAGATAGTACCTTGCCACAGCTCCACCTTTCAGGCTGAAGCCCTTGGTGCCTCCTGGTGTCTGCGTGTCTTTGTTAACCGTCTCCTCAATTGTCTGGTCCACAGGTATCCGCCCAAATGGGTTCTGACTCCCAATCTGGACAGAAAAACCTCCCTGCATGAAGTGGGCATGCACTTCAGGGTGTTCTATTGGCAGTCGAGACATTTTGGCATAGTAGTAGGTCAAGAAGCGGGCATAGTTCACCTTGTCATAGGCAAAGCACCATGGGATCATCTGCCTGATTGCTGCCAGGTGAAGCATCCAGTTGCCCTCTCTGGATGCTCGGATCAGGCACAGCATGATCTCTGCCATGTCCAAGTAGGACATCCAGAATGCAGAGAGGTTATCTGCATTTCTGAGAGACTCCAGGTAGACTTTAAACAGCTTTATTGTGTGCACACATGACTCGTTATTAAGCAGGTCTTGCAGTGCAGCCTGAGAGACACCGTCGTGGAAGCTGGCAATCTTCTTCAGGGTTTCATCAAGGTGGTGAATGTCTCTTGCATGGTGTTCCTCCAGCCATCGGAGGAATCCTTTCCAGGCAAGCCTCAATAGTGCTTCATAAACCAGCTTGTGACATCTTACTGCTCTGTTGTACTTGCGACCATCCATCACACCATTCACTGAGCCTTCTGCAATGACACCAGCTTCAACACAGAGATCCCTGAGCCCTGCATCTTGAAATCGCTTCCCTATGATGGAGAGCATATTGCAGATTGTGTGGAAGTCTCCCATCCTGACGACGATGCTGTTGAACTTGTCATGTTTCCATACTATCTCAACAGCCTTCGCATAAAGCGCCTGGTCAAAGACACAGACAATCTGGTTCAGCTGAAGGGCCTGCATGATGTGTAGGGTCCGCTCCAGCACTTCATTGACCGTGGACATGTCTGTTGCAGGAGCATTGATAGTGGGCAGGTAGCCCACAATGTCTTGGTTCACCGTGACATCATTGCGGACCATGATGTTGAACCCAGTCCAGCTGCTGACAGTCTGGTTCTCAGGGTCTGACAGTCGAGTCAGTAACCAGATAAAATTCTTCATCTTGGCTTCGTGGACCTCCTTCATGCTGTCAACATCTACAGTCTCGGTCTTTGGAGGCTGGGCTCGCTTACCAACATTGTAGGTTGGTAACATTGTTGGGGCTGGACTGATGCTCCTTTTCTTGGACTTGCTGACAGATGGGAAGAGATTCTGTGGCTTGGGGCCTGCAATCTTGGGCTGGACAGCAATGCCATTGACTCTGTGAGAAGTACCTTCTCCGCTGAGTGTCTCCTCAAGTCGGTCAATGTTATCCCATGCCAGGGTTGTGAACACACCTTGGCAGATGTCTGCTGGCAGTGGGATGTCTTCCTGTGCACGCTCCAGCTTCTGAATGCACAGTGCTGTATCGATCTCCTCAATCTGTGAATAAGAAATGCAGTGGCCCAGGCGATTGAGTGTGCGTACAAGTTCTGTATTGCCTGTCAAGGTCTTCACAGCAAATGACAAAAGTACGTGCTTGGATGGCTTTGTCTTGCCACATGTGACAGCAAATATCAGATCACTGGCAAGAGAAGTGGCAAGCCTTTGGACTCTGTCAGAAGGATCTGCACACTCACACTCTCCAGTGAGCACGGTATACAGGAATTCAGTGACAGATTCAGGAATGACATTCTGCTCTGTGTCAGGGGGCCATGTCTGGCTTACATCTTGCTTCTTAATCTGATTCCTCAGCTGCATTGCTGCTTTGGCTAGGACATCCCCAGAGTTGGCAGCCCTTGCTTCGTGGAGTTCTTTCCCTAGTCTGTAGGCATGCTTGACAAGCTCATCAAATGACAAGCTCTCTGGATATATGAGAAGCTTCCCTTTCTCATCAGAAACGAAGCAAAGCGATCCTCCTATCTCACTTTCAAGTTTACGACGGACATGTTTCTTGGTTGATGGTCTGATCTGAGAAATTCCGCGAGAGTGCATGGCTTTCTCAAGTCTAGCTGTCAGATCTGTCATAGGCAGCACCTCAGGGTTGAGAATGAGTTCATTCCTGATATATAGGAATAGCTCTTCGTAGGATTGTTTCTCGGCTTCCTCGTATACTGCCTGCTCAGACTGCTCCTGCTCATCGCATGCACCAGAACTGGTGGATGCCCCTTCCTTTGTACACACTTTGTAGCACGACTTGTGGTAGTGCCCCTCTGCGGCAACAAGGTCTCTGCTTAACAACGCGAGGATTCGCTGGTCCATTTTTTGGGTTGCTGCACTGCGGATTCTGTCATCTGCACGTAACTCAACACACTGGATGATAGGTTCCCTTGTCTGTCTTCCTTTCAGGTACTTGCTTGACTTGCAGCAGAAGATGCATGTCTTGTCATACACTCTTGATGTACTCGGTGCATCCCTAGATGATCTTCTGACACCATGGACACCAGTCTGTTCTTCTGCACTCGGCCTGTCTTTAGAAAGGATGGAGTCGAGAGTCTTCTTCATGGTAAAGATGCTGCGACATTTGCGATGATACTGGATCTGCGGTATTTGGCCTTCTTCCAAGTCTTTTGCAATGTCCAGAAGTGGAGCATGTTGTCTAATCTCTGCTGCTCTTAGCAGTGTCTTCCATGAGTCCAAGTCTTTTAGTAACACGAAGGTAGACGTGTCTTCACCAGAACAGTGAATAATGCAGCCTGGCCGCACTCCTTTCTTTGGCAATGCAGTGGCCTTGTCTCCACTTGAATCCATCATGTGGGCCTTAGTAGTTTGTCACAATATAACAGAGAACTGCAATTATTCAACAGTAGTCCGCATTGAGAAATTGAGTTCAAAACTCTTTGTAACGATGTTGGAAGAGAAAAAAAAAACATATTAGCAATTTACGAAATACATTTTAATTTGCTATGATGCTCTACATTTACCACAAAAAGTCTCTGCACATGATTTTAATAAATTATCAACATCAATTAGGTTTAATTCTAATGATTTACAGCTTCATTTCGCAAATATATGTGTTATCATGTGATATCACAAGGCCGCTATTCAGTCAAATTGATGGTTTCTTAAAAAACATACAAAGCTACATATCTGAAAAGGCTATCACATCTTAATGTACTTGGTATGGACCCATAAACATTTTAGTACCATTAAGATTTGGTCACCCAAGATGGTACCGATATCTGGCCTGGCCCATGGACTAATGGGAGACCACACAAGCTCATGCAATCAGACTTGATCAATCCAAGATGCTTGTTAGAAGACTTTTGACCTGCAAAGCAATGGCTTCTATCAGCTGAATAAAACAGGTTGGGCATAGATTTTTTTGCATTGAGCCCTGGGGCAGACTCTTCTCTTTGCAAGGTTGCTTCAGGCAGCAAATATTTTCTTTGCCTTTCTGGAAAAAGAGAATTGTCCCAGCATAGAGATAAAGATTTCACCTTGCCCATATTTATACTACTTTGCTGATGGGTGCCTTTCATGCTGATTCTGCCCTTCTGTTTACAAACCCAGAGTTTATTACTATCAGAGACAAAATGGAGAAAAATTAATATTAATAACACTAGGGCAGCATCAGAGTCACTATGCCAGTTGCAGAATAAGGAAGTTAATAAATCAGGATTAGGCCAGGTGCTTCTAAACGCTTCCTACCTAGCTGTAGGGTCCTGTGGAAACTAGGGATTCTGTTAAGTTCTGTGCATGGGCGCAAGGAACGGAGATGAGATAGTGAACAGTGAACTTCAACTCTTTATTAATCATTCTGAACAGAGCAAAAACCTAGAGCAGCAGCAGCCCTTTTATAGGCAAGCTGCTGATCTAATAACCAATGAGAAACGTGGAGTGTTAACCCCCTTAACCAATGAGAGTGGCTCGTTAACAGCCAATCAGATTCTCCTGAACGGACCAATCTGATATCGCTATTATCGGCCAATCAGAAGTGCAGGACTAGAACCCTGCTATTTTCTAAAGGTTTTATAAAACTTTATTTAAGCGTTTTATTAGTTCATAACACCCCTTCCCCCCGGGTTCCGTTTAGGGGGTGCGGTGATGTAATCTCTGAGGTATGAAGGTTGTTTTGACTGTCTATTGGATTTACGTTGTCCCACCAGTTCTTGTCTGTAACCCTGTTTCGGCGGGACATTTTCGGGCAAGTCGGATGCCGGTGGTTCTTCATTGGATGACTCGGTGTCGCTAATGTTCTCGTTGTTGTCCTCTGGCCTTTGCGGACTTGCCTCTGTTGAGGTGTTCCTCTGTGGCGAGGACACGCCCTTTCCTGATTCTTCTTCATTTGTTACGCCCGATTGCTGACTTCTTTCGTTCCTGCTTTCCGCCATCTCGAATTCGGTTTTTTCGACATCCCCTCCCCCCTCAGTTTGGGAGTTACTGGAGTCACGGAAACTAGGTTGTAGCCTCGAGTGAAGCTGATCAATATGGCGTTTCCATATTTTTCCATCGCAGGTTTTCACCCAGTACGACCTGGGTCCAATGGCTTGAATTACAGTTGCCTCGACCCACAACGGTTCACCAGAAAGGTTTCTGGTGAAAACTAAGTCGCCTATCTTGAACTCGTGGCATTTTCCGCTAGATCCACAGGGTTTCTATGGCTCGTAAGACGGGTGAAGCTGGTCGAGGTGGGAACAGAGCTTGCGTCCCATCAACAGTTCAGCTGGAGTCTTGTTGGTGATGCTGTGCGGAGTGATGTGTTGGAGAAGGAGTATTCTGTTTATCTTATCTTCAATGTCTCCATAGTCCATTTTGTAGAGGGTTTTTTTAACAAATTGTACCATGTGCTCGGCTCTTCCGTTAGCCGCAGAGTGCGCTGGCTAAGTTAGCGCATGGCGAATACCCCGGTCCGCTAAGTATTGTTCAAAGGGTAGAGTGGTAAACTGGGGTCCGTTGTCGGATACCAAAATGTCTGGCAGTCCATGCGTCTCGAATAGCCTGTTCAACTTCCGGATGACAGACTCGGTTGTGGTACTCCTCATTTCGTGGATCTCGAGCCAATTTGAATAGGCATCCACTGTTAAGAGGAACGTATGTCCCTTAGTAGGTCCCGCAAAGTCAATGTGGATGCGGGACCACGGTCCCCGGGGTGTTTCCCATTCTGTTGGAGTTGCTTTAGGTGGGGCACTGCTAACTTCCTGGCACTTTAAACAAGTCTTTACCCAGGCTTCGATCTGTTTGTCGATGCCGGGCCACCACGCGTAGCTTCGTGCGAGCGCTTTCATATGCATGATGCTGGGGTGACCCTCATGCAGTGTCTTTAATACTGCTCGTTGTAACTGCTCTGGGACGACGACTCTATCCCCCCATAGGATGCAGCCCTTTTGCAAAAAAAGTTCTGTTTGCCGGTTCTTGAAGGGGGTGAAGTCGTCAGGGGTTTGATCTACTGGCCATCCCCGTTCGACCCAGCTAAGAACTCATGCTAAGACAGGATTGTGTTTTGTTTCAATCGCGATATCTCTAGCTGTTAGCAGCGGTGAATGTAGCATTTCAATCTGGAGTGTTGTAAGGGATGGAGCTGGGTCATCGACGGTTTCCGGAAGTGGTGCACGGCTCAGTGCGTCAGCATGGGGAATGGCTTTCCCCGGGCGGTGTTGCAGTCTGTAGTTGTACGCAGCCAAAAACTCTGACCAGCCAGTCATTCTAGGTGATAATATATAGGGGGTTGGCTTGTCTCCTGCTATAACCCCCAGCAAAGGTTTGTGGTCGGTAACAGTAGTAAAAACTCGTCCATATACATATTCATGAAACTGTTTCACAGCAGATACAACAGCAAGAGCCTCTTTATTGATTTGACTATAGTTACGTTCAGCCTTTGATAGAGTCCTTGAAAAATAGGCAATAGGGGCTTCACTACCGTTTGGTAACACATGGCTCAAAATGGCTCCTACTCCAAATGGTGACGCGTCACATGTAATTGTTAAAGGCAAAGTCTCGTTATACTGCATTAAAACAGCATCTGAGGTTAATAGGTTTTTCACTTGTCGGAACTCGTGCTCCTCTCAGTGCCCCCAGACCCAGGTTGCTTTTTTGTCGAGAAGCCTATGTAGGGGCTCAGCTACGGTCGCTTTGTGGGGCAGGAAGATGTTGTAAAAATTAATGAGCCCCAGGAAAGCTTGGAGATCAGTCCTATTTCTGGGTCTTGGGGCGTTCTTGATTGCTCTTAGCTTGCTATTGGTGGGGTGAATGCCTTGTTTATCGATTAGGTACCCCAGGAACTCTACTTTATCTGTACACAGTTGACATTTATTTTTTTTAACCTTAAGGCCGGAGTCTTTAAA
This sequence comes from Hydrophis major, assembly GCA_033807585.1. Taxonomy (NCBI): domain Eukaryota; kingdom Metazoa; phylum Chordata; class Lepidosauria; order Squamata; family Elapidae; genus Hydrophis; species Hydrophis major. Next base: position 133,957,242 of record CM066330.1, read on the forward strand.
TTTCTGGAGAACCAGTTTAAGATGCTCCTTTAGTATTTCTCTATTCGGGGCAGCAATTAAAACGTCATCAAAGTATGGTACGACCCCTTTTATCCCCTGTAAGAGTCTCTCCATCAAACTGAAAAATCCCTGGAGCTACGCTAACTCCGAATTGGAGTCGGTTGCACTTAAAGATGCCTCGGTGCATAATGATTGTTTGTGCCTCTGCTGTTTTTTTATCTACAGACAGTTGTTGGTACGCCTGTGCTAAATCCAATTTAGCGAAGACTTTTCCGTCCCACAGGGAATGGAGGAGGTGTTGTACCACCGGCACCGGGTAAGCATTCTGTTGAAGGGCATGATTCAGGGTGGCACGGTAGTCCCCACAAATCCTTAATGATCCATCCGGTTTGATGGGTGTTACGATTGGGGTTTCCCAACGAGCGTGGTCTGTTGGTTCTAAAACACCCTGGGCTATTAATTTATCAAGCTGCTCGTCAATCTTTGGTTTAAGGGCAAAAGGTGCTCGACGAGGCTTAAGGCGGATGGGGGCTACTTCAGGGTTAAGGTTAAATGATATCGGGGTCCCCTTGTACTCGCCTAATTTGTCTGCAAAGGTGTCCTGGAATTCCTGGACGAGGGCCTCCTCCCAGTCGTCGCTGCTGGTTTGGTGAATGTCGGCTACCTCAATCCCAAGTGGAGCAAACCATTGAAGGCCTAACAAGCTAGGCCGATCACGGTCGACAACGGTCAATGGTAAAGATGCAGTACGATTTTTGAATGAGACCTGGACTAGGCTGGATCCAACGACTGGAATTCGGTTTCCCTGATAATCCTTGAGTATGATTCTTTGGGTTCCGAGGTGTTGCCGCCGGACGGCAGGGATTAATTGTTTAAGGGTCTTCCAGGAAACCATCGAGAGGGACGATCCTGAATCGACTTCCATCACGCAGGGCTGGTTTTCGATGGCAACCTTCACTCGGATCTTCTTTGCATCTAATGATGAGGCGTGACCAATTGTAATGGTTTAGTGTGCCACTTCTCGTTTCGTTGAATTGGCTAGTGGTTTATTTTTGTAGGAGTGGTTGTTCCACTGGTAATTCAAATGTTCCCGACTCACAGGACGATTTCCTGTGGTTTGGCAGTTGGTCCCCCTCTGAAATGGGCTGGATCTTTGCTTGCTTCTACAGACCTTTCCGATGTGGCCTCTCTTCCCACAAACATGGCAGAGCGTGTCGAGGAATTTGCAGTCTGATCGTGGGTGGTTTGCCCCACAACCTGCGCATTGATTCTGCAGTCTCTGGTTACGCTGGTGGCATTGGTCTCATTCAGACCGGAGCTGGTTGACCTCTTCCTCATCACTTTCTGATGACGATTCGAGGTCCTCGTGGTGGGTTGCCATCGTATGTCCCTCTAGGCGAGGTGAGGTTTCGCCGATGAGTTGGCGGAGTGGGGCATTGGTGCGGTGCATTCGGGCAGCCGACTTCCTGGTTGCTTCTGCTGCAGTAACGTCAGTGATGGTATCTGCAAGGCTGATGTCTCCTTTCATCATCAGCTTACTTTGCACGTGAGGTGCATCTAAACCCAGAACTATTCAGTCTCTTAGAGCTTCTTCGAGGTCAGCGAACCTGCAGAGGCCTCCCAGGTTCCGGAGATCTGTGATGAAATCTGCAACGCTGTCTCCTTTCCGCTGATCTCTCTGGTAAAATTCATGTCTTCGGACAAGCATTGGTACGGTAGGTGCATAGTGGGCCTGTAGGAGGGGCTCGAGGACATCCCAGTCCGTGGATTTCACCTCAACCGGTTTCGCCAGTGCCTTAGCCATCTTAAAAATGGCAGGTCCGCAGTGAGTCAGGAATACCGCTTGCTTTTTTCCAGTAGTGGCATCCTTCAAGTTGTTGGTCTCCAGAAACATCTGGAACCAGTCTTCTTGTGCCGGGTCGAATGGAGCGGGTGGTATGGTGCCACCGGTCATGGTTTCCGCCATTGATGCACCTTCAGCCACATGCTCTGTTTGGTGCTCTGTAGTGTTCAGTCAGCTCTGACGTCTCCGCATCCCACCTTCGTCGCCAGTGTTAAGTTCTGCACATGGGCGCAAGGAATGGAGATGAGAAGGTGAACAGTGAACTTCAACTCTTTATTAATCATTCTGAACAGAGCAAAAACATAGCGCTGCAGCAGCCCATTTATAGGCAAGCTGCTGATCTAATAACCAATGAGAAACGTGGAGTGTTAACCCCCTTAACCAATGAGAGTGGCTCGTTAACAGCCAATCAGATTCTCCTGAATGGACCAATCCGATATCGCTATTATCAGCCAATCAGAAATGCAGGACTAGAACCCTGCTATTTTCTAAAGGTTTGATAAAACTTTATTTTAGCGTTTCATTAGTTCATAACAGATTCATTATTATTATTTTAGATAGACCAAAGTTCCTCAGATTGACAAGGATTTCAACTACCAGCAATCTTTTTGAATAAATCTTGTATGCTTTGCATGTAAGAGGAAAAAGAACCATGGCCTCAGAGAAGTGAATGCAGGCTTTGGGGTTTGCAACAGTGAATTTGTGAAATCAGCTCCTAAGGGAACCATTTGTTGATAGCTCCCCTGAGACTTTTGTTAAGATTCCGAATGCTCAAAATTTCGAGTTGATCCACATTAGCTCAACATATCAACAACAAATACAATAAATAATGGTTTATTTTTTAATAACCATAAGCCTGTAGGACAGCAATTATAGGAATTGAAATTCAATAGATCTAGACTACTAACTCTGTGGTATTAGTGCAGTTCATGCTGCTTTTAAGACATGTTTAAATTCTGGTTGATTCTGGTGGCTTTTATAGGGAGAAATGGGAGATTTATTTTTGCAGCAACATCAATAAATTGAAACTTCAAAACCACTGACCAAATAACCATGAAACCTGTGATGCAAGCCTTGAGAAAAGATTGATAAGAAGATTTTGTTCTGGGCATTGTGGGCATCAATACATCACTGACACTCCTTTGATACAATATTGCAGTTGTAGCTCTAGTCCTGATAGAACATGATGCCTTAGTGCAAGAGTGAACCCCTACAGATATAAAATTTTCATTGTGCTCAACTGTTAGGTGCTCTAGTATAATATTCTGTCATCAACAGCAGCTAAGAAGAGGCCTCTGAAAAATGCAACAAAGCAAGAACTGATGTTGCTCCCAGCTTTAGTAAACAGTGAAAGAATACTGTTCTTTCCATGTTCCATGTTGCTATTATGAGCGCACAATTTCAATAATTCATTTAGGACTCATTGTTAAGTAGATTGATCTGATTTGTGTTTCCTTGGCTGGAATGTAAAATAGAATACAAAAATCCATGTTTAAGGATCACCATCATAAAAAACATTGGTTTTGGGTATAAAATATGTCTTATGTTTTGTATTTTAATGCAGACTTCTTTGAGTATCTTTTTTAAAAATGAAACTTTGAAGCTCGAGGTGGAAACAAGGTGAAATGGATTTAAGAATACATGGAAATCTGACAATCATCCATGCAAAATAACTGTGGCAAATCCAAACTAATCCATTTTGAAAAGCAACTTAAATTAACAATTAGTTTCACACTGTATCTTGTGGAAGATCATATTACTTTGTTTTCTGTGTAGATGAAGTGCTGTATCTGAGATGTCTCATAATTACTGTATATACTCGAGTATAAGCCGAGTTTTTCAGCCCATTCTTTGTGCTGAAAAAACCACCCTCGGCTTATACTCGAGTCAGATTCCCCTCTGAAAAAAAAAATGGTGTGGAGCTCTGGAGCTGGGCAGCCGCTTTCCTGCAGGCAAGCCTCACTTCATGGACTCCGTCCATCCTCGCTCCCATCCACCCACCCACCCAAAGCGACGAAGTCCCCCAATCGCGCAGCCCAGAATTGCCCTCCCCTCAGGGGGCAGCAACGACGCCCGGTGTTTCCCAAGACAAGAAGCTCCACCGTGCAATGAAAGCGCCCTGGCTCTAGGCTCAGAAAACAACACGAGGCGAGGTCACTTCGGCTCCGCTCAGCTTCATTTCCTAGCTGCTTTCAGTCCGTTCGGGAGGAGGGGGAGGAGGTAGTGGCGGCAGCTTGCATTGTTTTCTGAGCTCTAGGCCACCACCTCCTCCCCCTCCTCCCGAGTGGACTGAACGCTGCTAGGAAACAAAGCTGAGCTGAGCCTAGAGCTCAGAAAACAACGCGAGGCGAGGCCGCTTCGGTTCCGCTCAGCTTCGTTTCCTAGCTGCTTTCAGTCCGCTTGGGAGGAGGGGGAGGAGGTAGTGGCGGCAGCTTGCGTTGTTTTCTGAGCTCTAGGCCACCACCTCCTCCTCCTCCTCCCAAGCAGACTGAAAGCAGCTAGGAAATGAAGCTGAGCGGAGCCGAAGCGATCTCGCCTCGTGTTGTTTTCTGAACCCGCGAGCCTAGAGCCAGGGCGCTTTCATTGCACGGCGGAGCTTCATCTCGGGAAATACCGGGTGTCGTTGCTGCCCCGAGGGGAGGGCGATTCTGGGCTGCGCAATTGGGGGACTTCGTGGCTTTGGGTAGGTGGGAGCGAGGACGTTGACTTTAAGCAGTGCCGACCAAGTGTTTCACAAATACCAGTGGGACCTCCGTCCACCACCACCCCTCCTTTGCCTCCTTCCTTCTGATCAATCAGGTTTTCCTAGTATTTGCTCACAGCTGCGTTTTCTCTTCTGCTGTGCTAGGCATTGAATGCGGGGATTTCTGATTCCCCTTACACGCACGTGGATATGTCGCGGGGCATTTTCTTCCAAATGCCCCACTGGCAGAGAACACTGACTTTCATAATAGTGAGATCATTTCCCAAATTAATTGATTCACTAACCCAAAAGAAGATGTCGATGACAGTGGGAGGCAGGAGTCACTCTCTCCCTTGCAAGAAAAAAGCAAGAGCCATTCTTATGATCTCTCTCTCTCTCTCTCTCTCCCCGTAATACAGTCAAGCCCTTTCCAGCATGCGGGATCCGCCCCCGCCGCTTTGCACCTTGCAAATGCAAAAACCCCGGGATTTTGCATTTGCAGGGTGCAAAGCGGCAGCGGCAGATCGCGCGTGCTGGAAAGGGCTTGACTGTATTACGGGGAGAGAGAGAGAGAGAGAGATCATAAGAACGGCTCTTGCTTTTTTCTTGCAAGGGAGAGAGTGACTCCTGCCTCCCACTGTCATCGTCATCTTCTTTTGGGTTAGTGAATCAATTAAACCTTTCATGATAGTGAGATCGTTTCCCAAATTGATTAATCTGTTTTTCTTTGAAATAAATATTCAAAAACATTTAATCTACTGATGCCTCAATTAATGTAATTTTATTAGTATCTATTTTTATTTTTGAAATTTACCAGTAGCTGCTGCATTTCCCACCCTTGGCTTATACTCGAGTCAATAAGTTTTCCCAGTTTTTTGTGGTAAAATTAGGTGCCTCGGCTTATATTCGGGTCGACTTATACTCGAGTATATACGGTAATATTGGACCATCCCAAATCATACCGTACATTCATAAGTCCAGCCAACTGTCTTTGATGTGATAGGGCTTTGTCCTGTCTGCAAACAAGCTTTTCCTAGATGTGTGGCACTGGTAGCCACAACACAAAGGTTTAAAATTCAGACAAATGAAAATGAGGACATCTGCACCCCAGAATACCCGTGGGCCCACCAAAAATCATTCAACCACATTCAAAAAGACTGGATACAATGGAGCTGCATCTTATCCATCCCAAAGCTGCTTTTTAAACTATAGGCAGAGCATTATTAATATTGCAAAACATTTACTTGATTCCATTTAAGTAGAAATGAATAAGTAACTGGGACTTTCCGATGACAGATATATGCATGTATGTCTGCAAAGGAAGAAATATTTGGGAGGGGCCAATTTAGATTAAGGAAATAGCCCTCCATGCAAGATTAAGGAAGTTCCATGCAAGACCCTAGGATTCTAATCTATTTTGGCCAGTGATAGTCCTCTTCTCTACCCTCACTCTCATTGGGAGTGTTACTTAAAAATTGTTCTTATAAGACTCTGGTAATCACCCTTTTCATCTTCATGGCAGCACTTAGCCAACTTTGATTGATCAGATGGATTAGGGTCTAATCTGAAAAGTATGAGAGAGCAGGTTGCCCAGGACATGGTCAACCTTGAGCCCACTAAATTGAATATAGGTAAAAGGACCTGTGAAAGAGAGAAATACTAAGCAATACCAACATTATGAGCTAGACAGAGAAATTGGAAAGAGAATAAAATAGAATAGAAAAACAGAGTTGGAAAGGACCTTCGAGATCTTCAGGGGTCGCCAACCTTTTGGACCTCAGGGACCACCAAACTCATCATTTTAAATCCCGTGGACCCGAGATCCTGGGAAAATAAAAAAAAAAAGTCTGCAGGAAAATTCCCCACCCCATTTTCCTACCAATCTATCGTTCTTTAATTGGGATTGCAGGATACTGTCTCCAGCTCTGTTCTCAAGGGGAGGGAGAGAGAGAGAGAGAGCTTTGGCTGCATGCAAGGAAAGCAGCAGAAGCAGGAGAAGTCTTTCTTTCTCTCCCCCAAACTCTACCAGAAATGAGTCTTTGCCGGCGCAGCCTCTTGGAGCAGGATGCCTTGCAGGGTCCCAAAGACTCATTTCTGGTGGAGTTTGGGGGAGAGAAAGAGAGACTTTTGCTGCTTTCCTTGCATGCAGCCAAAAGCAGAAGAAGAAAGAAACAGAAAGAAGCAGCCGGGTGGCCAGGTGAGACAGGTGGGGCAAGTGCCCCCCCTGCCCTTCCCCCCCCCACTACCACTACCTCGTGTTGTTTGCAATGCAAGCGATGAAAGCCTTGTGTTCCCGCGGGCCATGTGGGCGGCGCAGCCTTGTGTTCCTGTGCAGCCTGGATTAATTGCTTTGGGGGTGACATTTCTCTGCGGACCACCAAAATTTTCTCATAGACCACCAGGGCTCACCGGTTGGTGACCCCTGTTCTAGTCCAACCCCCTGCTTAGATATCCCAGAAGATATGCGAAATCATTTATGTTTTGTTGCCAAGAGAGCTACATGGCCAAAGCAATCACCTCAACTCAGAGACTTGACCTTCGTAAACCCGTAAGTTTGATTTGTAAGTAAGATGGAGCAGTGTGTTGTTGGGCCTCATCAGTGAGGGAATTTAAACCTAGTCCAAATAGTGTAGGTACACTATTGTGGACACTTTGTATATAAAGCACTCAACAGATTGCTGATTAGAACCGCCCATTTTGAATTATAGTGTGCATCTACCCATTTGCATTTATCCACAGGCTTTATCCATGAACATTGGCTATTGAGCAGCCAGGATATGATCCTGCACAGTCCTACCAAGCCATATCCACTCCCTAATAGTTACATTCAGAGCTTTCCCAGTGTCTGATAAATATAAACTCAGAACAATAAATCATTCATGCAAATCATGCAGCAGCAGGCACACCTTTGACAATTGTAAATGACTTTCACAAGCTGTTTCCTGTTCCCTGTTTTTTTGCAGGGCTGTCTGTTTCCCCTTCCTAGCAGGGAACAGCTCTCTGCAGATTTGATGTAGCTTATCTGTTAAAAGGTTTTCCCTTCTCCATCATCACCTGTTCTGCAGTCACCCCCCCCAATCAAATGGAATCGAATATATATGAATATATAAAAGCCACTTCTTAAGTCAGCTTTGACTTGTCTTCCTCCCTCTGCCAAGCAGCTGTCTTTGAAATGAGCTGCTGGAGAGAAAGACTGTTGTTTATTGTTTCTCAAATCTTTCCAGACCAGCAAGATTAGCACACACATACATCCTTTCTTACAGCCAGTCCCCCTACCCATGTCCCTCTGTGACCCCACCTGAGCAAGGACGGTGGGTGGGACTGGGAGCCATTTTTATGGGAAAATACAGAAATCCAGAGAGCCCATAGAATAAAAAAAAAAAGCAATCAGGAAGAGAAACATTAGCAGCCTGGTTACTCGCCTCCAACATTCCCCTGAGGGTCTCTGTGTGGTAAACCATCATAAGCAATCATGTTACAGAGACAAAAATAGCCAACAACCAATCATAGCCACTGCGTAAGAGCAACACTGGCACATGTGTGTCTGCAACCACAACCCTTTCATGCACACCCTGGAAATCAAAGCAGGTTGTCGCTCTCATGCAGGGACAAGAAAGCAGGAAGGCAGTGCAGCCACCTAATGTTGGCCTCACAAGCAGCCATGTGGCTGACTGCCTCTGTTTGAAATTTACTAAAGAATTACATCAGTCTGAGAAGGGGGGGAGCAGGAGGAAGGAGGAGAAGTCACAAGGGAGAGGATCTAGAACAAAAACATTTGTCTTCTTAAAAGGGTAATGTCACTGCCTGTTTTCTGCAATATTTATCTTCTCTTTTTATTGCTTTCTCCAACCCTGGCTGTTCAGAGCACTTAATGTCTGTCAGATATTCAGCATAGTTCCTTCCAGAGGGAATTTCAGTTCTAACACATCTGAAAGGTGCCGCATTGGCATACATCATCATTCTTTGCCTATTGTCCCTTAGTCTTAGAAAAAAAAGGCTGACTGTTACAATGACAGGATGAACAAGAAGCAGAAACTTGCATATGTGGGGACTGTAGGAGTACCTGGATGTAATTCCTTAAAGCAGCCAAACCTTTCTATAGGATTTAGTGAACTTTGCATATACCGGTATATTGTATGATATCACAACAGACTTCTTGGATTTTGCTTTGTTTTTAACTTGGATTCCACTATTAACACTTCCCCTCTATATTGTAATGCAGTCTTAGGCATATTTATTGAGAAGAAAAGAATAGCAAAGCTGGAAGAGCACAGTAATTGGGTCTTTTTGTCTAAACCTTGATGCATACTGGAATCCAAATTAAAGTATCCCTGACAGATGTTTTTCTATTCTTTATTTGAACATAACCAGTGAACTCACCTGTCTTTTCAGTAATTGGACTGTTTAGCTGTTCTTGTTAATTAGAAGCGCTCCTAATATTCAACCAGCATATCCATCTTCTATAACTTAAAAAAACCATTATTTTGAGTCCTGCACAATGGAATGAAAGAGAACAGATGTTAACCACCATCTGTATCAGATTCTTTCAGGCACTTCAAAAGAGTTATCATAGGCCTTGTGAGAGCTGTCTTTTCTCAAAGCTAAAGTTAACAACTTAACTCACTGTCTTATTGCAAAACGTTTTTAGTCCCCTAATCATCTTCATTGTCATTCTTTGCACCTATTCAAATTTGTCTGACTCTTTTATTAGAATATGGAGCTCCTTACCAGACACAACACTTTGATGTACTCTGACCACTACATAATTAAGTGAAATATTACTTCCCATGATTGAATTATTTTAATTAGAGCAATACAGCTTGAAATTGCATGTCCTTTTTGGCAGGTGCATTATTGCTAAATTATATTCTGGTTATGATCAACTTCAGTCCCAACATTCATTTTGTCATATACTATTATCAGTTAGGCTATATCTGAGCTTTTTATTTCCTTTACCTGAATGAAGAACATTTATATTTGTCTGTTAGTTTTAGCTTATTCTCTAAATCTGTCAATGTTACCGGTATTTCAAATTGTGCTTTTGTCAATGTTATTTCAAATGGTGCTTTTGTTTTGTAGAATATTTGGTATGCTTCACAGTTTCATTTCATCTGCTGATCTGATAAACATTGCCTATAGTTCTTCATCCAAGTCATTGATAAAAATGTTGATGTAAACTGAGCTCACAACCAAACCCTGTGGCATATCACTTTTATCTTTGAATATGAATTTCCAATCAGTTCTAAACTCACCTAGACGTGCAAATCAACCTACTGGACTTAACTATTTTGCTAACCAGAATATCTACGTTTGCTAAAATCAACATATGTGATTTATAATAATGTAATCAGCGAACCGGTAGTAAACGCTGGTTGAATCTCACCCCTGGCAGGATTCACTCAGCCAGCTTTCATTACCAGAACTTAGTCTCCTGCTTTCTGGTCTGGTATACTTTTATTCTTCTTCTTCTTCTGAGCGTGAGTTACTGAAGGGATTTAAATAAAAGCTTTAAAATGAAACTGTATTATTTTTATAAATAACTTAAGGTGACATTTCTTCTCAGAAGTAAGTTCAGTTATGTTCTTATTTTCAAGTTATGTCCAGCTTCATTCCTATTGTTTATGTACATTTGTCAAATCAGAAATAAAATCTGCCTAGAAAAATAAATGAGTGTTGTGGCTAAAAAACCAATATGTGTGAGGAAATGTGGTATTGGTCAGCAAGACAAATACTAAAAACCATTTAGAATGTAATTCTCTGTTCACATATTTGGATTTCATTGCCACTGAACCTCTGGGTAAATACATATAGGTTTTTGCAATGAATTATCTGGATAGCAAGTAGTTAGGCTACACTTTATAGATGGCATTGGAATATTTAATAAGAAAAAAATAGTTGTATGATTTCAGTGGAACACAGCTCCATTCTGCTTAAGACCACTTTTTAAAAACAGATTAAGATCTGGCTTTTGTGAGGCAGTTTGGGTGTAAAGTCCATTAAGTCATTGGCAAGTTATTTGCTTTATTACTGAAACAGGAAAACTTTATCAATGTTGTTTGAGTATATGTGTATAATTTGATCATGAAGTACTTCCCTAGACAATATAAAAAATTGATATGGAATTCAGTTTTATCATATTGCTTCAGTATATTGATGCTGCATTTTGCACTAACTGCTTTGCAGACCAAATATAAGGATAGCATCATACAGTATACACAATAATAGAGGCATGATGTTATCACTGTCTAGGATCCTTGAGTTAAGCTATTCTTGTCCTAGTGATTCAACTGAACCTAGTAAAGTATGTTCTTTATCACTATGGCACTTGGTTCTTTAGGGACAATAATCTCCAAATTCCACGTTTCTCTTTTAAAGAGGATTGCAGTCAAATACAAGTTAAAGCTCTGATTTCTTGGTCCTTGGAACTAACATCCTACAGGCCTACCCCTTACAACTGCATTCAGAAACTAGTCTAGGAGTGCACAACTTTTCCTAAATGTAATGGAAAAGATTGGGTACAGTACAGGGAGTCCTTGACTTATGACCACAATTGAGCCCAAAATTTCTGTTGCTAAGCGAGACAGTTGTTAATGAGTTTTCCCCCATTTTACGACCTTTATTGCCACAGTTGTTAAATGAATCACTGTAGTTGTAGAGTTAGTAACATGGCTTCAGGTGAATCTGGCTTCCCCATTGACTTTGCTTGTCAGAAGATTGCAAAAGATGATCACATGATTCCAGGACATCTCATGAGTCAGTTGCCAAGTGTCTGAATTTTGTTCAGATGACTATGGGAATGCTGCATGGGTCCTAAGTGTGAAAAATGGTCATGCCATTTTCTTCAGTGCTGTTCTAATTTTGAACAGTCACTGAACTGTTGTAAGTCGAGGACTATCTGTATTATCATCACAAAGTGGTCCAAATCTGTTTTAGAGGCTCCACAGAAATTAGAATAGCATTAAGGAGAAAATGGTCATCCAGTGCTCTCTGCTACTAAGCTTCTAGTAGTGGGACAAGCATTCTAGAGCCTCCCAAGCTTAAGTGAGGCAATCCAAAAAGAAACCAAGCAAGAAGTAATCAGGAATCTATTGATTTCCAAATATTCTTGACCCTTTAGTAGATATATTGAGAATGTATTGTTAAATATAACCAACTTTATTATTCATATTTTGCTTGTCCAATTATTAAAAATGAGGGCTCCTTGGTGCTCTCTGAGCTTGCTTTCTTGCAGATGTTTCATTACCCTAACTAGGTAACAAAATCCGCTCAAATCTTTTTAAATAAGCCCTTCCTAGAATGATGCCAAACCAGTATTATTCCTCTGAATAATTTCTGTGGAAAGGCATTTTTATTCTTGTGTTACAGTGAGAGCAAAGGGTTAACTTGCCAATTCCATATTCACAAGGCGGCTTTAGAGCGAAAACTTGGGAGAGGCGAGGGAAGCCGTTGACGGTTGGACTAACAAGAAAAAGAAGTAACCAGCGCTGTGTATCTGAAATAAAGGAATATTCCGCCAACTTCATAGCAAACCCTTCAATAGTCATTCTGCAATTATTACAGTTTTGTCCTAAACTTGTCCGTCCATGCCGCTTTATTGGTAAACAAACTCTGGATCACGGTCAGCGTGCTTACGCCTAATTGAAAAAGACACGTGCAAATCAATGCCTCAAATCTCAATTAGAGAACTATAAGGTCGACGGCCTCGAGATTTACGCATATTTTGGCCTTTGTCGCCAAAATAAAGGTCGGAACCCAATCCTCGTCTCCAGATAAATCCCGGTTTCGGCACCATTCATCAGGGAAGCGAACCGGAAAGCTCCCTCAAGAACCCACGAGGGTTTTGAGCGTTGCTCTTTTAAAGGCAGCCACAACAAGCGCTCCTTTGACAACCTTCCTCATTGGCCGAGGGTCGGGGATAGGCGCGCGCAAAAAGGAGGCGCGCGCCGGCGGCTCGCTTGGGGTTGGCGGAAAGACGATTCAAGCGCGGCGGGTACGTCCGGGGGTTCTGATTGGTCGGAACGCAGAGGGGCGCTATAAAAAGCGCGCGTCCCGAACAGGCTTGCATTCGGCGGCGGAACGCAGGCCGGGTTGGTTCTGCGTCGCAATGTCGCCGTGATTTGCTCCAGCTAATTCAAACACCCAAGCTTAAGTGAGGCAATCCAGTTTCGTGCGCGTGTGCACGAGCACGACGTGTTTTTTTTTTTTTTTTAAAAAAAGGGAAGGCTTCCTTCGCCTCTCCGTTGAAAAGTGGGTGTCCGCCGGCGGGCGATTTCCCGCGGGAAAGTTGCCTGCCACGCACCCCCGGGCAGAAAAAGCGGCATGGAGTGCAAGCTGGAAGCTCATCGTATCGTCAGCATCTCGCTCGGCAAGATGTACAGCGCGCGAGGGCAACGCGGCGGCGTGAAATTGCACAAAAATCTTCTAGTGTCGCTCGTCCTGCGCAGCGCCCGGCAAGTCTGCCTGAGTGAACTCGATTGCTCCCTTGCGACGCCTCTCGCTGCTGCTCCTTCGCCGGCAGCCGCTGCGCTGAACCCACTCCGGGACGGTGGGGAGGAAGGAGGGCGCCCGCCGCTGCCCTTCTCCTCTCCTCCTCCTCGCGCCTTTCTGCCACCGGCCCGGGCGATGTTGCCGCCGTCGGATCCCCGGACTTCTCCGTGGTGTCGGAAGCTCCAGTCATCGGACTGGGAAGTCCCGCGGTTGCCACGCTGCTGCTGTTCCTCTTTCGTGAGCAAAGCTTGCAAACGGCCGGCCGAGGCTCCTCCTACCTTTTACTGTTCCAGAAAGCGGATCGCTGCTGTGCATCCCGATGGCGGGATCGAGGCAGAAACATCTCCGGGCAGCTCTCCGCTGAAAAAGGTCCGCAGGGAGGAAGAAGAAGAAGAGAAAGAGGAGGAGGAGATGGAGACGGGCAATGTGGCCAACCTCGTCAGCATCTTCGGCTCCAGTTTCTCGGGACTACTCAGTAAAAAGCCCTGCGGGGGAGAGAGAGAGGGCAGCAATCAGCGGGGAAGACGGCAAGAGAAAGAGGCGGCGGCGGCCGGAGGGGCTGATGCAGAGCCCGGGCAGATCTGTTGCGATGAATCGGTGCTACGGAACCTCAACCCTTGGAGTACGGCGATTGTGGCTTTCTGAACTTCTCCTTCCTCCTCAAACTGATCGCAGCGACACAATATGGGACAGCTTGGATTCAGACGCTGGAGGGAGGAGGAGTAGGCGTCTGGAGCCCCAATGGATAGGAATGGGGGACTTGTCATCCCAGGCTCTGTCCTCCTTAAGGAGAGGCTGGAGGCCGGGCGTGGTGATGGGACTCAATCAGACAGAGCAAACCCCCTCAGCTGCCCTTCCCCTTTCTTTTCTAGACGCCCTTGGTTGGCCCCAGTGTCTCACTCTGCATGAAGGTATTTCAGCTTGTTTCCACCTGCCCAGAACTTCCCTTTCTCCCCCTTTCTCTATCCCTCCACCTCCAAGCTTTTGGGAAGGTTAGAATAGACCTCTTTGTCATCCTACCGTCCCAAGCATGTTCTGTGAGTTGCAAAAGTCTTCAAACAATCTTTGGGACCCCAAGGGGAGAGCTTTCTCACCCACCCTGCTGTAAGGGCTGTCTTGATGAGAGGTGCTACTGAGACCTGTGAACAAATCTATGGCTGGGGGTTTCTCTGGGACTTCTATTGCTCCTGGTCTTTGTTATACAAAGGCCCTTGAAGGAAAAGTGGGTCTTAATGGGTGTTTTGTACAGTGAGCTCTTTTTTCTGGTTGTGTTTTGTATGGAAATGTAATGGCGTGTGTGACACGTATTAAAATATTTTGACATTGTTACATTACACATGTGTTTCTGCCATTTCTGGGATGGGGAGTTGGGCAAGGATTGGGAACAGATGCGTAGAACAGACTTCTCTGTGCTGATTGGATTAATGACAGTCCCACGTATCATGAAAGCATCAAGCTAGAAAAGGGCAATTTAGGATGGAGTACTTTTCTAAAGGATAATTTAGGATGGGAATTGGAAAATGATAGTCCTTGACTTACCCATTTTGCAAATTTGAAACTTAATATGTGAATTATGTTTCAGGAGCCACAACTGAGCCTGAGTTGCTTACATCAGATTGTAATGTGATAAGTTTCTTTGCTGGTAAGCCTTCATTACATGAAAGTAATTACCTCATGTGATGGAATTATATCTGACGTTGATTAGAAGCTGTTTTGGATACCTCTGTCCATGAAGAGTTTGGTACTCTAAAGTACTGTTTCACAATCTTGGCAGTCTGAAAATATATGGACTTCAACTCTCAGAATTCCCCATCAACTTCTCAAAAGTCCCTGATGGGATTGCTGTTTTAATCACTGCCAATTTCTCACTTATATCAAGAGAATGGCTACCCTTCCTTGATCTGTGGCATGGATGAAGGTCAGGTTGGTACCATGGACAGCTTTACTCAAAGGCATAAATATTCTCCCACTTAGGATACCTGAGGAAGCCTATCTGAGACTTCCAAACTTAGGACAGCTCATTTGACCAGGCACAGGGCAGGCTGTCTGCATCATCCGAAATGTGGCTGATGAAGAATGTCTTGCCTCTAAGTTGAAAGGGTGAATAGTACTAATTTTCATCTCTGCTTGAGGGATTTGAGGCTTGTAAAATTACTTCCTAGACTTCCTCAGGGATATAAATTCCAAAGGAAATCCAGGTATTTCATTGTGAATTCTCACAACTTAGAATAGTCTTACACTTTGTGCCATGTACCTTGAAATGAGTGCTTGTCTTGAGTAGATTTGCTTTATAGAAAAAATAAGGCAAACTGACTAGTTTGTAACTACCTCAGGAACATTTTATTTTTATTTAATTATTACAAAGAATAAAAGCAGAAATCTTAGAATTCCTAGCATTTTTCTTTTGAGCAGAAATATATCTGAGAGAAATATCCTTTCTTGTGAACCTCCACCTGAAATGGTGGCCTAAATTAACAGTGCCTCATTGCCATGGTAACTCTTAGAAGTTATGTCAGATGTGGGGTTATTCTTGGCCGTGTTTCCTGGACCCCTTCATATATAAACTAAAAAAACACCCCAATTCAACTGCTAATTCAACAACTGCTGAAATAGTTGATAAATGCACTTATGTTTCATTATAGTTGAGTTGAGGGACTAGAGAGATGAGTCAAAGTCTGGACAGTAACCATTTATTGACTTTGCTGAGACAGACTGAAAAGTTGGTGATTTATGGATCTGTATAAAAATAAGGGATGGATTAAGGCAAGAAGAGTGATTTGTCTGTATTCTTGGGCGGGGGAGGGGAATGAAGAGTTTTCAAATTCATGTATACTTGTGATGAAGATTGGAAGCCACTTTAAATACGGTGCTTATTTTGTTTGCACTCATTATTCTCTATTTGTCTGAATTTAGTTTGTATTTTTTTTTTCTATTGTTAAAACTTTCAATAAAAATTATGAAAAAAAAGTGCAGACAGAAGAGACTAATTAATTGGGTTCTAAGTTAGCCCTGCCCAAGACTCATTGATTTCAATATAATCTATATAATGAAACTGACTCAGATTTGAGAGAGTAAATTTTTTTACTGACAGTCAAGGTAAGTTAGCCCCACATAATTTTGGTTTCCCCTCTTAGCTCCTATCTTCAAGCTAGACACATTAATTGCAAAATAACATTTTGGCTTCACATTTTTTCCTTCCCAAGCTTCCTTCCCTTCTCTGCATCTTTATATGCCAGACTACCATTAAAGGTGCAATTAGATTGAAAAATGAGTGTCAACCATAAGAACAGAAGAAATTTCAAGTCTTAGAATATTGAGTGTGTGTAGCTGGCTGTTTATGTCATGTTTGTAAAATAATTTCTATCTGTATAGAACAAAAAGTTAAAAGTAAACTATCTGTAATTGCTACCTTTGGTTTTAGGTAGGAAAAGAAAGTGGTATCGCATATTTTTCATTCTAGCAGTCTATTGATGGAATATCTTAATGGAAAGGAGGACTGATTTAATAGAAGCAAAATGTTTTCTACAAATTGAGCTAGTGACTTGCTTACACTCTTCCCTAACAGCAGGAAAGAAAGAAAAGTTGGATGATTGCTGCTTTGGTTAAAGGAAACCATGGAAACCACATGGGATCTTAGATCATGTCCAGAAATCTTATTCCACATTCTAATGGACAGATTGGCTGGGAATTGAGTTGAGTTTGTAATCCAAAACATCTGGGCAGCACCTGTATGAGGAAAGCTGTACTGAGAGTTTGATATTGTGGAGGGTTCCTTTCCAAAAACACATGCATAATTAGGTAAATGCAAGATGTTTTAACGTGTCCATTTGCGCTTTTACTAGCTTTGAAATGGACGGTTGAATGAAAGGACACTTGTAGGTAATTTACATCTCAGGACATCTTTGTCCCATTCTTGTTTTTGGAGGAGAAAAGAAAATGGTTTGCAATACAATGGTTTGCTTCTAATATTCTGCTTTTGTGTTATTGTGTTGTTTAATAGTGGCGCAGGAGAGGTTAGCTGGATTTCTCCAGAATGCCTTATTGACTAGTTAAAAATGTTGAGAACTTCAGGCAGGCTCCCATCTGTAGTATTAGTTAATCACAGCAATGAGAAGTGGGCAAAACTGCTACAGTAAGAATTCTCAGCCAGGTTTCTTATTCAACTGTGAATATGGAAAAAAAGAGGCTAACAAAAACTGCGAAAGGTAGAGTTTCTTCTGTGGAAATGATCAAGGATACTGAGGAAATAAAAGGGTCCGCCCAATTAACTAAGAGTAAATGTCATTCCACCAAAATAGGTTTATCTGCTCTTGCTATAATTAACTTTGATTTGTATGTGCATGTGCTTGAAATCTGGGGATGTAAATTATTAAAGCTAAATGGCACTAATAATGCTAATATTTAACCTTTACCCCCCCCCCCCCAACTGCTTTCAGTTTTATCTTCATCTGCCTATGACCTTAGCTGTTACTCTCAAGTTCATGAATTCTGCTGGTTATGGATGATAAGATCTGTAATACAATTTGCTTGGAAAGTACTTGGATGAGATTATCTTTAATTGAACATTTTCCTTCAGCTGTGGAATAAAATACTTCTTTTTGTATAGCAGAGAAGGATTTCCTAACCTGCTGTCTTTCAGTTACGTTGGATACTACCACCAAAATATCCCTGGTTATTATGGGTGGGAATGCTGTGACCCGTAGTTTTCATCTAAAGCAGGGGTGTCCAATCTTGGCAACCTTAAGACTTGTGGACTTCAACTCCCAGAATTCCCCAGCTGGCATGGCTGGCTAAGGAATTCTGGGAATTGAAATCCACAGGTCTTAACGTTGCCAAGGTTGAATACCCCTGATTTAAAGGTTACTGATTTTTATTAAGATTAAAGTTGGGTTGTTATAAATAAAGTATAAGGAGAGCAGCAAAGGAATCTAATTACAATATGAACGAGAAGCTACTTCCACATGAGAGGTAAACAAATCAACAGAACTGAAACTGAACCAAGAAAGTCTCTTTAGAGTGAGTAAAATTAAAATGATAATAATAAATTATGACTGTCTTCCAGGTTAATTACAGCAAGCCTTTTTTGAGAAATAAGAGTGCTATTAGGCTAAGGAAAATGTCCTCAGATTAAAAGGCCCCTGCCTATATTTCTTTAAAAAGTTTGTGTCTGAAGGCTGAAATAACTTGGGCTGAGAGATTTCTTCCATTTCAGCTTCTCTGCTATGGTGATTTTGTGTCTATACCTCAAGCATCTTTGATGTCCAGAAAATTGACAACCATTTCTAGTTGAAGAGTTTCAAAACTTTGAACTAGACCTTAGTTATTTACGACAAAAAACCTGTATGCCTAATGTAGAAATAGATTTAAAATACTTTGGATGAACAAAATAAATATGTATTATACACAGGTCTATGATCAGGTGACTGCTAAACAGGCAGATTCTTGTTAGTGCTAGGAATCCAGTAAGACACCTATTTGCAAACTCAAATGAATAGCTGCAAATATCCCTAAAGATGACAAGCAAATTGTTCCCATGCTGTTTGTTTACTTATATCCCATCTTTATTTTTTTTACAAATAACCAAAAGTAGCAAACATCCCATGTATCTTCCTCCTATTTTGACCATAATAACCTTGTGAAGTGGCTTGGGCTGAGAATGAGGCTCAAAGTCACCCAGCTGGCTTTCATGGCTAAGGTGATGTGTAAACTCATGATCTCTGGCTTTCTAGGCTGGTGCCCTAACCACTAGATCAAACTGGCTGTTTCTGTTACCAAGAAAAATCCATGGATGTGTCCATGTAGTCATCAAGGGCCCTGGTAACTTTGAGGAATCTTTCTTTTACGTGTGAAGCAAAGGAAGACTCCCCATGTTATACTCTTATTGTGGGAGACACTGCAATGCTTTCTGATTTTTCAGATGGAAAAATTGGCATGGAGAGGAAATGTAGATTTTTTTCACAAATGGTCCAATGGTTCTTTGCTTTTACGGCCTTCAACCTCCCTCCCTCCCTCTTGAAACAACAGCCTGCCTTAAGAAAAAGGTTCCACCCTATCAAATTTACACAAGCAGAACTTCCACGTTCTGAAGCAATGTATCTCTAGATAGTTTTTTGGATAAACATCCCCATGCCTTCCCACAATTTTCCCCAAAGCTCAAAGCTAGAAAATTAGCAAGGAATTACACAAAATGTAACTAAGCTGTATTTAGGGACAATCATTGGGCTTTCCCAATAATTAATAATTAATAAACAATTAATAAATTATTTAATAAATAATTAATAAATTAATAATTAATAAACAATAATTAATGACCTTAAGTGACCAGCTTGGGAAAAATACGAACTATATAAATCTCTGTGGCTTATTTCAACAGCCTGAAATTTTGTGAGACCGTTGAAGAGAGGAAAAAAAAAAAACTTCAGGGGCCTGCATTCCGAAATATGTAATATTTCAGCAGTTTACTGAAAAACATCTGGCTGTCTACTTTAAAGGTATCAGAATGACAGTAAAGCTGTGGATGGGTTAAGATGGCCATATCTGACCATAGTTAAACATTGCTGCCACTTTCAGAATGACTGGTGAGATGGAGAGTCAGTGTCTGGACAGGATTCAGTTTGGTTATTTGGCCATTTTAAATGAAGAGATTAAAATTTTAGGGATGTAGCTCTATTTTCCAGTATAGTTGCTTCTCTTCGGGATTTCAGCTAGCTTGATACAAGAGCTTTGTAATGGTATGTATCAATGGAAGGAAAGAAATACCCTTCTCCAGAAATGTACAGTGTGCTACATGAGCCTGCATTAGAGTTAATGTATGCAGTACTTGGCATCCCAAAAAAGGGAGTTTCCCAGCCTGATATCATCCAGGCACAGTGCTGGTTAAGGATAACAGATATTCCTAGAATCATAAAATGTAAAATGGTAGAAGGGGCCTTGGAGGAATGCAAAACCCCAACAGACTGCCATCTAGCAGTCTGTTTAAACCCTTCCAAAGAATGAAAGTCCAAGGCTGGCTGTTTTGTGGGCTAATACATTTGAAGAACATCAAGTTGGAATGCTAGCATATTGTCCTCTTGCTCTTTAGCATCCCTTTTGTTCCCCAAAGCAAAACATTTTCTGGGTAGAGAAAAAGGGAAGGTAGGGTTTTAATCCCACAATGTGAAATCCATTAGTATTATTTTCCATATCATCACACACTGAAATATATAAAGGTCATCAAATCCATTCACCTTCTGAAATTGTTCAGTTAATGCCTGTGTTTATAGTATTCCCAAAATGTCAGGAACACACTGTTTCTTCTTTCCAGATAAATGTGAAGAATTCAAGTTTTAAATGAATTTGCCCCTTTTGTAGAATAACAGCAAACTGAAGCTGAATTCACATAAAATAGAAATGTTTTTGATTCACATAAAATTCACATAAAATAGAAATGTTTTTGATTCTGGATTTGGTTTCAACCCCATGATTAGTCTTGACCTGAATGCTTAACTTTATTCAACCTGAGATCATACTATATTCTGTACAAGCCAGATTTTAAGACTTTTAGAAAAGACTCTTTACATCCGTATAATTATTAAATAAAGTTCAAGGAACTTCCCAGGACTTGGAACTGCCTACCAAGGGAAGCCTGTAACTGATGAATTCTATTAGCAGTAAGGGTCCTTGATCTCATTAAGTAATTTATGTTAGCTGTGGTAAATGTGCTGCAAATGTTATATTTATTCTACAGTTTTTAATGTCTTCTTACTTTTTCTTTTATTTTGTATGTTACTATTATTAGTCACCTTGAGGACAATTTTATACAAAAAAAATTAGGGTTAGGGAATTTTAGCTAACTAATTAGCTAAAAGCCCACTGGGATTTCCAAAAGTACTAGACCTCTACATACTACATCCATAGAGATATCCATCATTGTGTTGACTCATTAACTTAATACTGTTTGCTTCCCTGCCTGAGGAATGCTAATTTGTGGCAATTATTTTGCATTGTTATCAATGGGACTTATGTTTGAGTTCCGTCGGAAATCAGATAGATTCAGAGCACTTTGGGATTTAACACAATCCCTGGCTCATCTTTGTCATAGAACTAATCTGCCATTTTTAAGAAACTTGTTTGTACTTTGAGTATACAACTTAAGTGTACTCATGGAAGATTTTTCTTGACCCCTGCGCTTTCAGAATATTAGAGAGTATCTTCCACATTCTATAAACTGAATTTCTCCCTTTTCTACAATTCAGGATGTGAGAGCCTTTTCTTTTTTTGAACTTGGATGCTGGATTAAGCTCCTGTCAGACAAACAGGGCCAGTCTGTGAACCAATCCAGGAAGGAGTAATGGGGTCCTGATTGAGGATAGTAAGAAAATGGCGCCTTGCTTCTGATTGGTAGTCTCAGTCCTATTCTCACAGTTTTATAACCCATTTGATGCTGCAAAGCAACGTAATGAGAAACAGAAATCTGAGCAGGTCAAAATGTTTCCATCTTCCTCTCTGTTTAAGCAGCTGCTGTTCATTTGCAAAAAGGCAATTTACTAAATATGGCACATAAAGATGATTTCTCTGGGAGGGAGTGATACTTGTTAAACTCAGTAGGACTTATTCCGAATTGAAATCTAAAATTGAACTGTAAAGAGGCTCAGATGGAAGCAAAATAAGATCACGTGCTTAAGAACCATGAAACAGGGAGAGAAGGAGTCAGGTAGAATGGAGTAGAGCAGAGGAAAGCACAAAGAATGGAAGGAAGTGCTTATTTTTCCAGGATGTTGCTTAAGAACAGAATGAGATTGACTCTGATTTTGCTAAACAAGCAATCTGGATTTTGCCATAGTTCCTATGTCGGTTCCAGTTCTATATGAACCAGATGGAGTAAACTTCTCAAAAATTGCTCAACAAAGTTGCGGGTGTTGTTGGGGGTGTTTTTTGTTTAGTATATGGAGCATTGCACATTTGGAATCCCAAAGCAAGATTCCTTCTTTCGTTGGACATTGTGTGCCAGATTTTAGCCTGGAAACAGCTGGAATCAGAAATGGAAAAGGGAGGAGGTCTAAAAGGGAGCCAAATTTCCTTTTGATGAAAATGCATGGGAGGCATCTGTAAGCTTTAATAAAGCTATTGGCTCTGGGATTCTCCTTGCAGATGCCTGCAATGGTTGTGACTTGCTCAACCCAAAAGTTGAGTTATCGGGATTTTTTGTCAAGTAGACTGTCTTTTAATCCAGGAATGTATTGCGTCAAATAAAGCAGCTGATAATGAAATAAATAATAGTAGACTATTTTCATGATCTAAATCCTGTTCTAAATAAGAAACATGCTTGGCAAAAACTAGTTCAGAGGAGGAATTTTGATAAGGAATTATGTTAAATATTTGATTTTTAAACAGTTGATTGAATTAACCATGGATGATTCACACAAAATACTAAACTGAGAGGTGGACAAGCTTTTGTGGTCAGGAATTACATTTTCTTGGCTGGCTCCTAAGAAGCAGAGAGGTATGGACAGCTAATGACTGATGTCATTGGAGCTGACTTTTTTCTCCAGATAAACTAGATGATGTACTTATTGAAAGCTTAAATGGAAGCATCCAAATTGCCATTATTTTTCACCCCGTTTCAGCAGCACAATCCTGCAGTATTCCACCTTAGAAACATAATGCATACAAGCAAAAATCCCATTAATTGATAAAGAATAGGTAGGAACAGTCACATAGCAGGATCAATTGAATTCTTTTCTTTCTTTCTTTATTCTTTATTGGCCAAATGTGACTAGACACAAGGAATTTGTCTTGGTGCATATGCTCTTAGTGTACATAAAAAGAAAAGATACGTTCATCAAGAATCATAAGGTACAACAATGATAGTCATAGGGTACAAATAAGCAATCAAATCATACTAGGAAACAGTCAATAGAAATTGTAAGGATGCAAGCAACAAGGTTACAGCCATACAATCATAAATGGGAGGAAATGGGTAAAAGGAAGGATGGGAGGATTAATAGTAATAGTAATGCAGACTTAGTAAATAGTTTGACAGTGTTGAGGAAATTGCTTGTTTAGCAGAGTGATAGTGTTCAGGAAAAAATTGTTCTTGTGTCTAGTTCTGGTGTACAGTGCTCTATAGCGTCATTTTGCGGGTAGGAGTTGAAGCAGTTTATGTTTAGGAAGTGAGGGGTCTGTAAAGTATACAGGTCCTCAATGGAAGGCATGTTGGTAGTAATTGTTTTTTCTGCAGTCCTAAGTATCCTCTGAAGTCTGTCTGTTTTGTTGGGTTGCAGAACCAAACCAGACAGTTATAGAGGTGCAGATGATAGACTCAGTAATTCCTCTGTAGAACTGGATCAGCAGTTCCTTGGGCAATTTGAGCTTTCTAAGTTGGCGCAGAAAGAACATTCTTTGTTGTGCTTTTTTGATGACATTTTTGAAGTTAGGTGTTCATTATAGGTCTTGAGATTTGACAGAACCTAGAAATTTGAAGGTATCTACTGTTGATACTATGTTGTCTAGTATTGTAAGAGGTGGTAGTAGAGAGTTTCTTCTAAAGTCCACCACCATTTCTATGGTTTTGAGTATGTTCCGAACATAATTGAATTCCTATTAAAATAGTTGAAACACCCACCCACACCTGAACACTCCAGAAACTTGCCTTGTTTTCTGTTGCGCAATAAAAATGAGCTCTTCAGATACAATAAATAGTGAGAAATTGTATTCTTGCAGTATTCCAGGTTACACTGCTTATATCTGTGGGAGAGAAACATTTTAGTCCCTGTCCCCAATTTTTATCTTTGTCAAGCAAACCATTCTAAAACACAGTAGCCTCCATCTACATAGTGACCTGTTTGTTATTGCCAACAGTGAGGATTTTAATCCTCAAGTAATGCTACCCAGGGGTACTCCTGGCAAGTTGCTTTCCAACTTTCAAAGTGACCTCAGATGCCAAGGAAACAATAGCTGTGTAGTCCCTCCCCCCCCCTCCCTTTTTTTGTTCAAAAGCAAAGATACTGCATTTTGGCACACACTAGCATTGTGTATTCCCTGCCTTCACATGTGTACTGGGGCCGAGTGAGGTTTTGGTTCTCTTGCCAACAGTTATTAACACAGCCATAAAAAAAAACCCACCCAGCCATCTGCTCTTTGCAGCTATCATTCTTGCTTGGGGAGCATGTGAAGCTTCCTGGGGATTTCTTCTTCTTCTTGCGCTTTCTGCCAACATTGTCTGACCTCAGCTGTCATTTTTGTTTTTGGAGGGGATTAATCTTGAGCCTAAGGATAGGTTCAGATATGTCTAATGCAAAGGAAAGACTGCTAGGGTTGGAAGAACAATGGAGCTTTCATTGCAGCTGCAATAAAACTGCTCTCGGCAAAGGAATATGGGTGATGAGATGTCGCGTGGGCTAGAGAGTCCTTGACACAAATGTGTAGCCTTCCCTCTTGGATCAGACAGTTGCAAGTATAACAAGGCTCTTAAGCAGATCTTTACAGTTAAATCTAGTCTTCAACAGTTAAGTGTGGAACTGTTGGAAGAATTATCCTTCTGGGTTCAGTTCCAAGTGGGGAAAAAGACACTGGAAACATGGAGGCTGTTTGGAAAGATGGTTTAATGGTGGACAGGATCACATGCCCTGGATGAAGAAAGAAGGAAAAGGAGGGCGGGCCAAGATGCTGAGAGACCCTTATATACCCTCTGTTGGGGTCTTCCTTAGTGTTTCCTGTTCCTGTGCAAGAAATATATCCCATTGGCTGTCAGACTCCCAGGGGCGGAGGTCTTAGCTCACTTTGTAGGCTTTGTCTGGACCACATGGCTTCACCTGAGTAGCTGAGTTGGCTGATACAATCTTCCCAGGCCAGGTGGTGAGGTGGGTAGAGGCCTTTATTATGTAGAATACTCTGGTCTAGGCCTTAATGGCCCATTAGCATAGGTGGGGGAGCTGAGTTTCTGTCTCTCTGAGGTGAGTTTCTGCTTCTGAGTTTCTACTCTTTTTAATATTTCCCAGGATATTTCATTTTTCTAGGAGAGGGATGGGTGCTAACTTCCTACAGAACTGTGCATATGAAGGTAAGAAATTAAAAAGGAGGATATCTGAGGATGGGAAAAGGCTTTTGCCCCTCACCAAATTTATCTCCCTTTGAAGCTGCGGGGGGGGTCATCTTCAAATCAGTCTTGACTCCAGGTGATTGTTTGGAAAAATCCTTGCAGTTTTCTTAGCAAGGTTTCAGAAGTGGTTTGCCATTTCCTCCTTCCTACAGCTGAGAGACAGGAAGTGATTAGCCCAACTGGTTTTGTGCCTAAGGCTAGACTAGAACTCAGGGTCTCCCAGTTTCTAGCCTGGTGTTTTAACCACTACACCAGCTGGCTCTCTATGCTATCTCTTTTGTCTATATAGGTAGCTTCATTCCCAAGCACTTTTCTCTTAGCCAAGTGGCAATAGTACTGGCCTTATTCTGAGAGTTAAATATCAAAACAGGGAACTTGGGAGAGGGAAGCCACAATTCAGGGAAGGATTTAGCATGAATTTGTTGTGGTTTCATTGGTTTGTGAAAAACTGGGCTATTCCAGCTTCCTGTCATGTCCCTGTCAGAATCTGATTTGGAGGGGGAGGCTGAACAGCTGACAGGATGTGGGAGTGTGGCTCTGTTGGTTGTGGAAGAAACTGGGGAAAGGCAAAGTCCAGCTGGGCAGAGCAGGAGAAAGGTAGAGCAAGGCAGAGGGAATTCAGAGGAAGACCCAGGCCCACCCCTCTTCATCCTAGGGCACGCAGGGAAGAACGGAGAAGGGAGCAACGTGAGTTGTGTGGCTTATTTGGGAGGAAATGGCCCTGATTCCCTTCGTTAGCTGTAGCTGGGAACACAGTGTTTAAAAAGGGAAGCTGTGCACAGCAAGTTTTTTGGGAGCAAATTGTGAATTATCTGGTATCATCGAGGCTTATCCGTGTTCCTGGCGACTTCCCAACTGTTTCTGTTTTGCTGTGTTTTCAAGTCTGCAATTCCTTCTGCCCTGTCAAGTTAATTACTGCAGTGTGGTTTGTTTGGATTTTTAGTTGCAGTTTGTATGTACTTTGTTTTTGGACTGAATTTCCTCCACTTAAAGGCTGTTCTTGGAAGAGGTTTTTTCTCCAGCCGAAGGTAACCTGGACATTGGGGGCAAAGTTGGAGATAATAAAGGGACTCTTCTTGCTTATTTGACTGTGTTGCCTTTTGTGCCACGCTCCGGGTCATCACACTTCCTTTGAAACCATTGGTGCCCATCCGGGCTTAAGGATATGACTTATTGTTAGCTAGTCCTGCCTTGTTTCACAGGCCTCTCAGGTATTTTAACACTTTTTCACTTGGTGCCTTTTAGATGTTAGACTTCCAGAATGCCTAGCCATCATGACTGGGAATTCTGGGAGCTGAAATCCCAACACACCTGAAGGTGCAGGTGTTATTCTTTTGGTCCTCAATTTCCCCTTTCTCCACTTGCAATATGTGGATAATAATCTTTGCCTTCCACAGAGTGTTTTTTAAAAGGGGATTATAGGGTAAGTGTTGACAGGTGGAAATGCATTACAGTATCTAAGTTGATATTTTGATAAATGTATGAATTCTTTGCAAAACCTTGCAGGTGAGAGGGTTCTGTTCAGATGCTTTGTATGTTTGGAAAAGGGGACAGTGAAATTTATGCTACTGCCGGCACCTGTAATGTCTTGTTTATCAGCACACATATCCCTTAGTGACAGCTACAAGGACAGCAAGCCAAAGTATACCAACATAGAACATCTGCATTATATTCTCTGCAATTAATTCTTACACCTTTGAACATTCAGGGATGTCTGTGCTCATACTTAGAAATAAAAATATGCATAAGCTTTGTGGGGCCTAGCCAAATTCAAAATGCAATCTTCTTGTCTGGTGTGCCTGATTCACTGTCAGAACTGGGTGCTTGTCTGGTGATGAGATTCCTAAATCAGATATTTTTGGATAGCAGGACCCTCTGTGGGTGCAAGAAAAGATAAGGATGTGCAAGGAGAACCATTATGGGCACTTCTTTTCTGCTTATCGGTCCCATTTCAGACAGTTTGAAACAGACCTGTCTCTCTTGCAGACTTCAAAAGACTGGTAATGCAGTGGGCCAATCAGTGTTCGTTCTCCAGTTGGCCAATAGATGCCTGCAAAAAAGGGCATTTAGTCAGTGCCCTGACCTGTATATTTGCAAGTCCTGAGCAATAGCAACAGCAGCAAAAGTCCTCTAGCTGTTCTCCATTCAGAAAAGAAATGAAATAAATTGGTACCTTGCTTCAAACCAGGTTTTCAGTACCTTTCTGGTATATTCATTTAACAACACACACACACACACACACACATTCCTCTGAAAATTTGGAGCAGGGTGAAGCTGTCTGGCTCCCAAGTTCTAAAGATGGTGTAATAAGATAACCTGTTCACAGTTCTGCACCAGACATTGTCCCTAGTGCCTTTAACCATAGCGGCAGATTGGAGGAGCAACTGAAATGGGGAAGAATGGGCAAGTTCTAAACAAAATGCATATTTTTTGTGATGGCACCGAAATCAGAACTTATTGTAAAAGCGCTCTTAGACTTTGTGGAGGTAACCCCAATCCTTTCACTCCACACAAAAGAAAGGGAAATAAATATGCATGCATTGAAATAATAGAAAATACACATGCAGCCTGGAGCTTTGCACCTGCACTACACGAGGGAAGAAGCAAACACACCCACACACACACACAGAGGGAGAGAGAGAGAAAGACAGACAGACAGACAGAGACAGAATTAATTCTTTTCAATATCAAATCAGAATTACTCTTGGGAGGTAGAGGCTTAGGGAAAAGGGGCTGCCTAGAAATTCTGCACTGCTTCACCTTTTCATTGTATTATCTTGCAGCTGGAGTCCCCTGGCTTGGGGTCCCAGATGTATGGAGCTGCTTTTGAGTCTTCCCACAGAAGGACTTCGTTGACTGCTGAGATTGGCCAGAACTAGCATATATACAAGGAACTTGATTGGGTGCACAAACTACGCTGGCAGTAGCTTTCTATTTGCTTCTCCAGCTTCTTACTAAGATTGCCAGCTCCATGGCTCCTTGGAAAGCATATTTTCTACATCTGCTTCTCATGATCCCAGGCAGGAAAAAAAACCACTCTCTTGGTTTCCAGCAATTAATGATTGGAGACCTTCAGATTTCAAAGGATTCATGTCTCTAAAGGATTTACACCATAGTTGCCCTGGAGTGATCTAACACTCCCTATGAGCCTCAGACGTTATGGCAGGAACATTAACCAAGTTTTATAATCCTAAGAATATTTCAGGAATTGTCCTGTTTCAGCTGTCTTTGTTCAAATGGGGGAAAAATTCATTCTTGAAGAGGTGGCATTCTGTTTCCTGCTCAAGAAACCATCACAGGTGGGATTTGCTGAAATCATGCTGTATTCCCAAGGAGATAGCTGGGCTTCCATTTCCAAGGGTCTTGGATAAATTAGGTTATTTGAATCCATTTTAGTCAGGATTCAGTGCTGGACACAGCTTGGCAATAGTGCATCTGTACTTATCCTTCTTGATCTCTTGGAGATTCTTGATGCTATCAATCCTTCTGGATACACAATTCAGATGTGGCTCCTGCTGGAAGAGCAACCAGCAGCTGTGACTAGATGACCTTTGCACAATCTATCTTTTGTTTGCACCAATTACAACTATTCCTGGATTTGGGGGTGGGGCTATGCACAGTTACTCATATTTTAGTCACGTTGGGCCTGGATTAGTGCAATGTGCTGTACTTTGAAGCCTACTCAGAAGCTGTAGCTGGTCCAGAATGCAGTGGCATGATAGTATGATCGTCACACCTTTAAATGTCCATGTGATACCAATTCTGAATGAGCTGCCCTGGTTACTGATGGGCTTCTGGTATCATCCAAGGTGCTGATGGTCATCTCTAAAGCCCTTCAGTGACCCTGGTTATTTGTGGGAGCATTAGATTTCAATAGTCTGTACTCTTCTAATATGATATGACAGGATTGGGGTGCTCAGGTTCCCATCAATTAAACACTACCACCGTCTTATGAGACCCAGTGAGGTATGCCTTCTTTGTCATAATACCTCTCCTAAGAAAAACCTCTTCCTTGTAATGTAGTTGGCCTTGTCCCTGCTGGCCTTTAACAAGGCCCTGGAAATCTGATTCTTCCCCCAGGCTCTTGGCCAGGAGATTGGATGAGTTCTCTGTAGAATACCACGTTGTGCCTTTGGTGGCTGGTGCAGTATGTTTTGCATTATTAGGTTTTATTATTGTTATCCTTGTACTGGATGCTCTTGTTAGCGGTCCAGAGTGGCTTGGTAAGTGGATGTACCATACACCCACTTACCATGGATGTAGCCATACCCACTGATGAGAGGGAGAGAGAGAGAAATGACACTTGAAGTTGCTATAAGTACTTAATGGAAAAGTGGCCTATGATTCCACTTAAAAGAAGAAAAACTTTCAGGGCCAGCTCCTTATGCATCTCTCTTTATTCCTTTTCCTTGCTAGTTGTTTTTTTTCTCCTAGTTTTCCAGCTGATTGGAAGAATCTGTATCTTCTGCACGGAATATGAAGCAGATCTCCTTTGCCTGAAGGGTGCAGCTCAAATTCCATTTTAATTTCCAGCAGGCAAATTAATTTTCCAGTCTCTCATAGTCAGATGGATGTATAGTAGTGTGACTGGCATTTTTCCAAGGGCCTCCTGAGGCTGGCCTACAGCAGATGACTTGTCCTAGATGAGGTTTACTGGAAGAAGCCGCATGTCTCTGGAACAGACTGATCTAATTTTATTCGTTCACCCTAAGCCAAGAGTAAGCCCCAATGACTTCAGTGGGATTTACTCTGAGTAAATGTGCAGAGACTTGAATGATGAGTTTCTTTCTGCCTGAGGCTTTTGGACTCCGCAGTGGGAATTCTTCATTTAAATTATATGACAACTCTGTAATGCTTAATCCTTTTCCACTGGCTTAGGGGCCGGAGTAGCTATAGATTAAGGATGAATGCTGTATGTTAATTTCACCCTACTTAAATTTTGACAATTTGACTAAGGCAGAATCACAGGCTAGAAACTGTAAGACTATGAATTCTAGTTCTGCCTTAGGCATAAAGCCAATTGGGCCAGTCACCCTTTCTCAGACTTTGGAAGCAGGCAATAACAAACCACTTCTGAAATCTTGCCAAGAAAACTGCAGGCACTTGCCCAGGCAGTTGCTGAAGTCTACTGATTATGGATCCTAACCCTAACCTGTGCATTCAAACAACTTCCAAAATAACAGTAAATTGCTAACAGTAAATTTCTGCAAATAGCACACATGGTAGTTTCTCTAACTCAGGAGTCTTCAAACTTGACACTTTAAGACTTGTGGACTTCAACTCCCAAAATTCCTCCTCCAGTCATGTCAGCTGAGGAATTCTGGGAGTTGAAGTCCACAAATCTTAAACTTGCCAAGCTTGAAGACCCTTGCTCTAACGTATGAAAGAAATCCAGACAGAATTACTTAACTCTTAGAAATGTGATTACATCCAAACTGAATTCATGAGGATGATATACTGTATATTATTGTCATAAAGTCACCAATATAAGAGCACAGTAATTTAGTCTGGTTGCGAAGCAGGTACCCCAGGTCAAAAAATAAAACTAATAATATGGGAGTACTAATGCGGCAAACCCAGTGACCGATATGAATCTGAACACTCATTCAGTGCTGAATATGTGTTGAAGAAAAAAAAGAACAGTTTAGTGGCTTGAATGCAGTATGAGTAGTAATGCCACTATAGAAAAATATTATTCTAGACAAATTAACCTGGCTTGAAAAGCTCATATGCAGCTTAAGATAGCTTTGGGCACCTTTGGCCACAGTTCATCTTGGCCTTTGGTTTTCATGCGGGCTTGAGAGGAAGGATTAGGTATAGTTGCTGGAAGAAATAATATTATTCCAACTGTCTCCCTTGCTTGCTCTGGCTCCCTGCAGCCACAAACTGGCCCAAGAGTAGAATTTCCTGTTCGCATCCCATGTGGGGCCTTGTCTTGCCCTTCCTGGCTTTTGGCTCTGGTGTTGGGTCTCAGGGACTGCTTCGTTGGTGTCATTCACCACGGTCCTCTATTTTCCATTTCCAGTTTCCCTCGCTGGCTGTTGGCAATCTATTAGCAGGGAAACCCGGGAGCCAGACTTCTGAAACAGATCAGAGCAGGTCAAGGCATGCAGGAAGAGGAGATCAGGGCTGGCCCGCCAGGCTGGCTGGGTGTGGAAAAGGAGGAGCTGTTGTTTTGTCTGGGTACTGTTGCTGTGAGAAGGCAACATAGGGTTGGGAGAAATGCCAAGCATGGCCCAGGACTAAGCATCTCTCAGAGGCAGGGAGGAACCCAAAACTTTTCCAAACTGGCAGCTGAAGCCACTAAAGGAAAAAGCCTTAAAGGGAACAAAGAATATGCCTTTGTTCATTTGGGCTGCATCTTTGCAACTCAGAGCTAAAAGGCTTCCTACAAAGTGAACCCGGGATTAGCACTAAGTGTTGTGAGAAAAATACCCTTTGAATGAAGCCCCAGAAAGGCAAGCAAGGTAGCAAAAAATTGTTTTGTAATACGTGGATGGTGGAGTCCTGAGGTGATAAATGAATTCCACCAAAGCAGGTAAACCCTCTTCTATATTAAAAGCCAGCTTCACTGACTATCCTTCCTGTAGATAGATGATCAGGGGAATAAATAAATCAGGGGAATAAATAGATAGATCAGGGGAATAAAAATGCATCTCCTATGCTGCTGTTTTGTACTGATGAATTACAAAAATGTAACCCTCAGTTTGTGGTCTGATATAGTAACAGATTTTCAGTTAAACAATTCAAAGTTAGTTTATTTATTTACTCTCTCCAATTAACTCCCTTTGTTTTTCTGGATTCTTTTGGCTATGCAGATTATAGTAGGGTCTCGCTTTATTATATAATTTACCCTCTGCCATCAAAGCATTCTATTTTCTTCTCATTCTTTTGCACATAAAAGACCAGGCTTAAGGATCCTTGGGCAAGAGAAGCAAAATTTTGAAGTGGGTATGGAAAAGAGATTTATCTGGTTCTTCATACTTCACCAGAGTTCCCATCCTCAATCCTTCAATGTTCTTAGATCCCTTTGTCCAGGCTGGTTGAATAAGGAAGAGTGAAGAGGTAGACAGACAAAATGATTGGCTGGCCTTGATCAGTGTTTTAGTGGCCCTCAAAAACATGTGACTTTGGATAGGTTTTAGAAGAAAAAGGCCTAGACCAGAATTCCTCCTTCAGTCATAGTTAGCTCAGGGATTCTAGGAGTTGAAGTCCACAAGTCTTAAACTTGCCAAGTTTGAAGACCCTTGGCCTAGGTTGACCATGTATTTAGGAAAAAAACCAAACAAAGGAAAAATCTATTGCTAATTTTAAGAATAGATAATTTTTATGGTTGAGAGCCAGACTTCAAGGGGATCTTACATGGCAGAACCAACCACTGGTGGATTTGCCCTCCTTAGTCTATGCCAGCCTCAGGAGTTACAATGAATGTGACTATACACTCATCATCATGTCACTCTATCTACAACATAAAGATGCTCTGCGAGGCATTTTTAAAAGATATTTTGGTGTGACCTTTCCTTCATCTCGTTCTTAGGCCACAGCAAAGGTAGGGGGCATAGGCTCCTATTGGCCACTTCAAGCTGCTGCAGGCAATATCATTCCCTGCTAGCTGCTGGACGTTTCCCCTCCGTGGCCATTTTATTTGGTCTTCAGAGAGAGACTGGTGCCCTGACTTTTGAAGAGGCAGCTGCTGGCGAAGCCTTTATAAAATGGTGGGTGTACATTATGTGGTTGTCTTATGGGTTTAGTGCTCTTCTGAAAAAGCACAAGACCTTCATTTTAAATTCTGCTTTTTACGAAATAGATTTAAATGAGTCAGGTTCTTTCAGCTGTGGGTTGCTGCTTCGAGGCCAAATTACTGCATTACAGGTTTTCTGCTTCTGCTAACAAAAGATTTCACATGGCTATACTTTATTAGGTTTGCTTGGTAGTTAGCAGCAGGGGGAAATGGGGCTTTTTTTTTTTTTTGCTTACTCTTATGCCATTTTGCATACTTCAATTTACAGGTATTGCTATCTAAGAGATCAGAACAAACCTGTTTTATCATTATTTGGCCACACCACCATTTAATTGTAGTAAACTCTTCCAATGTACATTCAGTGATACTAATGTATGGTTTCTTGTTAGTTGTTATAAACTTGAACTTCCTGCAGTCAGGATTCTGTCAGAATCTTGAATGCTGTAACTACAAGTCAATGTTTCTCAAACGTTTTACCTCATGAAACCCTTGAAATAATTTTACACCTTCCAGTAGTGAGAAATTCTCTGAGGATAGGCTCCAACATGAGTCAGAAAGCTTAGAAGACTAAAACTCTGGTCCTGGTGACCGACCCAGATTGGACCTTGAAATAATTTTCAGATCTCTTTTTTACTATTGGTTCTGTGGGCATGGCTTGGTGGGCATGGCAGGGGAAGGATACTGCAAAATCCCCATTTCCTCCCCACCCCACTAACCTGCATTCCAGCTCCATTCTCCTGTGCAGGGCAATATAAGAAGACCTAGCTGGGACTCGGGAGGCAGAGAATAGATGGGGACAGAGCCAGTCAGAGGTGGTATTTGCCTGTTCTCTGAACTATTCAAAATTTCTGTTACCAGGTTTCTCCAGAACTGGTCAGAACCTACTGAATACCATCTCTGGGCAGCATGTAATGTCAGATTCCAAAAACCAAGAAAGACACACTGAGGTTCTTCTAAGGCAGATTCCTTTATTGTTCCTCACCTATAAACAGAAACCTTCCCAAATTAAAGCAGACGACAGATAATCCTCAATTTATAACAGTTCATTTAGTAATGTTCAAAGCTACAACAGCAGTGAAAAAAGTGACTTATGATCTTGGCATCATCCCCATGGTCATATAATCAACATTCAGAAGCTTGGCATCTGACTCATGTTTTTCATGGTTGCAGTGTTCCAAGCTCATGTGATCACCTTTTGCAACCTTTTGACAAGCAAAATCAATGGGGAAGCCAGATTCAACAACTTTGTTACTAATTTAACAACTGCAGTGATTCACTTAACAACTGTGGGGAGAAAGGTCTTAAAATGGGGAAAAACTCTCTTAACAACTGAACAAGAAATTGGGGTTCTGTTGTGGTCATAAGCCGAGGAATTCTGAGAACTCCTAGGGAGGAGATGTTCTGACTCTTTTTCTCCCACACAAACTTTCTAAACTTCACCTTCTTTTGTTCTTCTGGAATGCGCTCCCTCCCTCCTGGGAATCCAACTATATTCTATCACACTAAAAATTCCCAGCATTGCAAGCACTAACATTGTGTGCTACACAAAGTAAAAAAGAAACTCCCCCCTTCTGTCACCATCTCTTTGGAATCCCAGTTGAGATAAGTTGTTGCAGGTTATTAAGTGTGTTCTAGGGACTTCCGGTTTGCAAGGCTTCAGCAGCGGCAGGGATTCGCGATACCACGCAATCCCTGCTGCGCTCGCTGTCAAGGTTCCCCCGATCCGCTTGGATTTGGGGGATATAGCTGCCCCATAGAGGCAGCTGAAGACAGAGGGGATCTGGATAGGGGTTTGGGGGTGTCACAGACCCCCCCCAGCTGGCAAAACCCCCTTTTCCCAAGGCGGAGGAGCGGCGATCAGTAATGGCTGCCACGAAGAAACCTGCAGCCGGACAAGATTGTGCAGGAGGAAGAAAGTCGGAAGAGCTGTGAAAGTGGTTTTTGACCAGGACAAAGTAAGAGAAAGTACCCTGGAATTTTGAAAGTTGCTAAAGATAAATTGTTTCCAGAGAGAGTTACAAGCGGTGAATGGAATTCTAAAAGGGAAAGTTTTTTTTTTCTTTTCACTCTCCTTCCTAACGTGACAGCGGACATTTTAATGAAATAATGATTTAAGATAAGTGATTTGGGGGGGGGGAATAATTATGGAAAGCATAAGTGTTCCCATAAAAGCATGATATTTAATTGAAATGGGTAAAATGTTTAAGAAAAATGAATATTAATATTATTGATTAGATTGTGTTATTCTAGTGAATTTTTTTGCGAAATGAGAGATTTGAAGTAGGAGAAGGGGGAATAATGATTTAAAATATGTGATGTGGAGGGGGGGAATAACTATGGAAAGTAGGTGTTCCCATAAAAGTATGATATTTAGTTGAAAAGTAATGTGTTAAGTGTTTAAGATATAAATGAATATTAATATTAATGAATAGATTTGTATTGGCATTAATAATCTTGCATAATTTTAGAATGTACCAAACAGAATCCCAATGTAAGTTATTTATTCTATATTAAGTATTATAAATGTAGGGGAAAGAGACAAAGGCGTCATACTCCAATTAGTGTACAGGAGAAGTTTTCTTTAAAGAAGAAAGGTTAATGGATAGCTGGAAATAGAACAGACAAAGAATAATAAATATTATGATTTGAATTGAGATGAGATAAATAAAATAAAACTAAGAAAATTTAAAAGAGAGGAGAAGCTATATAGAAAATTGAAAATGTTAATAAGATATGGAATGGTATACAAAATGAATATGAATTTGAATTTGTGTCTGTACGAAGAGTTGTAACCCGGGACTAAGCAACTTTCAGAAAAGGTGTTTTTTTTTATGTTTCTATGTTCAGTGTTTTTGTGTGTTTATGTTTGATTGAGCTAATAAAACCTTGGAGGAATATTAGAAGAGGAAAATTGAGAATAAAAGATAGAAGAGAATAAAGCAAGTCAGAAAGGAAAAATAAGTATAGTGAATAAAAACATATAAAATAGATAAATATAGAAAAGAAATATAATTGAATAAAAGTAAAGGGAGAAATAATGAGGAACTTGAAAGGATATGTATGCATTTATAAGGAGATGTGTTAATGGTGTATAAAATGTTTTATTTGCTTAAAATTTACAAATAACTTTCAAAAGAGGTTTTATGTTCTTATGTTTCATGTTTTGTATGTCTTTAAAAAATTAATAAAATTTGTTCAAAAAAAAGAGTGTGTTCTGGAAGTCCAACAGTGAAAGTATAATTAATAGCCCATGAATACAATTTATTAAATAATATTTGAAGCAAATGGATACAAGGCAATAAAACAATCACTTGACATTCAATATTTACTATTAGCAATTACACTGGATGCTTAAGCAAGTAATGGTCTATAATTAGTATTATTAGCAGGATCAATGCTATAAATTGCAATTCAGTCAATAAAAGGAGAGACAGCTAGTGTTATAAAAAAAGTTGGGGAAGCAGTGGATTTTGAGAAGTGCTTCTCTGTGCATACACAGAGTTCAGCTAAAGAAAGAGCAGAGATACAAAACTAAAGTTGTACTGAGATATTTTTTAAAATGTAACATTTATGCATTCACACATACACAGACTGATGTGCTTACTGAGAGGTACTGTGCCCAGTTTAACCTGGGAATAAAACAAAAATTTAAAAATCCCTTTTCTTTCTTGTTGAGAAAGACTTCCAATTAGGCTTTGAAAAGATTATTTTGAAGATTTAAATAAAATTGTGTTGAAATATATATGGCAAGGTAAGAAAGCGAGAATAAAATTAAAACTTTTGCAAGATGCTAGAATAAGAGGAGGATTTGATTTGCCTAATTGGGAGCTGTACTACCAAGCTACAAATTTTATGTGGGTTAAGAATGGATAACATTAAGAAATGCTAGATTGTTGACACAAGAAGGACATGATCTGTTGTTGGGGTGGCATGCTTTTTTATGGTATAAAGGAATCAAAACACAGGGGTACTTCAGAAGACATTATATGCCAGACTCTCTGGTTAAACTGGGAGAAGACTAAAAGGCAATGTTATTTGAAAATTCCAGTCTGGCTATTGACTATTGAAGCTTTTTCCTATCCTATAATATACAAAAAGGAACAAACAGTTAGATATGGTGAAATATTGAATGAAAAGGGTGAACTTAAATCTATGCAAAAATTAGAAGAACAAGGTATAAAGATGAATTGGTTTTCATATGTGCAAATACATTCAAGGTATGATAAAGATGCCAAAACAGAAGGTTTCAATGATAAATCGACTGATTTAGATAAGATTTTGACAGGTACTGATGAAAAGATGATTAAAAAATTGTATGGATATCTATTAGAAATTAAACTAGAAGAAGAACAAGTTAAACAAATAATGATTGCTTGGGGGAAGAATTTTGGATATGGGATTGATCTAGAGAAATGGCAAAAATTGTGCTCTCAAAATTATAAAATAACATTGTCAACAGCATATAAAGAAAATTTGCATAAGATGTTTTACAGGTGGCATTTCCCCCCAACAAGAATAGTAAGAATGTTTAAGAATAAATCTGAAAAATGTTGGAAATGTCATCAAGTACCTGGCTCATATTACAATATGTGGTGGACTTGTGCAGATGCCAAAAAATATTGGACTAAAATCCACATATGGTTGGAAAAAATGACAAAAAAGCATATAGACTTGAAACCAGATATATTTTTACTGGGAATTTTACCTGAAATATATAGTAAAGAATTGAAATACCTGATTGTAAATGTATTAACAACAACTGCCAAAAACTGGAAAAATGAGAAAGTACCACCACAGGAGGAAATTATTAAGAAAATATTGGAATGTGCCGAAATGAGAAGATTGACATTTGACATCAGAGAACAAGATGATAAACAATTTTATAAAATTTGGGATCTATTCTATCAATGGTTAGACAATAAAACATGGTAATAAAATATGTAGATTTTTAGAACATAATGAATATATAAAAATGTATTTTTAAAAATTATATCTACAAAGTGATTGTAGGATAGATCTGATGATAATAATATGAACTGTCACCAAACAAATTAAATAAAATATGGATTATCTTGTAAAACATGAACGAATAAAAGTATAGTCAAATGATTGATTAATAATGATATTCATGTATTTAGGAATATTTGATTGACAATATGAGAATATATACAATGTAATTGTAATTGAAGACTATGAAGTGGAAGCACAAAACAATTTGTAAACCAACCGACACACTGTATGTATATATATGGAAGATGGCTTGATGTTTTTATATTTTGTTGGTCTATGTTTGTCTTAAAAAACAATAAAACTTTATAAAAAGAAAGAAAGAAAGACTTTCTGGTTTAAAGAAGGGGAAAACAAAATTAAAGCAAAACAAACAGGAGTTGCCTTTCCAGCAGTGCTTGACTGCTTGGCTTGGCTTGGTGTGATAAGGAAGATGAGCGGTTAAGAAATAAAACCAACAGAAGATGGCTTAGCATCTTTGGAGAAGAGGGAAACATGAGCAGGAATCCCCATTAGCCTTTTCTCATTTGCTGGATGGTTGATGGCTATGTTTATACTTGGGGGAGGGGGGATTTAGTTAAATCAAAACCAAATTTTAGGATATGGGGAAACCAGGTGTTTGTAAGGATTCAGAAATATTTTTCCTCTTCTCTCTTCCTGGGTGGAGAGGAAGGTGGAAGAATTTTTTTTTCTGTGTAATGATTGGTGATAGGATACTATCAAATCATTATTCTACCAACAGGTTTTATTGAGCTGATTTGATTGAGCAATAGCAGCAATACAAGCATGAACATTAGAATGACAGCCCAAGCTCTTGTCCCAAAGGTGCTTTTTTCAAGAGGCAACTAGACTTTCTGCTTTTTTTTTTTTGAAGATGTTTCACCAAGAAGCTTCTTGGATGAGAAGTGAAACATCTTCAGAGAAAAAGCAGAAAGTCTAGTTGCCTCTTGAAAAAAGCACCTTTGGGACAGCTGTGACCTGGATGACTGAGAACACCCACTAGACATTTAGCCTGAGCTCTTCCACACTGCAGCCCTACGGTCCTAGTTTTACCCAGCAGGAGATCCACCAGAAAATTATTCTGGCTTAAAGAAGGGCTGACTGCCTTTCCAGCCCTGCCTCATTGATGGCACAAAATCGAGTTTCTGTCTGCATGAGAAATAGAGAGAGAAGCATGGTAAGACCAGCAAAGAACTGGCAATAGAAAACCAGTACAGTAGATCTTCTGGGATCCACAAAGTTGATCACTGGGTGAGTTTGCAGGAATGGAACATCAGAAATGATCCGTTTTCTTGCCACCTACTCGGTGGTGGGATTTAAAATTTTTTACTACCGGTTCTGTGGGCGTGGCTTGGTGGGCATGGTGTGCTTGGTGGGCATGGCATGGGAAGGATACTGCAAAATCCCCATTCCCTCCCCACCCCACTAACCTGCTTTCCAGCTCCATTCTCCAGTGCAGAGCAACCAAAGAAGACCCAGCCAATCAGCTGGGACTCAGGAGGCAGAGAATAGATGGGGGCAGGGCCAATCAGAGGTGGTATTTGCTGGTTCTCCGAACTACTCAAAATTTCTGCTACTGGTTCTCCAGAACTGGTCAGAACCTGCTGAATACCAGCTCTGCACCTACTTCTCCTACCATCTGCAGTAAGAGAAGTAGCAGTGGGCAGAGAGGAGATCAAGAGATGCTACTTTTGCCAGAGATGGCAGGCAGACTGACAGATAAAGCGGAATAAAAAGGGAATGTGGGTCTTCTGCTAATGGTTTTATCTCAGTTACCTATTTCTAGTATACTTACTTTCATATCAAGAACCTTCATTAAAAGAAACCCCTGCCTTCCACATTAGTTCTCCACTAAGCCTAACATTTCTATTGTTAAACAAGATTGTGAAGTAACTTTTGCCTGCTATTTTACGACCTTTCTCATTCCAGTTGTTAAGTGAAGCGCTGCAGTTGTTAACTTAAGCGATAGGGTTGTGAAGTGGATCTTGCTTTATCAGAAGGACGCAAAAGGGGATCCCATGGCCCGGGGACACTTGCAACCATCATAAATATGAGTCAGTTGTCAAGCATTTGAATTTTGATTATGTGACCATGGGGATGGTACATGGTTGTAAGTGTGAAAAACTCATTGCTCACTTTTTTTTAAAGTGCTATTGTAACTTTGAACAGTCACTGAACGAATGGCAGAAAGTCAAGGTCTACTTGTATGTTGCTTTATGTCAGTGGCACTATTCATTCATGCTGCAATGGCCCTTGGCTCTGCTGAATTAAGAGCCATCATTGCAGTGGAGGATGACCTACATATAAACAGGTAGCTTTGGAACTTCCTAGTTCAAAAGGGGCATGACACCGAATGCTAGCTTGTGGGCAGAAGTTGGGGTTGTCAAGCTGTTGCTTGTAGGCTTTTTGGAGATACCAGGTTGTACTGATGTGGGATAACGCACCAGGGAACTAGATGTGACCTAGAGGGGCTTTGTTTATCTTCTGGTGTCAAGTGGAAATGCTTAGAAGAGAGCATTGTTGGTTCCCACACAGTTTTCCTTACCTGCAGTCTGCATTCCTTCCTTGTATTCCAGGAGCAGGAAAGGAGCTACTTTTAGGAAAAATATGTTTTTTTGGAGTATGAAGGGGGAGACACATTTTCATATCTCCTTCACCACCTCCAAATCTTTCTTTCATTTATTTAAATGGAGCAGACAGCAGGGCTGTAAGTCACCATCTTCTTTGCCCTCAAAGGACAGGAACACTCATGAGGCCTGTGCAAAAGGAAATACTTTAATGTTTTCCCAAAGCACAGGAAAATACCTGTATCCAGCCCTGCTTTCAACCTGATTCGATCTTCCCCCTTTTTGTCCAGGGTAGTTAGTCCCTTGTGAATATTTTGTTGTGGTTGTCAAATTGAGAAGTAAGGAGTGGCAGCAGCAGTTTCAATTCTCATTTCCCCATTTCACTGTCTTAATGGTTCCCCAAGGTGAAATTATATACAGTAGCGGCATCTCTTAGGACAAATCTATAGAGCTTTTGCTCTCTGGATCATATGTTCAGGAGACAGTTCTCCCCTTATCCCCTCCTACGTGAACCTTCCTGTTCCCAAGACAACATCACCTCAGGGCAGCAAAGCTATTCCCTCAGTATCTTTCATTCTCAGAAAGGAAAGGGAAATACAGCTCCACAGATCCTCCTTCCCTCTCTATTACTACTCTTGTATGGATGCTTGCTGCTTGCCTTTTCTGCAGTGGTGGGATTCATATTTTTTTTTTTACTACTGGTTCTGTGGGCTTGGCTTGGTGGACATGGCATGCTTGGTAGCCAGGCCTTGGTGGGCGTGGCAGGGGAAGGATACTGTTATGGACTAAGCCAATGCTTCAGTAACAACCCTAATAGCTTTACTTTAACAGCAGGCTCGTAATCCTGCACTTCTCATTGACCCGCGAACAGTGAGTCGTGATTGGTCGTTTCTGGTCAATCTGATTGGCTGACAGCGGGTCTCTCTGATTGGACGCTTGTTAGAGTGGTAAACTCAAATCATTGGTTGTTTTGACAGCAGCCAGCTCTATAAAAGAGCTGCTGCTGTCCAAGTATTTTGCTCTGTTCTGAAGTCATGAATATAGAGTTGAAGTCACAGTTCGATGTCTCGTCTCCGTTCCTTGTGCCCATGCTCAGGACATAACACTGGCGACAAGGATGGGATGCGGAGACAATAGAGCTGACTAAATACTCATCGAACAAGACAGAGCACATGGCTGAGAGCGCATGCAACAAACGGCAGAATGACCAGCGGCGCCATACCACCCGCTCCATTTGACCCGGCAAACGAAGACTGGGAC
This sequence comes from Hydrophis major, assembly GCA_033807585.1. Taxonomy (NCBI): domain Eukaryota; kingdom Metazoa; phylum Chordata; class Lepidosauria; order Squamata; family Elapidae; genus Hydrophis; species Hydrophis major. Next base: position 133,998,909 of record CM066330.1, read on the forward strand.
TCATATATAGACCGTTTCCAGATGTTCCTGGAGACCAACAATCTGAAAGACGCTACGCCTGGCAAGAAACGAGCGGTGTTCCTGACCCACTGCAGCCCCGCCATTTTTAAAATGGCTAAAGCACTTGCCAAATGGCGGAAGTGAAGACCATGGATTGGGATAACCTCGCGCCGATCCTCCGGGCCCATTATGCACCCGCAATGCCTACACTGATACGAAGACACAAGTTTTACCAGAGGGACTAACGGAAGAACGAGAGCGTTGGGGACTTCATAGCTGACTTCCGGAACCTGGGAGGACTCTGTGGTTTTGCAAACCTCGAGGAAGCCATGAGAGACCGAATAGTTCTGGGATTAGATGACCACACGTTAGAGCAAGATCATGGCAAAAGGAGACATCAGCCTTGCAGATGTCATCACCGACGCTACTGCCGCAGAAGCAACCAGGAAGTCAGCCGCTCGAATGCGCCGAGCAAATGCACCGCAACGCCAACTCACTAGCGATAGTCTGCCTTCCTCTGAGAGGCATACTATTACTGCCCATCATGAAGACCTCGAGTCATCCTCAGACAGTGAGGAAGAGGAGGTCAACCGGCTCCGCTCAGAACGAGAGCAAAGGAACCAGAGACTTCCACGCCAATGTGCTGGTTGCGGGGCAAACCACCCACGATCAGACTGCAAATTCCTTGACGCACTCTGCCATTTCTGTGGGAAAAGAGGCCAGATAGCAAAGGTCTGCAGAAGCAAGCGAGAGTCCAGTCCAAGCCGGAGAGAGAATAACCTCCGCCGGGAGACAGGCAAACCACCTGGAAATCGGGACCGCCCGAACCACCAATGGAACAACCACTACTACAGAAATCGAGCACCTGCCGCTTCAACGAGACGAGAAGAGGCACACCAAACTATCACTTTTGGCCACGCTTCATCACTAGATGCAAGAAAGATCCGCGTAAAGGTCACTATTGAGAATCGACCGTGCGTGATGGAAGTCGATTCGGGGTCATCCCTATCAATAGTCTCCTGGAAAACCCTCAAACAGCTGATCCCTGCCATCTGTCGCCAGGACCTCAGCACTCAAAGAATCATCCTAAAAGACTACCAGGGGAACAGAATTCCGGTTGTCAGTTCCAGCCACGTCCAAGTATCCTTCAAGGACCACACCGCGACGCTTCCCCTGACTGTCGTCGATCGTGACCGGCCCAGTTTGTTAGGGTTACAGTGGTTCGCCCCACCCGGAATTGAACTAGCTGGCATACACCAAACTGGAAGTGATGACTGGGAAGAGGCCCTCATCCAGGAATTCCAGGACGTGTTCCCAGGAACTTTAGGCAAGTCCAAGGGGACCCCTATATCGTTTAATCTCAGTCCCGATGTGACTCCCATTCACCTTAAGCCTCGTCAGGTGCCTTTTGCCCTCAAACCAAAGATTGATGAGCAACTAGACAAATTAATAGCCCAGGGTGTGTTGGAACTGATTGACCATGCCCGATGGGAAACTCCAATAGTACCACCCATAAAGCCAGATGGCTCATTAAGAATTTGTGGGGATTACCGGGCCACCCTAAATCACATGCTTCAGCAGAGTGCTTACCCAGTACCGGTGGTCCAACACCTTCTTCACTCCCTGGGTGGTGGAAAAATATTTGAGAAATTGGACTTAGCTCAGGCGTACCAACAGCTACCCATAGATGCGACGATTGCAGAAGCCCAGACAATAGTTACACACACATAGTGCCTTCAAGTGCAATAGGCTCCAATTCGGAGTAAGTGTGGTGCCTGGCATATTCCAAAGTTTGATGGAGAGACTATTACAAGGCATAAAAGGCATCGTGCCTTATTTTGATGACGTCTTAATAGCTGGCCCTAGTAAAGACAACGACTTAGAAGGGTTCTTCAAAAATTTAAAAATGCTGCCCTAAAGGTAAAAAGGGACAAGTGTCAACCTTGTACGGAGAGAGTGGAGTTCCTGGGATACCTTCTCGACAGACAGGGAATCCACCCCACCGAAAAAAAATTAACCGCAATCAAAAACGCCCCGAGACCTAGGAATAAGACAGACCTCCAAGCCTTCCTGGGACTCATTAACTTTTATAACATCTTCTTGCCCCAGAAGGCGACCGGAGCCGAGCCCCTACATAAAAGGCTTCCTGGGTCTGGGGACGGCGTGAAGAATGAGCATTTCAACAAGTAAAAGACCTCTTAACTTCTGATGCTGTATTGATACAATACAACGAGACTCTACCCTTAACGGTTATCTGTGACGCCTCACCATTCGGAGTGGGAGCCATTTTAAGCCATGTCCTGCCAAATGGTAATGAGGCACCTATTGTGTTCTTTTTGAGAACTTTGTCCAAAACTGAAAGGAACTATAGGCAACTTGATAAAGAGGCTCTCGTCATTGTATCCACAATTAAACATTTCCATGAATATGTGTATGGGAGACCCTTTACCATAATTACAGACCACAAGCCGCTACTTGGCATTTTAGCGGGAAACAAACCAACTCCCCACATCTTATCACCAAGAATGACACATTGGTCAGAGTTTTTAGCCGCATACGATTACCAACTGCAACACTGCCCGGGGAAAGCCATTCCCCACGCTGACGCTTTGAGCCGCTCTCCACTACCAGACGTCATAGATGACCTAGCTCCAACCCTAGCCATATTGCAAATCAAAACTCTTAAATCACCGCCGCTGACTGCTCGAGACATCGCCTCAGAAACGAAAAAGGACCCTTCTTTGGCACGAGTCCTCGGCTGGGTGGAACGGGGTTGGCCAGACAGTGAACCCAATGACAAATTCAGGCCATTCAGGAATCAACAAACAGAACTTTTCTCTCAAAAGGGCTGCATCTTGTGGGGAGACAGAGTCGTCATCCCAGAGAAATTGCAACATAAAGTTTTAAAAATGTTGATGATGGACATCCAGGCATTGTGCGGATGAAGGCATTGGCAAGGAGTTACACATAGTGGCCAGGTTTAGACAAGCAGATTGAGACCTGGGTGGCGACGTGCAGCAAGTGCCAGGAGACTCGCTCTGTTCCTCCAAAAACACCCCCAACTCAGTGGGAAACACCTCGAGGTCCCTGATCCTGTATCCATATCGATTTTGCGGGACCCACAAGAAGACACACTTTCCTTCTAACTGTGGATGCCTATTCTAACTGGCTCGAGGTCCACAAAATGAAAAGCACCACCACGGAGGTGGTCATTAAAAAACTGAATAAGCTATTCGCTACCCACGGATTGCCGGATGACCTGGTCTCCGGTAATGGCCCTCAATTCACTGCCCTGGCATTCAAACAGTACCTGGAAGATCGGGGCATCCGCCATGCCTTAACATCACCAGCTCATCCTGCGGCCAACGGTAGGGCTGAGCGAATGGTTCAATTTGTAAAGAAGACCTTACACAAAATGGACCAGGGTGACATTGACGACAAGATAACCCGGATGCTTCTCCTCCAACATATTACTCCAAGCAGTACCACAAACAGAACCCCAGCTGAACTCCTGATGGGCTGAAAACTTCACTCACATCTCGATTGCCTCCACCCTGCTTACACACCTGAACAACCCCTGGGATCCAGCAGCAAATGTCGATCATTCTAGGCAGGCGACCCTGTTTTTGTGCAAAACTTCTCTGGTGACCCATTGTGGGTCCCCCGCTATCATAACACAACTTACGGGACCCTGATCCTATTGTCTACAAACTGCAGATGGCAAAATGTGGAAGCGCCACATAGACCAGCTTCGATCCAGACTAGCACCTACTCCCATCTCATCCCCTGAATCTCAAACTGGGGGGGGGAAGGGACATCGAGGGGGCCGAAAAGGAAATAACAGATGACTTAACAATCGGAACCCAGCAGTCTACACAACCAACCATGAGATATTCACCGCCAGAAGGAGAACCGAGCCAGGAAGTTGCCTTGCTGCGTGACAGCACCGTGATGGAAACAGATCCAGGGAACCCGGATGACAGCATTGGCGAGAGCAGAGAGGACAGCCCAGAGCCATTCAACGAAACAGCGGGACCGTTTTCACCACCCAGCTCAGCAAGCAGCCCACTGGAACCAGAGCCAGGACAGAAACTGGTAGAACAGCGCAGATCAAGCAGACAGGTGAAGCGACCTGCCTACTTATGAGAATACGTCACCCCACCCCTCAGACGGAACCTGGGGGGAGGGTTGTTATGGACTAAGCCAACGCTTCAGTAACAACCCTAATAGCTTTACTTCAACAGCAGGCTCATAATCCTGCACTTCTCATTGGACCGCGAACAGCGAGTTGTGATTGGTCGTGTCTGGCCAATCTGATTGGCTGACAGTGGGTCTCTCTGATTGGATGCTTCTTAGAGCAGTAAACTCAAATCATTGGTTGTTTTGACAGCAGCCAGCTCTATAAAAGAGCTGCTGCTGCCCAAGTATTTTGCTCTGTTCTGAAATCACGAATAAAGAGTTGAAGTCATAGTTCGATGTCTCGTCTCTGTTCCTTGCGCCCATGCTCAGGACATAACTTAAAATCTCTATTCCCTTGCTGCAAAATCCTCATTCCATCCCCACCCCACTAACCTGCTTTCCAGCTCCGTTCTCCTGTGCAGGGCAACAAAAGAAGACCCAGCTGATCAGCTGGGACTCAGGAGGCAATAAATGGGGGCCGAGCCAGTCAGAGCTGGTATTTGCCGGTTCTCTGAACTGCTCAAAATTTCCACTACCGGTTCTTCAGAATTGGTCAGAACCTGCTGAATACCACCTCTGCTTTCCTGGCATATGTAAGGTCAGCCTCATCACTACTGAAGTTTCGAAGGTCCCTCAAGATCCGGTGGGACTCCAGGGGATGGGTGACCCCATGAGGCGGTTCTATTATTACGAACATCCTTCTATTATTTTCTTTCCCTGTTTTAGTTCTGTTTAGTTTTATAGTTTTTAATACTCTTTTTAAAGTTGTTGTATAGCAGAAGGCTTAGTTCTGTGGTAGAAAGCACATATTTTTTTGGGTTGCTGGAAGGAAGGAAATAAAGGAAGGAGGGAAACAGATAACAGCTGGAATTTGATTTCCTAAAGCTAATTCTAGATTATCTGGATTTTCAAGAATTCATTGTATCCACTTTCAAATCCATGTAGAGAAACGTGTGAAAACATTTCAAAGATTTCATGGCTTCTGCTATGCTACACTCTCCAACAATGTGCTTTGTGATTTCAGTCATATTTACTTACAATATTTTCCTCTAATTTCTAGTTTTATTCTTAGGTCATAATTGGGAGTCACTGAAGATGTGCTCACTTATGATATGCTCACTGTTCCTCCTTCGCTCTCCCTCCCTCTTTCCCTCCCTCCCTCCTTCTCCTTCACACATTTGCCACACTATTCCATGGCACTGGCTGAGAGTAACAGGAAACTCTGAGCTTTCCCCAGATTGTGATTTGATTCTTATGGGAAATTATCAATTTTAAGCAGGGTCATTTGAAGATAAGTGTGAAGCTGAGTTCCACTCTAAGCAAAGGCAGTGGGAAACTAGCAGGCAGGCTGCTAAGAGAAAATGAAGCAAACAGATGTACAACTTTCTTCAAGACGTACAGTGGAAAATTCCCACTATTATTGGCAGTGAAATACTAACCATCAGATTCCTCCCAAGCAATTTATCAGACTGATTAGCTGGCCATCAAGACCTGCTCAGTACTTTATGGTCTACCAGCCATCAAGTGTCTATTAAGATTAGCTTGCAACTCTACATGTGGCACTTATTAGCTGAGTTTTTAAAGAAACCCTTACGGATGATTAATTGGTTTTTCAGCAAATTGTATAGTTCTATGATTCTATATGTGCTTATAGATCAAATTACAGATGAGTTATGATTTAAGACTTTGTAATTTAGGGAGAATTCTTTGAATTGAGCTTGAAAATATACTAGTACTCAACGCAACTTAGAGTTACATGCCTGATAATTTGGCTCCAGAGATGGTTGTGTTGTGTATGAGGTGATGTTTCTTTGAACTGGTAGATGAATAGATACTGAGTAAAGGAGATCTGATTACTCAGTCATAGATTCTTAATTTATTTATAAGTCAATGTAATTGACCGCAATTGTACCTTGTCCTAAAGCAACAAGACCCTAAAAACCAATCCAGGCTATGAGCTTGATCTTTCAGTAATAGTGCAATTTCCATGCATATCAGCCATCTTGTCTTTAAAGTTTTAGAATGTATATTCCTACTTACCCAAAACCATTAAGATACCCAGAATTTGTAGTGTTGGAAGAATTATCCTTCTAGGTTCAGTTCCAAGTGGGGAAACAGATGCTGGAAACATGGAGGCCGTTTGGAAAGATGGTTTAATAGTGGACAGAATCACATGCCCTGGATGAAGAAAGAAGGAAAAGGAGGCCGGGCCAAGATGCTGAGAGACCCTTATTTTTATAACCTCTGATGGCCCCCCCCTTAGGGTTTCTTGTTCCTGTGCAAGAAATGTGTTGCGTCCGCGAAATGATGCCAGGAGTCGGTGACTTAGTGCAAAGCTCTTTATTCGTGAGTTGGAACCGAACTGGCGAAAGGAAAAAAGCCCGCGGCTTTTATTCCTTTCGCCGCCGCGGCCGCGGCCAATGGCACCGCTTTGAATCTCCCGCGGTCCGAATGGACCAATCGCGGGAGATTCTTAGCGAGCCAATCGGCGCAGCTCGCCTGACCAATGGGAGAGCCCCGCGATTTGGCCAATCAAAGCGCGGGTATCTTGAGTATGTTAATGAAGGACAGAACACCCCTCCCCTCTTGGTTCAGTCCTTACGTTGCATAGTCACGTAGGTAGGTGGGGCTCCGTCTGGTTCTACTTGACCTGCGCAACTCAGTTGTAGGCTGGATCCAGGCCAGTTCGGTCGGGATCTCCGCTGCTCTTGCTGCCATCGTGGGAACCGGCTGGTCGATCGGGCCGGTCCTTTCTCCGTAGCTCCCTCCTGGGCCTTCTGGGTTGGTTGAGCTACGGGTTTCGCCGCTCTCGCTCGGTCTTTCCGGGTTGGTCGAGCTGGCTTGGCTGTTCCTTCCTGGCGAGGGGTCGTGATGGCTGCTTTCCGGTTAGTACTGCTGGTTTATTTTTCTTTGGGTTCGGTCCCCTGGGTATTCCCTCCCCCCTTGGTTTGTGTTGTGGGGGTTGGTTTCGCTTGCTTGTGCGTCGGTGGTTTGTTGGTTGGTGGTTCTTGACCTGAGTTGGTCGATGTGGCGTTTCCACGCTCGTCCGTCTGCTGTTTGTAGCCGGTACGAGTGTGGGCCTGTTGCTTGTGTGATGACGGCTGGGATCCATAGCGGGTCTCCTGTCAGGTTCTTTGCGTATACGGGGTCCCCGGGTACGAAGGTTCGTTGTTTGCTGTTTGAGTCTGGGGGCCTCTCCGGGTTATACGTGGGGTGTAACCTGTCGAGTGGGGACCTTAGTTTTCTGCCCATTAGTAGTTCGGCTGGGCTTTTATTGGTTGTGGTATTTGGGGTTATGTGTTGTGTGAAGAGTAGTTTGTTTATTTTTTCCTGGATCTCCCCGTGGTCTATTTTCCGGATGGTCTTTTTAGTGAATTGGACCATCCGTTCCGCCCTACCGTTCGCCGCCGGGTGCGCCGGTGCTGTCAGCGCATGGCGGATGCCCCTTTCCGCTAGGAATTTTTCGAATTCCAGCGAGGTGAACTGGGGCCCGTTGTCGGAGACGACGACGTCTGGGAGGCCGTGTGTTGCAAAGAGTTTGCAGAGTTCCTTGATCACGGCCTCCGTGGTTGTCGTCTTCATGTTGCTTACCTCCAGCCAGTTGGAGTAAGCGTCAACTGTTATGAGGAAGGTGTGTCCTTTTGTGGGCCCGGCGAAGTCTATATGGATCCTAGACCAAGGTCCCCTTGGGGTTTCCCACTCTAGGACGGGTGCTGTGGGTGGGCTTGGCCTAGTTTCCTGGCATCGTTGGCACCTAGCTACCCAGGTCTCTATTTGTTTGTCCATCCCTGGCCACCAAGCGTAACTTCTGGCCAGGGCTTTAGTCCTCACGATGCCAGGGTGCCCCTCGTGTAGCAGTTCCAAAACCTTCCCCTGTAGCTTTTCCAGAATGACCACCCTGTCCCCCCATAGTATGCACCCTTTTAACAAAGAGAGTTCCGTTTGGCGGTTCCAGAACGTTTTGACGGACTCGTCGTTGTCCCTTTCCGGCCACCCTTTCTTCACCCAATGCAGCACCTGCGCCAGACGTTTGTCTTTATTAGTCTCTCGGGCAATGTCTGACGCGGTTATGGGCAGGTTGGGTAGAGTCTCTATACTGAGGGTGGTCGTCGTGGGTGCTGGGTCGGTGTCGGGTTCCGGTAGCGGCGAGCGGCTTAAGGCGTCTGCATGGGAGATCGTCTTACCCGGTCTGTGTATGAGTTCGTAGTTGTAGGCTGCCAGGAACTCGGACCACCTTGTCATTCGGGGAGACAGAATGTTCGGGGTGGCCCGGTTCCCTGCAAGGATTCCCAGCAGCGGCTTGTGATCCGTTATGATGGTGAAAGTCCGGCCGTAAAGGTATTCGTGGAATCGTTTTACGGCGGCAACTATAGCCAGAGCCTCTTTGTCCAGTTGGCTATAGTTCCACTCCGGTTTGGTGAGGGTCCTTGAAAAGAATGCGATGAGCGCTTCTTTTCTGTTGGGGAGGGTATGGCTGAGGACAGCGCTGACGCCGAAGGGTGATGCGTCGCATGTGACTGCCAGAGGTAGGGTCTCGTTGAATTGTATGAGGACGGTGTCGGAGGTGAGGAGGTCCTTCGTTCTTTGGAAGGCGGCTTGCTCGCGTTTCCCCCAAGTCCAGGTCGCCGCCTTGCCCAGGAGCCTATGCAAGGGCTCTGCCGCCGTCGCCTTTTGGGGTAGGAAAACATTGTAAAAGTTCAGTAACCCCAAGAACGCCTGTAGCTCAGTCTTTGACTTGGAGGTGGGAGCTTCTTTGATGGCCTTGATTTTTTTGCTTGTGAGGTGAATGCCGTGACGGTCTAGGAGGTAGCCCAGGAATTCTACTCGTTCCGTGCATAGCTGGCATTTCTCCCTCTTGACTTTTAGTCCGGTCTCTTTAAATTTAGTTAGGACTTCCCTTAGTCGACCCTCTAGTTCGGCTTGGTTGGCTGCCGACACTAGGACGTCGTCGAAGTAAGGTACCACCCCCTTGATACCTTGCAATAGTCTCTCCATTAGGCTTTGGAATATGCCCGGTGCCACGCTGACTCCGAATTGGAGTCGGTTGCATTTGAATGCCCCCCGGTGGGTGACAATGGTCTGCGCTTCTGCCGTTTGCTCGTCGACCGGCAACTGTTGGTATGCCTGGGCGAGGTCGAGCTTGGCGAAAACCTTGCCCCCTCCCAGTGAGTGCAGTAGGTGTTGTACTACTGGGACGGGGTAGGCGCTTTGTTGTAGCGCGCCATTTAGGGTGGCCTTATAGTCCCCACAGATCCTCACCAACCCATCGGGCTTGATCGGGGTGACTATGGGGGTCTCCCACCGGGTGTGGTCTATGGGCTGCAGGACCCCTTGTTTGACGAGCTTGTCAATTTGCTCGTCTATCTTGGGTTTCAGTGCGAATGGCACCCGCCTTGGTTTCAAGCGTTTTGGGGGGACGTTAGGGTCTAGGTCGAAAGATATAAGGGCCCTCGGTACTTGCCTAGGTTTCCGTCGAAGACCTCTTGGAACTCCCGGGCCAGTTGCTGCTCCCAGCTGTCGTCGGTGACGTGGTCGACTCCGGTGAGTGCGATGTCGAGCGGGGCGAACCATTGCAGTCCCAGTAGGCTTGGGCGGTTGCGGTCGACGATCGTTAGGCGAAGTCGTTCGGTGCGCCCCTTATAAGTGATGTTAAAGCTTTTGGTGCCGACTACCGGGATGCGGTTTCCCTGGTAGTCCTTTACAATGAGTCTCTGGCTGTCTACGTTCCTCCTTTGGAGGGTAGGCACCAAACGCTTTATCTCATGCCATGCAATCATGGAGAGGTAGGACCCAGAGTCCACCTCCATTTTGCATGGCTGGCCCTCGATGCATACCTCTACATGGACCTTCCGGGCATCGTTGGTGATGGCGTGGCCGATGGTGACCGTCTGGTGGGTCTCCTCTCTCCGCTGGTTGTCACCGCCTCGTGAGGATCGCCCGTTCCGGTCCCATCGGCTGTCTGAGGGGCGATCTCTGGTCCGGGGTGGTGTGCTTTCTCTCCTCCGGTCGCTCTGGTCCCATCGTGCCGGGCTGCGGTTTTTCTTCACGCGGCAGACACGGGCAATGTGTCCCTTTTTGTCGCAATGCTGGCAGATTGATTCGAAAAACCGGCATTCCGACCTGGGGTGGTCGCCGCCGCAGCCGGCACAGTTGGTCCTCAACTTACGACCTCGCCGGTTCCGTGGGTCGCGCCCTGTCTGGAGTCGATGGATGTCCTCCTCGTCATCGGAAGTGCTCGATGCCGAGTGGAAGTCGCCCTGGTGGGTGGTCGTCTCGGGTTTGGGCTCGGTCGACCTCGCCGGGTTGTTGTTTCCACTGCGGTCCCCAGTGTTCGGTTTGCGCATGCGGTCGGCGGAAGTTTGGGTTGCTTCGGCGGCTGCGGCTGCGGTGAGAGTGTCTGCTAGGCTGATGTTGCCCTTGGCCATCAGCCAGCTATGGAGGACGGGGTCCCACAAACCGAGCACGATTCGGTCTCTCAGGGCGTTGTTTAGGTTATCGAACTCGCAGAGCCCCCCTAGACACCGCAGCTCGGCGACGAAGTCGCTGAAGCTCTCACCTGACCTCTGGTCCCGCCGGTAGAACTCGTTGCGCCGGATCAGGATGGGTACCTCTGGAGCGTAGTGCCGCCGAAGTATGGGTTCAAGGACGTCCCAGTCCATCGCGGTCGCATCGGCGGGTTTGGCCAGCGCTTTGGCCATCTGGAAGACCTCGGTCCCGCAGTGGGTCAGGAAGACGGCGCGTTTCATTGGGCCGGTGACGTCCTTCAGGCCGGTGCACTCGAGGTACATGCCGAATCGGTCGGCGAACGATTCCCAGTCCTCGGTGGCGGGGTTGAAGGGTGCGGGTGGTGCGATTTTCGCCATCTCAGTGGTTCGTCTGGCTTCCGTCGGACACGTAGTTCGGTTCAGGGTCTGGATCCCATCCTCGTCGCCAGTGTTGCGTCCGCGAAATGATGCCAGGTGTCGGTGACTTAGTGCAAAGCTCTTTATTCGTGAGTTGGAACCGAACTGGCGAAAGGAAAAAAGCCCGCGGCTTTTATTCCTTTCGCTGCGGCGGCTGCGGCCAATGGCACCACTTTGAATCTCCCGTGGTCTGAATGGACCAATCGCGGGAGATTCTTAGCGAGCCAATCGGCGCGGCTCGCCTGAGCAATCGGAGAGCCCCGTGCTTTGGCCAATCAAAGCGCAGGGATCTCGAGTATGTTAATGAAGGACAGAACAAAATGTATCCCATTGGCTGTCAGACTCCCAAGGGCGGGCATCTTAGCTAACTTTGTAGGCTTTGTCTGGACCACATGGCTTCACCTGAGTGTTGGCTGATACAATCTTCCCAGGCCAGGTGGTGAGATGGGTAGAGGCCTTTATTATGTAGAATACTCTGGCCTAGGCCTTAATGGCCCATTAGCAAGGGGTGTGTGTGAGTTTCTGCCTCTCTGAGTTTCTGCTTCTGAGTTTCAACTCTTTTTAGGGGAAATATTCTGCCTTTTTAATATTTCCTAGGATACATTTTTCTAGGAGAGGGGTGGGTGCTAACTTCCTACAGTAGGTAGAAAAGAAGCAGAGCAAAGTGTTGTTTACAGTATACATTGGTATCGACATACTGTAGTCCAAACTCCTGCATGACTTATTCTTACAATTATTGCATACAGATATAATATAACACAACCTTGAAATCAGATTGCAGTAAGTCAAAGCACAAGACTGAATATCACTTTCGAAAGCAAACCATCCCAGAAAATCTGAAGGCCAATGAGAGGTAGTCCTTAGCTTAAAACAATTATTTTACCAACATTCAAGGTTACAATGGCACTAAAGAAAATGACTTATGACCAGTTCTCACCTTGGCACAAGCTCTGGAGGCAGGGGAGGGGGCTTTGGCCGGGGGGGGGGGGCAGAACAAGTGGGAGACCTCTGAAGAGGCTGTGAAAGTATGCGCTTGGGACATGGCTGCTTCCCCCGGACAAAGCAGCGTAGCTGCTGACAATTGGGAAGTGGGGGTGGCGAATACAATGGGAGCAGCTCCTCCCATTGTGCCTGCTGCAATGAATACCAGAAGCCCAGCCAATGTTTTGAGCACGGTTAATATCTCAGTGAGTTCTCCGTTAACCCTCACCACACCTGTCAATTTACCAACTCCAGTTACTGCACCAGTGAATATTGCACATCCAGTCACTATCACCTATCAATCATCTCACCAATGAATCTCCCAACACCAATGATATTAGCTGGCCCTTTAAATATAGCCATGAGTCCTGTGGAAAGCATGTCTTTCATTGTCAACCTCTCCCCCCAATTAAAAAAAAGCCTAGAGCAAAAACTTCATGCAATATTAAAAAGAAGAATAGAAAAGGGGGCTGCTGTATATTGTTTAATGGACTGCTAAATTGGCCAAGCCCACCCAGTCACCTGACCACCTGACCATGCCCACTCAGTCACATGAGCCACACCTACCTAGCCACTCCCACAAAACCTGTTGTTAAATTATTTGAATCCCATCACTGCCTGTAAGCCATAATTTCCAGATAGCATAGCAGTCAAACTCATGTCATCACAGTGGCATCATGTGACATCTCAGGACTTTCCCCCAACTTTGCTAAACTGGGCATGGCTATGGCCAGTGTATGATGCATCTGGCCCATGGGCCGGGAGTTTGACAGCCTTGGTCTCAAAGGATATCAGAGGGCCAGATATTGAAAATTGCTGATTTGCAAGAATCAGTTGACTTAAAACTCCATACATCCAGTCCTTTAGCTTAAGATGTTTAGAAGGGCAACTAAGACGTTTTCCTTCCCAAAACTGGATTAGAAACAGGATTGAATTCAAGAAATTATTATTTTTTTAAAATGACACTGCTTTCTCCAACACTTTCCTTTAAAAAATCAGGTTGGAAACAACAAAAACATGCATGTATATTTGCAAACCTAATTAAGTAGATTGTGTGTCTATGGAGCCACAATCAAACCTCTGTTATAAGAAGTTTCTACTGAAGAGGTTAGATAAAGGAATAGCTCCCATGTTTTAAAGCTATGCATACTTCTGTCAAGAATTATCTACTTTAGAGCAGGTGAGAGGAGCCTTCAGGCCTGTATAATTCTTACTAGAACCTTAATTTCCTGCAGCATAAGAGAGATGCAAAATAAATAGAAAAAATAAATAGAAAAAGACTGAAATGGTTTTCTGCTTAAGTGGGGGTGTGTGTGTGTTAGACTGCTAGAAGATCTTCAAGGTTCCTTCCAACTCTGTCTATTCTGCTCAGGTGGGTTGACGACTTTTCAGAATGACTTTGTTGGAAAATCAGATCATTTCAGAATGTTGGGGAATCTGTGCAGTTTTCTTCCTGAGAAATTTCAGAAAAGGCCATAGGAAGACTGAAAGCATAAATTGGACTGTTTATTCATTATTGTGTCCTACAAAGAACCCTTTGGTGATATGGGCTTAATGTATTATTAGCATAATGCTAATAAAAACTAAACACCATGAGCATGGATTAAAGTATTACTGATGCAGAATTTGTGTTATGTTACATTCCTGGTATATCAGGTTAATATTTGTGCTTCTGTTAATTAAGTTTCTATCTGCTCCATTTCAACTGGATCATTCTTTGGGAATGCAGTATATCTCAAAATGGCCTTGCAAAATGGATGGACGCAGCTGATGAATAAATGTCTTTTTTTGGGGGTCCCTCCCTTCCTATTCTGGTGTTCAGAGGGGGATGCAATGACACATTGTCTGGAATTGATTCATGCACGGTGATGCAACCTTGATTTGAGGAATGGGTGGTGGTGGCAAAAAGCCAATTAAGGTGGATTAGTGCAAAAGAGAAAGCTGGGAGACATTCTTGTAAAGGAGCTGAGGTCATAACAACATTCGATGCATCATCCTATCGAGGCGCCTTGGGGGAAGGAAGAAGGATAGAGCTGAAGAGTTCCTAGGAGGCAATGCTGTAAAAATAAATAGCACCAATAGGTAATGAGGTGAAAAGGTTACCCGCTAAAAGGTAGTGGGGCATTGGCCTGCCTAATTGTGTTTTGCTATTCTCTAGTGAGTAAATGGGAGGCTGTAAAATCTCGAGGTTAATGGCTCAAGCTGGGACTCAGTGGTTTGTCCTGGAAACAGGAGATCAGCATTTTATTTCCTGGGGTAAAGCTTTCTCTGATGGGTATTGTGATGATTTTGATTTATTCACTCTGGCAGTTTCCCTCCCTTCTAGCTTTTAAATTCAGGGGTGAAGGTGGTCAACCTGGTACTTGGGGATACATGCCACCCTATCTCAACTTGGGCTGTGCAAGAATCCAAGAGTCATTTCACACAAGCAAATTCCACCCACCCTAAACCTCAAAGTTTATGTGTGTGTATGTGTGTGTGAGAGAAAGGAGGAGGGACGGATGGAGGGAGAGAGAGAGGGAGAGAGAGAGAGAGAGAGAGAGAGAGAAAGGATGGGAGCACTTATCAAAGTTCTATCTGTACAGTAATAGTTTTCCTAAAACCGTATAAGGACAAGATAGTGTCCTAATCACTCTGCTCTGGCTGAAGTAAACCATCTACATTTGTGGCAACAATATTAAGTCATGTTGATTGGGAGGTAAATGGGTGCTTGTTTACAATCCAACATCAGAGGAGAGTACCAGATTGAAGAAGGCCGACTGGATAAAGTCTTGGACTTCCGCTAGGAAGTAAATCCTGTTTTAATCTCTTTCCTGAGCTAGGTAACTATTTTGAAGATCTTGGGCTAATTGCTATCTTTCAATCTAAGTTACATCAGAAAGAAATCTGGGAAAAGAAACTGGTAAAAAGGAGCAACTCTTTTCTTCTGGAAGAATGGTAGAGCCCTAATATAATCATCTTAGCGCTTGTTACAATACTTTTGCAACCTGAAGACTTCCTAAATATTATGCATTTCAGTCACTTTCTCCTACATACATCTAAGAAGAGAAGTGTAAACATGTGACAATCTCCTTCCCTTGGTAAAGGGGGGCAAAAGCTTTTCTTGGTCCACACATTTTTTTCTTCAGGCCAGTCTACCTCATAGGGTTATTGTGAGTATAAAACTGGGTAAGAGAGAAATATGCATTATTATATGGTTTTCATGAGGGAAAAGCAAGAGACAAATATGAAACCTGTAAGTAAATACATTGATGTTTCTCATAATCTTATACATTTTGTTAGATTTGTGCAATATACTAAGTCATGGATAATGGAATTATGATTTATTGAATTATGGACTAGGTTTGCAAAGAAACTGTGCCATGAATTAGTCAACTATATTTTACCCTTGTGTGTTGTGCAAACCCTCCCTTTTAAAAATTTCCCTTGACCAATGAAATCAATCACTGATAAGAGGAAGAGGGAGAAAACAGACAGGCCAGGGGTGTTTTTGTCCTTGGACATGCTGGAAAGCATGATATTATTAGCGGTTACTGTATAATGTGATGTCATCATAATAAATGTGCATGGATGTGTATCAGAGCTAGGATCATTTTGCGACGGCAATAACAAAGCAGGATTGGCATATACTGGGCCCCATAAATGTTTCAGCCAAAATGGTGATCTAGTGAAAGAGTCACCCAGAGGATATATTCTGTTTCAAGCACTGATTTAAGATTAATATGGACCAGAGTAAATTTATGGTTTGAATCGCACATCCCCTCCTTCTGAGAATGTCAGCTTTTTTCCTCCATTTATTTTTCAGTATTTTTCTCTTCCCTCCATTCTGCTCGGTACATCCTTCGAAACTCTAGGTATACATAAAGCTATTTGCATTTTTGGCCGTGGTTTGCAATATTGATTTATGTGTACACCAAAATTGGATGAATATGGATGAATTTCTATTCTTGACAGAAGAAGAAAGGGAAGAGAAAGTACACTAGTAGGGGGACAATCAGGTATCAGTGTTGCATTTCCATCTCTGTTTTGGTGAAGTCTTGTCTTGAAGAAACCAGTATTAATAAGTTCCAGTCTTATTGAGCTTGCATGATCTGCCAGATATGGGACAGAAGCCTGTGATCCAGATGGTAGTGGATAATTCACTGAGGGAGTGGAAAATGCTGGAAACCCTGAAAAAGGCTTTGGTCTGCTCCCTTCTTAAGGTTCTGGTTGTTCTGTCCTTAATTTGAATACTTGAAATCCCCGCGCTTTGATTGGCTAAAGCGCGGGGATTTCTGATTGGCCAGGCGAGCCGCGCTGATTGGTCCGATTGAGGTCTCCCGCGATTGGCTCGCTCCAAGAGCGGGAGACTTGAATCGCTGCCATTGGCCGCGGCCGCTGCAGCGAAAAGGATAAAAGCCGCGGGCTTTTTCCTTTTCGCCGGTTCGGTTCACAACTATTAAATAAAGAGCTTGAAACTTAGTCACCGACTCCTGGCTTCTTTTGCGGACACGACACTGGTCTTGGATCCATCTATATCCAACAACTATTGCCCAGTCTCCAAGCTCTTTTTTATAGGGAAAGTGGTTGACAAGATGGTGTTGTGACATCTTTAAAGGATTCTGGAGGAAATGGATTATCTAAGCTCTTCTCAGTCAGGACAGAAACTGTATTGGTTACTCTCATCAGTGATGTGTGGGTATGGGGAAGTAATACTCTGCTAGTCTTGATGGAAACCTTTGGAGGCTTTTGATACCATGGACTTTGGCATTCTTGTGGAATGTCTATAAGGAGGCTTGAATGGTTTTGCTTTTTCATGAATGGATGACTCTAGTCGGCATGTGGCAAAAATGAGAGGTTGAGTCATTGTCTCCAAAATTAATCAAGTCTTTTCTCTTATTTTATTTAATATCTAGACGAGGATACTGGAAGAGGTAATTCAATAGTTTGGGATGTAGTCTATCAATAAACAGACGATACACAGTTATACAGCTCTACCCCTGAACAAATAATAGACATGTACAGTAGAAGGTTTGACCCAGTGAAGACCATGAATGGGGATGAGCAGATTGAGGTGGAAGTGAGGCATTCTTTATCAGTAGTTCCCTGCATGGACTTCTGTGCTCTCCCTTTGTGATTATAGCTTTGTGATTATAGAGTCCTGTTTAGATTCTGTGTATTTTGTTCTTCTGATCTGTTGTATGTTTGTTTTAATGAATAGTTTTTAATTGTAAGTTTCTCAGAGTCAGGTGGCCTATAAAACAAACAAACAAACAAGTAGTTCCCCTTGTTGGAAAATTTAAGTAAAGATAGTAATCAACCTAGAAACATATGGAGCCAAGTTGTTAACTGAAGTTTAACAATATATACAAATAAATTTACAGTAAGTAATTGGCACTAGTTGTGCTTAAGTACAATGTCTTGTTCCTGTTTTTAAATGAATGAACATGAAACAAGATCAGCACTCTCAGTACTAATGTTTAGAAAACAATTGTAAACTTGGTTATCTTAAGTAAGCATCCAAGGATTGAGATGTGAAGTATTTAGGTGAATATTCTAGTGGTTTATTACTTCTATTGAGAAGTCTATCACTATTGTTACATATGCTTCATATTGTACACTGCTCTTGCAAGTTGGTTAGATGCATATTGGACTGAAATGCTATAAAAACATTTATAAACAAGCAAACAAGCAAGCGATTCCAATTAATTGAGCAGAGGAATGTTGATTTCAGGGATAGCCTTGTGGCTTTCCTAAGAAATTTATCATCATGAATAGCAAAATTATTATGTCCTCCTGTTTTTTCCATTTCCAGGGAAAATCTTTGGTTTTTTTAAAAATACATTTGATAATGATTGTTCCTTGATTTACATGCTTTAGATTCTCTGTTGCCAGGGAATTCAGCTGTAGAAATTAAATTTCAGCCCCTTGGAATAGAGAGACTGTGTGCCTTTTATCCCTAAAGGTTCATAAATGAACACTAAGGCCTGATGTCCTGTCCAGTTTATCAGGGTCACAGCGTTCCCCATCCAGCTGCCCTCCAGAAGTTTTAGAAGAATCCCTGGTCATTGTAACTACAATTCTGGTGAAGTGATCCCTACCTCTAATCGTAGATATCTGAAACATGGAATCATGGTAGTAATTTTTGATCTTGTAATCCTCTTTTGCCAACATGATTTTAGTAAAGGTCTTCCTACTTTTCTCCTCATAACCTGAAGACTTTTTCTTCTGGATAAAGCATATTCTAACTGCAGTGTTTCTCAGTGTTTGGCCACTTTTAAGATGCATGGACTTCAGCTCCCAGAATTAAAATTGCTGACTGAGGAATTCTGGGAGATGAAGTCCACACGCCTTAAAAGTTGCCAAGGTTGAGAAACACTACCAGAATTCAACATCCTGTTTATGAAACTTGATCCAGTAGTTTTTACATAGTTTTTGAGGGTAAGAATCTGGTATTCAGAAATCTTTTCTGAAGGATATAAGTAATAATAGCTAAAAAAAGCCCCATATTTTGTTCCTGATTTCACTAAAGCTGAGATCCTCAGATTGGATTGCACATGTTGTATTCCTTACCAAATGTTAACCTGGTGTAAAGAACTCTTTTATGTCATGTGCAGTATTCTGGATATTACGTCGGCAGGTAACCATCTACATGCAGCATATGTTACTTGGAAGTAAGACAGTCCATTAAGTTTTATATGAGCAAGCATAATAATAATAATAATAATAATAATAATAATAATAATAATAATAATAATAATAATAATAATAATAATACTTTTCCTCTGATTGAGAAAGAGGGAGAAGAAAACAAACCCTGAAGAAACATTATTTGAAGGGTACCTTCAAGTCAGCTTGACTCCTGGTGATTGCCTGAACTGGTGTCTGCGGTTTTCTTAGCAAGATTTTAGAGATAGCTTGCTCTTGCCTGCTTCCTTGACTTGATTGTGCATGTGTGTGTGTGTGTGAGAGAGAGGAAGAGGGGTGGGGGGAAGAGAGAGACTGGCCCAAGGTCAGTCTGGCCCAAGCTTCATGCCTAAGGCAGGACTAAAATTCACCATCTCCCCATTTCTAACCTGGTGCCTTCATCACTACATTTTTTTCTGATTTTCATTGTATGTTGCTCCCATTCTAAATGTATTGCACACGTACATCTCCAATAATGTATGTTACATTTTCATAACCTTGTTATCCTTAACATACCCACCCACCCACACCACTCATACACTCTGCCCAAAGATATATGCAGTCATTTTCTGACTCCGAGGAATGCACCAACGTGGTCTTTACATACTGTTTAATTGTCTTATGCATGGCAGATATCTTATCTCAAAGCTTGGCTCAGAGCCAGATGAATTATTGTGAGGGGTTTTCTACCTCAAAATACACTTCCAGTAAAAATCCCAGCTCAATAAGCCATCCTGGACTGCAGTCAGGCACACAGCAGCATCACCCAGTATGTTTATGCTGGATGTAGTTGACCCACTTTGTTCTTAGATCCTCTCTCTCCCTCTGCCTGACCTGGAAACAGTCCAAAATAACTACACCCAGTAGGCATAGATCAAATGATGCAATTCCAGAATCCCTGTGTAAACTCCCCCATCCTGTGCAGACACAATGCAGATGTGGTCTCTCTCTGTGTGTGTGTCTGTGCAGATGCAGGACACAATTCTGCTAGTTCAAAGATTGTGTCCATGGCAAACTGCATCAAAGCATCCTTTAATGCTGTGCCTCTGTTAGGCAGGGAGAGAGAGGGGGGACGGTGTGAGGGGGAGAGAGAGAGAGAGAGAGGCGGAGGTGGAGAAAGCAGGGAGTCTTGGCTAACTTCTGGATGTTGGCACTCTTCTTCATTTCTTTGTGTGACACCCCCCCCGCCCCCCATGCCCGCCAACAGATAGCTACGGAAAGAATTTAACCTGCAGTAGAAAAAACATCAATTGCCTCTGAATCCAAACATTTCACTTTGAAATTTCTTTTTACCTACTTTTGAAGAAATTACTTCACGGTTAATATTAAGGTGCTGCTACTCTGTTCAAAAACATACATTGTGCTCTTTTAATAGAGGACTTCTTGGTACAGATTCCAGAGTAAGCTGTAACTTAAAGCCCTTCATACATAACAGTTTTAGACACAGCATTTCATAATTCTCCATTTGTCTTCCTCCACATTCTTTTCCTGTTTGTTATATACCCTCCCCTGACTTGTAGCACCCCACCTCAGCCCTTTGTTAGGTAGAAACAAAGGACAAAGAAGGACAAAATCTGGACGAAAAATCCCTGCTCCAAGTCAAAACAGTCTAGCAAACATATCTAAGATATTATGAGTATTTTGCAAAATCTACAGGATCTTCTCTACAACTTCTAGTTATCATTCCCTGAGTTAAGTTCACCTTCCAGGTTTTTCCCCACTGAGTTGCTCTGTCTGTTCCTAGCATTCTGTGATGCAGGAAAATCACCCCCTGTGATGTAGAAGACCACCTCCAAAGTATAATCTACTTAATAGCACCTCATTGCTTCCAACTGAGATGCAATCTTTCTCAGATGTCTCACATTTCTAATTAAATACTACCATATTTGGCGTTAACAAATTCAAAAGACAACATAGAAATCCTCCAAAGGCAATGAAAATTTTTACGTGTTAGCTGAAGTTTACTGTCCACTGGTTTCTTAGCAATGTATACCAAGTCCTGGATTTTAAAACTCTGTCATTTAAGAGAATGTGTGGTTTCACTGCTGTAATGTTTCTTTTGATTCTGGTCCTGTATTTCTTTATTTTGGGGCAGGGGAAATGTCATTAGCAACTACAATGAAAAAGATAAAACCTAACATAAACTAAACAGAAAAAACAAAAAGTGCAGAAAAGAAAAAAAACAAGGAGAAATATAGAAAACAAACAAAACAATATTGTAAAAGAAAAGAAATATATAAAGAAATAACAAATATAAACAATTTTTGGAAGTTTGAGAGAAGGGGATAAGTGAAAAGGAAATTTTCAAACTTTTAACTTACCACTTTCTCTTAAAACACAACAAACAATCTCTTCTTCCCACATCCTATATCTTATTTGCTAACAAATCCTTAAAGCCTCATCATTCAATCTTGTTCAGCAAAAGTCCAGAAAGAACAACTTCCCTATTTCAACCTTGATCAAATAAACCAACTTTAGATTCCCTCCTTTTACTTTTAGTGATTTTGATCATTACTATTTATTTATTAGATTTTTATCCCGTCTTTATTATTTTTATAAACAACTCAAAGCAGTAAATAAACGATGTCATAGAAGTTGATTTCTTTTCATTTTTTTTCTTTGACCCTTCTCACAAAATTCTTCAAAGCTTTAACAAGTAACAAGTCTCTATTGTAAATCCAGTATAGCATGGGTGTCACACTCACAGCATCATGTTGCCGTCACATGATGTTTCTTGATGTTTTTCCATTTGTAGAGCTGCAGTGGGTGTGGCCTGTGCATGACACATCTGGCCTGTGAGCCATCAGTTTGCAGTATAGAAAAGTTATCCAGGGACCCTCTTTCATTTGTTATTGTCAGGTGCAAAAAACCAAGGCCACAGGCTAAGCTCCAGTTAAAATGATTTATTGTTCTTGCCTATGCAACATTTACTCAATTAATGGTCAGCATTATTTTAGCACTAGATAAGGGTTAACAGAATTTAAGGAGGGTTGGACTTAGTCCGTTTGTGGCTACATAGAGGCTCTAGGGTGATTCCTCTTTTGATTCCATCCTCAAACTCTATCTTTCCTTCTCCTAATTATATGTATATCCTCTTTTATTGATAAGAAATCATCTGGTTTCATTTGTATATCAAGTGTAGCACCTTATTTTATATCATTCTTTGTACCTGTCATTTTACAATCTACTTTAAGATCAGTCTCAGCCTTATCCAATGAAATTCTTCCATAGCATCTTTTAAGCACAATCTATTTTTAGAGGCAGGCACTCTTAAAATTAACTTCTGGGTCCTTCGTTCAAGAACTTTCTTCAATATGTCCAATGTTGAACATTTTGCTCTATTCTGTATTAGTAAATGAAATTGAAGTATTATTTTCTTTTAATTGTAATCTCTAGTTCTTTCTGGTTCCCTCTAGCACTCAACCTTCAGAGTCTTATCCTATCATGATTTGTAAAAGAGAATTCAAAACAAAAGAAGTTTCCCATGAGAAAGATTCTTATAATGGACTCTTAGACCATTTGTTATTTTCCAAAATCAAAGTTCCAACTCCCCTTTTACTGTTTACTCTCACTCCCTTTGGATTTGTATTATTTAAAATTTATTTCACCAAGGATTGGAGGATATTTATCTTGTGCTCTAAAACACATAGACCCAAAGGTTCCTAATAGTTTAAAAACAATTTAGGAAGCAATTTCCAAAGTGATTAGAAAAGGAAGTATGCAAACTCAGGGTCTTTCTGAAGACACTGTCTGTAGTTTTAGCAAGATGATTATTTCCACCAGACACCACAGTATATAAGACAGGAAGCAAACCACATACTAGCAATGATGGTATTACCTAGTCAAGTAATGAAATGTCTGCAAGCAAATAAAATATATTGCTCAGGATTGGTGAGCATACTTAATACCTTTCTTCCACCTACCGGTACTTTCTCCACAACAACAACCCTGTGAGATGAGTTGGTCTGAGAGAGAAAGAGACTGATCCAAGGCCATCCAGCTGGCTTTCATGCCTACGGCGGGACCAGAACGCACGGTCTCCTGGTTTCTAGGCCATTTTTTTTAAAGAAACAAGTTTGTTCTGTACCTTCATTTGCATTCTTGAAACCCCGCGTTTTGATTGGTCAAAGCGCGGGGTGATCTGATTGGTTTAGCGAGCCGCGCTGATTGGCCCGCTGAGAATCTCCTGCGATTGGCGAATACAAATCACGGGAGATTCAAAATGGTGCCATTGGCCGCGGCCGCCGCGGCTTGAGAATAAAAAGCCACAAGTTTTCCCTTGGAGCCAGATCGGTTCCGGGGGCTTAATAAAGAGCTGAAACCACAGTCACTGCCTCCTGGTCTCCTTGCCAAACGGACATGACACTGGTGATGAAGGTGGGATCCCAAGGCTGAACCCCATCGAGCACGTGTCCGCTGGAAGCAAGACCGACGAGATGGCCAGCATCGCTCCGCCCGCGCCCTTCAACCCCGCTAGCGAGGACTGGGAATCCTACATGGACAGATTCCTCATGTTCCTCGAATGCAACAACATGAAGGACGCCACCGGGCCGAAAAAACGAGCCATTTTCCTGACACACTGCGGGCCCGCAGTGTTCAAGATGGCAAAAGCCCTTGCGAAACCCGCCGACGTCAAAACGATGGACTGGGACGACCTCAAGCCCTTGCTCCACAACCATTACACCCCCGCCGTGCCCACCCTCATCAGGCGGCATGACTTCTACCAGTGGGACCAGAGACCAGGCGAAAGCATCAGCGACTTTGTTGCCGAGTTGCAGAACCTAGGAGGCATGTGCGGATTCTCCGACATGGACGAGGCCCTACGGGACCAAGTCATGCTCGGACTTCGGGATCCAGTCCTCCAGAGCCGACTGATGGCCAAAGGCGACATTGCCCTCGCCGACGCCATCGCTGAAGCCACCGCAGCCGAGGCTACCTGGAAGTCGGCGAACCGCATGCGGAGATCGGATGCCGGGGACTGCACCGCGACCACCGACTTAGGACGGGCGATCGAGGCCCAACTGGAAGCAAGTCACCACGAGACCACCACCCACCATGGCGAATTCCACTCCGCCTCCGACACTCGGACGACGAGGAGGAAATCCACCGGCTCCAGGCGGGATGCGACCAGTGCAATCGGTGGGGTCGTAAGTTGGGGACCGCGTGTGCCAGTTGCGGAGGTGACCACCCGAGATCAGAGTGCCGTTTCTTCGACGCAGTCTGCCGGCATTGCGACAAAAAGGACCATATCGCCCGCGTCTGCCGACTAAAGAAAGCCTACAGCCCCAGACACAGTGAGCGGAGACGGGACAGCACACCCCCCAGAGCCAGAGATCGCCCAGCTGACAGCCGATGGGACCGGAGCGGGTGAACCCGACGAGGTGGAGAGACCCGGCAGAAGGAGGAAACCCACCAGACGGTCATCATCGGCCACGCATCAACCACCGACGCCCGAAAAGTCTACGTGGAGGTAGGCATCGAAGGTGAGCCATGCAGGATGGAGGTGGATTCCGGGTCCTACCTTTCCATGGTCGCCTGGCAAGAAATCAAACACTTGATGCCTACCATCCACAAGAAGGGACTGGAGAACCAGAGACTAATCATCAAAGACTACCAGGGAAACCGCATCCTGGTAGTCAGAACCGGACAATTCAAAGTAAAATTTAAGGGCCGCACGGCAAAGCTTCCCCTAACAATCGTGGACCGAGACTGGCCCAGCCTTTTGGGACTGCAATGGTTCGCGCCGCTCGGCATCGAAGTCACGGGCATCAACCACATCGCCGAGACCGATTGGGAGCAGAAACTGGCACGGGACTTCCAGGAAGTGTTCGACGGCACCCTAGGCAAGTACCAAGGGCCCTCCATCTCCTTCAGCCTAGACCCTAACATTCCCCTGAGACGCCTAAAATCACGGCGGGTACCTTTTGCACTCCGGCCAAAAATTGAGGAGCAAATTGACAAGCTCGTCAAGCAAGGGGTCCTACAACCAATTGATCATGCCCGGTGGGAGACCCCAATAGTCACCCCAGTCAAGCCCGATGGGTCGGTGAGAATCTGCGGGGACTATAAGGCCACCCTAAATTGCGCCTTGCAACAAAGCGCCTACCCTGTCCCAGTAGTGCAGTACCTTCTACACTCACTGGGGGGAGGCAAGGTTTTTGCGAAGCTCGACCTGGCCCAAGCATACCAACAGCTGCCGGTTGACGCAGAAACCGCGGAGGCGCAAACCATAGTCACCCACCGGGGAGCTTTCCGATGTGACCGACTCCAGTTTGGAGTCAGCGTGGCACCTGGAATTTTCCAGAGCCTCATGGAGAGACTCTTGCAGGGCATCAAGGGGGTGGTGCCCTACTTCGACGATGTGCTGGTGTCGGCAACCAACCAGCGAGAACTAGAGGGTCGGCTAAGGTAGGTATTAACCAAATTCAAGGAAACTGGGCTAAAAGTGAAGAGGGAAAATGCCAACTTTACACAGAGCGGATCGAGTTCCTGGGATACCTCCTAGACCAGCACGGCATCCACCCCACCGAAACTAAAATCAGAGCCATTAAGGAGGCTCCCACACCCAGGACTAAAACGGAACTGCAGGCATTTCTGGGACTGCTTAATTTTTACAATGTTTTCCTGCCCCAGAAGGCAACCGCGGCGGAGCCTTTGCATAGGTTGTTGGACAAGGTGGCTACCTGGACTTGGGGGAAATGCGAGAAAGCCGCCTTCAGGAGAACCAAGGACCTGCTCACCTCGGATGCCATCATCCAATAAAATGAGATCCTACCACTCGCCATCACATGCGACGCCTCACCCTTCGGCGTCGGTGCCGTCCTCAGCCACACAATCCCGGATGGAAGAGAATTGCCCATCGCCTTCTTCTCCAGGACACTCACCAAACCGGAGCGGAACTATAGCCAGCTGGACAAGGAGGCCCTAGCCATCATCGCAGCAGTGAAGAGGTTCCACGAGTACCTCTACGGCCGCACCTTCACAATCATCACGGACCACAAGCCGTTGTTGGGCATCCTGGCAGGAAACCAGGCCACCCCGAACATTTTATTTCCCAGGATGATAAGGTGGTCCGAATTCCTTGCCGCCTACACCTACCGGCTCACACACCGACCCGGTAAGACTATTACACATGCAGACGCTTTGAGCCGCTCACCGCTACCCGACCTAGACACCGACCCAGCACCCACAACGAGCACCCTCAGTATAGAAACTCTGCCCGATCTACCCATAACCGCGTCAGACATTGCCTGAGAAACCAATAAAGAAAAATGTCTGGCGCAGGTGTTACATTGGGTAGAGAAAGGGTGGCCGGAAAAGGACAACGACGAAGCATTCAAAACATTCCGGAACCGGCAAATGGAACTTTTGCTGCAAAAAGGGTGTGTACTGTGGGGGGATAGGGTGGTTATCCCGGAAAAACTGCAAGGGAAGGTATTGGGGTTGTTACACGAGGGGCACCCGGGCATAGTTAGAATGAAAGCCCTGGCCAGAAGTTACGCTTGGTGGCCAGGGATGGATAAGCAAATCGAGGCCTGGGTGGCAAGGTGTCAACGCTGCCAAGAAACCAGACCGAGCCCTCCCACGGCACCGATCCTGGAATGGGAAACCCCCAGGGGACCCTGGTCTAGGGTCCACATAGACTTTGCCGGGCCCACCAAGGGACATACATTCCTAGTAACCGTAGATGCTTACTCCAACTGGCTGGAGGTAAGCAACATGAAATCCACCACCACAGAGGCCGTAACCAAGGAACTTTGCAAACTATTTGCAACCCACGGCCTCCTGGATGTCATCGTGTCGGACAATGGGCCCCAATTCACCTCGCTGGAATTTGAAAAATTCCTCGTGGAATGGGGCATACGACACGCACTGACAGCTCCGGCTCATCCAGTGGCGAACGGAAGGGCGGAACGGATGGTTCAATTCACGAAAAAAACCATCCAGAAAATCGAACATGGGGAAATCCAAGACAAAATAAATAAAATGCTTTTTATCCAACATATAACCCTGAACACAACAACGAACAAAAGCCCGGCAGAGCTACTGATGGGGAGGAAAATAAGGTCCCCACTCGACAGACTACACCCCACATACAACCCGGAAAAACCCCCAAACTCCTCCAGCAAGCACCGGTCTTTTGCGCCAGGCGACGCTGTCTATGCAAAAAACCTAACGGGTGACCCACTATGGGTACCAGCAACCATAACCCAACTGACAGGCCCCTGCTCGTACCGGCTGCAAACAACCTACGGACAAGCGTGGAAACGCCACATCAATCAAATAAGATCAGGAACGGCCACAAGAAACACAACCAACACGCAACCAGACACAGAAAATCCCCTTAACACAAGCCAAGAGGGGAGGGAATACCCTGGGAACCAAAACCCAGAAGAAAACCAACCATAGTCACCAGCAAGCAGCCAGCTCGAAGCCTCACCAGAGAGAAGCAGCCAGGCCAGCTCGACCAGCCCAGAAAGACCAGGTGGGAGCGGCGAGAACCACAACTCAACCAGCCCGGTAGACCGGGAGGGAGCTGCGACAAGCAGCCCAGCAAGGCCTACCAGGCGGTTCCATCGACGAGGCCGAGAGACACAGAGAACCCGACTGAACCGGCTGGGAGCCAACCAACGACTGACCTGCGCAGGTCCAGTAGGCAAGTTCGGAGCCCCGCCTACTTACGGGACTACATTATGTAGGACCAAACCAAGAGGGGAGGGGTGTTCTGTACCTTCATTTGCATTCTTGAAACCCCGCGTTTTGATTGGTCAAAGCGCGGGGTGATCTGATTGGTTTAGCGAGCCACGCTGATTGGCCTGCTGAGAATCTCCCGCGATTGGCGGATACGAATCGCGGGAGATTCAAAGTGGTGCCATTGGCTGCGGCCGCCATGGCTTGAGAATAAAAAGCCGCAAGTTTTCCCTTGGAGCCAGATCGGTTCCGGGGGCTTAATAAAGAGATGAAACCACAGTCACTGCCTCCTGGTCTCCTTGCCGAACGGACACGACAAAGTTCACTGATGGAACAATGACATGGTGGACCTATATTTAATTAGCATTTTTTTCACCAGGTTCAGTTGGAGCTTCTACTACTTTCCCCTTCTATGAATCAGGAAAGTTAATAAGACTATGGTATTTGCTCTTTTCTTTTTATCTGTCCAGAAAGGATAAAGAAAGCAAGTCCATTAATCAGAGATGGAGATCACCATGGAAGGGAATGAAATCCACAAAGGGATATTTCTTAAGCTAGTTTCATTTCCAAACTGATTTACACACACACACACACACACCCCCTAGCTGCAATGCAGAAATGCCCATTGTGTTAGCAAGAGCAGCAGCTCTTGATGAAAGCACCCAGCAATAGGACCTCCAGATTTCCCTGAATGTTCAGCATGGCAGTGCTGGCAGAGAATTCTGGAAGATAAAAGTCCCTGTTGTCCCAAGCTGAGGAAAGCTGCACATTTTCCTTTGTTGAAGCTTGCCTGGAAAATGCAAAGCAACGAAGACTCCCCGGAGAGAGAAGAACAGCAGCCACCTCTGCCTTCTTACATTCTTGAAATGCATTGTGGAAAATCCAGCTTGAGTTTACTTTTAAAAAGAGCCAAGCGGCTGCTCTGTCTCTCTGTCTCTGTCTCTGTCTCTGTCTCTCTGTATGTATGTATGTGTGTGCACACGCCCCTGCACTATTGGTGGAAGCTGCCCACCGCCTGCCTCTGCGATTCATAAGTCACACACTGCTGCCCTCTACAGGTGCTTTCCTTTGGATATTTACTCAATCCATATTTACAGGGAATTCATTGCTTTTCTTCAAGTGGGGAAAGAGGTCATCTGGAAGGAAGAATAGTCCTAGGAGCCTGCTGCTTATTGACTGGCCAGTTTTCTGTACCATTGTAGGAAGTTAGCACCCACCCCTGTCCTAGAAAATTGAAATATCCTAGGAAATATTAAAAAGGCAGAATATTTCCTCTAAAAAGAGTAGAAACTCAGAAGCAGAAACTCATCCCCACTTTTGTTAATGGATGGGCCATCAAGGCCTGGGCTAGAATACTTCACATAACAAAGATCTCCAGGTAAAACTATAGCAATTGCCCAAAGCCCTTTCAGTGCATCATCATCATCCGGCAAGGCTCAACTAAGCCTGGAACTCAGGACAGCCTATAGAGTTGCCCCTGCATGGCCCCATGGGAGTCTGACAACCAATCAGAATACAAGCTCCCTACAAAGGTTATAAAACCCAGGCACTCTCAGCACTTCAGCCTTTCTTGATGTCTTCCTTCACCCTGAAGCATGTGATCATCCTTCCTTTTCACTCTGGAGCTCCAGGCCATGTGGTCCTGTCCGCCATTAAACCTTCCAAACAGCCTCCATATTTCCAGTGTCTTTTTCCCCACTTGGAACTGAACCCAGAAGGATATTTCTTCCAACACCATTTTGCAGTCCTGGGAGTAGAAGGGTTGTTTATTTATTTAGCATATGACAATGTTACAATTAACCAGGAGATTGCAATGTTGAGTAGTGGGATTCAAATTTTTTTAACTACCAGTTCTGTGGGCGTGGCTTAGTGGGCGTGGCAGGGGAAGGATACTGTAAAATCTCCATTCCTTCCCCACTCCACTCACCTACTTTCCAGCTGCGTTCTCCTGTGCAGGGCAACAAAAGAAGACCCAGCCGATCAGTTGGGACTGGGGAGGCAGAAAATAAATGGGGGCAGGGCCAGTCAGAGGTGGTATTTGCCGGTTCTCCGAACTACTAAAAATTTCTGCTACCGGTTCTCCAAAACTGGTCAGAACCTGCTGAATACTACCTCTGGTTAGTACATAGCAGTTATTTGCTTGCAGAAGAGTGGTAGCCTGTTTAGTTCCTGCTCATGCATTTATCCACGCTTTTGTGGAAGGAGATTGTCTTTTTGTCCACAAACATTTCCTCCACTCTATTGGTTTTCCTGTCTGTGAAAACCGTTGTGGGGCAGACAATGCTTGGTTGATCCACATTACAACTTAATCCGTAGTAGAAGGTCTAATAATATAAATCTTTTATTATCTTAAGTTTCCTTCAGGCTTCACTTGTCACCTGGTGGGTTCATAGACACATCAATATAATTTTCGTAGCCGTAATAGGGAAGGGATTTGCCATAGTTTTTGTCTTAGACCAGAGGTCTCCACTTGGCAACTTTAAGACTTGTGGACTTCAACTCCCAGAATTCTCCAGCCAGTATAGCTTAAGTCTTAAAGTTGCTTGGGGACACCAGTTTGACTTATAAGACTTCTAAAAAGCTCTCTGAAGCCCTCTGCTGGCCATTGATTGTCCATACTATTTTACTGCAATCTTAACTAATCCGTGTACACACAATAGCTAAGGGATGGAATTGTAAAGCTTCATGCTACATGACTGCATTGTTTAGTGAAGATAATCCCAGCACTGCATCCCAGCTGCAATTGTTAACCAAGTCCTACCAGGGGTTAGCTGAAGATCCAGTCTCACCCAAGTGAGGCTTGGATGAATGGCTTGTTCTTTCCTATCTGGAACCACAGTTCTTTCAAGGCAAGGGATTGCCTCCTATTCCCTGCAAAAGCCTGAGATTTTGGACCTTTTGCTTGTCCTGCAGGGTGGCAAGCAGAAAGGTGGGGTTCAGGGGGTTCTTGGTGTGGTGAGGTTCTGGGGATGCAAGAACTGCAGTGTAGTGCACAGTCTCAGACGCCCCAGCCTGGCTTGGGACCACAGTGTGAAGATATGGTTGTCCTGGGAAGTCCCAGTTTGGCCCAATAGTGCTGTGTGAAGCTCTGGCTTATAGCCACCTTCACTACCCTGCACTCTGAGGCCTTTGAAGCTCTGCGCTCTGCCATCCCAGCTTTCTTTCATTCTCTTCTTAGTACTGCTGCTGACAAGGTGGGCCAGGCCTGGTTCTTCACAAGGCAGTTGCTGGGTAGCTTCTGGCCTTCTTCCCTAGATCTGAACAAATGGGCGTAGCTTAAAGACAACCAGTAACATGCTGGTAATCCAGACCAAGATGCAAATATCTGCCACAAAGAATTGTATTGGTATGCCTATGACCTTTCTATTTAATCTTCAGGATTTTAGTAACTTTAATGGTCGTAAATATGAAAAACAACCATAAGCCATTTTTCTCAGTGCCATTGTAACTTCGAACAGTCACTAAACCAGCCATTGAAAGTCAAGAATTACCTACAGTTTAGGACTGTCAAACTTGTGGCCTGTAGGCTGGATGTGTCACGCGCTGGCCACACCCATGCTCAGTTTAGCGAAAGGGGAAAAAGTCCCAACACATCATGTGACGATGCTGTGACAACACGAGTTTGACACTCCTGCTGTAGTTCTTTCTTTCAGTCATGAGTATAGCTGAGACGTCCATCTTTGAAATTATGACCTGCTGCATAATTTGGCCAATCCCTTGGTTCCGTTTTCTTTTCACTGCTTAGATTTAGTGGTTCAAGTCTTATCATCCCCAAGGCTGAGTGAATAGCAATCTGTACCATTTATTATGTGTTTTTTGACCAGTGAAGTACTGAAGTGCTCGAGACAAAACCGGGGATGGGTATGTATGTTTTTAACACCGATATTCAGCTTCAGAGCTTGTCGAGATAAAAAATGTAAAGAAGGTATATTTTGTCAGCTAATCTTTTGAGATTTCTGTGCGAGAAGGATGAAGGGAGATTTTAGAAAGTAAAGGCTTGTTCTGTCTCTTTGCATTGCAATACTTTTTTTTTTTTTTAAAGCAGTGGTTCCCAACCTTTTTTTCACCCCGCACCCCTAAAGAAATTTCACTCGAACCTTGCACCCCCTGAAATTTAGACTTTAGGAACTACTGAACAAAATAAATAAATAAATAAATAAATAAATATATAAATAAATATATGGTAGGATTGAATCTTTTCAGCTATGTATGTGATGGCCACTAAATAACGATACTTAACTCTAAAATGAAAACAAAGTTAATCCATTGCATAATAAATAAAAATGCCAACATAGAGCCAATATCCTATTATTTACCTGGATTTTTCTCGCACCCCCTAGAATATCATCTCGCACCCCAGGTTGGGAACCCCTGCTCTGAAGTTTGGAGGTTTGCAGAGTTCTTAACATGAGCAGCCCTGTTGCTTTTTGTTTGTTTGCTTTGATGATACAGTTGGTGTTGAGTGTTAACTTGATGGCTAATTATATTTCTCCTCTCAGCCAGAGACAAATTTTTAATTGTAAAATTGCTATCATTTAACATCTTGAACAGAACATTGGGGAAAATATTGCCTTGCTTAAACTATTAAGAAAATAAGCATAATTTATGGCACAAGAGAAGACTATTGTCTTTTAGGTAATCAGTATGGGCAGATATGTCTTCCCAGAAAGAATTCCAAAGAGTTTGTGGAGTTCCAAATGATGTTTGCCCAAGGATTGCATTTCGCATCCCAATAACATGTTAGGGTTCACTCACAAAATGTTGTGTGTGTCCAATAGCAAAATACCCATAGACCAGAAAGGACACAATAGCTGAACTGCAATTGTCTACCAATTCATTTTTAAGAAATGCTTAAAATTCAGGTTAGGTGAGGGCTTGGTCTTATCTATATAAAAGCGAAATACCACTCATGCATCATCACAAAATCTCCAGAACCGTAAAGCCTACAAACTTGATATTTGGCACGTATGTTCATCCTCTTGGCTTCTAGGTGCTCACTAAGAAAGGTTTTTTCAAAATGACCATCAGAGCATTAGTATTTCGTATATTATTATTAACATGCTCTGATGCTAAGGAGTTCTACTCCTCCACCCCACCTGAAAAGAAATCTGTCCAAATGCAAAACACATGCAGAGGAGAGGAGTTTCGTTTCAGTTTCAGAGCACCAAGCAGCTTTAGTACAGAACAGTTAAGCTAAGCCACGCCCAGGCTCCTTGCTATCTCCTTGCTCACACAGCAAATATTGTTTCAGTTTCCAAACAGCCCTCAACTGTCTCACACACTGACAGGACACTAGCCAGATGAATACTGATGGATACAGAGGAATGATTCCCTCCCCTTATTTTCCTCCCCAAAAAACTAAGCCCGACCACATAGTTTCATAGCAAAGCATGGGCATAGAGCTTGCCTGCAATATGAAGGGAACTCAGAGTGAATTTTCAATCTGTTGTTACAGGTAGTCCTCAACTTACAACAGTTTATTAAGTGACTGTTCAAAGTTACAATGGCCCTGAAAAAAGTGAGTTATAACCATTTTTCACCTGTATGAAGTATCCCCATGGCTGTATGTTCAAAATTCAGAAACTTGGCACTGATTCATATTTGTGATGGTTGCAGTGTCCTGGCGGTCTTGTGATCACCTTTTGTGACATTTTGCCAAGCACAGTCAATAGGGAAGCCAGATTCACTTAACAACTGTGTCACTAATGTAACAACTGCAGCAATTCATTTAACAACCAGGAGAGCAGGAAAGTCCTAAAATAGGGCAAAAAAATTCACTGAACGAATGTCTCGCTTAGCAACAAAAATTTAGGGCTCTATTGTGGTCATAAGTTGAGGACTACATGTACATTTAAATGAACTGAAAACTTCATTCCAGGAACAGGCTAAAGCAGGAGTCTTCAACTTTGGTAACTTTAAGCCTGGAGGACTTCAACTCCCAGAATTCCCCAGCCAGTTGGCTGGGGAATTCTGAGAGTTGAAGTCCTCCAGGCTTAAGATTGCCAAGGTTGGAGATCCCTGGGCTAAAGGACAAATCAGACATTTCTCATACTATAGATATAGGAAGACAGACACATTGATAATGGCCTCCACAATGACTCTGGGTGGCTTACCCTAGATCAGGAAGGGGTCGCCAACCTTTTGGACCTCAGGGACCACCAAACTCATAACTTTAAACCCCAGGGACCTGAGACCCTGGGAAAATCCCAAAAAGAAGTCTGCAGAAAAATTCCCCACCCTGTTTTCCTACCTATCGATCGTTTTTTATTTGGGATCGCCACATACAGTCTCCAGCTCCATTCTCAGGGGAAGAGAGAGACTTTTGGCTTTATGCAAGAAAAGCAACAGAAATCTTTCTTTCTCTCCCCCAAACTCAGCCAGAAATGAGTCTTTGTGAGACTTGTCATGCTGGCGCAGCCTCTTGGAGCAGGATGCCTTGCAGGGTCCCAAAGACTCATTTCTGGTGGAGTTTGGGGGAGAGAAAGATAGACTTTTGCTGCTTTCCTTGCATGCAGCCAAAAGCAGAAGAAGAAAGAAGCAGAAAGAAGCAGCCTGGTGGCCAGGTGAGGCGCATGGGGTAAGTAGGGCAAGTTCACCTCCTCTGCCCTTTCTCTCCTCCCCTCACTACTTTGTGTTGTTCGCAATGCAAGAGACGCAAGCCTTGTGTTCCCTTAGGCCACGTGGGCAGCACAACCTTGTGTTCCTGCACAGCCTGGATTAATTGCTTTGAGGGGTGCTTTGGGGGTGACATTTGTCTGCAGACCATCAACATTTTCTCACAGACCACCAGTGGTTCCCGGCCCACTGATTGGCAACCACTGCCCTAAGATGGATGTGAGGGATATGGGGAGAAAGGAACAAAATGTGCATGGTGATGTCATGATGCAAACCCTGAAATTTATGTCCTTGTGTCAGATGTGTGTATGTAAGAGCTTAAATCACATAGGGGTTTAAATCACACGGCCACTGCTTGCATTGTGATTAGTTATGGATGCCTATGACTCAAACTGTCTAATTTACCCACAACAAAGCAGGAAAAAGTATCAATAATCTAGTATCCAGGCTCAAGCTGTCGTGATGCAAGATGGACCCAAAGTAGAGAACAGCTAAACATGGCTTGCTTTCAGCTACTGCTGCCAGCTAAAGCACCTAAAATATATCAATATGTTGATAGGGAAATGTGTTTTGGAATGGACGCAGCTTTGAATATTTATATTGAATATTGAAGGTATTTATCTTCAAATGTGCTTTCTGCATTTTCCTCTGATCTTATTGTTTATGGTTCCATCATCCACTCATGAATTTTAAGAATGGTCCAGTCATATGTATTTCTAACTGAGGATAGCCCTTTGTGCATCACAATGAGTGCACGAATCAATCAGTTGATTGGTCTTCAAAGTGCCACAAGGCTTTTTGCTATGCTGCAATAGAGTATCTGATCTATCACGCTGCATTCTTTTTCCTAGACAGTCTTCTCTCCTTCCTGGGAGCTTGTGCTGTAGAATGTCCCTGAATGAGGTAGCCAAGCAACAGTTGCCATAGCAGATTTCTTTTGTTTAATAAGTATGGGACAGAATCCTACACGTAGATATTCTCCCTAAACCCTTCACTGTACTTCCACGTTTCCACTTCTCAGTGGCTTTTTGAATGGTTTGCTAAAATCACACATGCACACCTCATAACTGTTTTCAGACCTGATAGTATCTGTGTAGAAAGAGTGCAGACAAGAGCAACAAAAATGATTAGGGGGTTGGAGGCTAAAGCATATGAAGAACGGTTGCAGGAATTGGGTACGTCTCGTCTAATAAAAGAAGGACTGGGGGGACATGATAACACTGTTCCAATATTTGAGGGGCTCCTACAAGGAGAAACAGGTCAAACTATTTTCCACAGCACCAATAGGCAAGGCAAGAAACAATGGTTGGAAACTAACCAAGGAGAGAAGCAACCTGGAACTAAGGAGAAAGTTCCTAATGTGAGAGCAATTAACCAATGGAATAACTTGCTTTCAGAAGTTGTGATTGCTCCATTGCTGGAGGGTTTCAAAGAGACTAGACAACCATTTGTTTGAAATTATATAGGGTTTCCTGCTTGAAATTCACTAGAAGCCTTTGGAGTCCTTCCCAACTCTATATGTTTATTTAAAATTGAAGAAGCCACAGCTATTTGCATTTCTAAAAAAAAAAGAAAAAACAGTAGTATAATAGATAGGATTCTCAACCTGTCACAAGAAACCTCTTTAACAAGAGCAGCAGGAGGGAGACATCGCTGTATTTAATTACCTGTAGCAGATAAACCTAAACATCTACTCAGATGCAAGTCCAATACAGCACATGGACAGATCCGTTCTTGGAACTGAAGCATCATGGTGACAAAAAGAATAAAAAGCATAGATTTTCCTGTATAGATTTAAATTCCATTGAATACTATAGGATTTGCTTTTAAGCAAACATAAATCTACTTTAAGGATTCAATCTGCGTCGGTAACTGGGGCCAGAGGTTTAGTCCTCTGAGCTTTTGGACTCATGCTGGAGCCCCCTCAGGGAACTTCTCTCTAGCAGAATGTGAGAACATATTTCTCACAGATGTGAGAACAATCTGTGACTGACATAGATTGGATCCTGCAGCATTATCCTGGGACATATACTGTATATCTGCCTTCATTCATGAAATATGATTTTGTTTCGAATCATCTTTTCAAGCAGCATATGGCATTGATCAGCTTAGTAACAATACAGATATTTAGGCCAGCTTTCTTACTCTAAATATTACAAAATATTTATATATTCTACACGTGCTCAGCAAATAGCATTCCCTGAGACCTGCATGGCTCCAACTTCATTAGCCTCCCAACAAAACCTAATTTTTCTCTCAAATGCAAGGGCTAGGTAGTCGGAAGAGCCTGACTTGCATAATTTGATTGGGATATAATTTTACTGTAATGATGCTAATAAAAAGAAGGACTGGGGGGACATGATAACACTGTTCCAATATTTGAGGGGCTCCTACAAGGAGAAATAGGTCGAACTATTTTCCTTCTTGCATTTGGAGTCACCCAGGATCAAAAGACTGAGACGGGCTCAATATACATTTTATAAACTTCAGATAAATAAATAAATATAAATAAATATGTTCACATGGCATGATAAGCCACATCCTCATCGAAAGAGAGTGGATGACTTCACAAGACCCATTCAATCAAACGGAACAAAACCATATTAGGGCATATTCCAATACTCCTAATAGGGCTCTTCTCGTAGCAGTTCTCTCTCTCTTTTTTGCTTGTTTCTCTTGACCTTTATGTCCTGCCATCTTCTCTTGACTCTTGCTGTATGCTTGCCTTGCTTAAAACAGGGGTCCCCAACCTCTGGGCTGTGGCCTGTTTGGAAACGGTCTGTGAAAGTGATGGGCTTGAGTGGCAGGCAAGTGCTTGCATGCAGCCCCATTTGTGGCTGCTGCCACTTGTGTGAAACCATCCCCTCTCCCCACCTCCCACTGGTCCGCCAAGCCAGAAATATCGGGGACCACTGGCTTAAAACCAACCCACCCCAACATTCAATAATAGCTTGCTTTTTGAAAAAGGAAATGAAATACAGAGATGGGAATCCTCTTTACACTTCTACGGATTGTGATATATTTGAAAATACTATCTTGCAAAAAAGAAAGAGAGAACTGTTAGGAATATCCCTGATTAAGACTCAGGTTGAAACCTGTTCCCTGTAACTTGCTCACTCCTGACATCTCAACCAGTGGTAGGATTCAATTTTTTTTTTTACTACCGATTCTGTGGGTGTGGTTTGGTGGGCGTGGCAGGGGAAGGATACTGTAAATCTCCAGTCAGAGGTGGTGTTTGCCGGTTCTCCGAACTACTCAAAATTTCCACGACCGGTTCTCCAGAACTGGTCAGAACCTGCTGAATACCATCTCTGGTCTCAGCCTTCTGGAGTTTTCTTTGCTTGTGCTACACTATGACTCCTTGGAGGGATATATAAATAGCCAACTTTACTTAAAGTTTCCTTGAATAATTGACCAACCATTTGTAAGGGATTATTTGTGTTTTATTTTCAGGAAAGGTTTAAAGGCCACCTCACAAACAAAATTCTGTTGCTGTCATCTTCGAGTCCCGATTTCATACCCGATTTCAGCTAATTTCATTATTTGCCTTTGAAATTCTCTGGGTGGCCCCCTTCCCAAGTTGGAAACAGACTCTTTTAAAGACTTTGAAGATCATCATAGATTGTCATGAGCTGCCAGTCAGAAACCTGTGTGCCACCTCTCAACATATTTCCAGAAGGATAAAATAATAGTTCTACAGGGTAGATAGCTTCTAGCCTTTCTACTTTTATTATAGCTCTACATCATACAGAACAGCTTATGAAAATCCAGAACTTAAAACAGAGTACTAGGCCTCACTGCAGCCCTAGTAAAACATTGCCACGAACAGTGTTTATTTTTTAAACCCTAGGAATCTAAGATTCTCCGGATGTTGGAGAAACCCCAGGAAATCTGTACAGTGATCAGGATAATGAAGTTGCATTGTTAACCACATTTTGATGAGCATGGGTTCTCTGAATTACTCTTAAAGCAGAGGTCCCCAAACTTGGTAACTTTAAGACTTATGGAGAGCTGGCTGGAGAATTCTGGGAGTTGAAGTCCACAAGTCTTAAAGTTGCCAAGTTTGGGGACCCCTGTCTTAGAAGCTTAGCAGAGGATCCTTAATAAGAATGTTAAAGTTTCTTAAAGGATAGATGGACTTTGTAGCATTTTATTACAATTTGGCTCTATCTCTGGAGAGATATTTTCGAACTCAGAGACATATTTTGGAAGCCTGCTTTGTAGATGGAATGCAGTTAGTATATAGCCCAAGCTGTTTTTAATCTGTTTTGGCACTGTTCTTTCTTGAGTAATATTCAGAAGCCTGCAGCTACATGAGGAGATACAACCTTTTGGACCTCTTAAGCTACAATTAGCTCTAGCCTTGAGAAGAAATGTTGCAGGGCTAGCTAGGCAAAGTCTGATGGTTGCTAGGACGTTCTTTTAGGGCAAGGGTCTTCAAATTTGAGAGCTTTTAAGATTTGTGGACTTCAATTCCCAGAATTCCTCCACCAGTCATGTTACCTCAGGAATTCTGGGAGTTGAAGTCCACAAGTCTTAAAAGCTCTCAAGTTTGAAGACCTTTGTTTTAGGAGTTGGCTTCGTCACACTGGAGCCAGCTTGTATGGTTTCTGAACTATCAGGAGGGCAGGAGTCTTGCCTAGCTAGGGACAAAAGTGGCTCTTGATAGCATAGTGTCTGTTCAACCACTCAGGTATGGCATGCTCAGCCCCAGCTTCCTTTGCATTCGCATCTTCCTATCAGCCAGAGAGTTAGTAGTTTAAGGTCAAAAGAGCAAGAGGTCCACCATGGGAAGAGAAGGCAACAATGTACCTTATGTTGCTTGAACATAAAAAAAAACTTTCACATACTCCAAAGTTTTCCCTAAGGTCAGGGGACTCCAAACTTGGTGACCTTAAGTTTTGTGGACTTCAATTCTCAGAATTCCCCAGCCAGCATGTCTAGCTGAAAAATTATGGGGGTTGAACTCTACAAATCTTAAAGTTGCTGGGTTTGGAGATTCCTGCCTTAGACCAAGGCTACATTCCTCCTGATGCTTTCCTCCATAGTCTTTATCTACCTCCCCCTTATCTGCTGTGTATCCAATTACAATAATGGAAGAGATGGGAGAGTCACCCCTCAATGTAGGGAAAAAACAAGCTGGAAGAAGTACAGTTCCTTTCTGAATTTGCAAAGTTTAAAGACAGCTGAAGAAGGGACTCTTTCAATGGGATATGATACTGAATATGATACACCTGGAGGGCATTTTGATTGCAAAAAACATACATTGCAAAGGCCCTGGGCACTCCAGCAACTATGATGCGAACTTCTATTTATATAAAGTTCTTGTTCTGACCCAAGCCTCGTTCAAAACAAATAAACACAAAGTACATATAAAAGCAAACCTTTTTAATGCGTCTCTATGAATTCTGTTCACTCTCAGCAAAGAGTCATTAAAACTATTTGTCCCAGATAAGAGCAAGCCCTTTCAAGGTTGTGAAAAGCTGCCAAGAAGACAAGATTAATTGCAGGGAAATATCCAAAACCAAAAGTCTCCAAAACCAAACCAGAATAGACAGTACTGTCACAAGAACTTGGAGTTGAAAGAACTTCTTTGCTTCCTGCAAAGAACCCCATTCCTGAGGGATGGCTTTTATTCCTTAAGGGAGGGGCCATCACCTTGCAGCCTTACTCCCGAGTCGCCCGTGCTACTGCAGCTGCTCTTTCCTTCGAGCAGCCCTGTGTGCATACGCACTGGGCACAGTCTCCTTGGGTCTTCTGCATCACTGCTGCCAGAGTCCACAAGCTCCGAAGGCAGCACCCCACTCTCTGATAGTCCTGGCCCCATCCCTGCATCACACACAGGCCCCTCATTTGAGTCCTCGCTCTCCGAGACCTCAGCCGTCTGCACCTGCTGCCGGTAAACCACAACAGTTCTGTCCCATTTGGCCTTAGGGTTTTGTTTTTATTTTTCAAGGTCTCATTTCTCTGTGAGGTCAGTGTTATGTCCAAAAATGTACCTTGTAAACAGGAACAAAATGCAACCAATTCTGATTCAGTTAAGGAGTGGCATCACAGAGAACAGATTAGAACAAGAGTATGCAAGAGTGTTTCCTTTTTGTCTGTCAAATATGGGAAAAGAGTAGCTTGAGGTGAGACAGGGAAGTAAAAAAATAATCCTAAAACAGAAGAAGCCAATGTCAAATGATTTCTTTGTTGATGCTAAGAAAACGGTATGATGTATTCAAGAACTCCCTGAACCTGAGCAAGAGTTTATTGCATTGCATTGGTAATTCTCAGTCAGGCCACCAGGTGGAGCTTCAGCCCTTTTTCTAGCTATTTGACTTCAGAATACAGTGTAATATCATCTAAACCTTGGTTTCAGTTTATTCTATTGTTCTGGAAGCTTAGGTCACTGAGGCTGTCTAGTGCTTCAGTTAATATGTCTGAATGTAAGGAAATGCTTTCTTTGCTCCTTTGTATCTCTCACAAGTCTGCTTTTAAACAGTCTGGGCTTCCTACTAAAACACATGATTCTACTACTCTCACTGGGCTAAAGCCACACACTCCTAGGACTCGTTCTAATGTGGTTTTCTATTACTTTCTTGTTCTAAGACACAGTAACTTTTAATAGGCCTTAACAGTGGTCTCTGTAGATGGCCAAAGCTTGTCCTGTATTTTGGGACTCTCTACTTTCTTTCTTCTCTTTCTTTCTTTTTTTACTGCAATGGACACTCCATCGGAGTCTTTATCATCAGCTCACACTAATTTGAGATTCTCCCTCAAGATATCTCTCTGCTCTTTTCTCTGCATTATTATTTAGGAAATGGGACAAGGACATGTGACATGTGAATGCCACAGAAGGGGCAAAGCTGTCGCATCTTATTTCAGTTTTATTCTCTTCATGTTTGACATTTTTTTTGGGGGGGGGGAGAAAAGTGTAAGAAGATACATTTTGGTCTCCCTGGAAAACTACTGCCACAATCTCACCCCAAAAGATCTGTCTTCATATGAGATTGTTTTGGACCCACAGTCAAGACAGCCTTTTTCCCCCTGACAAACACGTGCTAAACAAATTCATTGCTATCTATCTACATTTGACCAGCGGGGTGATTTAACCGGTATAACAACCGGTTCAGTGAGTGTGTGCGTCACATGCACAATGTTGCGTATGCACGATAAGGACTGACTGGCTGGTGAGGGAAGGGTTGGGGAGGGGCCAGCCAGGGGCACGACTCGCCCGTTCTCCAAACTGCGCAGAATCATAACAACCCGTTCTATGGAACTGGTCTGAACCGGTAGAATCCCACTCCTGGTCCTACCACCCAGGAATGCTCCTGTTCACAACTGTATTATCAGCAGGGTTTATAAGAGAAACTAATCCTTTATTTATTCTGGCTTTAAGTAATTAGGACGTTAGAGGGAAACACTCGTAGCTTGAATTTCACAAAAATAAACTCTGGTGGAGTATATAAAAATATAGAACAATGAACTGCAGACATTTTTCAAGCAATTATTTTATGCAAATGTAGCATCTAAGCAGTTTTGAGGGCAGACTCATGCAGAAGGCATTGCGGTAATTCAGTTTGGATGTAGTAAAGGCATCAGGAAGTCTACAGACATTTATATGTATTCCATCCATCCGTAGTGCTTTTCAGCTGTCAAATTGATATGGAATACTTTAGGTTGATTAGTTTAGATTGGATTAGATTCAATGCTCTGGAGTATATGTGTACTGTGGTGACTCATAATGACCACGATGTTGTAGCAGGTTCGTATTTGCCCAGAAAATTGATTTCTCAGAGAAAGTTAGATTCTCTAAGAAATTCATGGGAAAACTACACTGACAAATGACTGGTTTACTTCTACCCTGGTCCCCATCTTCCTCACTGTCTAGGAATTTGGGGACTTTTTGCCCAGAGTTCCTGGAATTAGCATTCCTTTTTGCCCAGCGTTCCAGATTAGGGAAAGTTGTAACTTTCTAAGCTATGCCCAAGGGTGGGATT
Organism: Hydrophis major; assembly: GCA_033807585.1. NCBI lineage: Eukaryota > Metazoa > Chordata > Lepidosauria > Squamata > Elapidae > Hydrophis > Hydrophis major. The sequence goes on from CM066330.1 coordinate 134,040,928, forward strand.
CAAATTTTTTAAGAACCGGTTCTGTGGGTGTGGCTTAGTTTGTGGGCATGGCTTGGTAATCATGTCACTGGCTGGGCAAGGCCAACTCAACATTACTCACATCAAGGCACACATCTCCTCCCCTGGCCTCTCATGACTTGGGGATGCTGCAAAGTTGTAAATGTGAAAAACGGTCATAAGTCACTTTTTTCAGTGCCATTGTAACTTTGAATGGTCACGGCATACAAGCAAAGTACCAGCAAAGGAGGGGAAAAAAACTCCAGAGAAGTTCCAGAGACAGGAAGTCTAGTCCTGCCAAGAATGTAATAAGGGTTAACGGAGAGGCAGTTGCTGTAAGCAACACCAGAATGTTTCCTTCCTGCCTTCCTTACAGGATTAGGCCAGTAATTTCTTCTAACAACTGGTTTTCTGAACTGCTTAGAATGTTAACAACCGGTTCTAACGAATAGGTGAGAACCTGTAGAATCCCACCCCTGCCTATACCTTGCAGCCTTTGCTTTCCACTTGGGATGCTCCTCTCTTTTTTACTCATGGTGGCTGCCACTTCAATACGAATGAATAAAATGACCATACCATGGAAGAGTTAAATCCCTGCCTTCTAGTAACAGGAAAATCACTGCGACCAGCCAAGTTGGCCTTTTTTAAAGGCATTGTCTAGGGCTGCAGGGGACAGCTGAAATTTTAGAAAGAGATACAGCCCCCAGGAGAGGGGTTAGCAGTTGAAAAGTAAAAGACAGAAACTAAATCATGCTCCAGAGGTTTTACTGGCCAGCCAGGTATAATCAGATCCAAAATGTGACCTTTAATGTCAATGTGTTGACTCTAGCCTGCTGTGACATACAAACCAATCCACTATGCTGCCTGGCGTCAGATCATCTTAGATAAAAGGAGAGAATGGAGCTAGAATGCCTCAGTGAGTGAAAAGAAGGGAAGCTTTACCCCTCACACCTCCCAAAAAACCCAGCTAAAAAAAGCAGGTTTGTATCAGAGGAGAAACACAGATAAAACTTCAACCTTGGACCTGAAAAGGATCCACAGGTATCAGGGGAGCCTCAACATTCCAGTAAGAAGTTTTTGATCAGTTTAGTGGGCAACTTGATTCAGCTTCCCTTGTGAACAGAATGTGCTGTCTGGAAATATCCTGGAATGGTACAAAGTGAGGAGAGACATGAAAGAAAAAAGGCAGAGGTGGTATTCAGCAGGTTCTGACCAGTTCTGGAGAACTGGTAGTGGAAATTTTGAGTACTTCGGAGAACAAATCCCACCTCTGACTGGCCCCGTCCCCATCTATCCTCTGCCTCCCAAGTCCCAGCTGATTGGCTGGGTCTTCTTTTGTTGCCCTGCACAGGAGAATGGAGCTGGAAAGCAGGTTAGTGGGGTGGGGAGGGAATGGGGATTTGCAGTATCCTTCCTCTGCCCACCAAGCCATGTCACGTCCATCAAGCCATGCCCACAGAACTGGTAGTATTTTTTTAAAATCCCATCACTGAAAAAAAGGATGGAAAGGAATATTAACAAATAATAGCAAGGGGGGAAGAAGTTGGGACTGAAGTTGATAAGAGACTCCTAAAGACTATAGGTAGTCTTTTGATCATGTGACTGTGGGGATGCTGCAATTGGTGTAAGCCTGAAGAACGGTCATAAGTCACTTTTTTTAGTGCCGTTGTAATTTCGAACAGTCCTTGTCTCACAATCATTTTGTTCAGTGACCATTCGAAATTACACACTGAAAAAAAATGACTTATGACCTTTTTCAAACTTTCGACCATGGCAACGGTCCCATGATCACATGATCAAAATTCAAACTCTTGGCAACTGGCATGTATTTATGGCGGTTACAAAATCCCAGAGTCATGTGATCACCTTTTGCGGCTTTCTGACAAGCCAAATCTATCTGGGAAATCAGACTCACTTAACAATTGTGTTACTAACAACTACAGTGATTTACTTAACTGTCATAAAATGGGGCAAAACTTACTTAACAACAATCTTGCTTAGCAATGGCAAGTTTTGGGCTCAATGGTGGTTGTAAGTTAAGGACTATTTGTGCTCCAAAATGACATCCATTCAGATAAATCTCTCGTCTTGGTCCTCTCGAAGGCAATGATGTTTTTATGTTTTTCTTCCACTTTGAGGACTAGAAGCCTATCGTTTTTTAAATTGAAACTGAACCTCTGTAAAACTATTGATGTTCAGACTGGAAGCTGATGGACTTGGCTGCAATTAAAGAGTGAACAGTTTCTTTTTCCCTTCCCCTACTGCACGGCAGATCCAGTTTGGGGTTTACATAAATCTCTCCACTGCTTGGCTTGTACTGTATTCTACACAGCTCCTTTGTGGAGGAGATAATTAGCCCTTGAGATTCAGTACTGCAGCCAAGTAAATTGGGAAAGAGAAGGAAAGGAGGGATTGGCTGCCACGTGCAACTGGATGACATATGAGACCACGAGAGAAGGGAGACAAGTAAATACTTCATAATTACGGCTTGCCCAGCAAGGAGTCCCTAACAGCTCAGTGGGGCATCTGCCCTTCATATCAGAAAAAGGGCAGAGAAGATAGTGCGGAGCAAAGGGGAAGCTGCAAAACCTAATCCGTTTCAGAAACCCTCAAACTATTAGTGAACTTAAAACAGTGCTATGGTGGTGAGATGGGAGAGGGGAGCTGCAATTTTTTCAATTGATTTGCAAAATTAACACCCATTTACCCAGAAGCACCAGTGAGGCCAAGTTTAAAATACTGGAATATGAAAGCTTGGGGCCAGGAATTGAACTAGGATAAGACTTAAAAAGAGAAAATATTTGTAATAGTTTTCCTCTACTCCCTTGGAAAAACTGTCACTATGTAAGCGTGTGCATATATGTGAAAAATGTTAATTGCATTTCCTTTTCGGTGGAGTTAAATATTTACACAAGTCATTCTGTAAACCATTTTTTTCAGTCAATTACTACAAAACTCCTAACTTTAAGATTATCCAATTAATGCTAATTGTGCTAGCTTTGCTAGTCAACATTGTTTACATGTGTGGCATGCAGACAATCTCACATTCAGTCATTAACATTGCTCAGTAGGAACATAGGAACATGATTGTATGAAATCTTAGTACTGGTCCTTATTGGCAGATATAGACAACTAATGGGCTGTATTTGTGTAAAACAGCTTCCTCTATTCCTTGGAGAAATAAGAACTTGTCTCAATTACCATGAAAAGGAAGAATATACTTAGAACATGTCAGTTTCAATAACCTGGGCTGCTGCAGAAATTCACTCATATAGTGATGGCTCAAATAACATACCCAGACATAAAACATATTTTACAGTTGGATTTGCACAAAGGACAAAAATTAAACAAAATATATTAGAGCTTCATGAATATTATGAACTGGGGCATGATTTTATTTCCAGTAATACTAAAGACTTTACTTGATATGATGCATTCCTCTTGCATCAACTCAAAATTTGGAAGGTTCTATTTAGAAAATATAATGATATCATAGTAATATTTATTTTGTTGCTTATTTGCAGTAAAAAAATGCAGAGCAATTAATAACAAAATGCATAAAAGTGTTTACCACATAAAATAAAATTAAATATATTCAATATGCATACATTTTAAAAAAGAAACTGTACCCACCAATTTAAAACTAAGTCTAAAGTTAAAAATCAAGTCTAAAGTTAGCTTGGAAACAACTACTGATATAGGCCACTCCCAGGTTCATGTTGAAGCTGCACATTCTTCCCATGGAAGCAGGGCAAAAGAAAGGTCTCTCCCAAGCAATGTGATGCAATGTAACTCAACACAACATAACATGAGGGACAGTTTGATCTAGCAGTTAAGATATCAAGGCAAAAAAACCAAACCAAACCAAAACCCCAAACCAGGACACTGAGAGTTCTAGTCCATCTTAGTCATGAAAACCAGCTGGGTGAATAGGGTGATTGTTGTGGGGAAAATAGGAGGAAGAAGGAATATTGTATATATTTGCCATCCTGAGTTATTTTTAAAAGTAATAAAGGTGGGATACAAATAAAATAAAAATAAACAGAGAAATGCTCAGCTAAATACAACGTGGTTTTGCAAATAGCCCGGCCTCAAGTTGTGCAGAAATTTATAGCTCATAAACAGCATTTAATATTGTGCCCAGTAATTAACCAATGTCATTAGTTTAATGAGACATCTCATACACTCTACATTGTAATTAGACTCATCACCTTTTAACAAGATCCTCCAACAAAGCTGAGCATAGATAGATAGATACAGATGTAGGTCATTGTAGGGATACAGATAGATACAGATGTAGGTCAAGTTGTAGGTCATCTAGTTCAATCCCCTGCCTAAGCAGGAGACCCTACACCATTTCTGATAGATGGCAGTCCAATCTCTTCTTGAAAGCTTCCAGTGATGAAGCTCCCACAACTTCTGAAGGCAAACTGTTCCTTTGGTTGATTGCTTTCACTGTCAGAAAATTTCTCCTTATTTTCAGGTTAAATCTTTCCTTGTTCAGTTTCCATCCATTATTCGTTGTCTGGCCTACAGGCGCTTTAGAAAATAGCTTGAATCCTTCCTCTCTGTAGTAGCCCCTCAAATGTTGGAACACTGCTATCATGTCTCCCCTAGTCCTTCTCTTCACTAGACTAGCCATAAAATAGTTGGAACATTTCTTGATTTTAAAAACATGGGGCCCATGACAGTTTCCTTGGCATTTTTTACATTCCATGCTCCACTTAATGTTCTTTTTCATGGTCCACTTGATGCTGTTTTAAGATTTATTTATTTTTACTGCAACACTAGAATTCTTAAAAATAAACAGAGTTGGAAGGGACTCTGGCACTCTCAGTAATAATTTTATTTCCAAGAATACTTTGGGGATCATAATTATTATCCAAAGATTCTCTTAAGGGAAAAAAAAGGATAGGGGATACAGTCCAATAGTTAACCTGGATATATGTTAACCTGCTGACAGAGAAAAGACAGGTAAAATGAAGGAGCAGAGAATATACTAGGAGGCTAGAGGGAGTAGAGAAAAGTAATCTTGACCTCTGGTAAATTGGTATTTGTAACTGGGGAGCTACTTTAAGACATTGAATAATACAGAATATGTCCAAATATCTGGTTCCACTCTTGCAAACTGTTGGTAGGCCTTTTGCAAAATGCAGCCTTGGAGAATTCTTTTTTAGATTGGACAGCCCCAACTTATGCATATTCATTCAGAGGAAATCCCATTGTGCTCCATGAAGTTTACCTCCACGTAAACCATATTAAGCTGTATAAAAGGAAATTCCTACACGAAATAAAACACAACGAATCCTCAAAAATAGCCACATATATTGTTAAGAAATAATATGAGAAGGAGCTGGTAAAATTTTCAGTTCCATTCCATTTTCAGCATTCAGACAGGAAAGCTTTATTTCAGAAAAAGGGTTCTGTTAGGATGAGTTTCCCATTCCCCTGTGATGTACTACTTTTTGAATAGATGATGAATATTAAGATAAGACATGATGGTAATGATTATTGAAGTTATTTTAATACCTGCAGGCGGTTTCTTTGAATTTGTGCTGCTAGGCAAGTGCTGCTAAGTTGAGCAGAACCCAGATAGGATCTTTCTACCTCTGATTTCCATCAGTTAAAGATCGGTTCAAATTCTGCTGGTTCTCACAATGTAATCTGCTTCAGAGAGCTGGGTCAGCAGAAGTTAAGTGGGTAGGTTCCCTGCTTGGTGAAGATTTGGAGGGGAGCAGTGCAGATGATGTGAATGTTTTACATCTCTGTAGTTATCCCTTTGATTAAAGTACTCTCATTCTGAAAATCTGAAAAAGTTTGAAAGAGTGTAAAATAAATGTAGCTCCACGTTGCACTGCTGGGTTCCTGGGGATTCTTTGAACTTAATTCCATGAAAGATGGCATCACTGATGCAGTGGTGGTATTCAAAAACTTTTACTACCAGTTCTGTGGGAGTGGCTTGGTGGGCGTGGCCATGTGACTGGCTGTGCGTGGTTTTTTTTTGCAGCCCCCACCTGTTTTTGGGAGCTTCTTAGCCACAGAGGAGCCTCTGGGGGAGCGTTTTTGCTTCCCTAAGGCTCCTCTGGGGCTCAGGAAGAAAAGGAATAGAGCACGGAAGGGGCATGCAGCACTCCTCCAAGGTCTGTTTTGGGAGCTTCTTAGTCTCAGAGAAGCCTCAGGAGGGTCGTTTTTGCTCCTCCCAAGGCTCCTCTGGGGCTCTGGAAGACAAAAAATGGAAGAGGGGGGCTGAGCTCCTCCCTCCATTTTTTGCCTTCCTGGGCTTCAGCATGAGAATCCCGGCACAGCTTATCTTATTACAGCTCATTATTGGGAGGGAAAAAAAGAAAGAAATACCTTAGGCAAATGTCAGGCAGGTGGGTGGGGTGAGTGAGCATCAGGTGGGAGGGCGACCGGGTGTGGGGCGTGGCCAGTCACAAGTTACTACCGGTTCGGTGACTCACGCCAAATTCTTGCTACCAGTTCGCCTGATCCGTTGCGAACCGGCTGAATACCACCACTGCGCTGATTGCAGCCTCAATGAAATGCTCCCCCTCACATTAGAACCATCATTAAAAGGGCATCACAAAGAATGTTCTTCCAGCGTCAGTTCAGAAAGCTCAGATTGTCCCAGGATCTGTTGATACAGTTTTACAGAGGAATTATTGAAACTGTCATTTCTACTTCAATAACTACTACCTGGTTTGGTACAGCAATCAGACAGAATAGGTACAGAGTTCAACAGATAGTTAGGATTGCAGAAACAACAGTTGCAACCAGCAACTTCCCTTGAGAATCTGTATACAGCATGAACCAGAAAGAGGGCTGAGAAAATATCTACAGACCCCTCACATCCTGCTCAGAATATCTTTCAACTTTTCCCCTCAGGACACTGCTACAGAGCATTGCATGCCAAAACAACCAGACATAAAGAAAGTCCCCCCCACCTATGCCATCACACTGCTGAACACGTAATTCCCACAGCACTGTTTCATTTCTCATCTTTTCTCATCTTCTCATCTATCCTACAATTTTCTCCTATTGGTTTCTAATAGATCCATCAATTGTTATTTGTAACTGATGATTGCTGATTGTAATTATGATTATGGCCTATGACCTATTACTTGCTGTTTGTCTGTACACTGTGAGCTTATGCACCCGAGACAAATTCCTTGTGTGTCCAACCACACTTGGACAATAAAGAATTCTATTCTATTCTATTCTATTCTATTCTATTCTATTCTATTCTATTCTATTCTATTCTATTCTATTCTATTCTATTCCTTTTCTTCTGGCAAACTTTTCTTTACCCACTTGGTAAAGACTCCACTGCATGGAGAAATTATGTTTGCTGATTGTTTATATATAGTAGCTTTTGCTTTCAGGCTTGTGGCATAGTGTTTTCGTTGATTGTTCTTGTTCATATTAATTGTTTTTGGCATTCTCTGTGTTATTGTCTGGGCCAATATTATAGTTGCCAACTAACTACATTGTTTGCAGCCTTAGAAGCATTATTCATTATTAACCAATGAAAACGTAAGGTGGACTTTTTTTTTTTTTTTACTGAACAGATTTGGAAATAGAACCATTTCAAGGCAGAATAAGGGCCCTAAAGACTCTTTGAAAAATGACTGAGCCATCACAATAATCCTAGCAGACAAAGGACAAACTACAGTCATCATAGACAAAAGAACACAGTATATCCAGAAAGAAAACAACTACCAGGTGACAAGGACAACATCTCATAAGCACAAACCCAACGAAGAAAGTGTTTATTTATTTATTTATGCATGTGAGTATGCAGAAGTCTCTGGGCATATCTCTCTGGATAATTTAACAAATAATAATTAATTTTTAAAAATCAACAATAAAATACAAAAGATGGTGGCACACAGAGGGATGAACAGCCAACTCTCTCTCCCAACTCACGGAGATAAAAACAGACAAAAGCCAGCCTGCCACCCAACATCACTTGAACCTAAGGCCTGGGAAAGAGCCATGCTTTTAACATTCTTTTAAAGGCGGGAAATATTGAGCAAGCTTTTGGTAGGAGTGGGCGGAATTCTGATCCAGAAATCAGGTGCTGTAATAGACAGGGCCCATTCCCAATTCCTATTGGATGTCATTGTTTGAGACATGGGACCAGGAAAAAGATCCATGTCTTGCAGACTTGATCAGATGAGCAGAAACCATGGGAGTTCTGACAGCTCCTAAAATAATTAGTTCTTATATCCTTTGGGGATTTAAAGGTGAAAGCTAGTACCTGAATTATATCAAATGATAACCAGTTTATGAAATGTGGGTAACGGTTATGGTGTGGCTTACTCATCACTGTTTATGCTAATCTGCATTCTTTACCAGCTGTAGCTTCTGAGTGGTTTTCAAGGATATTGCAGTAGAGTGCACTGAAATAGTCAATTGTGAAGTGACCAAGACATCAGTGACTGTTAAAAAGCACCTCTTAGTCCAGGGAAGGGCACAGGTGCACCTGTGCAAAGTACCTAGTGGATACAACTGCTACACCTATTTCAAACAGGAGCTGTGAGTTCAGGTTATGCACTGGATCCAGACAGAATAGTGTGATCCTGCTGAAGGTCAAAGATAGAATATTCCCCAATCACCAAAAGCTCAAATAAATACCCACAAGCATTTAGCCTGAGCTCCTTTCTCTCTATTCAAAAGCTTAGTGCCTCCAGTCATCAGTATATTGATGATACTTGACCCCTTATAAATTATTTAAAAAAGGAAATAACCAAATGTCAAGGATGGGACAAACAGCACTATGTTCATTTTTTGTTATCACATATTATTAACCAATATTTATTGAAGCAGGAAGCAGCATCAAGTACACCGGAACAATTAAAGAACAATCAATGCCACATTCAAACAGCAATCAAGGAAGAAATAATGCCCCCATCCAGGCAGGCAGCACAAGTCAACACACACACACACACACACACCAGCAAACCTCACTTCCTCCATGCATTTGCGCTATTGTCTAAACAATACACCAAGAATCCAAGAAAGAACGCTTGTTTTTGGATGGCAGACATAGAACTTGTCACTGAATTACTATTGCACAACCATTATTTTATATAGTGTTTTGTAGCTGCATAATTGTGACATGAAATGCTGAAGTAACAAAAGAGACACCAGGGCACACATTTTACTGAGCTGAAGTGCTGAGTTACTGTATGGGCTTACAAGTTTTATTTTAGCAAGATATGCATGCCTGCCATCTAAAGTCCTACACATATGAAGCTGACAAAGTCCTCATTCTACCTTTATGACAAACAATGAAATGAAACATTTATGTGTAATTCAAATAAATGTATAATTTAAATAGAGGACCATCAGCAAATCCACACAGATGACTCAAACCTTTCTCCTAAACAAGTGTATCAATTTTATGTTGCTTATATAGAAATGAAAAATTGACTGAAATTATAGTGAACGCTGGCAGTCTTTATTGATTGATTTCCCTGATTAATAATGATGTTAAAGTATGACCCCAAGGCAGTATCCTGGCACCTCTATTTAATTTAACAACATTCCTTCACTGGAATTGAATTCCACTTTCTATCTTTAGCTCATAACCCAATTTTAATATTTTTACCATCTATGCCAGTGCTGATGCTGCATTTTCTGTATTCCAAATGCACCACCTAGCACCTATCCCGTGACCTCTTTTGAGGTCGTTGGGGCGCCTGCGAAGATTTAACCACCACGCTTCTCCATCCGTCTCTGTCCTCCACTGCTCTCTGGGATGCTGCCAGGTTCAAGCCTGTCCAATCATGGATATCATCCTCCCATCTCCTTCGTTATCTTCCCCGTTTGCGGCTTCCTCTTACCGTCCCTTGCATGATGGTCTTTGCGAGGCCAGTAGAGCGAGACACGTGTCCGTACCATCTCAATTTCCGTTTCTTGACGACAGTAAGAAGGTTGTCGTGTGGTCCTATTGCCTGTTGTATTTTATTTAGGACCTCTTCATTTGTCACATGGTCTGTGTAGTGGATGCCAAGGATCTTTCGGTAGCATCTCATTTCTGTTGCAAGGATTCTTCTTTGTAAATCCGCATTGAGTGTCCAGGTTTCGCAGGCATATAAAAAGATTGATATTGCGAGGGAGCGCATTAGGTGGATCCTTGAGCGCAGACTGATGTTCTTATCTTTCCAAATAGTTTGGAGCTTCGAAAGCGCAGCTGTTGTTTGTGCTATCCTTGCCATTACTTCTGGTTTTGAGCCTTCATCGGAAATGATGGACCCAAGATATTTGAAATATTTTACTGTCTCTAGGGGTGTTCCGCTGACTCTGATGTCTGAGGAGATACCTTGGGTACTGTTCGTCATCAGCTTGGTTTTCTCGGCATTGATCTCCATGCCGTACGCTGAAGCCGCTTTATCTAAGTGTTGGACAAGCCTCAATAGTTCATCCTCATTTCCTGCCAGGCCATCGATGTCATCTGCGAATCGCAGGTTGGTGATGGTTCTACCACCGATGGAAACTGTGCCTTCGTGGTCTTCCAAGGCATCTTCCATGATCCGTTCGAGGAATACATTAAACAGTGTGGGGGAAAGCAAACATCCTTGACGCACTCCTACACTCGTCCGGAACCAGTTACCTTTGCTGCCGTTCAGGAGGACGGCGCTTGTGGCTTTCTCATAGAGTTGTTCTATCACTCTGACAAGGTTATCGTTGATGTTATATTTCCTCATGGTAGACCACAAGGCTGCATGCCACACCCTGTCGAAAGCCTTTTTGAAATCAACGAAAACATGGTATAAGACCTGTTGGTGTTGGAGATATTTCTCACAGATCACTCTCAGGTTGAATATTTGCTCAATAGTGCTCCGACCTGCTCAGAAACCCGCTTGTTCTTCTGCAATGATAGTCTCTGCTTGTGGTTTCAGTCTGTTAAGAATGATTTTTAGCATGACTTTGCTTGGGTGGCTGATTAAGCTGATGGTACGATAATTCTGGCACAACTGAAGATTCCCCTTCTTGGGCAGGGTTATGATTAATGATTGAGTCCAGGGGACTGGCCATACTCCAGTGGTCCAGATCTTGTTGCAGATGACAGTGAGGATGGTGATCACTGCCTCTCCTCCTTCCTGAATCAGTTCTGCAGGTATGTTATCAATTCCCGCTGACTTCCCTTGTTTAAGTGCCTTTATTGCTGCTTCGACTTCCTCACGTAGTATTGGATGGCAGGCATCATCTGGACTTGTCCGTGGGCCCTGCAATACTGTAGTGTCTCCATTGTGCTGATGGTTGTACAGTTCAGCGCAGTATTCTGTCCATCTGTCCATCACCTCTCTTTCCTCAGTGAGTGTTTTGCCTGATTTGCTCTGTATGCTCGAGGGTCTCCCTTGTTTCTGTGTGGTGAGGCTTTTAACCATTTGGTATGCTTTCTTGGTGTTATTTCTCTTCAAGTTTACCTCGATGTCTTTACACTGGTCCTCTATCCAATTTTCCTTTGCCTTTTTCATCCCCTTTTTTATTTTGTTGTTAGCTTCCCTGTACTTCTGAGCTCCATCTGGATCGCTTTTCTTTTTCTTTAGTTCCCATCTTTTGTTACATAGACCTAGGAGTTCACTTGTGACCCACGGTTTTTTGGGACGTTGGTGTTTCCCCAGGACCTCATTAGCGGTCTCTATCACTGCTATGTTGAAAGAGCTGACTGTTGTCTTGAGGTCCACGTCATCATCTAGGACCGTCAGAGGAGCGAACTTCCCTCCAATCATTGCTTGGAATTCTTCTCTTACTGCCGGGTCTTTCAGTTTTTCGAGGTTGAAACGTAGTCGTGTGAACTTGGGCTTGTTGATCTTCTTCAGGCGCAGTTTGAAAGTCATCAGCACTAAAGCATGGTCACTTCCTATATCTGCCCGCGGGAAGCTGCGTGTAAGTGCAGTTTTTACTCCTGAGCGAAATCGCTTTTGGATCAGAATGTAGTCGATCTGGTTTCGTGTGTGGCCATCTGGGTGGTTCCAAGTCCATATTCTTGAAGGTTTGTGATTACCAAAAGTGTTCGCAATGACCAGATTGATGGTAGCAGTAAATTCTAGTAGCCGGAGACTGCGTTCGTTTATGACAGAATTGCAGGCTGTTCCATAGGTACCCGGCCAATTTGTTCGAGTGTTCTCTCCTATTTTTGCGTTCCAGTCACCTTGCACTACTAAGATGTCTTTTTTGGGTTTTTCATCGATGGTTGCTTGGAGTAGGTTGTAGAAGTCCTCCACATCGTCATCACTGTATTCTGTTGTTGGGGCATAGGCTTGGATGACGGTGATATTGAACGGTGATGCCTTCAGGCGGATGGTGATCAGTCGGCTAGAGACAGGGCGACACTCCATGACTGTGCCCACAGTGTCTTTGTGGACTAGGAAACCTACACCTTGTTCGTGTCGGTCGTCTTTCCCACTGTAATACAATTTGTGTCCTTCAAAGGTTGTCAGCTCCCCTATGTTCTTCCACCGCACCTCACATAAGCCCAATAAATTCCAGCGGTAGTTTTTCATCTCGTAAATCAGTTCTTCCAGTTTCCCATCCTCACGTAGTGTTCTAACGTTCCAGGTGCCAGTCACGATGTTACTTCTGGCAGAGAGCCTTGATCTTGTGGCACCAGTAGCATACTTATCGCCTCCGCCCTGGTGAATAGCGGCTAGCGCGGTCCTTGTTAACCCGGGCGACGACCGAGCCGGTATGGGGTTGATGGTAGTTGTCTTCAACATGGCGTATCTTGGGCAAGAAGATCTGGCGGTGCCCAACCCTCTCCAGACCGTTAGCCACAGCCGAAAGTCCTCGTAACTTGAGGGATCGCCTTGGCCCCGGACACATGGCCGTTGAACTTGTGTCAAGTCTCATCCGCCCTGGCCGTTGACCACCGAAGTGGTTCTTCCGCCCAATGATGCAGTGTCAACATCATCCCCTCATGTGGTTTAGCCCGCTAGCTGAAGCGGTTTACCGGGGTATGGCGCTTGGAGCCAGCACATGAGAGATTTAGGGATGGGTGAGGACCAGTGATGACCATCCAACCTACTAGGTAGGGAGCAGCATGACGAGAATTGATCAAAGGTACTACCTCTCCCCAGAGCCCCTATATTCCAAATGAGGATGTGATAAAACTCCCATATACTACTAGTATCAGAACTCAACTGTACAAACCCTAAGGAGATTGTATTTACTAATTTCCAAAGTGGGTACAGTTTGACACTAAAATTGAGGTCATGCATGTACTCTTGAAATGCTCTAATTCACCCTGGAGGACAAAGTTAATTTCTTCTCTAATGACAAATTACCAGGACTGGTCCCAAAAGACAATTGCCTTTCTTATTAAATGAGCCAGACCATGAAATCTCTAGCAAAGTGGCTAAATTCTCTGGTCTTGCACTAGCAATCAGAAACCAGTGGATCTGAACATATGCTTAGGCTACTGCTGTGAATAAATTTTTTAATCCCAGATCCTTCCTTCCTTCCTTCCTCTATAAATTATTTAATAATTTAACCCAAACACCCAGCTGTTTAGGTAACAGTCTTATTTTCAAACAAAAATTCAGTTTTACCCCATCAATCCCACCTCTTTTAGGTATGGGTACCAAAGCTGAAAGTTCTGAAATCATTTTAACCATCCTCTAAACAGAGAGTTATGTTGATTTGCATTTGCTGTAAATCTGCTATGTGACATCTGCTTACACTAAGTGTCTTTGACTGAAATAAGCACAGAAGGAGCCTAGCTCAGGCAAGGTCCTTGGTTGCCATAGCAGCTCCCTGAAAAGCCAGGAGAGTTTTGGGCTATTCCCTCCCTCCCAAAGAGCAGATCAAGAGGGCAAGAGGTAGAGCCAAGCTGATATGGCCCTCCAAAATAGTTTCTGCATAGTTCCTAGTCAGTTTCCCAAGAAGATACTGATCTGGCTTAGTTAGACATTCTTGGTTCTTAAAATGAGAGAGGATAAGTTCTCCTGAGGGCCCTTCTTCTATTAGAAATAGGGTGGGAGGCTAATCAATCAAGGTATGAAAAAGATATTAAAGAGAAAAGGATTAATAAAGAATTATCAGAATTGGATAAAATATTAACAGGAACAGAAGATAAATCGATTAAAAGACTATATTGTTATTTATTAGGGGTTAAGTTGGAAGAGGAACAAGTTAAAAAAACAATGATAGCATGGGCAACATTTTTTGGATATGCCATAGAACTAGATAAATGGCAGAAATTATGGTACAGGAATTATAAATTAATAATATCGATAGCGTATAAAGAAAACTTGTATAAGATGTTTTATAGATGGCATTTAACACCAATAAAACTAGAGAAAATGTTTAAAGATAAATCAACTAAATGTTGGAAGTGTCATCAGACACCAGGAACATACTATCATACGTGGTGGTCTTGCATAGAAGCTAAAAGATACTGGACACAAATTCACACATGGTTGGAAAAAATGATCAAACAACATATAGATTTGAAACTGGAAATATTTTTATTAGGAATGGTACCTGAAGGTTATAGTAAAGAAAAAAACATATTAATCATGCATTAACAGCAACTAGAATTGTATTTGCTCAGAATTGGAAAAGTGATCAGATACCGATAGAGGGAAAAGTAATTTAAAAAAATATTTGAATGTGCAGAAATGAATAGATTAATATTGGAAATTAAAGAAAAAGAAGAATCTGAGTACTGTAAGATGTGGGATTTGTTTTACCAATGGTTAGAAATTAAAATAAATTAAAATGGATTAGATGCATATATAAAGTAATAAGAAAAGGCTGTAAAACAGATATATTGGATGTTAGTTACATGAAAATGTTATTGTTTTTTTTTTTAAATATATTGATAAGAAAAGTATTAATTATGAACTGTAACCACATGAAAATGTACCTAATCGACATACGGTTGAAAAGGAATAGATTTATTGTATATATAAAAAACATTTTAAAAAAAGAAATAGGATGGGAGGGGTATTAGAACAAGCAAGGGTGTTTCTCATGCATGACTACAGTTAGTCCTCAACTTACAACAGTTTGTTTAGTGACTCAAGTTACAACGGCAGTGAGAAAAGTGACTTATGACTGTTTTTCACATGACCGTTGCATGGTCATGTGATCCAAATTCAGAGGCTTGGCAACTGACTCGTATTTATGACCGTTGACATGTCCCGGAGTTATGTGATCACCTTTTGTGAGGTTGATTAGAAATTTTGGGCTCAACTATGATTGTAAGTCGAGGACTATCTGTATAGGAAATGATAGATAGCTCTTACCAAAGGTTTGCCTTAAAAACTTTGAAATTAGGCATTACATTAATTAATTATTGCTTAAATTAAATTAATTTGAGGGATTCAAAGTTATGCTAAACTACTTGTCTTCCTTCACCCTCTTCTTTTCTGTTGTGGTTAGCCAGCAGCAGGTGCGACAGCCGAGGAGAGCGAGGACTCAGAGGAGGGACCATTAGGGAGTGGATTGCTGCCTTCAGAGATTGTGGGGGCTGGCAGCAGCGATGAGGAAGCTCCCGAGGAGCTTGTGCCAAGTGCATGTGCACACAGGTCTGCTCACAGGAAAGAGCTGCTGCAGCAGCACGGGAGTCTTGGGAGTAAGGCTGTGAGGTAATGGCCCCTCCTTCAGGAAGATAAAAGCCAGCTGTGAAGCAAACATTTATTTGCAGGAAGCAAAGACATTTTGAAACTCAACCTCGTGGACATTACAGTATCTTAATTTGGTATTTGAAGACTCTTACGTTGTGAAATATTTCTTAACTGTGATTCTTGGCAGTCTCGCACAGTGTTGAAAAGGTTTGTGCTTATCAAAGTTAATCAGTTTGCAGCAGCCTTTTAACTCGGAATTCGTAAGAATCATTAAAAGGTTTCTGTTCCCTTTGGTTTGTGTTTGTTTTATTGGAAAAGGATTTGGGTCAGAACACTTTCTCACACTTATCAGCAGCAGCAACAATGCAAAAGAACCATAAAGTAAATTAAGAGAGCAGAAGCACTTTGGAAAAGATAAATCTCAGGCTGTTTTGTAGCTGTTTTGTAACAGGTTGGCCCCATTAGTATCATGCAAATCTGAAAATATTCATAGCTGTGATAAAGATTTTCCTGGGCTCCCTATGGATTACTGCCTTTGGAAAATAAGTCCCAGCTTCCCACTGGGTATTTCATAAGCATACACAGCCTGTTCATATGATTTAAAAGTAAAAAGAGTGCATAATTTTGATTGGACATTATTACGGTACTGTATATTATTCTTAACAGATGACAATGAAACTTACAAAAGGCAGTGTATAATTTACTGATCTACTTAATTTATTTATTTAGTCTGACATTATTCTACTGGATTGCTTCCCCTGGCTCATGGTGATTTACAATATTACAGAATAAGTCCATCAGTTACATGGATGCAACATGGCAATATATTACAGAAGCAACCAAGTCTTCAAAGCCTGACAATCAGGATGACCTTCACAGGTTGGCAAAATGCAAGAGGGGACTTCCCTTACTTTCAGGTGACAGTCAATAAACAGTGAGAGCAATTAACCAGTGGAATGGCTTGCCTTCAGAAATAGTGAGTGCTCTATCACTGCAGGCTTTTAAGAAGTGATTTAGGCAACTGTTTGTCTGAAATGGTATATGCTCTCCTGCATGAGCAGGGGATTAGACTAGAAGACCTCCAAAGTCCCTTCCAACTCATTAGTCTGTTCACATGGGGGCCATCACTGAGAAGGCTGTTGTCTGGGTACCTTCTCCTTAAACCTTACACAGGGTAGAGATGCTCCTTTGGATAAGTTCTCTAAGTGGGCTGATTCTGACCAGAAGAGGTCAAAGATGTGAAGTCATGTTTGGTTTTAGAGGCTAAAAGCTGGACTCAGAATTGGGCCTGGAAGTGTGTCAGTGTCAAGGCAGTGACCTCACCACAGCTCTAATGCCAATCCTTTCTGTTAGCATTTTGAACCAATTGCAGAGCCTCGGTTATTCTCCATGACAGCCACTTGTAAAGCATGTTGCAATACAGATTAGACCTCAACTTATGGATCCACTTGGAACTAGAATTTCTATTGCTAAGTAAGGAAGGTGTTAGATGAGTTGTACCTGACTTTATGACCTTTCATAAATGGTGGTGTTGTGGTTCACTGGCAGTAGGTGTGGACGGCTGGGGTTTCAGAGAGCGAGGGCTCAGATGAGAGGCCTGCGTGTGATGCAGGGATGGGGCCAGGACTATCGGAGAGTGGGGTGCTGCCTTCAGAGATTGTGGAGGCTGGCAGCAGCGAAGAAAAGGTCCCCGAGGAGCCTGTGCCAAGTGCACATGCACACAGGGCTGCTTGAAGAAAAGAGCAGCTACAGCAGCATGGGCGACTCGGGAATAAGGCTGCAAGGTAATGACCTCTCCCTTAATAGATAAAAGCCAGCTGAGAAACCAGAGTTCTTTGCAGGAAGCAAAGAAGTTTTTGCACTCAAGCCTTGTGGACGTTCAGAGTATCTTGGTTGATGTTTGGAGACGCTTTGTGTTTCAAATATTTCTTAGTAACTTTATCTAGTATTCTTGGCAGCCTTGCACAACCTTGGCAAGGCTCATTCTTATCAGAGACAATTAGTTTGAAACAGCCTTTTAACTCTGAAGGAACGGAATTCATAAAGAATCATGAGAAAGTTTTGCTGTTACCTCTATTTCGTGTTTGTTTCCTTTGAACAAGGTTTGGGTCAGAACAGGTGGCTAAGTGAACCACAGCAGTTGTTTATTTATTTTGTTTATTTATTTGTAAAATTTATTGGCCAATCATCTTAGCTCAAGGTAACTCTGAGCAGCTTACACGAATCCTATTGTGTTTATGAGAATATACCCCATTGACTTTTTTGTGAATCAATAAATACTTAATAAAGATTATTAAGAGCTTGAAGCAAAGTGCAGGGTTCTGGCCCTGCACTTCTGATTGGCCGATAATAGCGACATCGGATTGGTCCGTTCAGGAGAATTTGATTGGCTATTAATGAGCCTTTCCCATTGGTTAATGGAGTTAGTGCTCCCTGTGCTTTCATTGGTTAAATAAGTTAAGAGTTGCCTATATAAAGGGGCCCATTGTGGCCATTAAGCTGAGCTGTTTTCACATGTAAATAAAGAGTTTGAAGTTCACTGTTCACTGGCTCGTCTCCATCCTTGCACCCATGCACAGAACATAACACTGGCGATGAGGATGGGATGTGGAGACGTCAGAGCTTACTGAACGACGAAGAACTATAACCGAGCACGTGGCTGAACGCACCAACGGCGGAACCATGCCCGGCAGCGTCATACCACCCGCTCCATTCGACCCAGCACAAGAAGACTGGGACTCGTATATGGATCGCTTCCAGATGTTTCTGGAAACCAACAATTTGAAGGATGCCACTACCGGAAAGAAATGAGTGGTATTCCTAACTCATTTTGGGCCAACCGTATTCAAGATGGCCAAGGCACTAGCAAAACCGGCAGAAGTAAAGTCTATGGACTGGGACGTCCTCGAGCTGAGGGCTCACTATGCACCGACTGTGCCAACGCTCGTGAGAAGGCATGAATTTTACCAGAGAAGTCAGCGAAAGGGCAAAAGTGTTGCTGATTTCATCATGGATCTCCAGAATCTGGGAGGCCTATGTGAGTTTCCCGACTTAGAAGAAGCCGAATAGTTCTGGGATTAAGTGCACCAGCCACTCAGAGTAAACTAATGGCGAAAGGCGACATTAGCCTTAAAGATGCCATAGCTGAAGCTACTGCAGCAGAAGCAACCAGGAAGTCGGCTGCCCAAATGCACCGCACCCACGCACTGTTTCGCCAACGAGTGTACGAAATTTTACCTCAGTCAGAGGGACAGCTAGATACAGCCCACCACGAGGACCTCGATTCGTTGTCAGAAAGCGATGAGGAAGAGGTCCATTGACTTCGGTCTGAACGAGACCAACGCCAGAAATCGCAGTACCAATGCGCCGGGTGTGGAGCAAGCCACTCCCGGTCAGAATGCAAATTCCTCGACGCGCTCTGCCATGTGTGTGGGAAAAGAGGCCATATCGGATGGGTCTGTAGAAGCAAGCTAGGACCCAACCAGCCCTCGAGGGGGGCTAACTATCACCAACCGACAGGAAGCTGTCCTGTAAAGCGAGAACCCGTGAACCACCAATGGAACAACCACTCCTACAGAAACAAAACCCTAAACCACCCAACGAAGCGAGAAGAAGCTCACCAAACGATCACGATCGGTTACGCATCATCTGTTGACACCAAAAAGATCCGAGTGAAAGTGGCCATCGAAAACCAGCCCTGCCTGATGGAAGTCGATTCAGGATCGTCCCTCTCGATGGTTTCCTGGAAGACCCTCAAGCAGCTCATCCCCACTATCCGGAGGCAAGACCTCAGGTTCCAAAGACTCATACTCAAGGACTATCAAGGAAATCGAATCCCAGTTGTTGGATCCAGCCGAGTCCGGGTATCGTTTAAGAACCGTACAGCATTTCTACCCATGACTGTAATCGACAAGGATCGGCCTAGTTTGTTAGGCCTCCAATGGTTCGCTCCACTTGGAATTGAAGTAGCCGGCATTCACCGAACTTGCAGCAGCGATTGGGAAGAAGACCTTGTCCACGAATTCCAGGACGTCTTCGTAGAAAAATTAGGCGAGTACAAGGGGACCCCGATATCATTTAACCTCAATCCCAAAATAGCTCCCATCCGCCTTAAGCCTCGTCGAGTTCCATTTGCCCTTAAACCAAAGATTGATGAGCAGCTTGATAAATTAATAGCCCAGGGTGTGTTAGAACCAACCGATCACTCTCCCTGGGAAACCCCAATCATAACACCCATCAAGCCAGATGGATCGATAAGAATTTGTGGGGACTACCGAGCCACCCTGAACCACGCCCTTCAACAAAACGCTTACCCGGTACCGGTGGTGCAACACCTCCTCCATTCCCTGGGGGGCGGAAAAGTCTTCACTAAACTAGATTTAGCCCAGGCAACCAGTCCTCAGTTGGGTTGAGCGGGGATGGCCATTGGACCAGATACCTGATGACGACGCCCCATTCAAAAATTGGCAAACGGAACTATTTTCCCAAAAGGGCTGCATTATCTGGGGTGATAGAGTCATCGTCCCAGAGCGGTTGCAACCAGCGATACTAAGGAGCTTGCACGATGGCCACCCCGGCATCGTGCGTATGAAAGCCCTCCCATGAAGCTACA
Source organism: Hydrophis major (assembly GCA_033807585.1). Taxonomy (NCBI): domain Eukaryota; kingdom Metazoa; phylum Chordata; class Lepidosauria; order Squamata; family Elapidae; genus Hydrophis; species Hydrophis major. The sequence goes on from CM066330.1 coordinate 134,061,118, forward strand.
CGTGGTGGCCAGGTATTGACAAGCAGATCGAGACATGGGTAAAAGCTTGTCACAAATGCCAGGAAGTAAGCAACGCCCCTCCGAAAGCAACCCCGACTGAATGGGAAACACTGAGGGGACCATGGTCCTGTATTCATCTGGACTTTGCGGGTCCTACCAAGGGACACACATTCTTATTAACAGTGGATGCCTCCTCGAACTGGCTTGAAATCCATGAAATGAGGAATACAACAACCGAATCAGTCATCAGGAAACTAGACAGACTCTTTGCGACACACAGATTACCAGACGTTCTAGTATCCGACAATGGGCCCCAATTTATCGTGCTGTCCTTCGAACAGTACCTGGCGGACCGTGGTATTCGCCATGTGCTAACTTCACCGGCGCATCCTGCGGCCAACGGAAGGGCCAAGCGCATGGTACAATTCGTCAAGAAAACCTTGCATAAAATGGACTATGGCGATATAGAAGACAAGATTAACCAGATACTCCTTTTGCAGCATATCACTCCGCACAGCGTCACCAATAAAACTTGCGCCGAGTTATTAATGGGGCGGAAGCTCCGCTCCCACCTCGACTTGACTTTTTTGTGAATCAATAAATACTTAATAAAGATTATTAAGAGCTTGAAGCAAAGTGCAGGGTTCTGGCCCTGCACTTCTGATTGGCCGATAATAGCGACATTGGATTGGTCCGTTCAGGAGAATCTGATTGGCTATTAACGAGCCTTTCCCATTGGTTAATGGAATTAGTGCTCCCTGTGCTTTCATTGGTTAAATAAGTTAAGAGTTGCCGATATAAAGGGGCCCATTGTGGCCATTAAGCTGAGCTGTTTTCACATGTAAATAAAGAATTTGAAGTTCACTGTTTACTGGCTCATCTCCATCCTTGCACCCATGCACAGAATATAACAGACTTTGCTTGTCAGAAGCCAGCTGGGAAGGTCGCAAAAGGCTATCACATAATCCTAGGATGCTACTAATGGTTGTAACTGTGTGTTGGTTACCAAGCACCTGAGTTTGGATCATGTGACTGTGGGGGATGCTGCAAAGGTCATAAGCACAAGGACTGGTTGTAAATCAATTTTTTCAGTGCCGTTGTAACTTTGAACAGTTGCTAAACGAGTGATTGTAAGTTGAGGACTTTCTGTATTTGAGAGCACAAGTTGCCATGTGCCTGTTCCTCCCAAATAAAACTTTCATACTGGCCTTGCTCCTTGAAGTAGTAGGTAACATGGCACTGCTGTTACAGAAGGGAGGGTAAACATCCTTTCTGCATGGGGCAAGTAATGAGTTTCTTCCTTTCAGTGGGAGCTTGCCTGACCCACAAAGATACAGTAGAAGGGAAGTGGCAAAACTATCTTCAAAGTGTTTCCTTGGGGACAGGATCTGAGTTAACCAGCATAATTTTACAAATCTCACATAGTCACAAGGACAGAGGAAAAGGCAGAGAAGAACATTTTTTCATGTGGAATCTTCTTGATGCATCGAGGGAAAGACCAAGAAAAATAAATGTAGTGCAAACGTGTGGGCATTCCGATTTGAAAACAGCTATAATGGCGTGTTTGATGCCTTTCCTCGCCTCTCCTTTTTCTTAAAAAACACAGGATTTTTCCTCCTCCTTTCAGCAAATTACAAAATAGATTGTTATGTTCTGTGCATGGGCGCTAAGGAGGAGATGAGCCGGTGAACAGGGAACTTCAAACTCTTTATTTACATGTGTAACAGCTCTTAATAATCTTTATTCAAGTACTTTATTAATTCACAACACCCCTTCCCCCTGGGTTCTGTTTAAGGGGTGCGGTCACGTAGTCTTTGAGGTAGGCAGGTTGTTTTGATTGTCTATTTGATTTACGTTGTTCTCCCGGAATTTGGCTACAGTCTTGTTGGGGTAGGATGTTATCTGGTGAAGAGGGTGCCTCCAGTTCTGTATTCAAATTTTTGTTGTCACTAATGTTCTCAGCATCTCCTTGAGACGAGCTCACCCCCATCCCCGATCCTTCTTCACGTGTTGCCTCTGAGCGGTCATTATTTCCGCTTAAGCTTTCTGCTGTTTTAAATTCAGCTTCCTCGGTATCTCCTCCCCCCTCGGTTTGGAAGTCAGGGGAGTCGGAGATCCCTGACTGTAGCCTTGAACGCAGCTGATCAATATGGCGTTTCCATATTTTATCATCGCGACATCTCACGCGGTACGATCTGGGGCCAGTTACTTGGACTACAGTTGCCTCGACCCACAACGGATCGCCCGAAAAGTTCCTAGTGAAAACCAAGTCACCTACCTGGAAGTTACGGCATTTCCCGCTGGGTCCATGTGGTTTTTCAGGTTCATATGATGGATGTAGACGGTCGAGGTGGGAGCGGAGCTTCAGTCCCATTAATCACTCGGCGCGAGTTTTATTGGTGACACTGTGCGGGGTGATATGCTGCAAAAGGAGTATCCGGTTGATCTTGTCTTCTATATAGTCCATTTTATGCAAGGTTTTCTTGATAAAATGTACCATGCACTCGGCCCTTCCGTTGGCCGCAGGATGCGCCGGTGAAGTTAGCGCATGTCGAATACCACGGTCCGCCAGGTACTGTTTGAAGGACAGCGCGGTAAATTGAGGCCCGTTGTCGGATCCCAGAACGTCTGGCAATCCGTGTGTCGCAAAGAGTCTGTCTAGTTTCCTGATGACTGATTTGGTCATTGTATTCCTCATTTCATGGATTTCAAGCCAGTTCGAGGAGGCATCCACCGTTAATAAGAATGTGTGTCCCTTGGTAGGACCCGCAAAGTCCAGATGAATACAGGACCATGGTCCCCTCAGTGTTTCCCATTCAGTCGGGGTTGCTTTTGGAAGGGCGTTGCTTACTTCCTGGCATTTGTGACAAACTTTTACCAATGTCTCGATCTGCTTGTTGATACCTGGCCACCACGCGTAGCTTCGTGCAAGGGCTTTCATGCGCACGATGCTGGGGTGGCCATTGTGCAAGGTTCTTAGTATCGCTCATCGTAACCGCTCTGGGACAACGACTCTATCACCCCAGATAATGCAGCTCTTCTGGGAGAATAGTTCCGTTTGTCGATTCTTGAATGGGACGTAGTTGTCAGGTATCTGGTCCAATGGCCATCCGCGCTCGACGCAACTGAGGACTCGTGCTAAAATGGGGTCGCGTTTCGTTTCCATCGCGATATCTCGGGCTGTTAGTGGTGGTGTTCAAAGTGTCTCGATCTGCAGTGTTGTAACTGTTGGAGCGGGATCATCAATGGTCTCTGGAAGTGGTGCACGGCTTAATGCGTCGGCATGGGTAATGGCTTTCCCCGGGCGGTGTTGCAACTTGTAATTATACGCAGCCAAGAATTCTGACCAGCAAGTCATTCTGGGAGATAATATATAAGGTGTTGGCCTATCTCCCGCTATTATTCCAAGCAAAGCTTTGTGGTCAGTCACTATAGTAAAGGCTCGGCCATACACATATTCATGAAATCTCTTAACAGCAGACACAATAGCAAGGGCCTCTTTATCAATTTGACTGTAATTGCATTCTGCTTTTGATAATGTCTTTGAGAAATAGGCAACAGGGGCTTCACTACCGTTTGGCAAAACGTGGCTCAAAATGGCGCCCACTCGGAATGGTGATGCATCACACGTGATCGTTAAAGGCAAAGTCTCGTTATACTGCATCAAAACAGCATCAGAAGTCAATAAATTTTTCACATGTCGAAACGCCTGCTCCTCTTTGTGTCCCCATACCCAGGTTGCTTTTTTGTCCAACAAACGATGTAGGGGTTCGGCTACGGTTGCTTTGTGAGGCAGGAAAACGTTATAAAAATTGATAAGGCCTAGAAAACCCTGGAAGTCGGCCTTATTTCGGGGTTTCAGGGCATTTTTGATTGCCCTAAGTTTGCTATCGGTGGGGTGAATGCCTTGACTATCAATTAAATATCCCCAAAATTCTACACGATCCGTACATAGTTGACACTTGTTTTTTTTAACTTTGAGACCTGAGTCTTTAAATCTCTGGAGAACCAACCCCAGGCGATACTTTAGTATTTTCCGAGTTGGGGCAGCGATTAACAAATCATCAAAATATGGGTCAACGACTTTTATCCCTTGTAATAGTCTTTCCATCAAACTTTGAAAGATTCCCGGGGCTACGCTTACTCCGAACTGTAGTCGGTTACATTTAAATGCACCTCGGTGCGTAACGATCATTTTTGTCTACAGGCAGTTGTTGGTATGCCTGGGCTAAGTCTAGTTTAGCGAAGACTTTTCCGCCCCCCAGGGAATGGAGGAGGTGTTGCACCACCGGTACCGGGTAAGCATTTTGTTGAAGGGCGTGGTTCAGGGTGGCTCGGTAGTCCCCACAAATTCTTATCGATCCATCTGGCTTGATGGGTGTCACGATTGGGGTTTCCCAGGGAGAGTGATCGGTTGGTTCTAACACACCCTGGGCTATTAATTTATCAAGCTGCTCGTCAATCTTTGGTTTAAGGGCAAATGGAACTCGACGAGGCTTAAGGCGAATGGGAGCTATTTCGGGATTGAGGTTAAATGATATCGGGGTCCCCTTGTACTCACCTAGTTTTTCTGCAAAGACGTCCTGGAATTCGTGGACAAGGTCTTCTTCCCAGTCGCTGCTGCAGGTTTGGTGAATGCCGGCTACTTCAATTCCGAGTGGAGCGAACCATTGGAGGCCTAACAAACTAGGCCGATCCCTGTCGATTACAGTCAGGGGTAGGAATGCTGTACGGTTCTTAAACGATACCCGGACTCGGCTGGATCCAACGACCGGAATTCGATTTCCTTGATAGTCTTTGAGTATGAGTCTTTGGAATCTGAGGTCTTGCCGCCGGACAGTAGGGATCAGCTGCTTGAGGGTCTTCCAGGAAATCATCGAGAGGGACGATCCTGAATCGACTTCCATCAGGCAGGGCTGATTTTCGATGGCCACTTTCACTCGGATCTTCTTGGCATCAAGAGATGAGGCGTGACCGATCGTGATAGTTTGGTGAGCTTCTTCTCGCTTCGTTGAGTGGTTTAGGGTTTTGTTTCTGTAGGAGTGGTTGTTCCATTGGTGGTTCACGGGTTCTCACTTTACAGGATGGCTTCCTGTCGGTTGGTGATAGTTAGCCCCCCTCGAGGGTTGGCTGGGTCCTAGCTTGCTTCTACAGACCCGTCCGATATGGCCTCTTTTTCCACACACATGGCAGAGCTCGTCGAGGAATTTGCATTCTGACCCGGGGTGGCTTGCTCCACAACCAACGCATTGGTACTGCGATTTCTGGCGTTGGTCTCGTTTGGACCGAAGTCGGTGGACCTCTTCTTCATCGCTTTTAGAGCTACTGGTTCTATAGAACTGGGCAGAACCGGTAGCATCCCATCCCTGAGTCAGTTGTTAAGCGTCTGAATTTTGATCACATGACCCCGGGGGAATGCTGCAACGGTCGTTAAGTGTGGAAAACAGTCATAAGTCACTTTTTTCGGTGCCACTGTAACTTCAAATAGTCACTAAATGAACTGTTGTAAGTTGAGGACTGCCTGTATCACCTTTTTAGACGAACACATTTTATTAAAAGATGTACGTTTATAGTAGGTTTCTATCAAAAAGGGATAAACTCGAATGATCTATGTGGAGATCATACGTCCATATCTGCATACCGGCACAAAGTCCATCTCTAAGACTGATTCTATAATTCTGTTATTCTCTGGGTGATGCCTTTTCACAAAGCTTACACAGACTTCAGCAAACCCTTTAGCCCTTGCAGAGAGCAGACCTAAATTGTTATTAAAATCAGCAGCAGTGAAAATTAGGATCAATGCACCATTTAAAATGGAAAGGCTTAATTATAATTCAGCATCCCTGATTTTATACATTTGCAGTTGGGGTTTCCAGAGGCATTGCTACCTTTGCATCTGATGGTAAACATTGATCATTTACGTGTGGATTAGAAACCAGCCTCTGTTTTACTCCAGAAAGAGCAGTGAGCTACTCTGCATTTCCTGCAGCATGTAATTGAGCAGCTGTGTGGCTTCCCCAATGCATTGCTTTGGCAACTTTTTGCTTTTCTATCTCCAAGTAAAAAGCAAAAAGTTGCCAAAGCAATGCATTTTACAACTGCACATGACTTTTGACATATGGCAAAAACATATCCAATGCTTGATGAGACCACTTTCTGGAGTAAAGTGCTGTGGCAGGCAGTTGAAATTATTAACTCCATTCTTAAAAAACGTTTACAACTTCTCTCTAAAATAAGAGGGGGAAAAAAGCCAGTACCATTTAGGATGTATTGGGAGAGACAGAAATATTTTCAGCACCACACTGAGCATAAAAACAGCTGGGTGGAGTAAGGGGAACCTTTTATTGTCCTTGTATACTTGGTCTGACATAACACCTAGAAAGGCTTAAATACTGCCTGTCAAATAACAGTTGAGATGTGCATTTTCTATGATTGATTATCGTAACAATTGTATTTGTCATGCGGGTCAGAAGCTGAAGGGAGGGACTCTTCATATGTTGCTTTGGTAACATATGCTGTTTGGAAGGAGGAACCCCTTCCACAGTTTATTGGGTAAAAATAGCTGATTTTATTGTAGACATAATTTATTGTTCAGGAGACCAAATCTGAATGAGAAGAGAAAAGGAAAATAAACCAATGATAGGCAAATAATCAAGAAAAAGCTTGATGCAGAATCAGATTTGTTTTACATGGTTCCTGTATGAAAACTCACCATTTCCTGGACTGAAATCTATCAATTTTGGGGAGTTCTGTTTACGATTGCTATAGTTTCATTTAAAAAATAAGGGATTTATGGCACAATACCAGGGAAAAAAATACTGCAAAGCAGCTGTTGCAAAAACTTGATTTTACAGATTACTATAAAGCCCACATTTATATTCTATCTATCCATGGAAGTTTTCTTGCTATAAATAAAGAAGGGCTTCTTCACATTTTCCTTATTCCTTAGTCCCAATTTCTTGGAGGGTGAAGGGTGTTCACCCATCTAGATTCCGACTATAATAAGCATGATAAGATTATAAGATTATAAAAATCTTATAATAAGATTCTGACTATAACAAGTATAAAAATGCCCTCAAGACAAGTTTGTCTTCTGATTACAGAGACACAGGGATATCATTTTTCTGTTACTTGCAGTGGACAATGGTTTGCATTGTTTTCTTGATGACTGTAGTTAAATATGTGAACTGGTTGTTTCAAAATAGTGTGATATTTCAGCTGACAAAGGATTACTTCAGTCTTTACTGGGTCAACATTGATTTGCTTTGTTCATATTTCTTAAGTTTAGATTCTCTCTCACTATTTAAATTTTATTAGTTTGTTCTGCCCATTAAGTAGAATAAGCAAAAGGCTTGATTCCATGGGCTTTGTATTTGCCATGAGCTGGTAAAGTTCTTCAGCTTTGTTTAGGCTGATAAGCCAAGAGCATAGCAGCTTCTGAGAACTTTTCGGCATCAACTGTAGATCACTGTCTTTATGCACCTGGAATGCATAGTCATCAACGAAGAGCCTTTTTGAATGACTACGGAGGACACCTCGTCCATGCATTCAAGTAGCAAAGATCACAGAGAGAACTTTCCAATTGATACTTCCAATTGGATACATCACTATTTAAAGAACCCATCCTGTCATTCCATTGTGGAGTAGTTGAATCACTTCATAAATTTCCTTGGGCATCCATAACGTCTCAGGGTGGTCCGGAGAGCCTCCCTTTTTACAGTGCAAATTTTATGTATTTGTTTATTAAACAAATCTATATGATCGTCCAACTCAGACATAGGTGATTCCAAGTGGTTCACATTTTTTTAAAAAAATCTCCATAAATGCCCATGCTCCTATGCCTCTGTTGGGTCAATGAAAGCAGAGTAAAGAAGATTTTTCTTCTGGACTTGCCTCATGGCAAATATCATATCTGCTGTACTCTTATGCCTGACAGGTTGCTTTTTGCATTTGCACACCAAATGTTTAAGAAGAGGACATCCCTCCTTGTATCAGTGAAACAGAGAGGGCTCACCTTCCATCAGGGCCAACCTGATGGAAGAGGTGTCAGAATTTGTCATTTTTTTTTACCATGCTAAATGGTTAGTTATTCAAAGCCATTCTCTTTACAATACAACACATCACATGTTATGAATTTGGACCGTCTGTCGCTTGCTATATGCTTCAATCACTGTTGTGGGCATTTTGCTTTGCTAGAGAGCAGGTGCCTATTCAGCAACACTGGTTGCCTGGTGCTGACAAAGATGGAAAGGAAAACCTGGATGATGCCTATACAGATACTGTTCTTCAGCTTTTTCCTTGATCCATGTGTCGCAATGATTGCAGTCCAAATGGCATGGCTCTTCAAATACTTTTTTTTTTTTTGAGATCCTGAATGATCTACTGGTACTTCTGAAATATCAATTCTCATCATACACTCCAGAACTCAATTCAGGAGAGGCTAGTTCCTTTCTTCTGATATTCCCCCTAAATTTTTAGGTTGCTACCAGAGGAGAGGGGGCTGACTGCCTTAAACATCAATAGCAATTGATCACTTCTACTTGTGAAGGTGGGGAATGGTTACCTCCTGTTCCCTCCCCAGCTTTGGACTCTTCCTCAAATTCTCCCACCATAGACCAGACAGTATTATTGCTAACTCAAGAGGAACAGACATGGGACTCAAATCAGGCCTCCTTACATCAATCACTCCCCTCCCAATCTGCTCTGCCCGCCGTCTGAATAACTCTGTGTAAGTGGTTCAGAATAGCAGTTTTTTGGGGATGGATTGAGATGGTTTAGAGCAGGGGTCCCCAACCTGTGGGCCATGGCCCTCTATTGAGCTATGGCCTATTCACAGTGGGTTGCGAGAGTGGCAGGCCGGCGTGTACCACAGACCCACTTGTGCAAGCATCAGGCAACAGTGCTTGCAGCCCCACTCGCACAAATGAAGCTGTGCACCAGTGATGGTATTTAGTTGGTTTGCACCGGTTCGGCTGAACCAATAGCAAGGATTTGGTGCGAGTCATCGAACCGGTAGTAAGTTCTGGCTGGCCACTCCCCTGATCCGGTCGCCTGGTCACTGCTGGATCGCTTGCCCTGCCCACTCAATGCTCACTTACCCTGCCAATCTGACGCTCTCCCCTTAAGGTATATTTTCCCCCTCCCAACAATCAGCTGTTCTACGGTCAACTGTGCCAGGATTCTCCTAGCTGTCTTACTGCTTCACCCAGAAGGATTCCCTGAGGCCCAGGAAGGCAAAAAATGGAGCCCCCTCCAATTTTTTTGCCTTCCTGAGCCCCAGGAAGCTCCTTCTGGGAGCAAAAACGCCCACCCCAGGAGGCTCCCCTGAGGCCCAGAAGGCCCCAAAATGGAATGGGGGGGCTGCTGTGCGTCCTCTCCAGGCTCCATTTTTTTCTCTCTGAGCCCAGGGGAGCTTCCTGGGAGCAAAAAGGCCCTCCCCCAGGAGGTTTGCCTGAGGCCAAGAAGGCCCAAAAAAATGGGTGTGGGGGGTGGTTGCAAAAAAGCAAAAAAAAAAAAAAAGCCATGCCCACCCAGTCACATGTCCATGTCCATGTAGCCACGCCCACCAAGCTGCGCCCACAGAACCAGTAGCAAAAAGTTTTGAATCCCACCACTGCTGTGCACACATGTCGTGCACATGCCTGCCCTTCACACAAAATTATCCTTCTTTCCCCCCTCCTCCTAGTGCCGGGTCACCAATCTGGAAATGTTGGGGAATGCTGGTTTAGAGCAGGGGTTCCCAATTTTGGCAATTTAAAACATAGCTGGCTGAAGTTGAAGTCCATGTGTCTTAAAGTTGCCAAGATTGGGGACCCTTGGCTTGGAGAATGTGCACAGTTAACCTCTTTTTTTAAAACAGAAAAACGAAGGGCTCTTTTTAGTATGCGCCTAGGTGTCTGTAGCCAGCGGCAATGTAGTCAGTGCCAATACACAGAGGCAAAAGTAATTGACACATTGATTTCCCCCAATTAAACCAACAGTCTATTTGGTGGAGAGGAGGGGTTGGAGGGAGGGAAAGGCCCTTCAAAGTCAAAAAAGAGGAGAGTTTGAAAGCAAGGAATGGGAGAGGTTGGGGAATTCTTTTTATTTTTCTCTCTTTTTCCCTTCAAATTACCCTCCCCCTGTCCACCCTCCCATACTAACAAAAAACTGAAATGAAAGAAAAGGGAACCAAAATAAAATGTGATTCTTGAGAGGCAGGAAGGTGTCAAGCCCAAAATTGACATATGTGTAGCCATTTTATTTAGCCTTTTTATATATTCTTTTTCTCTTTCTTTCTCTTTGCTGTATTGGGGGGAAGGGTTTCGGGCTTTCCACATTTCTAAGGTGGGAAGAGTGGAGATAGAGTTGTTTTAGGTTAGGTGGTGTTTCTTCTGGTGGGAATGAAAGCTGACCTTGCTGGATCTGGAGGTGGAGTTTGATGTTGATTTACTTCTATTGGAGAATGTGACTTTTAGAGGTTGTTTCTAATTTCCAATATTATGTGGTGTAATTCTGGGTTGTGTCTCATCCGGAATTACAACAGACTTTGCCAATTTGATGCTATTCTAAATAAAAGAAATTATTATGGACGATGGACTTTGTTGTTTTAAAAGCACTTCCAGTCACAGCAGCTCCAACTTGAAACAAAATTATACTTGGAATGACTAGTTTGCATTCCCCCTTCTCCACCAAAACATATGAAACAAAGCACATGAAGGAGAAGAGCGGCAGAACTGGAAGTGGTGGTGGAGTTAAGCGCATCATCAATGTACAGTCTTTGTGTTCCCACAAGTGCTCCAAGTCCTACCCTTCCTGAATTCTGTTGACCCTTATCTGGTGCCAATTTAGTGTTGAACTTAGGTGACCAGATTCTTGTGTATAGGCTTGAACAAATAGTCTATGCTGCAACCTTATGAATGGTATCTGATGGCACACTTTTGTACTGGAACACTGTCTACCCAAAACCTGCTTAGCCACTTACAGAACAATTTGGTGTACTTCTCTAGAAGCTGGTTAAAAGCAATGTTCTAATTTCAGTGTGATTAGGGAAAAATGTGTTGTGGTAGAAAATCCAGGTGTTTTCCTTTCTAATTCATTAACCTGAAAAAAATGGATCCCTGTCTTATGGGATACATAAATGATTATAAGTGAGACATATAAGTACATAAGGGAAAATATTATTTATTTAGCCATTACAGAGCTTTTCTTCACATAGTATATTGTTATAAAACACATACATTTAAATATTTTTATGTATATATTATAGCAATAGCACTTAGACTTATATACCACTTTATAGTGCTTTACAGCCCTCTCTAAGTGGTTTACAGAGTCAGCATATTGCCCCCAACAATCTGGGTCCTCATTTTACCCACCTTGGAAGGATGGAAGGCTGAGTCAACCCTGAACCTGGTGAGATTCGATCTGCCGAATTACAGGCCACTGCGCCACCGTGGAGAATACACACACACACACACACACTTCTCAGTATATAAATATATATTATATTACATATTATATTATGCATATATTGTACTATTATATCTCTCTTCTGAAGCTTATCTAACTCCTAGAGAAGGCTGGGGTGAAAAAGTCATTGTCTGTAAGCCTATTGATCTAAACAAACCTTTATTTATTCTGTACTATTTCATTGCACACAGTGACTTCCCTTGGAGCTGTCTACATTTCAAGAAAATACCCTCTTTATGCAGTCTGCCTGCCAGCTGAGAGATACTTCTATGGATATGGCTTCACAAGAGAATATTGTTGCTATTTGTTAAATCTTCTTGTTATTTTTCCACACTAAAATGTTGCCCACAGAACAAAAGGATCATAGTCAAAGGACTGGGTGAGGAGTTGTTCCATCGTTTTTGAACTGAACTTTAGAGGAATGTGAGCATTTACAGCATGTATATGTTGCTGAAACTATATGTGTATATACAGTATGTGGCTGTAGATATGTTTGAGTAGAGGCATAGATCTGCAGGTGTTCCTGGGCTAGAATGTAAGAATGTAAGATGGAGTATATGGACAATGACGTAGGTGAGTAAATATGCACGAACATACTGGATGGGCCAAGAAAAAAATAATGGTCAATTAAAATCCTGCAAAGATCTACTTTTTTTTTGAAAACATCATAGGGAATAAAGGGATATTTCATAGGTTCAACATCCTTGGACAGCTCTTGTCTTTCCCCACATTCATTTTTTGTGGTTTTTCCTTACTTCTCTCACTCATTCTTTGAAGGCACTCTTCCTCAAAATTCTGCCAGATTTTGTCATGGATCATGATCCATATCTACATCATCCCTATCAAGACATTTAGTTTTATACATAATGGGTATTCTCCTTGCTTATAGCTTGACTCTGCTTAATTCTGAAAGCTGGACTATCCAAAGAAATTCACAATGCTGAAGAGTAGGAATAGTATCACTCAAAGAAACTGATTGGTCACTTTATTATAGGAGGGCAGAGTGTGCAACGGTTACCAATACAGGCAAAATTCATCTGGAGAAATATATGATAGAACAGAAGGAGGCCATGGCCAAGAAAACCACTGACTGAATTCAACGGAAGGCTAGTTTTACCTTCCAGAAGGCATTGAAGACAATGACTAGTCATTTATCAGACTAAACAATTCTGCAGGAGGCTGATCTTGAAGGTAACCTACCAATTGTCACCATCACAGAACACAGCTGTCTGCTTACTAACTGGTGCTAACAGGTTCATTAGAGTAACATGCATTCATGGGAGCATCATTGGTTTTCTTCAAGAACTATAGTTTTATGTTTTTAGCAGTGCAAGCTAAAACAGAGTTTAGTGAGTATGTGACCTATGAACTGTGAAATAAATAAATAATGCACAAGATGAGTACGAAATTTGGGGGGTATGGATAGTTGGGGTTTGTTGAAAGAAAAAATGAAACGGTGTCATTTTAAATGCATTGGTTTCTGAAAATGTATCTTTGAAGGATCCAAGAGTTGGGATTCTTTGGGCCTTGCTGAATCCTATTTCCTTTAAAAGATATTTAGCATTTTTGTTTGGTATGTACTCATACCTGATAATAATAGAAGATCCATTTTTCCTGCATACCAACACTGAGGTAGGTTGGGCTGAGATAGAATGACTAACCCAAAGCCACCAAAAAGTGAGGCTAGATTAGTGCCTGGATCTCCAATGCTATGCTAGTTGTAATAATTTGTAATGTTTGTCAGTAGTCATGTATTTACATGGACTGTTGCATCTTCAGCAATAGATTTGCCAAAACTGCAAAGCATTTTGATCTAGGTAAAAAAGAGATCTAACAGTACTTTTAAAGTAGAGCAGTGACCAGTTCATAGCCCTTCCAGCACTCTCATCTTTGAACCCATTACCATCGTACCTCCAATAAATATTTATTTTTTAATTTTATTTATTTATTTGTTTGTCAAACATGTACAAGATAACAAGTATACGTACGAACATAAACAAGAACAAGAGAGTAAATATAGATAAATGGGGACAGTAAGACAGGTACGGTAGGCATACTGGTGCGCTTATGCACAGCCCCTTTAAGGACTTCTTAGGAATGGGGTGAGGTCCATGGCAGACAGTTTGAGGTTGAGGCTGTGAGGGATTGAGGCTGTAACAATGGAGTCAGGTAGGGTGTTCTAGGTGTTGACCACTCTGTTGCTGAAGCCACATTTTCTGCAATCGAGCATAGTGAGCAGTTTACCTTGAGTTTGTATCAGTTTGTCCGTGTATTATTGTGATTGAGGCTGAAGAAGCCATTGACAGGCAAGATGCTATAGCAGACAATTTTGTGAACTATACTTAGATCGGTCTGCAGGTGGCACAGTTCTAGATTGTCCAGGCCCAAAATTTTGAGCCTGGAGGCATAGGGAATTCTATTGTGAGTGGAGGAGTGGAGAACTTTTCTTGAGAAATACCTCTGAACTCACTTCAATTGTGTTAATGTCTGTTAATGTCCACACCCACAGTGTGGATTCCAGGCGGACGAGCTGTATTTGAGAATTGGTCTGGCAAAGGTTTTGTATGCAAATACAATATTTCATTTTGAGCACTGAAAGGGTGGGTGGGGAAAGAACTAAATATGCCTTCTAGGCATGTTTCAAACTTTTTTCTCTTTGAACATGTGCTTGCTTAAGAAAAGTGTGTGGGCACAATAAAACATATTAGTAAGTGACACATAGTTAGTCCCTTAGGCCTGAATAATTGTTGCTTCCTTGTTTCCATTGTTTGTTCACAGACATGTCTCATTTGGCCCCTTCTAAGGCCACATATTCACAGACTTCCATTATGGTAAGCACAAACAGAACCAGTTATTTGTATTATTAACAGTCACAGAATTTGTCTCTCTGTGAGATGCTCATGAGAGAAACTGCCTTACAGCTTCTTCTTCTCCTTCTCCTCCTCCTCCCCCTCCCCCTCCTGCTCCCCCCCCTCCTCCTCCTCCAGCTCTGTTATGACAAATGCCATAAGTGGGGGAAATAGTAAGAATTGGTTTATATTTTTACAGCTTTTAACAAGAAATTGATGGAATTTTTTTTTCCCAAGGAGGCATTTTAATGGAAACTAGAAAACTATTAACTAAGATACATGTAACTCTGCCACTTTAAATTTAAGCAACTGAAGGTAAATTAAAGGTTTCAAAGTATACTTTCCACACTGATTCTCCTCCCACCCCCACAAATCTTTCAAATGCTTATTGAACCCAGAGTTTGATCCAGGAAGTCAACAATCTTTTAGATTTCACAGAATCCTTCAGAGAGTAAAGACACATGACACTGAAAAACTCATTACTTCCTTTCATTGCTTTTTTCCATCATGGTTCCATTAAACAGTTACTTGGGTTACATAAAAATATATTCCCTAGGAATGGTTTGTAATTTTCTAACACTGCCTTCTCCCCTCTTTCCCTCAAACTCTGTATCTAGAAATAGATACCTCTATCTGTTTGAACAATCACCTAAAACTTGAAAGTCCAATATGGGAAGATTCTTGTCTATTTTACTGTAGATTTCCATCCAAAACGAGTGGTCAGAGAAACCGACAAGAATACAAGAAAAGAAAGATAACAAATGAATAATGAAAGTCAAACCCTCCCCTAATATAACAACAACAATAATAACAACAAACATTTTAAATATTCAAATAACTATTATTTATATTGGGCTAAATATAAACTGCCACTTCTAGAAACAGAGAAATATGGGGTTGGTTAAAATTTGTGAGTTTCAAAGTCATTAACTATTAGTACTTAGAGCTACTCTTTTTAGGAACCAATCATCGGTAGCTGAACATATAAATAGTTTTTTTTGTGAAGATAACTATTTATATAAGGGTTGGAAGGGAAGGACTTCTGCTAGTGCTTGTGTTGTTTTAAAAGTTTCTGGTTCTAATGTGGTACTTAAATACAGAATGGCAAAGAAAGTATTAAAACAGTGCCACAAGAAGGCAAATCATGCAACTTTCACTTTTGTGTGTGTTGTACTTTCAATCACTCTTGATTCCTGGCCACTGTCTGGATTAGATTTTGCAGCATTTTGTCAACATTTTAACAAGTAGTTGGCTATTTTGTTCTTCTTGCTATGGCTGAGAGAACATGATTGACCCAAAGCCAACCAGTTGGCTTTATACCCAAGACATAATTAAATGTTCTAGTATCCCACTAGCTCACCAAACCATAAGCTTGTGCGCTAATAAATATATTAACCTTTGTCAAAATGATGTTCTTTTGGTAGTGTTTTTTAATTTAATTGGAAGCTGGAGAACATACTTGCTGAAAGATTAAATATGAAAATAGATTAAGCCCAATAACAAGAATCAGGGGTTCTAGAATGACTCATTTGGAATTCTGCAGCAAATTGTGGAGACATGTGGTTCACTTTTGCCATTGTTCAGATACTGACATACTGATTCTACTTTTAAAATATGTTCCCTTTAATTGTGGATAAGCCAACTATTATAATTTGCAATATGGAAGACATGAATTAGGTAATTCATGCCAGAATAACAATTGCTATTCCATGATCTAGTTTCTTTGTATTTTCAATTTTATATTTCAGTGTTCAACTTTTAAAACCTAGAACTCATCCTTAGCCTAACCAAATATTTAAAGAACCCCTTCTTAACTTTGGCTGTTAGACAGTGTTGACATTCCTTTTGCTACTGGTGGTTTAGGGCCACCTTTTTATGCTCCCAATGTGCTTAAGCTATGCAGCCACAAAATTCCCAAATAGAAGAGACTTCTTAGGAGCTGCAAGCTGTAGTCCTATCTGAAGAACATCGGACTGGGGAAGTTTAAAGCAATATAGATCTGACTCTGACAGTTTTTCAAGACTGATGTCAGACCTTCAAGGTAAACACAGTGAAGAAAAGAGTATTTGTAAACAGCAATGGATCATGTCCAGTATTTCCTAACCGAACCACAGAAAACTACAATGATCTAATACATATAGATTTTACAGAAGACAGTGTTGAAAAAGCACTACGCAATCTAAAACCATCTCTATTTATTGGACTGGATGGAATGTGTGCCTACTTCTTAAAAAAGCTATCCATTGCCATTGCAGAACCTCTAAGCATAATCTTTGAAAAATCTTTCAAGACATGCTCCTTGCCTAATCTACGGTCAAAAGCCACGGTCATCCCCATCTTCAAAAAGGGAGACCCCAGCCGAGTTGAAAATTACAGACCAATCTCTTTATGCTATGTCACCTGTAAAGTCATGGAATCAATTATTAACCAATCCATTATCCTCCACTTAGAGACAAATAACCTACTCTCTAATAAACAATTTAGTTTCAGAAAAAAACTATCCTGTAATCTGCAACTCTTACACAGCAAAAACATATGGACTACACAACTCGATCAGGGCAAAACAATAGATGCAATCTACGTAGACTTCTGTAAAGCCTTTGATTTAGTGGTACATGACAAACTACTCCTAAAACTAAAATCTTATGGTATCTCTGGACACCTGCATAACTGGATAGAAGCATTCCTGTCAAACAGACAACAAATGGCCAAAATTGGGAGTGTCCTATCAAATTCTGTACCTGTCAACAGTGGTGTCCCCCAAGGCAGTGTTCTAGGACCAACTCTTCATACTCTACATAAATGATCTCTGTGATCATATTAAGAGCAACTATGTTCTCTTTGCTGATGATGTAAAGCTGTTCAATACCACAGACAATACTGCTACCATTCAAAAAGATCTTGACTATGTATCAGAATAGTCAAACAAATGGCAACTTCAAATCTCAACAAATAAAATCTCTGTCTTGCATATCGGCAAAAAAAAAATCAGAAAATAAAATACAAGCTGAATAGTCAAGACCTTGTTGATGATCCAAGCTCTGTAAAGGACCTTGGAATACTCATCTCTAATGATCTAAGTGCTAGAGCCCACTACATAGCCAAAAAGGCATTAAGAGTTGTTAACCTAATCTTACGTAACTTTTTCTCTGGTAATATTACACTACTAACTAGAGCATCCAAAACATTTGCTAGACCGAAAATACGAGATTATATGCAATGTAACTGTAATTGAAGACTACAAAATGGAAGCACAAAACAATTTGTAAACCAACCGGCACACTGTATGTATACATATGGAAGATGGCTTGATGTTTTTATGTTTTGTTTATTTATGTTTGTTTTTAAAAACCATTAAAAACTAAAAA
Organism: Hydrophis major; assembly: GCA_033807585.1. Taxonomy (NCBI): domain Eukaryota; kingdom Metazoa; phylum Chordata; class Lepidosauria; order Squamata; family Elapidae; genus Hydrophis; species Hydrophis major. The sequence goes on from CM066330.1 coordinate 134,078,786, forward strand.
AAACATTTGTTAGACCAATTGTTAGGGATACACCCTAGCAGAATCTGCACGGCAGTCAGTCAGTCAGGCAAATATGTGAGATAAACGTTTTGTAGATTACACTCAGTAAAAACAGATACACTGTGCTAGTTAAATAGTTTATTCCAGTAAGAGTTTTAGCATGGTCAAACAGTCCATATATCATTCACTAGTTCAGTCCGTTTGGGGATTATTCAGTTGCAAAGTCCAGTGTCAAAAAAGAGGTCAGTAAACTTACAAATATCAGTCCAGTAATATATCTCTTCACAGTAGAGATATAAAGAAGTCAAACCTCTTTTTTTCCTTCAGCAGCAGCAGCAGGGAACACGCAGTTCAAACCATCAATCCATCACAATCAGCAAGCAATTCAGTAAGCCAGCAAGACAGCAGGTTCTCTTGCTCCTTCTTATGGCGGTTTTACAACCACACCCAAAATTACATGCTTTGCAGTTAAAGTGACACACACTTAAGCTCACTATCATAGTTTATATATATATTATTTTACCCAAACTACGTTAGATAACCTTGTTATTCCTAACATACTCCCCTTTTGGGTAACATAATAATATATATATCTATTTACAACCTTAACCCATAGTCATCACAACTTTCTTTGTGTTTGACTGAACCTTGGGCTTTTGTAAATTGATTAGCAATATTTTCTTCAGTCATATAATATTCCAATCTTATTAAACCATTTTTTACAGATTGCCTTACATTCAGATATCTAAGATCTGTATGCTTAGATCTCATTTTCACAGCAATATTGGTAGCCAACCGTATGGCTGCTTGATTGTCCTCATATACTACAATGGAATCATTAACAGTTATTCCCATATCCAATAACAACTGTTTATACAGAATTAAATCAGTACATAATAAAGGTAGACATGAAAATTCTGCTTCCATTGTGGACATACTTATGTGTTGACCTCCAACCAATCAGTGCTTTTCCTAACAGTATAGCCGTACCTGAAGTTGATTTCCTAGTGTTTATGTCTGTTGCAAAACTTGCATCAGCATATGCACTTAAAATCAGATCATCTTTTGGCTCCAAATACAATGCATAGTGCATTGTCCTTTTAAGATAGCTTAAGATACTCTTTGTCGCTTGCCAGTGTTGTTCAGTGGGTTCAGCCAGTTGAATCTTGCCAATTGATTAACGCTATAGACAATGTCTGGCCTTGACCAATTACTAATGTACGATAAACTACCAATTAGCGATTGATAGATATTCTTATCGAATTTTGGACTTTGAGCATCAGTGTGGCCAAATTCCTGACTCATTGGAGTTTTTGCCAGTTTACAAAGTTCCATCTTGTATGTTTTTAGTAATTGATAAATCTTATCTTCTTGAGATATCTTATAGCCACTTTTGGTTTTATTTATTGTTAATCCTAGATACTGTTTTATCTCTCCTAATTGCTTTAATTTTATCCTCTTACCTAATAATGATATTATTTCAGTAGCTTCATTATTAGTTTTTATAATTAAGGCAATATCATCTGTACACAACAATAATAATGACACTGTTCCATTTGTCTCTTTTTTAAATACACATGGATCAGCTAAACCTGCTTTAAACCCTATATTGTTTAACTCCTTAACAATACATTGGTTCCATTCGTAACCAGATTGTTTTAATCCATAGAGACTTTTTAAGTTTCCAACAGTCATTATTCGTTTTATCATCCTTAATTCCTACAGGTTTCTTTAGGTATATAGTGTGTTGCAATGGTGCATGCAGATAAGCAGTTTCTACATCTAAGTGATTTATAATATAATTTTTCTTAGCTGCCCACACTAAAGCTGCTCTCAAGGTTGTTGCTTTTAGACTCGGTGCAAATACTTCATCATAATCACATGCAATTTGATTAAATCCTTGAGCTACCAAGCTAGCCTTATGGGTAACAGTTCCATTTTTACCTGTTTTTAATTTAAATATCCATTTACAGCCAATGGACTTTTCATCTGGAGGTAATTTAACATTTTCATAAACTTCCATTTGTTCCAATGAATTTAGTTCCTTCTCCATTGCTCTATGCCAATTTTCTTGATCCTTTGCAGGATACATTCTAAGTTCTTCAACAGTAGTTGGAACTTTACTAACTTGGCAAACTACACTTGCTTGTTACCTGTCAGGTGGTCTGGTTTCACGTGTTGAACATCTAGGTATTATAGGGCTTACAGGTGGACTTTCATGTACTACTTGTTCCTGGCTACCTATTTCTTCCTGTTCAACTATTTCTTCCTGTTCTGGCCCTATGTGCTCTTCCTGTATTTCCTCTTTAATTGTACTCTTCTTATTATTGATATGTTGTTTTGGTCTTTTGTAGGTTTCTATAATTACTTCCTTACTTGAATCTTGCTCCAGTTTTTCCCATCCTACATGTTCAAGGAATTGTGCACTAGCACTACAGTAAACTCTAGATGTACCTTTTCCCCAGAATCTGTATGATTTGTGATTAGATTCATAACCTACAAAGAATAACTTTTTAGCCCTATGCTGCCCCTTATGTTGCAGTTGTGTAGGAATATGCACCTATGCTGGTGCTCCAAATGTGTGCATGTAGCTTAGGTCAGGTTTTCTACCATGCCATGTGAATGGTAATTCACTTGTTGTTGAGTTAACAACATTATTCAATATATGATTACCACACATTATTGCTTCTCCCCACAAAGTTTCAGGTAATCCTGAATCTGACAACATAGTACGAGCCATTGCCTGTATTGTTTGGCCTTGTCTTTCTATAAAGGAATTATGTTGTGGCCTATATGGTGCAGACTTTTTATGTTCAACACGTGCCATCTTCAGTCTATTTTGGAATTTATTATTTATAAATTCTGTACCATTATCAGTTACAAGAGTTACTAGTTTCCTTTTAGTTTTTCTTTCTGCAAACTTCAACCAATTAAAGAAATTCTGATATGTTTCCATTTTACTCTTCATTAAATAACAGAAACCATATCTAGAATAATGATCCATTATACTTAATATATAACGAGCACCTCCCACACTTGGTTTTTTTGGACTTATAATATCAGCTAATACGACCTCTAGAGGCTCTTTAGTTTTAAATCCATTAATTCTATTTGCTGGTATTACCTTGCTTTTTTCTTGACTGCAAGCATTGCAGTGCAAATACTTACTGCAAGGCTTCAGTTTTATACCTTTAGACAGTTCAACTGTTTTCTTGAGCATTTTAAAATTTATATGCCCTAAACATCTGTGTAACAAATGTATGCATTCATCATGAGGTTTAACGTTATTATACACTGTGTTAGCTATATTAACACATACAATTTACCTTTCAAAGTTGCAGTCACTGTTTTCTCCCCTAAAGGTAACTACATAACCTAGTTTAATCAAAACTCTAACCGAAAGCAAATTAAACTTAAGTTGTGGTACATATAACATTTTTACATTTTCTTTTATGCAAGAACAATGTGCAATACCTTCACCTTTAGCTTTCATTTTCCAGCCATTAGCTAACGATTTCTGCTGTGAATTCGTGGACATCTTAACAAATCTTTTCTTATCTTTCGTTATGCAGTGCAATGCTTCACTATCTACAACCCATAAATTATTATTCACAGTTTCGTTGCTATACATGGCTAACTCTAAGCATTTTTTATCCTTTTGATGCCTTTTAGCATTCTGGCTGGCATTGTGGCATTTTTCTTTCTTGCAGAATCTAGCCAAATGTCCTTTTCCTCCACAATTAAAACATTTTCTAATTGTATAGGCTGTCGATGATTCTTTATCTTCTTGTTGTTCCCTTCTGAGTTGATCCCTTTCAAGCCTTCTCCTGGCTTCTTCAATTAATCTGCCAGTAATGTCAGTTAATGTGAGGTTATCTTTTGGCAGTACTTCCAGTGAAGTTACATAGTCATCATAGCTCTCATCTAACGAAGACAAAATTATATAAACCTGATGTAGTTCTGTGAAGATAAGTTCTTTTTCATGCAGTTCCTGAAAAATTCTCTTCATAGTGTTTAAATGAGTCAACTTGTCTCCATTCTTTTGAAGATGTGTTCTGAACAGTTTCCATGTAAGATTTATATGTGCTCCTACACTGTCTCGAACATAAATCTTCTTTAAATTCTCCCAACATTTTGCAGCTGTTTCTTCTCCACGAATATGGACAAGCTGCTGGTCACAGAGTGTCAGTCCTATTATACAGAGAGCTTGCTCATTCTTCACTTTATATTCTTGTATTTTCTGGGCATCATCCTCATCCTCTGGATCCCAAGCATCTACCTCTGGTGGGTTTTGAATTATACTCCACAAACCTTCTCTGTGTGGAAGTAGGCTGCATTTCATAGACCATGAAACATAGTTTGTTCCATCCAGTTTGGATATTAGAGACAAACTTGGTAAATTGACTTGTGCCATCTTTTTCTGGATATTAAACTATAATTAATAAAACACAGCTGTCTGTTTACAGTATTGTGCAACTACACTAACTCTCACTTTATATAAGCCTGTTATATCCTGGTTAGTCTGACTGTGCAGCTGGGCCCATAACCAGTGTTAGGGATACACCCTAACAGAATCTGCACGGCAGTCAGGCAGTCAGGCAAATATGTGAGATAAATGTTTTGTAGCTTACACTCAGTAAAAACAGATACACTGTGCTAGTTAAATAGTTTATTCCAGTAAGAGTTTTAGTATAGTCAAACAGTCCATATATCATTCACTAGTTCAGTCCGTTTGGGGATTATTCAGTTGCAAAGTCCAGTGTCGAAAAAGAGGTCAGTAAACTTACAAATATCAGTCCAGTAATATATCTCTTCACAGTAGAGATATAAAGAAGTCAAACCTCTTTTCTTCCTTCAGCAGCAGCAGCAGGGAACACACAGTTCAAACCATCAATCCATCACAGTCAGCAAGCAATTCAGTAAGCCAGCAAGACAGCAGGTTCTCTTGCTCCTTCTTATGGCGGTTTTACAACCACACCCAAAATTACATGCTTTGCAGTTAAAGTGACACACACTTAAACTCACTATCATAGTTTATATATATTATTTTACCCAAACTTCGTTAGGTAACCTTGTTATTCCTAACACCAATCCTCGAATACAGCTCATCAGTCTGGATCCCACATTACGTATCTGATATTAGCACAGTTGAGAAAGTCCAGAAATATTTCACAAGAAGAGTTCTCCACTTCTCTACTTGTTGTAGAATACCTTATGCCACCAGACTTGAAATTCTAGACCTAGAAAACCTTGAATTACGCCATCTTCGGTCTGATCTAAGTATGGTATATAAAATCATACATTGCAATGACTTACCTGTCAATGAATACTTCTAGTTCAACCATAACAACACAAGAGCACACAATAGATACAAACTCAAGGTTAACCTCACCAAACTTGATTGTAGGAAATACGACTTTAGCAACAGAGTGGTCAATGTCTGGAATACTCTACCTGACCCTGTGGTTTCTTCCCCAAAAGCTTTAACCTTAAACTGTCTACTATTGACCTCACCCCTTTTCTAAGAGGTCTGTAGGGGGCATGCATAAGCGCACCAACGTGCCTACCATCCCTGTCCTATTGTTTCTTTTATTTTTCTTACACGTACCCATTTCAAGTACTCATAACTACTCTTGTAAGCGATTGACAAAATCAAATAAATCAAATAAAATAAAAGAGGCATAGCAAGGATTCCAGGAATCTGCTTTATTGGTAAAGAGTATAATAACAGAATCTTGAAAACCTGTCAGAGTTCCTCTGTGTCCCATTTTATACAAAGCAAAAGAAAAAAAATGATTTTCTTTTTAATACTTTTTTCTTTCTCAGGACAGATAAAGTTTAAATGGTTTGCTCAAGGTTTCCTTATTCCCAAGGCTAGGTCTACCTTCTTTTACAGTGAAATGACAACTCTTTTGAACTTCAGATTCCTGTCAGAATTTTTTCTGAGCTATTATGTTTTTTGGGGTGGGTGGGGTGGGGTACCATTAGCTGTAATGAGAGAACCATTATTCTGCCTTTCAGCCAAGCTTTTGAATTGCCTGGACATGTCAGAAGAAGGCCACATCAGCCTCCCAGTGTCATTCTTCTCAGTATTGCGGATCACAATATTCACCATGTTCCACTCAGAATGGGATGATTGTAATTATAGGCCTTCATTGGGCTACAGGGAGTTCTAGACCAGGGGTCTCCAAAGTTGGCAACTTTAAGACTTGTGGACTTCAACTCCCAGAATTCTCCAGCCATTTGAAGTCTACAAGTCTTAAAATTGTCAAATTTGGAGACCCCTGGTCTAGACTCATGACCATTCATTTAGCGACTGTTCAAAATCACAGCACACTGAAAAAAAGTGACTTATTACCAGTCCTCACACTTATGATGGTTGCAGCACCCCCAAGGTAACAGGATCATAATTTGGGTTCTTGGCTGTATTTATGATATTTCCAGCTTCCAAAGGTCATGCAATCACCAACTATGACCTTCCCACCTGGCTTCCAACTAACAAAGTCAAAGTGAAGCCAGACTCACTTAAAACACTGTATGATTTGCTTAATGACCCTGTCAGAAAAGGTCATTAAACCAGGTGCAGTACCTAATGACTCACTTAACAACAGCATTTCTTAGTGATGAAGTTCTGGTCCCAACTGTAGTCATAAGTCAAGGATTTATCTGTATAGAACTTCTGATCAGACAGAAGATTAGCAGCAATAGTCTCCAGAAAATGGAATGAGGGATGAACTTGGACAATATACAAAATTCATGATCCTTGGACTTTTCACAATGATACAACTAATTTTGAACACTGTGCATTATTTCCCAGGACTGATAATTTCTTTGCAACTTTTGCTGCCCAACAGGATCCGATTATGGCCTTTATGGTTATTAAATTGGTGGTATGTTTTTTTTAAAGGAAATTCTGAGATCCCTAATGAAACTGTTAAAGGGAAAAAGCTTTAGAAGTTTCTGTGAGATGCTGAAGCAAAAGTTCACGTCTCAATGTAGTAGAAAGTACTACAGTACTACAGAAAGTACTAAGTAGTAGAAATGTTTTTAAAAAAATCCTCGGTTCTTTGCCCCCTTCTCCAACCCAATCTCATGTGTGCAATAACTCTATTGCAGGCAAGAGAGATAGCTTTGAAAGTGTTGTAATATTTTTCAAGAGTTCTTTAATAAGAAGGAGAATAGCAGGGGGAAATGGTTGCATAGGTTTTATCCCAACAGAAGCAAAATCACCTTATTAACCTGGAATGAAAATATAGCTGTTTCTAATATTTAAGTTGGCTTTTCTTGGTTTCTTGCTTGCTATATTTATTTGGATTCTAGTCTTTCATCTATTTTCTCAGATCTCAGCTCCTCAGATCTCTATTTTTTTTAAATGTAGTATTTGCTTTCCTCCTTTTTTCCCCAGACAATAGCTGCTATAGCAATCATAAAGAAGATGCCTTCTTGCATCTATATAGCTGACATAGATAAAATCAAAAAATGTAGTTGCCTCAGTGCATAGAACTATAGAACATAGTAAACAGTTACAGAGCCTACAAAGGCTGTTGATGTTTCACTGAACCCAGTATGATACATTTGGTCTGCTCAAGCTGATAATGGAATCTTTCTAAGCAGGAAAGGTGGTACTTGTAAATGTTGTTTTACAAATTAGATTAACCTCATATTTTTTCTTGGCAATTTGCTCACTTTAGGTGTTTGTTCCTTGCATGATTTTCTTTGATTGGTGCTTCCACAACTATTGGAGGTTTGAGGAAACAGTCACTGGCCCCTTTTAAAAGGAATTTGATATTAATCCCTCATCTTTGAAATAATGAGTTTGAATGTCTTATAAAACTTATAAAAGTGGAAAATTGCTTTAAAGATTGTGACAGTCCATTATGAGTGTGGTTGATAAAAAAAATACTCTAACTAAAATGTGAATCTATTTAGCATATGGCATATGTCAGGGAACTCTGCAAGCTAGACACAATGCAGTCCTGACAGCCTAGATTGCTTGTTCGTTCTGCTCAGCGTTTGTGTACCTAATATGGAGGGCCACAGGGGGCAAACTAGTTTTACACCAATTTACTAGCTGCACTCAGGTTACAGGTCTTCCAGGCTCCTCCGCCAGTCTTGCTTTGCCTCACCTTGTGTCATCATGCCTCACATCCAACCAGTCCAGTGCTGGCCTCTATTCTCTGCACAAATAAACACAGATGGGTTCCCGCCCGCTCACTGAAGTGGTACCCACTCATAATATTACATGCTTTTGAAATCCTAGGTGGGCAGGAGCTCGACGGGATCAAAAATGTGTCATTGGGGGTATTGCCATTGCCTTATTGTTGAAGAAGCAAATTTGGGACATTTGTTCAAATGATCTCAGTTTGTTTTGTTATTGCCACATTTTGAGCTGAAATTTACAGGATAGTATAAAGTGTAAGTATCACTTTAGTTGATGTTAAGTAACAGCTGGCTTGGTGTGGTGTCAGGCAGCAGTGATTTGGTGTTGAAGAGGGAGAGCAATAAGTCCTTATGCAAAAATGCCTAGTTTTGCAAAACAAACTTGTGTAAACTTTGGGCCAATTTTGAAAATAAAATAGTTCCCCACTCTTTTTTTATTTAAACAAAATAAAACATGCTTGTATTATGTTATCATTTGTATACCCACAAACACATCATGATACTGAAGAAACCAGCAATCGCAGAAAACCTAGCTAAATAACAAAACACTTTTAAAAATGTGTTAAAATGTGTTAAAAATATCTCATTTTTTAATTTCCCCCTCCCTTTTATTGATGTACTTAGCCCTTGGACAGCTATGAAGCCCCTTCTTTCTTTCTTTCCTTCCTTCCTTCCTTCCTTCCTTCCTTCCTTCCTTCCTTCCTTCCTTCCTTCCTTCCTTCCTTCCTTCCTTCCTTCCTTCCTTCCTTCCTCCTACCCCAATTTACAAATGGTACACAAAAAGACTAAAACATCCTTCTAATTAAAAACAACTAAGATAAATAACACATAAAACATGATGTCAGTATACATCAATGGATAATTCTAAATTCTAAATGCTCTGCAAAAGTGTTCAGTGTTTAGCATTTTCCTCAGTACAGTTAGGAAGGGGGTCAGTCTGATTTACTGTGCAAAGCTCTTCCAAAGGTTTGGTCCTGCTACTGCTGCCTTCCAACTTCAGCAGTAGTTGTGAGAACCACCAGTTACTACTGAGAAAATTCGGCAAGATTGCCAGTCTGGCTCCAGTTATATCTAGAGATTCTGCCAGCATAGAACCACAACTTTAACAACTTTGAGTAATTTTAATGCTCAATTTCAGACACTTTTGTCATAGCTGCCAAGGAGAGTTCTCTATATTTGTTGCTTCCTATCAGGGAGTTAGCCACTATCAAAAAGATAGTTGGATGGCAGTCCACTTATGCAATAGGAGAGAAATGGCATGACTCCAAAAAATGGAAATATTTCCATGTTTGATCAGATTCACTTTTTTTTATCTTCCTTCATTGTTGCTTAAAGTGTCACTTTTGTACCTCTTCATCTCTTGATGATCCTTGTTAAACTATGGTACACCAAGAATGAGAGACTGCTCAGGGCCTCTGATGTCAAGTGATTAGGTTTCATCCTCTTGCCAATGGTTTAACTTGACCTGACTTGATTTTACTTTCATTTGATGAAACTGACTGGAAGCCATTTGGATCCATTAAATGTCTGGAAGAGACCATGTGGAATTCTCCAGTTGCCCTATGAGGATTCTGGGGAGCAGTCGGTCTCTCTGACCAGGGTCAAATTTGATTAAGCAAAGGAATGAGGGAAGGAAGGAATTAATCCCCTATCATATAGTCACTGCTCCTAATAGAGGCATATATTTTGCTCTCTGGGTACGATGAGAATATATCTGCTGAATATATCTGCATTAGTGACAGGAAGGGCATCCGGCCAGTAATCATTCAGCTCCATTCAGTTGCCCAGACTCCACCATGCAAGGGATTATGGGCTCATTAAAAGAAGAAGAAGAAGAAGATGATGATGATGATGATGAGATAGCCACTGCTCCAAGGCAAAAATGAGGTCCAACCTGTGATCACCAACATGTGTTGAACCAGAGGTTACCTTGACAAGCCCATGATTGCCATGGAGCTCATGACCTCCTGGCATTTCTTGAATCCACCCAGCCCCTGATGCCAGATGGTGTGTGTAGTGGGATTTCTACTATTAGCTTAGTGATAAAACCCAAAAGTTCAAGAGGGATACTGTTGGGTAGCAGATAGGTAGATGCTAGCTGGATCCTTGGCTTGTCCTGCAGTCTATCTTCATGCACAAGACATCATAGGAGCACTGTTCTATAATGAACATTCAAAGAAGAGTCTGGCAGATATTCTTTCATTGGCAAGTTGTTTAGCTGTTATAAAATAAAAAGACCTTTTTTTAAAAAAAATATGTATGTGTTAATTAGCTCACTAATGGGAAAATAATATTTGCATTTTATTTTCTCCTGCTTTCTTTGTTGAAAACTAGGATTGTCAATATTCTGTTGTTTTAGGGTAATAACCCCACATAGCTCATTAACTGGAAGTTGCCCCCAGTCACTGTCTTGTTTTTATTTTTAAAACTAGGGACATCTACAATCAACCATTAGAAGACTACTTTCATGTCTTCTCATTATTTATCTACCATTTATTATATTTATATTCTTAGCAATGAGAGTTCAAAGCAACTTACTCATTCTGTTTTACAGTAGTTCTGGGCAATATTTATTTTGATAATTATATATATAGAAACAACTTATTATTTAATTTCTGGAGAAAAATCTTTTAAAAATAATTCATAAGATCATAGGGTTGGAAGGCTCACTGATGGTCTCCATTGCTTAATGGTCAGGAAATCTTAACTCTTCAAGTTTGGAACTCTGTAAAAAAATCTACCCATTGGTCCTACTCTTGGGATGTAGGGAGAATACGGTGACTAACAATTATTAGAAAATTATTATTAGGTCTCCTCACATACTTCTTTTCTTCATGCTAACCATAGCTCCTTTAACCACTCTTGTAGAATTTAGTCTTTAACCCCATCACCACCACCCAACCATGTGACTTCTCCTTTGGTATGTGTTTTGTATGTGTGTACTCCCTTTGGTATGTGTGTAGAAAAGAGATTTGATTTCCACTTTTTCATACAAGTGACTATCAAGATATTAAATATAATTAATTGTGTTGGGAGTCCAGCAACTTCACCCAAGGCATAATTAGATCCATCATCATTAAATAATTCTGACATGAAAGATGATTATGACAAAAGGAAGTAGGTCAAGAGAAGAATGGGCATCGCTGGCATCGTGACGATACGGCATGCGATCTTGGAGGTCTGAGATCGCTGCCGATATCTTTGCTCCTGGACAATCCTATCAGATCTAAACCATCCTGAAGAGATGGTGAAAGTGAAGAGCGCATCCTGTTGATCCCAGGGATACCACAAAGTCCCTGGTAGATCCAGGAGAAGCTCTTCTTGCCAGTGGCAAAACGGCAGCCATTAAAGCTGCTGAAGTTGGAACAGCTCTGAAATGGAAGAGAACAGAAACAGAGAGTGTGCTGGTTTGGTGAGAATTTTTTCTTTATTCTAAGATCTGAAAGGACACCCTAAGGAAAAGAAAGAATCAAAGTTTTGACAGAAGTGATTAAGCGGCGATTTTAAACAGGAATGTCAAAGTAATGTTTTTTTTTCTCATTGCTGGATTTTTCTATACACTATCTTGTATTTTGAAACTGGACTGGTTTTTTTGTTTACATCTATTTTTTTCTCCTTTTTGATTTTGTAATATTTTAGGCTAGAGGCTCCCTTTAGTTATCTCTTTTAAAAAAAATTTTTTTTAAATTAATTCTTATTATATCTTGCTTGGAAAAGGAGGGGGAAAGTGAGAGCAAAGAAACTTTGTAACACTGCCAACTAGAGGCTTGGAAATATTCTATTTCCCTATGACCAGACAAAGCTGAGAAAGAAAGAACTGAGACTCTTTTTCAAGGACATTGCCATTGATAAGATAGAGGGAAGAGCATGGGAGAATATTATTGCAGGTGCTCTTTTGGGTTTCTATCAACAGCTGAAATCTGGTGTTGAAACCTAGGGGGAAAAAAGGTGATCAGATTTTGGAGAATAGAGCTATAATAAGAGCCTTGGATAATTAAACAAAGTGCAGTGTGCTCTTTTTACTTTTTCTAAGTTGTGCTATCCCTCCTCACCAGCTTTATTGTATTTTATTTTATCTTTTTTTTTCTTATAATAACTATTTGGGTTTTTGGCTTTGTTGGAGCTTGTTGTTTTTCTTTTTTTCTTTGGAAGTCCAATCTCTACGTTTGCTTTTTATTTTAAAGGGAAAGCCTTTAAGTATTAATGTTTTTTTTTAAGGGAATAGCCTCCCCCCCTTTCCTGGTATTTTTGTTTTTTCATCTACCTTTCTGGTTTATTCGTATGCACTCTTTTCTTTTGAGACCTTTCAATTGGATTAAGGTGTTGAAAAACTTGAAGAATTTTTCCTTTTTCCTCCCCCCCCACTTTTTTCAAGCCTTTTACTTCATCTAACTATTGATTGGATTAAGGTATACAAGAACCTGAAGAAATTTTGTCCTCCCTTTTTTTCCCTTTTTTAAAATCATTATTATTGGGCTTCTTTTTTCTACTATTTTTATTTTGAACTATAATTGGTTACTTCACAATTGGATTAAGGTTTAGAAGAACCTGAAGATTTTGAATTGCTTAAAATGAATAGGAAATTTACAGCTCCTGGTTCTTCAACTTCTACTTCTTCCTCTCCACCATCTGGAGGACAATGTTCAATACAGCAAGAAAAAGAACAAGAAAAAGTGACTCTGTTAAAGCAAGAAAAAGAACAAGAAAAAGTGACTCTGCAGATGATTATGCAAGGAATTCAAAATATTCAACCAAGATCAGAGAATATTGAAAAGAGAATAGAGAACATTGAACAAAGAACAGAGAACATTGAACAAAGAACAGGGAAAACCAATAAAAAAGTGGAGAACATCCAACAAATGATGTTGAAGTATGATGAGAGATTCCAAAAAATTGAAGAAGAAGATAAACAAAGAGACAAGAAGATTGGAGATATTGATAATAGATTAATGGTGGTTGAACAAGATAAAAGTGGTATGTTGAGATGGGAGATGGATAGATCAGAATTCTATCTTAGATTCCGGTTTCCGGTTTCGCGTGGCTTCGGGGCAGCAGGAATTCGCGACAGCTCGCGATTCCTGCTGTGCTAGCCGTCGAGGTACCCCCGATCCAGATGGGTCAGGGGGATATGGCTGCCCTGTAGGGACAGCTGAAGAGAGAGGGGAGTCGGATAGGGGGGTGGGGGTGTCGCAGACCCCCCCCTTCGCCGGGAAAACCCTTTTTCCCAAGGCGGTGGAGCGGCGGTCAGCAATGGCCGCCACGAAGAAGCCAGCAACCGGGTAAGATTGCGCTGGAGGAGAAGAGTGAAAGTGATGTCTGAGCCGGGTCAAGTAACATCCTTTAAATTGCCTGGAACTGAGCTGTTTGAATTGCTGGAGGATACATTGTATCCCTAAGAAGATCGAAAGCGGCGGAGAAGCTGTTAAAGGGAACTTTTTTTTTTCTTCACTCTCCCACCCCATGGAAACAGCAGAAATGTTTGGATATATTGGACATTGAAAGTGAATTGTTTTGAGAGTTGAAGCTAAGGGACAAAAGGATTTTTGGACATTGAAAAATTTAAGAAATTGGAAAACCCTTGTTGGAGGTATGGATTTCTGATTATTTAAAATTGATATTGCAAATGGGAAGGGAGAGGAGAAAAAATTGGAGCAGAAGCTGAAAAAGGAGGAGATTGCCTAGAATCCCAAAGAAAGATATAAGGTAATTGGACCTCTTTGATTAAACATTAACCCCAGAAAGAGAAAGAGAAGAAGGAAGAAAAGTATTAACTTTTGGAACTTTTTTTTGAATTATTTTTGATTAAAAATACTTGTGGTTGTTTTGGGAAAAGTTTCTCTTTTCATAATGGCATCGCTTGTGGATGAACTAAAGACTGAATATCAAAAATATAAAAAGGAAGATACTTTGGGCGCTTTGTTTCAATTTTTAGAAATGGCGTTATGTACTTATGAAAAGTTGATTACGCAGCAGAAGGACTGGGACAAGGAAGAAGAGGAAGAAGAAGCCATCTTTGATGAACAATGGGTCCTTTCCGGAGAGGAGGAGAAAAAGGATAAGAAAAAGGTGATTTTAAGAATTATAAAAACAACCAAAGAAGAGAAAAATGAGCGAAAAGGTGGAGGCAAGGTTAGAAAGCAAAGGAAAAGGAGTAAGAAAAGGGAGGAGGAAAAACAAAGGGGTAAAAAGGGCAAGGAGAAGAATAAGCAAGAGAGAAAGGGGGGGAGGAGAAGCCTCAATGGGGGGAAGCAAGATCTAAAGAAAAAAAGTTTATTTAGAGACAATGGGTGAATTTAATTTAGGATAAAAGAGGGATTCTGGAGGGTATATAAGATTGTGTTTTTATATGTGTATTTAGAGTATAAAATTTATTTTGTAATTTTAGAATCTTTTAAACAGAATCCCAAGAAAAAATTGTTATACGAAGTACTTTTAAGTTAGGGTAATGAGTTATAGACGTTACTCCAATTGGTGTATAGAAGAAGTATAGTAAAAGAAAAAAGATGAATGGATAGTTGGAAATAGAACAGACAAAGAATGTTATTGAAAATGGTAATAAGATATGAAAGGATATATAAAGGTTTTGTTATGGTTTTTTTTTTTGGATTTTGTATATTGATAAAAGGCAATAAAATTTTAATTAACAAGAAATAATTTGGATGAAAAGGAGAAGTAGGGATAAGATATGAAGTTAAATAGATAAAGTATTGATACTATAATTTGGAATTGTTATGTTCTATTGGTTTTTTATTATTATTTTTTCCTAGAAAAGAATTTATAAGCTGTTATGCCTTGATTCTTTGTGCATTGTTTTTATAAAATTGATAAAAATGGTTTATATATATATATATAAAAAGAAAATGATAATAAGATATGGAAGGATATACAAAGTGAATATGATGTTTGAATTTGTGTCTGTGTGAAGAGTTTTAACCCGGGATCAGACAACCTTCAGAAAAGATCTTTTAGTTTTGTTTATGTTTTGTGTTTTGTATGTTTGTGTATTGTGTTTTCTGTAAAATTAATAAAATTTGTTTAAAAAAAAAAAGAATTCTATCTTAGATTCCAAAACCTAGAGGAAGAAAAAGGACAAAACATAGCTGAGATAATGATAGAAATACTGGCTGAAGCTTTGGAAATAACTCAAGAGAAGATGATGGATGGAATAGATGAGGTTTATCGAGTTTTCACAAGATATGCAATGAGAAATAGCTTACCAAGAGAAGTTCACATTAGATTTACAAAGAAAGCCATTAAAACGCAAATATTGCAAGTGGCAAAAGGGAAAACATCGAAATATAAAGACAAGGAGATTGTGGTCTTGAAACAAATACCCAGAAGAGTGAGAGAAAGGAGAAGAGAATACTGATTCCTGACCAAAATGCTACTTAAAAAAGAGGTGAATTATATTCCAGAAGGGTTAATGTTCACATGGCAAGAACAGAGACATAGAATTGATTCAATTGAGAAAGCGGAATTATTTTATACAGAATTTTTTGGAGGGAAAGAGGAAGAGGCAGAAAAAGATCTCACTAATTGAATTCTAAGAGGACTGCCAAATGGCGACTGAAAAAGAAGAAGATGCAGTAGGTGGAAAGGTGGAAGCCAAAGAACAATGTGAACTAAGATCTACGAGAGCTGCTAAACTTAACTACAAAATATAACCATGGAAGAGAAAAAATTGATTACAATTAACATAAATGGACTTAACTCAGCCATTAAAAGAAGGAAAACCTTTCATAAATTAGAGAAATTAAAATTTTATATAATTTGTCTACAAGAAGTACATATTAAAAAAACAATATGAACAATTGTTGATACAGCCAAAACTAGGGAAAATATTTACTTCCTTGACACAATGTAAGAAAAGAGGAGTGGTTTTATATATTAAAGAGACCACTCCAGCAAAATTGATTTATACCGATGATGACGGAAGAATACTAATGGTGAAAATAATGGACAATAATACGAAAACACTCCTGACTGCAATCTATGCTCCGAATGACAAACAAGAAGAATTCTACAAAAAATTACATATGAAAATAATTGAACTGGACTAATATAGTTATGATGGGAGATTTTAATGGAATTGTAGACAATAAATTGGACCATACAGCACAGAAAACAATAAAGCAAAACAGAAAGACTCTCCCTAAATCTTTTTTTAAAATGGTAGATGAAATAAACTTAAAAGATACATGGAGAAAAAGAAATGCTAAAACTGTTCAAATAGACACTTATCATAGTCCAGAATAGATATGATATGGAGATAACATCTTCTTGAAGCTGAGCTGTTAGTGATTTTACAGACATATTTATTACTTTTTGGGACAGCAGTACAGATATGATTTTTCCACCACCTTTTTCCAGGATGCTTTTAAAAACTTCCCTAGGTCAGCTTTCAGGCGTTTGGGGGCTGTAGCCAGTTAGGAATAAGCATTGCTGTCCCAATAGTAGATGAGATTAAAGTGGTCTAAACAAATTGATGGAATGGGCTATGGTCATACAAGGTGGTGTGAAGGGGCTTTCATCTCTTTCAACATGTTTATTTTTAATTATTTATTTTTTATTTTATTTGGTTTGTCAATTGCTTACAAGATAATAGGTATAAGTAAAAACATAGTTATGAAAACATGGATATATATAAGAAAAATAAAAGAAACAATAGGGCAGGGCACGTTGGTATGCTTATGCATGCCTCCTACAGACCTCTTAGGAAAGGGGTGAGGTCAATAGTAGACAGTCTAAGGTTAAAGTTTTTGGGGTTTGGGGAAGAAACCACAGAGTTAGGTAGAGTATTGCAGACACTGACCACTCTGTTGCTGAAGTCGTATTTCCGGCAATCAAGTTTGGTGCGGTTAACCTTGAGTTTGTATCTATTGTGTGCTCTTGTGTTGTTATGGTTGAACTAGAAGTATTCATTGACAGGTAAGTCATTGCAATGTATGATTTTATATACCATACTTAGATCAGACTGAAGGCAGCACAGTTCTAGGTTTTCTAGGTCTAGAATTTCAAGTCTGGTGGCATAAGGTATTCTGCAATGAGTAGAGGAGTGGAGAACTCTTCTTGTGAAATATTTCTGGACTTTCTCAATTGTGTTAATATCAGATACGCAATGTGGGTTCCAGACTGATGAGCTGCATTCGAATATTGGTCTAGAAAATGTTTTGTATGTTCTAGTTAGTAGTGTAATATTACCAGAAAAAAAGCTACGTAAGATTAGGTTAACAACTCTTAATGCCTTTTGTGTTATATAGTTACAGTGGGCTCTAGCACTTAGATCATTAAAGATGAGTATTCCAAGGTCCTTTACAGAGCTTGGATCATCAACAAGGTCTTGACTATTCAGCCTGTATTTTATTTTCTGATTTTTTTTGCCAATATGTAAGACAGAGCATTTATTTGTTGAGATTTGAAGTTGCCATATGTTTGACCATTCTGATACATAGTCGAGGTCTTTTTGAAGGATAGCAGTATTGTCTGTGGTGTTGAATAGCATTACATCATCAGCAAAAAGTATGCAGTTGCTCTTAATATGATCACAGAGGTCATTTATGTAGAGTATGAAGAGAGTGGATGCTAGAACACTGCCTTGGGGGACACCACTGTTGACAGGTACAGAATTTGATAGGACACTCCCAATTTTGGCCATTTGTTGTCTGTTTGACAGGAATGCTTCTATCCAGTTATGCAGGTATCCAGAAATACCATTAGATTTTAGTTTTAGGAGTAGTTTGTCATGTACCACTGAATCAAAGGCTTTACAGAAGTCTATTTAGATTGCGTCCATTGCTTTGCCCTGATCGAGTTGTGTAGTCCATATGTTTTTGCAGTGTAAGAGTTGCAGATTACAGGATAGTTTTTTTCTGAAACCAAATTGTTTATTAGAGAGTAGGTTGTTTGTCTCTAAGTGGAGGATAATGGATTGGTTAATAATTGATTTCATGACTTTACAGGTGATGCAGCATAAAGTTTTCTGTAATTTTCAACTCGGCTGGGGTCTCCCTTTTTGAACATGGGGATAACTGTGGCTTGAGATCATAGTTTTGGCAAGGAGCCTGTCCTGAAAGATTTTTCAAAGATTATGCTTAGAGGTTCAGTTATGGCAGTGGATAGCTTTTTAAAGAAGTAGGCACATATTCCATCCGGTCCAATAGATAGAGATGGTTTTAGATTGCATGGTGCTTTTTCAACATTGTCTTCTGTAAAATTGATATGTATTAGATCATTGGAGTTGTCAGTGGTTCGACTAGGAAATACTGGGCATGATCCATTGCTGTTTACAAATACTAAGGCAAGGAATGTGTTAAAGAGGTTGGCTTTAATGGTGTCATCATTGCAGACTTTTCTATTAGGTCCTTTCAGGGGTGGGATGGACCTTGAGTCTTTTAATTTGTTGTTTACAAAATTGTAGAAAGCGCAGGTGGAATTGGTGCGTAGAAGGTTTTTCTCTTGTTTAATGTGATAATTGGTGCATTCAGTCTTTATCTGGTGGCATAAATTTTTGTATCAGCTGTTGAAGTTGGTAACGTGACCAGATTTATTTTTCCGCCAAAGTGATCTTTTTTGGATTGAAGTTTCCTTATTGTTATGGGTAACCTGTTTTTTTCTGGGTTTTGGAGTTTTTATTGGTACATATAGGTTGATGACTCTTTTGACTTCAAGTAAAAATATGTTGTATGGTCTTCAACAGTATTGCATCCAGTGAATAGAAATTGCCAATCAAGGGAGAGATCGTTATTTATAAGATCATAGTTGCCTTTTTTGAAGTTATAATTGAGGATCCCATTGTTGTGTTGATTTTTGTGTGGACGTATGTTGAGACAAATGTCAATCATGCTGTGGTCACTGTTGGAAGAGGGTTCTTTAATTTGCATTCTGTAAATTGATATCAAACTATTGCAGAAGATGAGATCGAGGCAGTTGTTAAGTCGAGTATAGTTGGTTAATAGTTGTTCCAGTCCCAGGTTTGTTACAGCATTGTAGAAGGTTGCATGTATGGGTTCAGTTTTACGTTCGTTTAAGGTCCAGTTAATGTGAGGTAGATTGAAGTCACCAAGAAAGATAAAAGCGTGTGGGCAGGATGTTGCCCATGTTTGTAGTGAATTTAGCTTGTCTACATGTTCAATGTCATAATCAGGTGCTCTGTAACATAGTAAGAATCGAAATGTGAAATGAAATGTTTTCCCTATGTTTGTTAAGAACCTAAAACACCAATTCAACTGCTTGATTAATTCTGTGATTCCAAAATGATACTGAAAATTGGCACAGAGCGAACTTTGATTTTCAACTAAATTTGATGTGGTTGAATGAAGATGCTAATGCTGCAGGTTAGTTCTCAGAAGTGACATTATTATTAGCAGTGTTATCAGTAGGAGAATGCTTTTTTTATTTCAATAATTAAACTGTGAAGAAATTTAAAGTTTAAAGTCATGGTATTTAATGTAGAATTTGGGATGCAGTGTGATTGAACCTACTGTCATGGTCTTGTACATTCTCTTCATACTGAATTTTATAGTTTTGGGAAAAAGAATTCCTGGCATTGATGTTATAATTATAATGTTTAATCAATTTTAAATTTCAGGTGGACTCTCTAAAATCTGTTTCAGTGAAAGCCTCTTTTCTGGGAACTCTGCTTCTTAATAAATATCAACTTCCGTTCATTTAAACAGGCTTGCTAAAGAATTTTGGCCAAGTCCTGTCAAAGTTTCTGAACTTGATTTTGTACAATACAGGTAATCCTCAATTTATGACCACAAGTGAGCCCAGAATTTATGTTACCAAGTGAGAAATTTGTTAAGTGACTTCTGCTCCATTTTATGACTTTTCTTGCCACATTTGTTTTTTTTGTTTTTTTTGCTTTTTTTTTTACTTTTTTTTTTTAAATAAAAGTTTTATTGATTTTAACGACAAACAAAAACATATAAAACATAAAAAATTTTATGTTATGTTTTGCCACATTTGTTAAGAGAATCACTGCAGTTGTTTAATTAGTAACATGGTTGTTAAGTGAATCTGACTTCCCTATTGACTTGTCAGAAAGTCACAAAATATAATCACATGACCCTGGGACTTGTCATAAATATGAATCTGGATGCAAATCACGTGACCATGAGGATACTGCAATGATCATAAGTCTGAAAAATGGTCATAAGTCACTTTTTTAAAGGACTGCTGTAACTTTGAGAGGTCACTAAATGAATTGTTTTAAGTCGAGGACTACCTGTAGACTCTTTCCCAAGCCACTTTAACACCACCAGAATTTCCACTTCCCAATCTTACCCAGAACAATTAAAAGTGACCCAGAATTCCTTTCATTATTTGTCCATGTCTGTCTCTATAGTTGTAAATGTATTAGAATCACATTGAATTGAATGAAATTGAATTGAGTAGAGTAGAGTACAGTAGAGTACATTAGAGTAGAATAACAGAGTTGGAAGGAACCTTGGAGGTATTCTAGTCCAACCCCCTGGCCAGGCAGGAAAGTAATGATATTTCAGACCATTTCAGACAAATGGTTGTCCAATCTCTTCTTTAAAACTTCCAGCATTCACAACTTCTGGAGGTAAGTTGTTCCACGGATTAATTGTTCTAACTATCAAGAAACTTATCCTTAGTTCTGAATTGCTTCACCTCTTGATTACTTTCCATCCACTGCTTCTTGTCCTGCCCTTAGGTGTTTTGGAGAATAGCTTGACTCTCTCTTTTTTGTGGCAGCCCCTGAGATATAGGAACACTGCTCTCATGTCATGTATATATTGCTTGCGGAGAACTCAATACTTCAAGCCCATCAGAACCTGCCTATTCTTTCTCTAGCTAGTCAAAAGATTCCATTCAATCAGCAGTGCTCCACCCTAAAACTGCCGTTGGCTGAGAAGTAATAACATCCTCCCCTCCACCTTCAATGATAGCATTTTAACAATTTTGCAACTAGATTCTTTTTCACAATAGCAGTGACCATAACTGTATATGGGTCATGCAATTGCAGTGAAGGTGCTAAGGAGGGCAGTTTCCTAATAATTAATGCAGTAAGTGATATTGAAAGTTCCAGGAAAAGATTGCTCAACCTCCCTGGCCTTGAGTAGGAAGAGAGAGAGACCCGTGGCTGACTTGAGGTCAGGAAACAAGGCAAGACAAGATTTTTCTGATCTCTTACCATAGCAACAGGCTTTCTTCACAAAGCCTAAAACTGCATTTCAAAGAAAAATTGAGTTCAGTATTACTGTAATAGACAGGTAGGTAATAGGTAAATAGACATTCCTCCTAGAAACCAATGTGATGAGAATAAATGGATCAAAGACAGATCCTGAAGTGATACAAAGTGCCCTCAATTTGTCACAGCTTACCCACAGCATGAAAATACATGTTGGTCTTGAAACAGATATCTATGCTCAGGAATAGCAGAGCAAGACTTAAAAACACTGCTTAGACTAGAGGTTTCCAAACTTGGCAACTTGAAGACTTGTGGACTTCAACTCCCAGAATTTTCCAGTCAGTTGGAGAATTCTGGGAGTTGAAATTCACAAGTCTTCAAGTTGCCAAGTTTGGAGACCCCTGGCTTAATCAGATAAGGATCTTTTATTGCATATAGCAAGGAGTCCCTAATTCATGAAGAAGTTCAGCAAATGCAAGACCTAGAAATGAATCTATATTTATATGAGATCAAATCAGAGGATTTAAATCCTATGTATCTTGCTCCCACCCTTACACTGTAACACTGTTGGCCATCATTTCTCAGCTTTGGATGCAGAAGGCATGGTGTTTTGATAATGGGTCTATCTGGACTCTTTGATCTAGCCACGTCACCTTTACCCATCACATAATTGGTCTTGGGCAACGGCCATTTTGTTCACGTTCTGCAAAGAACTTCCTGAAGAAGTTTTTAACAAGAATTAAAAATTGATGGATAGTGATTTTTTTTTTCTTGAATAAGGTTTTCCTTTTCTTTAATTGTTTCCCTTCCACTGAGGAAGGAAATAATTACACTGTCTTGGAGCTTGTTTAATCTTTTCTCTCAGGGCTTTCAAGGAACAGGGAGGCAATATCCAGTGGACTATCAGCCTTGTTTGGTATCTATCCTTCCGTCCTCTCCAACACAGGAGTTCTCACAGGAGAAGCAAACTACGGTGGGCTTCTTTTGTAGCCTTATGATTCTGGCAAAATATCTTTAGGTGCCTGAACCTCACTTTCGGTAGGTTGATCACATCCCTACCCTCAGAGACAGAGGTAAGCACAGGTTACACATAGCTTTTAGAATGCCCAATTTAGGACTATTTTAAACATCAGACTACTCTTTCCCCTGACTCTTTTCTTATTGCCCTCTCCTTTCTGTCAAAATCTATAATAGAAGCTCATTAGAGTGTGGATTTATCTAGTTAATTCTGTATTATTATGCACAGTTCGGTATATAATAAGACTTCCATCACAGTAATACTGTCATTAATATTATTAATATTTTATTCCATTTTTCCATTAAGAAATATTCCAAGATGCTGACAAAAATAATTAAAAGTATGAATAAAAGATATAATATTATTTAAAATACACTTTTAAATAATACAGTACAGCCATTTGAAATATAAATTCTACATGGAGAGGGCTTATTAGAACCAATTATAATATTAATAACTTAGACACACTGTGCTTATTAAATGATTTAACTGAACTATGATATATTATGTTGCTGCTGCTTTTGTGTTATTTGCTGCTAATAACTTGTGTAAGAAATACATACCAGAAAAGCAGGCAATGTGTTTTTGATAAATACTGTACATAATTATGGTTTATATTAGCTTAGTATGGCTATCTAAAGATGTGTTTTTTAAATTCAGTAATATCAAATGAAATAGAAATGACTACATTCTTCAGAACTTTATGATACAATACATTTATGAGTCATGAAAGAGTCACAAAATTCTGTATTCTTTTGAAGGACAAAAAGAAAAAAAAAGAAAAGCTTGTCCATAAAAGGTTACAATTAGGCAACATAATTAAATTAGAAAGAAAGTCAGATGTGCCAGGAGAAATATAGAAAGAAATAGACTATCTGTGACTCATTGGATCATGTAGGGTCCAATCCAGAGATGGTGTTCAGCAGGTTCTGACCAGTTCTGGAGAACCGGTAGTGGAAATTTCAGAGAACTGGCAAATACCACCTCTGACTGGAGATTTTACAGTATCCTTCCCCTGCCACGCCCACTAAGCCACGCCCACAGAAACAGTACTAAAAAAAATCAAATTGCACCACTGGTCCAATCTAAGTCAATCACTGGGACCAAAGGTTTATTCTTCCAAGCTTTCAGGCTCCTTCTGGAGCCCATCATCAGAGAATTCCTCTGTCTTTCAGACCTGTTTCCTTATCTTAACAGAAAACAGAATGACCTCAGGTGGCTTGTTATTGTTTTGGTTTTACAATTAAAGACAAAAATATGCTTTAATTTTTTTTTTAAAGATGCATGTCAGCTTTCCCACTGACTTGTGAGAAATTGTCAGGCAGCTTTAGAAATGAGGATCACACGACTATGGCTGAACTGTGGCAGCCTGGTGGCACTGAAGCAGCATTAGTTTGTCAATGTTGAAACAGCAAAAATTTCCCCAATGTTCATTCTCAGGGGAGTAATGAGTCCTGATCTGTGGTGGTATTCAGCCGGTTTACACCGGTTCATACGAGCCGGTAGCAAGGATTTGGTGTGGGTCAGTGAAACGGCTGGCTACGCCACCAACCCGGTCGCTCCCCCCACCCAGGCTCTCCTTATCACTCATGCGCAACATTGTGTGCATGCCCGACATCACTGACTGTGTTCTTCCCTGCTCAGTCACTCCTTAAGGTATTTTTCCCCCCTCATGACAATCAGCTATTCCTATGATCAGCTGTGCGGGGATTCCCCTTGCTGTTTTACTGCTTCACCCAGGAGGCTTCCCTGAGGCCCAGGAAGACAAAAAATGGAGAGGGGCACAGCCCCCTGCCCTACGCTCCATTTTTTGCCTTCCTGGGCCCCAGGGAAGCTTCCTGAGAGCAAAAATGCCCCCCAGGAGGCTTCCCTGAGGCCCAGAAGGCCCCAAAATGAGGGGGGGTTGCTGCAAAAAAAGCCATGCCCACCCACTCACATGGCCACACCTACCTAGCCACACCCACAGAACTGGTAGTAAACATTTTTGAATCTCACCATAGTCCTGATATTTGCAAGCTAGCCCATTTGAGGTTCCTGGGTTGAAAAATCATCATCCTTGATGCACTGTTTAGTCCAGGTGAAGGTTACAAACAACCACACAGACAAAAGAGTTTTAGTAATATGTAGACGCAAGTGAAATGGCGATACTTTAGAAGTGGTACAATAAGAAAAGAGGGGATCAAGAATGGATGGATGCTGAATAAAAATGGATTGAATGCAAAAGTGAGTGACAAACTGACAAACTACAAGAGTTACATTGAAATGATTTATCTGCACAGAGAGGCTAAATGAATGAAGACTGGATTGCAAAACAAATGAATGAAAGAATGAGTCAAGAAAAAGGGAAAGACCAGGAAAAATAATAGTTGGGTGCAGGAGCTAGAGTGGGTGAAAAAGACACCTGGGAAGATGGCAACAGCACAACAGATGGACGGGTCCATGAAATTACCAAGTGTTGAGCCTGACTCAAGGAGTCTTTGCATTACCAAATAACTGTCTGAAGAATATACACCTTTGTTTTTATTACTATAATCCTGATTGTAATGTAGCCTTTCAAGTACCTCCTATTTGACAATTGTAAAATTTAAACAATTAATCCTCCCCCGCCCCAATTTTTGGCTTTTCAGATTGTGGACTTTAAATTTGGAACTCTGTAGTGAATGCAATTAATTTTGCTTACTTGCTTTTCAACAACCTCTTTTTGTTGTTGGCAAACAAGGCTGATTTCTCCTCCCTTCTTGCTTTCTGTCCCTATTTTCCAATTGTATTCATAATTTCTCCACTCCCCTCCATACTCAACTTTCGGTCATGTTCCTTTAATTACCCATCTCTCAGGAAAAAACAACCCCTCCCCCTTGGCCCTTTGCTTAGAGCAGGGGTGTCAAACTTGCTGCCTGCGGGCCAGGTGCATCATGTGCTGGCCCCACCCCCACCTGGTCTAGCAAAGGGGGGAAAAGTCCCAATATGTCATGTGATGACGCTGTGATGACGCGAGTTTGACACCCCTGATATATATTTTAATGAATATGTATTCCATTGTTTCTGCTTGTCCTTCCTGCACTGGGAGCAAACAGGGTGTGCTTGCTGCTTTTGAGAAAAATAATCCTCATTCTAGTTTTGCTTTAACATAACTTTGCTACCGCTTCCATCATTTTCCTATGCAACTTCCATCATCTTCAGATGTCAGGGATGCTCATGCTAATTACTGCTGTTTAAGATCTTTGTTCTTAATCTTATTTGGAACATCTTATTAATGTTGATTTCCACTCTTCCTAACAGGCGTGCTTGTTTGTTGGTCAACATGAATTTCAGCTCTTAGCTCAGGTCAACTTTGTCCCATCACTAATGCTTTCCAGATATATTAGAATTATAACATTCAGATTCCCAGCATTGGAGGTAACAAACACGCTGCCTAAGCATTCTGCAGATTGTAAGTGATTGTTCTAACACATCTAGCAGGTATCATGTTGAAGGAAGTTGTAAGGAGAAAGGACTCATGGCTGGCTGTCAAATCAATTAGTCCTTCCTATTGTTCGTTTTTCTGTGTACTGGACTGTAAAAGAAGCAAAGAAAAACAGTCAGATGAAGCTCATATAAATCTTCAAACAATTAGACATAAAGTCATTGGTAAAGGCAGAAACAATCTGATCTGATGTGATTTAGTCTGATCTGATCTGAGGACATAATATGACCTGGATTGCTCTGGAAGTAGTCTGATCCAGAGTGACAATTGTAATATTTTCTTGTCTGCATAGTGATCAATAAAAAGGTAAAACAAAAAACCCACCCACATTTCATCTTAACATTCTCAAATGTATATATTCTGTTATGATGAAATCCAAACCATCTTAGACAACCATTTTGGATTACATCTTCATGCCAATTAGGAAGGGGAATAGTGCTCAATCTTGGTATTTATTCAATTATCAAATATACACACATTTTAATAAAAATCAACTGCAATCCACCCTATTTTCTCTTCCTATCTTTGAAAATTTTCTGTCACCCCTCAATAAGGTCCCCCCCCTTTATTTGTGGTACTAATTGTTAAGTTTGAGCATGGGCGAGAAAGAATGGAGACAAGTTTCTGAATGGTGAACTTCAGCTCTTTATTTACATCGTGACTTGCTCAACTAATATTAGTAAAACCGGCCTTATATAGGCAACCCTTGTAACGTTTAACCAATAACAAGCTAGGAACGCAAGCTTTTATAACCAATAAGAGCTCTCTGTCAAGGGCCAATCGGATTCCCTGGAACGGGCCAATCCAGTCCGGCCACTTAACAGCCAATCAGAAGTGCAGGGCCAGAACCCTGCACTTACTCCAAGCTCACACTTTATTAATTATATTACATACACAACACCCCTTCCCTCTGGTTGCTTAGTTCAGGGCGCAGTTACATAGTCCCTTAAATAGGACGGTGTCTTTTTAGTCTCTTTGATTTTCGTTGTATCGGCTGGATGCAATCTCGCTGAGGTAGATCGTTGTCTGGTAGTGGGGCCGTCTCTGGTTCAGAGTTCACTTCTACGTTGTTTCCCACATTTTCCTCGATTCCCTGAGGTGCAGACGTTTCTCCCTCCGGCTCCACTTCCTGAGTTTCAATTAGATCGTCGTTTCCCTCGAACGGGTTTCCTAGGGCTTCATCTTCTTCCGTACCTCCCCCCCCTCAGTTTGGTCATAGGGGAGTGGCGAATTGGCCGGTGCAAGCCGCGACCATAATTGGTTGATATGCCATTTCCAAAGTTTATCATCAAGGCATTGCACGAGGTAGGATCTAGGGCCGGTTACATGTACTACTGTCGCTTCCACCCACAACGGGTCACCTGATAGATTTTTAGCATAAACCAGGTCTCCTACCTGGAAGGTGCGACAGCGGCCGCAGGATCCTAGTGGTTTCTCTGGTTCATACGCAGGGTGCAACCAGTCAAGGTGGGAGCGGAGCTTTCGCCCCATTAGCAGCTCAGCGGGAGTTTTGTTGGTGATGCCATGTGGGGTGATGCTATGTGAGGTGCAAAAAGAGGATTTGGTTGACCTTGTCGTCAATGTTGTCGTAGTCTACCTTTTGCAAGGTTTTCTTCACAAATTGAACCATGTGTTCTGCTCGGCCATTGCTCACAGGGTGCACAGGTGAGGTGAGCGAATGGCGGATGCCGCGGTCAGCGAGGTACTGCTCGAACGCTAGTGCAGTAAATTGTGGGCCGTTATTGGATACTAGGACATCTGGTAATCCGTGGGTTGCAAAGAGTCTGTTTAGAATCTTGATGACCGCCTCAGAGGTCATAGTCATCATGCGATGAATTTCAAGCCAATTGGAGTAGGCATCGACGGTAAGCAGGAAGGTGTGGCCCTTGGTTGGCCCCGCGAAGTCCAAGTGAATTCAGGACCAGGGTCCACGTGGTGTTTCCTACTCAGTAGGCATGGCTTTTGGTGGGGCGTTGCTGACTTCTTGGCATTTGGGACAAGCTTTAACCCACTGTTTGATTTGCTTGTCAATGCCTGGCCACCATGCATAGCTTCGTGCAAGTGCTTTCATTCGCACGATGCCGGGGTGGCCATCGTGCAAAGTTTTCAGCAGCGCTTTTTGGAGCTGTTCTGGAATAACGATTCGATCGCCCCAGATGACACAGCCTTTCTGGGAGAAGAGTTCGGTCTGTCGAGACTTGAATGGTGTGAAGTCATCTGATAACTGGTCCAATGGCCTTCCGCGTTCTACCCAGCTTAGGACTCGCACTAGGGTGTGGTCGCGTTTGGTTTCTCTCGCAATATCTCGGGCGGACAGTGGCGGTGAGTTGAGCACTTCGATTTGCAATGTGGTTACCATTGGTGCCGGATTGTTGAGAGTCTCTGGAAGCGGTGCTCAGCTCAATGCGTCAGCGTGGGGAATGGCCTTCCCTGGGCGGTATTGCAGCCGATAGTTATAAGCAGCTAAGAATTCTCACCATTGGGTCATCCTAGGGGATAATATGTAGGGAGTTGGCTTATCTCCAGTTATTATCCCCAAAAACGGCTTGTGGTCAGTCACAATAGTAAAAACCCTACCATACATGTATTCGTGAAATCTTTTCACAGCTGAGACAATTGCAAGGGCTTCTTTATCAATTTGTCCATAGTTCCACTCCGTTTTTGACAGAGTCTTTGAAAAATATGCAACAGGGGCTTCGTTCCCATTAGGCAGTACGTGGCTCAAAATGGCGCCCACCCCAAAGGGCGATGCATCACAGGTTATAACTAACGGTAAAGTCTCATTATACTGCATGAGTACAGAGTCAGAAGTGAGCAGTTTTTTAACATTTCAGAACGCCTGTTCTTCACGGTAACCCCATAACCAAATTGCTTTTTTATCTAACAATCGGTGTAACGGTTCAGCGACAGTTGCTTTGTGTGGTAAAAATACATTATAAAAATTGATGAGGCCTAGGAATGCTGGAGATCGGCCTTGTTTCTTGGCCTGGGAGCATTTTTGATCGCTTTTAATTTACTTTTGGTAGGGTGAATGCCCTGGCTATCAATCAGGTACCCTAAAAACTCAACACTGTCAGTACACAATTTACATTTGTTTTTTTTTAACCTTAAGACCAGTCTCTTGGAATTTTTTTACAACTAATTTTAACCGGTCCTGTAAGATTTTTTTTGTAGGGGCTGCAATTAATACATCGTCAAAATAGGGACCACGTCCTTAATCCCTTGCAATAATCTTTCCATAAGGCTCTGAAAAATCCCCGGGGCTACACTTACTCCGAATTGCAGCCGGGTACATTTAAAGGCACCTCGGTGCATCACAATAGTTTGGGCCTGTGCCGTTTTTTCATCTACTGGTAATTGCTGATATGCTTGAGCTAAATCCAATTTAGCAAAAACTTTCCCGCCCCCCAGGGAATGGAGGAGGTGCTGCACCACCGGAACTGGATATGCGTTCTGCTGTAGGGCGTGGTTCAAAGTGGCCCGGTAGTCCCCACAAATTCGGATTGACCCGTCTGGTTTAATGGGTGTTACAATAGGGGTTTCCCACGGGGAGTGATCGATGAGTTCCAACACCCCCTGAGCTATCAGTTTGTCGAGTTGTTCATCGATTTTCAATTTCAAGGCAAACGGAACTCGACAGGGCTTTAGGTGAATGGGAGCTATTTTTGGATCTAGACTGAATGAAATCGGGGTCCTCTTCTGCTCGCCTAAGCTATCCGTGAAGATGTCCCTGAACTCAGAGATAAGGTCTTCCTCCCAGTCACCGCCGCTGACTCAGTTTATGCCGGCCACTTCAATGCCGAGTGGCGCGAACCATTGGAGGCCCAGTAGGCTAGGCCTATCTCTATTGATGACCGTTAAAGGTAAGTATGCTGTGTGCTTCTTGAAGGAGACTCGGACTCGGCAGGAACCGACGACAGGGATTCGATTTCCCTGGTAGTCCTTGAGGATGAGGCATTGGAAAGAGAGATCTTGGCGTTGAATTGTGGGGATGAGTTGCTTGAGTGTCTTCCATGACACCATCGAGAGGGACAATCCTGAGTCGACCTCCATGTGGCAAGGCTGGTTCTCGATGGCTACCGTGACTCAGATTTTCTTAGTGTCCAAAGCTGAGGCATGACCGATAGTGATAGTATGGTGAGCCTCTTCTCTCTGCAAAGCTCGATTTCTGTAGGAATGGTTTACTGGCTCTCGCCTTACAGGACGGTTTCCTGTCGATTGGCGATATTTAGCCCCTTTTGAGGCCTGGCTGGGTCCTGGCAAGTTGCGGCAGACCCGTCCGATGTGGCTTCGTTTCCCGCACTCATGGCAGAGTGCGTCGCGGAATTTGCATTCAGACCTGGCATGGTTGGCTCCACAGCCAGCACAAGGGCGTGAGGGCTTCGGGTGAGGGTCCCGGTCGGACCGCAGTCGATGGACCCCTTCTTCGTCGCTGTCTGATGATGAAGAGAGATCGTCGTGGTGCATTGTCGCGAGCTGCCCTTCTGAACTAGGTGAGATTTCACTGGCCGGTGGTGGTACCGGAGTGCGGTTTCGGCGTAGTTGTGCAGCCGACTTCTTGGTTGCTTCCGCCGCGGTAGCATCGGCAATGGCGTCGGCAAAGCTGATGTTGCCTTTCGCCATCAGCTTGCTTTGGACGCCTGGTGCATCCAATCCCAGAACTATGCAGTCTCTTAGTGCTTCTTCTAGATCGGTGAATCCGCAGAGGCCTCCCAAATTTCGGAGGTCTGCTATGAACTCGGCCACGCTTTCTCCTTTTCGCTGGCTTCTTTGATAAAACTCGTGGCGTCTCAGGAGCGTAGGCATGGTCGGAGCGTAGTGGTCTCGCAGGATAGGTTCAAGGTCATCCCAATCCATGGCCTTCACTTCTTGGGGTTTGGCTAGTGCTTTAGCCATCTTAAATACGGTTGGGCCGCAATGCGTCAGGAACACCGCCTGTTTCTTTCCTGGTGTGGCATCCTTTAAATTGTTCATCTCTAGGAACATTTGGAAGCGATCCATGTAGGACTCCCAGTCCTCTTGGGTTGGATTGAACGGAGTGGGTGGTACGATGCCGCCGGACATGGTTCCGTTGTTGGCGTCGTCTGTCACGTGCTCAGTGTTCTTCGAAGTTTCGTTGGTTCAGATGTCTCCATATCCCATCCTCGTTGCCAGTGTTAAGTTTGAGCATGGGCGAGAAAGAATGGAGACAAGTTTCTGAACGGTGAACTTCAGCTCTTTATTTACATCATGACTTGCTCAACTAATATTAGTAAAACCCGCCTTATATAGGCAACCCTTGTAACATTTAACCAATAACAAGCTAGGAACGCTAGCTTTTATAACCAATACGAACTCTCTGTTAAGGGCCAATCGGATTCCCCGGAACGGGCCAATCCGGTCCGGCCACTTAACAGCCAATCAGAAGTGCAGGGCCAGAACCCTGCACTTACTCCAAGCTCACACTTTATTAATTATATTGCATACACAACACTAATCTTCAGAAATGTCTCTTAAAAGATTCAGAAAAAAACAAAACAGTACTTCTGGTATGCTGTTTATCTGAATGGTAAAAATTCAAATGATGACACCAAATGGATACAAAAAGCTCTTTTCTGTCATCTAAAGATCATTTTTCACAAAGAAGATTTTGAAATGATGGATAAATTCTGCTTTTTAGGACCAACTATCAATACTAAAGGAATAAGCAGTAAAACAAACAAACAAACATCAAAACACTGCAGGCTAGCACTTGGTAGAATAGCCATGAGGACCTTGGAAAATATATTAAAATGTTGTGATGTGTTTGTAACTACAAGGATAAGAACTGTGCAAGCTATGATAATTTCTGTGATAGTGTATGGAAGTAGATTTCAAAAAAGCAGGATAGGATGAATATTGATGCCTTTGAATTTTGGTATTGGAGAAGACTCCTGATAATACTGTGGAAAGCTAAGAAAACCAGTGGATCATCAAGCAAATCAATCCAGTGTTCTTACCAGGCTCAAATTATCATTTTTCAGACATACTAGGTAAAGAGTCAATTCTCTGGAAAAGGCTCTAATTTAAGAAAGGAAGGAAGGAAGGAAGGAAGGAAGGAAGGAAGGAAGGAAGGAAGGAAGGAAGGAAGGAAGGAAGGAAGGAAGGAAGGAAGGACAACCATCAGCAAAGTGGACGGACTAAGTTTTAGTGAAAACTCATGCTCTCTAGGAGTTAAAAATGACTTGTTATTTGGAAGCATTGAAATGAGCAGGAAACCAATACCATCTGGCATTTCTACTTCTACCTCTGCTTCCCCACCAGCTGGAGGACAACGTTTAATTCAGACAATGTTGAAGCAAGATAAGGAACAAGAAAGAGTAACTTTACAGATGATTATGCAAGGAATCCAAGATCTCAAGACAAAATCAGACATCATTGAACAAAGAACAGGAAATATTGAACAAAGAACAGAAAATATTGAACAAAGAACAGAAAATATTGAACAAAGAATAGAGAAGACTGATGAAAAAGTGGAAAACATTAAACAAATGATGATCAAGTATGAGGAGAGATTCCAAAAAATTGAGGAAGAAGAAAAACAAAGAGAGAAGAAGATTGGAAATATTGACAGTAGATTAACAGCGGTTGAACAAGAAAAAAGTGGGATGTTGAGGTGGGAGATGGAAAGGTCAGAATTTTACCTCAGATTTCAAAATATAGAAGAGGAAAAAGGAGAAAATTTGGCAGCGGTAATGATAGAAATTTTGGCAGATGCTTTGGAAATTACAGAGGAAAAGATGATGGATGGAATAGATGAGATATATCGAGTCTATACAAGGTATGCGATGAGAAATAAATTACCCAAGGAAGTCCATATTAGATTTACCAAAAAATCCATTAAAACGCAAATATTACAAGTAGTAAGAGAGAAAACATTGAAATACAAAGGTAAAGAAGTTGTGGTTTTAAAACAAATACCCAGAAGAGTGAGAGAGATGAGAAGAGAAGAGAATATCGATTTCTGACCAAAATGCTATTGGAAAACGAAGTGAATTATAGATGGCTGATTCCAGAAGGACTAATGTTTAGGTGGCAAGAGCAGAGATATAGAATTGATTCAATTGAGAAAGCGGAACTTTTCCATGCAGAATTTTTTGGAGGAAGAAGAGAGGAGGCAGAGAAAGAGGTCTCATTAATTGAGTTTCAAGAGGAACAACTGGAGATTGAAAAAGAGAAAGGAGCAGTAGGGGGACAGATGGATAGCAAAGAACAGCGTGAAGTGAGATCCACAAGAGCGGTTAGACCTAAATATAAAGCATAATCATGGAAGAAAGAAAACTGATTACAATGAATATAAATGGACTTAATTCAGCTGTTAAAAGAAGGAAAACTTTTCATAAACTAGAGAAATTAATATTTGATATAATTTGTCTACAAATTAAAAAACAACATGAACAATTGTTAGTACAGCCAAAATTGGGGAAAATATTTACTTCTTTGACTCAATGTAAGAAAAGAGGAGTGGTTCTATACATTAAAGAGGCTATCCCAGCAAAATTGATTTACACGGATGAAGATGGAAGAGTATTAATGGTAGAAATAATGGACAATAATATAAAAATACTCTTGATTGCAATTTATGCTCCGAATGATAAACAAGAAGAGTTTTATAAAAAGTTACACATGAAAATAATTGGGCTGGACTATGTTAATATAATTTTGATGGGAGATTTTAATGGAATTGTGGACAATAAATTGGACTATATAGCAACAACAATAAAGCAAAATAGAAAGGCTCTCCCAAGGTCTTTTTTTAAAATGACAGATGAATTAACTTTAAAAGATATTTGGAGAGAAAGAAATGTTAAAGCTAAACAATATACTTTTTATTCAAATAGACATCTATCATGGTCCAGATTAGATATGATTTGGATCTCAACAGAATTAATATCCAATATTCAAGAAACAAATATTGAAACAAGTACTTGGGCAGATCATAGTCCAATGACAATTAAATGGAAGGGACAAAAAAAAAGATCGAGATGGACATTAAATAATACTATTTTAAAGGAGAAAGATTTTATACAATGGATGGAGAAGGAAATGGCTTTTTTCTTCAGAGAAAATAAAAAAGAAGATACTTCAACGCAGAATGTGTGGGATACAATGAAGGCATATGCTAGAGGTTTGATAATAGATTATACAAGAAAAAAGAATATTTGGAAAAGGCAAGCTTCTAAGGCCTTGGAAGATGAGTATAAAATTCTTGAAAAAGAATTACAGAAAATGCCACAGAAAAAGAATATTAAATTGAAGCTGGATGTAATTAAACATAAAATGGAATTAATAGAGAAAGAAGAACTGGCACAGAAAATCAGAAACTCTAAACAGAATTATTTTGAAGATGCAAATAAACCAGGTAGATGGCTAGCATATAAATTGAGAAAAGAGAAGGAATCAAGAAAAATATTGAAGTTAATAGATGAACAAGGCCAAGTTTGTTATGGGAATAAGGAGAAAAAAGAAATTATTCGAGATTTTTATGGGCAACTATATAAACAAGAGAATATTGATGAGGAAAAAGTCAAACAGTATTTACAGGAAGCTAATTTACCAAAGATACCTAAAGAGACTGAAGAAATGCTAGAAAGCAATATAACAATGATGGAACTAAATGAAGCATTTAAGAGACAAAATAATGGGAAAGCACTGGGTCCAGATGGGCTTCCAGCAGAATTCTATAAAACATTTCAAGAATCTTTGAGCACCTCATTGTTAGAAGTTATGAATGAAATTATGT
Source organism: Hydrophis major (assembly GCA_033807585.1). Classification (NCBI taxonomy): domain Eukaryota; kingdom Metazoa; phylum Chordata; class Lepidosauria; order Squamata; family Elapidae; genus Hydrophis; species Hydrophis major. The sequence goes on from CM066330.1 coordinate 134,113,344, forward strand.
TAAAAAAGATGATATCCAAAACATGGTCAGAGGCTTATATTACACTTATACCGAAGGAAGAGACTGACCCACTGCAAATTAAGAATTATAGACCTATTTCTTTATTGAATGCAGACTATAAAATCTTTGCTTCAATCTTAGCAGAAAGACTTAAAAAATATTTAAATAATTTTATTCACCCAGATCAAAATGGATTTCTGCCAAAGAGACAAATTAGAGACAATATGAGAGTAATCTTGGACACTTTGGAATACTATGAGGCTCATCCTGAAAAGCAAATGGCTTTGATATTCCTAGATGCTCAAAAAGCATTTGACAACGTGAACTGGAGATTTATGTTATTATTATTGCAGCAGATGGGTTTTGCTAAAAAATTTATTCAAGCAATAGAAGCCATATATAATAAACAGACAGCAAGGGTAATGATGGAGGGGGAACTTACAGATTTTATTAATATAAGGAAAGGCACAAGACAAGGATGCCCCCTATCTCCTTTGCTATTTGTGTTGACCTTGGAAGTGTTGAATAGAAATATTAGGGATGATAAAAGCATAAAAGGAATGAAAATTAAGAAGGAAGAATTTAAGCTAGAAGCTTTTGCTGATGATTTAGCTTTTATTTTGGAAGACCCGCTAGAAACAGCTCCAAAGTTATTGGAAAGGATAGAGACATATGGAGAGGTGGCTGGTTTGAAAATAAATAAAGATAAAACAAAGATTTTGACAAAGAATATGCTATTGAGACAGAGAGAAGAACTGGCAGATCTTTTGAAAATTCAAGTTACAAATAAGGTTAAGTATCTGGGGATATATTTGACAACAAGATGTAGCACATTAAAGGAGAATAATTATATTAAACTTAAACAACAGATAACTACAGATTTGAAGAAGTGGGAAAACTTGCAATTGTCATTAATAGGGAGAATTTCAACAATTAAGATGAATATTTTACCTAGAATTTTATTTTTGTTTCAAACAATACCAATTAGACTTGGAAAAGACTATTTTGAAGATTTAAATAAAATTATGTTGAAGTTTATATGGCAAGGGAAAAAAGCGAGAATAAAGCTAAAGCTTTTGCAAGATGCTAGAATTAGAGGAGGTTTTGGCCTGCCTAATTGGGAATTGTACTATCAAGCTGCAAGTTTGATGTGGGTCAAAGAATGGATAACATTAAGGAAACATAGGTTGTTGACATTAGAAGGGCATGACTTGCTGTTGGGCTGGCATGCTTTTTTATGGTATAAGGGAACTAAAATACAGGGTTATTTTAGAAGACATTATGTACGGGAGTCTTTGTGGTTAAATTGGGAGAAGATAAAAAGACAATGTTATTTGAAAATTCCAGTTTGGTTATCGACCATTGAAGCATTTTCCTATCCTATAATTTACAAGAAGGAACAAACAGTTAGATATGGGGAACTTTTGGATGAAAAGGGTGAACTTAAATCGATCCAAAACTTAGAAGAACAAGGTATAAGGATGAATTGGTTTTCATATGCACAAATACACTCAAGGTATGATGAAGATTCTAAAACGGAGGGATTTTATGATAAACAGATTGATTTAGATAAGATCTTGATGGGTACTGATGAGAAGGTGATTAAAAAATTATATGGTTATTTACTGGGAATGAAATTAGAGGAAGAACAAGTCAAAGAAACTATGATTGTTTGGGGGAAGAATTTTGGATATGGGATTGATTTAGAGAAATGGCAGAAATTGTGGTCTCAAAATTATAAAATGACAATGTCAACAGCATATAAAGAAAACTTGTATAAGATGTTTTACAGGTGGCACTTTCCTCCGACAAGAATAGCAAGAATGTTTAAGAACAAATCTGAAAAATGCTGGAAATGTCATCAGATACCCGGCTCGTATTACCATATGTGGTGGACTTGTGAGGATGCTAGAAAATATTGGACTATAATTCGCATGTGGTTGGAAAAAATGACAAAGAAACATATAGATTTGAAATCAGAGATCTTCTTATTGGGAATTTTACCTGATATATATAGTAAAGATTTGAAATACCTGATTGTAAATGTATTAACAGCGGCCAGGATTGTATTTGCTAAAAATTGGAAGAATGAGAAAATACCATTACAGGAAGAAATTATTAAGAAAATATTGGAATGTGCTGAGATGAGCAGATTGACATTTGAAATTAGAGAGCAAGAGGATAAACAATTTTACGAAATTTGGGATCTTTTTTATAAATGGTTAGATGATAAAACACGATAATAGAATATTCAGAATGCTAGATAGTAAGGAATATCTTTATTTTGCTATTATTTTGCTATTTGCTATTATATTTATAAAGGATTTCTTAGGATTGATTTGATATGATCAGATGATTTGTTATAGAGTAAACTGGTTTAAAGTATTGTTAGCTCATTAAGCATGAATGATTAAAAATATAGTCAAAATCTTCTTTTTTTAGTGATATTAGGATATATAAGTTTGGACTGACAATATGAGTTGTTATGTAACATAATTGTAATTGAGACTACAGAATGAATGCACAAAAATGATGAACCAACTGACACACTGGATGTATATATAAGAGTTGATGTTTTTATGTTTTGTCTGTCTTGTTTGTTTGTAGAAAATTAATAAAAACTTTTTAAAAAAAAAAAGAATAGCAAGAATGTTTAAGAACAAATCTGAAAAATGCTGGAAATGTCATCAGATACCCGGCTCGTATTACCCTATGTGGTGGACTTGTGAGGATGCTAGAAAATATTGGACTATAATTCGCATGTGGCTGGAAAAAATGACAAAGAAACATATAGACTTGAAACCAGAAATCTTCTTATTGGGAATTTTACCTGATATATATAGTAAAGATTTGAAATACCTGATTGTAAATGTAGTAACAGCAGCCAGGATTGTATTTGCTAAAAATTGGAAGAATGAGAAAATACCATTACAGGAAGAAATTATTAAGAAAATATTGGAATGTGCTGAGATGAGCAGATTGACATTTGAAATTAGAGAGCAAGAGGATAAACAATTTTATGAAATTTGGGATCTTTTTTATAAATGGCTAGATGATAAAATATGATAATAGAATATTTTAGATAGTAAGAAAAATCTTTATCCTGCTATTTTGCTATTATTTTGTTACTTGATATTATATTTATAAAGGGTTTTTTTTAGGATTGATTTGGTATGATTATATGATTTGTTGAATAAGCTGCTTAAAGTATTGTTAGCTCATAAAGCATGAATGATTAAAAGTATAGTCAAATTTTTTTTTATTTTTTTTTTAGTGATTATAGGATATATAAGTTTGGATTGATAATATGAGTTGTTATCTAACATAATTGTAACTGGGACTACAGAATGAATGCACAAAAATGATGAACCAACTGACACACTGGATGTACATACAAGAGTTGAATGTTTTAATGTTTTGTTTGTCTTGTTTGTTTGTAGAAAATTAATAAAATTTTCTTTAAAAAAAAAATAAAAATGACTTGTTAGCCAATAATCATCACCAAAGATAATCCCAAATTTTTCAGTCAAGATATAGTAGCTCTTCAGATTTGAAACTATCAACCACTTCCTATTTAAAATGTTATTTTCTGTTATTGTAACAGAAAAGGGAAAAATATTAAAATGGAGTTCTTTAACTGGTACCACTGCAATGTGTGACATAGTATGTAGCCTCACATTTCTTAATGGTTACATGTAGGTTTGTAAACTAAAGATTCATCATGTCCTCATGATGTTGTGTTCTCATTCCTAACCCATATTGAAAGAGGTTTACATTTCTCTTAACTTGTTCCAATTTAAAATGAGTGGGATGCAGTTTTGAACTTGATGATGTATTTCATGTAAACAGTCTATAATGTTTCATTGATGATATAACTAATCATGTAGTAAAGAATTAGTTTCTGACCAGAGTCCAGACCCTATTGGCCATTTTAGCATGGTTCTCATTTCCATCTGATATTTTGATTTGGACTTCAGTGGGATTAGACACCTGACTTTCACAGAGCTATTTGACCATGTAATGTGTGACAGATGCTTCCTCAGGTGTGTGTGTGCATTAGGCAAGACAAAGATTGATTGCAAACTGGTGCTGCAGCTAGACCTTCAAAAAAGTTTTTTTTCTAAGAGAAAAACTTTGAACATGTCCATGTAAAACATTTGCACAAAAGCAAAGCAAGTGTTTAGAAGTATGGTAGAATACAATAAATTCTCTCTCTCTCTCTCTCTCTCTCTCTCTCTCTCTCTCTCTCTCTCTCCCTCCCTCCCTCCCTCTCTCTCTCTCCTCCTGAGATTTTATTGCTTAAAAAGATGAATACTGTGAAAACTTAGATGCATCCATTTCCACCTCTGGCTAATTGTAGGAGAGTTTCCAGGAGAACCCAAAGCACCACTATATCCAGTGCTAGAACTTTTGCACAAAGTTATGATAATGAAACCATTCTCAGTAGAGCACTAAAAGTGCTGCCAGTTATTATTGGGAAGGCAAAAACAAGAGCAATTCCCAATGTTCCAAAGTAGATATAACACCATGTCTTTGTCTTCTTAAAGAGAATGGATGTGTATCTCCCCACCTACCAAAGGAATATAAATAACAATTGATGGTGAGAGAACCTGGTGATTAACATGGGGACCATGGTGGGTTGGGAAGTTCTTGCTGAGACTCTGGTGAAAATCACAACTTTGTTTTTTTATCAGAGAAATGGCTCCTATGACACATTTATCTTTGATAAATTCACTTTTGTTTCTCCCCTTGCTATAATTTCCTGCTTAATTACATGCTGCAATAAGCAGCCTGTCATTCTGCTTTCATTCCTGTCCTTTCCAACTGTTTGGTAGTCACATTTTGTGAGTTGGGCTTGCATGTCCCTAGTCTTTATGATGTAGACAAGTAGCTGGTTGGTTAGCTCCACATTGAGGAAGTCATGTTGGCTTGCTGAACCTGCTTGCCAATCTCTCCTCCCCCTACTTTCACTTTATTTTGAAAGGGCCAGTAGACACAATCTACTAGTGAAGTTTGGATTGGAGGAATGTGCAGAGGTAAAAGCCATCCTCTCAGTAGTGAAACCCAAAGAGTTCAATTCCCCTTGCCACTTTTGGTAACCATAGTAACATCGTTGCTTTGTCCCTGAAAAATGCTGGCAAATAAATAAACAAAATCAGATTTAAAAAAAGAATAAATGTGAATGAGATTTGGATGCTTTGGTGGATGATGTACGGCATGGTTAGGATGGACAACAAAGACCCTTTTCAGGATGAGAGAAATACTAGAAAGGCCGGGAAGGGGCAAAGAAATAAATTCACATAGGTTCAAAGGTTTCTGCCAAAACAGAGAGAGAGAAAGAGAAGGAACATTATTATTTCCTTTCAAAACATAATAGTCAGAAGCACAGATGGAAGATTGAACCCTCTTTTTCTCCTCCACCCCAGATTATGCCTCTGTCTCAGCTGGAAGGATGGATGCAACAGGGGACCAATGCTACAGAGTCTGTCACAACTGGAAATAAAGGAAATGAAGCAGCTGCAGCATCCGTTAACCTTGGTTCCTGCTGAAATCCCAACTCTTGCACAATAATTAAATGAGAATGTACATCCCCACAAATCCTATCCCTTGTTTCATTTGACTGCCTTTCTTTCTGGGCATGTTTCTCTTGTTTTCTTTCTTAGATCTCTCTCCAGCCTTATCTCCCTCTCCTATGAAGTTGAAATTCTGAACAATACCTTGCAGAGCCAAGTGTGTTTTCATCGAATGTGGACTCAGAAGTTTTGAGGTATAAGTATTAAAAGATGTGACACAGAGATGTTTCTAATAAGTAGGAAGATGATTCTAATAGCTAGAGAAATAAAGTGACAGATACGTATGTTTAACAGATATTCGATACATATGTTTATTTATGATATACCCCATTTTGAAATCTTACATGCGTAACAAAAACCAAATAACAGAAATTAAACAGATTTTAACTACATCGGTAAGTTGCCTTTTCATTGATCACTTAACTCTAAAAAGCAGCTGAAACAGCCATGCAATATTAAGCACCTGTGAAAAGAGATATTTGTTATGATATGTACAGAATAACCCTTCAGTAACAAGGATATCCACATGGAAACATTTATGAGAGTAGTTATGAATAATTATTCAGCCACACACAGCCATACACTGAATTGAGTTAAAGTTTACTTTAAGAAAATAACACAGTCCAATAAACGGTCTAGGTCATATACGTTTTACAATCCAAAGAATATCCAATTACAAAGTCTTCTTATCGGTTGCCTTTGTCATTTGCAGTAGACCAGAATATCAAAGTATAAGCACAGCATAAATACAACAGAGAATCTTAGATAGCAACATAATGTCAGATAGACAGATAGACAGAAAGTCAGAGAGACAGAATGTCAGAGAGAGCAAGCCATGATCTCTAGCTCCTTCTTATGGCAATCTGCAATATAATCAACCAATTGGAATATAGTATAAATCTATACAGAGATTTTGTCTTAAAACTACAAACATACATTGTTGGTTTATATATTGCCAACCCAACTAATTGGTGGGCAGATTCCTAACATTCTCCCCTTTGGGTAGGTCAATATATAATATATTACATGTTTAAACCATAATTCTCACAACGCTCTTTATGCTTAATTGCACCTTGAGCTTTCGTGAAATGATCTGCAATATTATGTTCAGTCATGCAGTATTCTAACTGAATTAATTTATTTCGAACACACTGTCTAATGTTCAAATATCTCAAATCAGTATGTTTAGACTTGTTTTAACAGCTAAATTAGTAGCCATACTAATTGCAGATTGATTGTCTGCATAAACAATAAATGGATCACGTACAGTAATTCCAATATCCTTCAACAATTGTTTATAATATATAAATTCTGTACACATTAATGATAAACATGAGAATTCTGCTTCCATAGTGGATAAACTAATATGTTGTTGCCTAATAGACTTCCATCCAATTAAAGCATTACCCAACATTACCACTATACCTGATGTTGACTTACGAGTCATTATATCAGTAGCAAAACTTGCATCAGCATATGCAGTTAACACTAATTCATTACTTGGTTCTAAATATAATGAATAATAGATTGTGTGTTTTAAAAACCTAATTATTCGCTTAGCTGCTTGCCAATGCCTTTCATTTGGTTCAGTGTTATACCTAGCCAATTGGTTTACACTGTAAGATATATCTGGTCTAGACCAATTACTCAGATATGATAGACTACCGATTAAGGATTGATATATTTCCTTATCAAACATAGGACTTTTGATATCACTATGTGTAAATTCCTTACTCATTGGTGTCTTAGCAGATTTACAATGCTCCATGTTATGGTGTTTTAATAATTGGCTAATCTTTTTGGCTTGTGAAATTTTAAAACCTTTATTTGTTTTCACTATATCAAGACCCAAATAATGCTTAATCTCTCCTAAATTTCTAATCCTGAACTTTTTCTGTAAACTATCAACAATATCATTTACTTCTTGTTCAGTTTTAGTTATAATTGTTATGTCATCTGTAAATAACAGTAATAGAGAAATTAAACCATCTTTTTCTCTTCGGAACAAACAAGGATCAGCTATACCAGCTTCAAAACCTATTGAAACTAATTCCTTTACAAGACATTTATTCCATTCATAACCAGATTGCTTTAGACCATAAAGACTTTTCTTTAATTTCCAATAATCAGTTTTGCCATCATCCTTTAAACCTAATGGCTTTTTCATATAGATGGTAGGTTGTAAAGGTGCATGTAGATAGGCAGTTTCAACATCTACATGGTTTATTTTACATTTATTCTGAGCTGCCCAAACTAATGCTGCTCTCAATGTATTTGCTCACAGACTAGGTGCAAACACTTCATCATAGTCCTTATCTGACTAAGCAAATCCTTGAGCAACTAATCTTGCTTTAGTCCCATCCACACCAGTCTTTATCTTATACACCCATTTGCAACCTATTGCATGCTCACCTGGTGGTAACTGTACATCCTCATATATCTCTAAACCCTTTAACAATTTTAACTCCCTATTCATAGCTTCCTGCCAAGCTACCTGATCCTTTGTAGGATACAGTTTTATTTCATTGAAGTTAGAAGGTTCTGTATCAATCTGTCATACAATGCTTGCTTGAAATCTGTCAGTTGGATGTCTCTTCCTAGATGACCTCCTAGGCAACTCAGTACATGTTGTTGGCATGTCCTCTTCCTTTACCTCCTCTATCAAATCCTCATCTTCTACAGTCATAGAGGGTTCTTCTATTGATGATTCCTCCATTATCTTATCATCAATATTATTATCATTAGGATTATCGGTAAACAATGGAATCTCAACAGCAACAATATCCTGTACCTTATTATATTTCTGTTCAAGCTTTCTCCAGCCAACATGCTCCAGAAACTTAGCACCTGCACTGCAATACACATTAGTAGTACCTGGCTCCCAAAATCTAAATGATCTATGATTAGCTTCATATTTTACAAAATATAATTTTCTCGTTCTATGTTGTTCCTTTCGCCTTAATTGCATGGGAATATGAACCCATGCTGGATTCCAAATGTATGTAAATAACTGAGATCTGGCTTTTTTCCATTCCAACAAGTAAATAGTAATTCACCAATCGTTGAATTCACTACGTTATTCAAAACATGGTTAGCACACATTATTGCTTCACCCCAAAGTTTCTCTGATAAACCAGAATCCAAAATAATAGTCCTAGCCATAGCCTGTAATGTTTGTCCTCTACGTTCAATATATGAGTTATGTTGTGATCTATAAAGAGCAGAATGCTTATGTTCAATGCCAGCTTACTGTAACATGGCTTCAAATTTTCTATTGGTAAATTCAGTACCGTTATCTGTTACTAAGCTAATAACTTTCTGTTTCTTTTTCCTTTCAGCAAATTTTAGCCAGTTTACAAAATGCTGGTATATTTCCATCTTCATTTTCATTAAATAACAGAAACCATATCTGGAAAAATGATCAATTATACTTAATAAGTAACAGGCTCCACCTAAATTAGGTTTCTTAGGTCCAATAATATCAGCAAAAACAACTTCTAATGGTTCACTGGTTTTGAACCCATTTACCCTATTTGCAGGAGTTACCTTGCTTTTTTCTTGATTGCAAGCATTGCAATTTAAATACTTTGTATAAGGTTTTAATTTTATACCATTAGATAACTCAACAGTTTTTTTTAGCATTTTGAAATTTATATGTCCCATACGTCTATGGAGCAGATTAATACATTCATCATGAGGCTTTTTATTCTCATAAACTGAGTTAGCATTAATTAATGGATTATCATGTATAATAAACAAACCATTATCCAATCTTACAGTAACGCTTTTACCCTGTTTTTCAATTAAACATTTATCTCTCTGAAAGGTTACAACAAATCCTGCTTTTACCATTTCTGTTACAGATAGCAAGTTAAATATCAGTCTAGGTACATATAACATTGGTAAATGTTCATTAATACATGAAAAATATGCAGTACCTTCTCCAGATGCTCTCAATTTCCATCCATTTGCTAATGATACATGCTGTTTACTCCTTGTCATGTTAACAAACCTCTCTTTTCTTTTAGTTATACACTGCGATGCTCCACTGTCAACTACCCATATATCATGTTTTACAGTTGTAGTTGTACTTCATATGGCTAAACTAATATCTTTATACACTCTCTGAATATTAATAGCATTCTGTTTCTTACCCTTTTTACAGTATCTGGCTATATGATCTTTAGCCCCACAAGAAAAACATTTCCGAACAATATGGGCAGTTGAAGACAGTTTTTCTTCCTGTGGTTGTCTTTCTCTCAGTTGTTTCTATCTTGCCTTCTTCTTGACTCTTCTAACAGTCTTCCAGTTATGCCATTCAATGTAAGTTCATCTCTGTTTAAAACTTCCAGTGAAGACACATAATCATCATAAGTTTCATCCAAAGAAGAAAGAATGATGTAAACCTGATGCAACTCTGAGAAAATCACCTCCTGTTCTTGTAGCTCTTGTAAAGTCCTTTTCATAAATTCCAAATGAGCTAACATATCACCACCTTTTATAAGACGGGTTCTAAACAGTTTACGTATAAGGTGTATGTGTGCACTCACACTATCTTGAACATAAATCCTCTTCAAAATGTCCCAACACCGAGCAGCAGATTCTTCACCACGAATATGGACTAACTGCTGATCACTCAGTGTCAGTTCAATTATACTAAGAGCCTTTTCATTATCCTGGTTAAAGTCAGCTATTTTCTTTTTATCTTCATCATTTAATGGGTCCCAAGCTGTTACATCCAGTGGACTATTAACTACAGTCCATAATTTGTCTTTACGCAGAAGTAGGCTGCACTTCATAGACCAAGAAACATAGTTTGTTCCATCCAACCAGGTTATCTGGAATATACTGGTTGACTGTTCTTGTGCTATTTGTAGTTTAACAATAAACCGCAATCAGCTGGCTGAATATGAAACTGTATATTCACACTGACTCTCAATATCTCTCTGGGCCCATAACCAATGTTATGATATGTACAGAATAACCCTTGAGTAACAAGGATATCCACATGGAAGCGTTTATGAGAGTAGTTATGAATAATTATTCAGCCACACACAGCCATACACTGAATTGGGTTAAAGTTTACTTTCAGAAATAGCACAGTCCAATAAACAGTCTAGGTCATATACGTTTTACAATCCAAAGAATATCCAATTACAAAGTCTTCTTATCGGTTGTCTTTGTCATTTCCAGTAAACCAAAATGTCAAAGTATAAGCACAGCATAAATACAACAGAGAATCTTAGATAGCAACAGAATGTCAGATAGACAGAATGTCAGACAGACAGAATGTCAGAGAGAGCAAGCCATGATCTCTAGCTTCCTCTTATGGCAATCTGCAATACAATCAACCAATCGAAATATAGCATAAATCAATACAGTGATTTTGTCTTAAAACTACAAACATACATTGCTGGTTTATATATTGCCAACCCAACTAATTGGTGGACAGATTCCTAACAATATTGATTGTCTGAAGATTACATTATTACCGTATATACTCGAGTATAAGCCGAGTTTTTCAGCCCATTTTTTGTGCTGAAAAAACCGCCCTCGGCTTATACTCGAGTCAGATTCCCCTCTGTTGGGGGGGGGATTTTAATAGAGGGAAGATGCAGGCAGAAGGCAAAAGCGAGGCTGAGAAAACAACGTGAGCCTAGGTTGCTTCGGCTCCACTCAGCTTCCCTCTCTCTCTCTCTCCCCGTAATACAGTCAAGCCCTTTCCAGCACGCGGGATCCGCCCCCGCCGCTTTGCACCTTGCAAATGCAAAAACCCCAGGATTTTGCATTTGCAAGGTGCAAAGTGGCGAAGTGAGTGTGTGTGTGTGTGTGTGTGTGTGTCTGTCTGTCTGTCTGTCTGTCTCTCTCTCTCTCTCTCTGTGTGTGTGTGTGTGTGTCTCTCTCTCTCTTCCTTGCACCAGCATGCCTTCCTTCCACTGCTACGCATTTGGGCTGCTTTGTGCCCCCCTCCCTCCCCGGCTGAAACTGCGGACGGCTGCTCCGGAAGCAAGTGCAGTAGCTCCCATACAACAGGTGGGTAAAGGAGCCGCTCGCTGCCAAGTTGAGAAGAGCGAGAGAAGGAGGTGAGGAGGTGAGGTGAGGCATGGCCCGGCTCGGCTCTGCAAAAGGCTGCGCCTGCAATGACGCCCCGGGCACTGAGCGAGGCTGACTAGCGGCGCCCGGGCTGTTCGGGAGTGGGAAGTGGCTGTGCCCCTGGCAGGCCAGGGGAATGGGGACCCTGCCTGAGCGGGAGGCGGCGGCGGCAGTGGGGTCTTTCCAGTTAGGATCCAGGGGCGGCAGCCACCCGGGCGTCCTCCTTTCGTCTTTCGGCCGGCCGTTTGCAGGGCTCAGCGAGTCACTCGGACTTTGGGCCAGTCTGCGCCAGGAGTTGCCCCTCCGCCGCGCACCGGGGAAGTGGTGGCCGCTCGCCTTCGCTGCAGTCGGAGCTCTTCGGGGGCGCCCCTCGTCTCTGTCTTTGATCTGTCTCTGATCGCGGCTGAGGGTTGGCAGGGTTTGTTAGCAAGACAGCAGAGAAGCTGTCTGTGGAGTTGTCAGGGGAGCCCAGGAGGAAAGTGAAGGGCGGGCTGGGCTCCAGCAAGGCTTTTCCTTCCCTTCAGACTGCAGTGCGAGCTGGGAAGGGAATTGCCTCGGCCGCGGGTTTCTCCCAGCGCATCAAGCAGCCACGAAAGCGCGCGCGGGGGGAGGAGGGGTTACTCGAGCAGGCTGGAAGGAGGAGGTGTGCACCTGGTGACTTCCCACTCGGGGAGTCATCTTAGTCACCTCCGCCGTCGCAAGAGCAGTCAGTATTCTCATTCACACTCTTTCTCACTCACTCTCTCTTTTTTTTTGCAAAGCCCCCCCCACACCCCTCTGGCAGCAGCACTCTTTTTTTTTTTAACTCTCCTCCTCTCCCCTTGTTGTCTGGTCTTCCCTAAGGAAACTCGAGGGCTCACACTTCCAGGTGTTTCTCCCTGTCTTTCTCCCTGTCAATGATCTTTTCTTCCCTTCCCTTCTCTCAGCCCCATCCTCCTTCACCTTTGTCACCACAATCCTGAACAGATGAAGTTTGTACTTCTCAAGAAAGGTTGGATGTTCCTTTTGAGGAGGGAACCTAGTGTGACATCTGTACGTTGACCTACTACTGAGCCATGGCATGTGTGCACATGCAATGGAGGCATGAGGGAGAGCTGTGAAAGAGATGGTGGCTCTCCAAAACAGGATGTACATGCAGCACATACACATGCTTTTTTCTTGCAAGGGAGAGAGTGACTCCTGCCTCCCACTGTCATCATCATCATCTTTTGGGTTAGTGAATCAATTAAACCTTTCATGATAGTGAGATCGTTTCCCAAATTTCCCTTAAATCAGGGAAGAAATCAGAAACAAACCTTTGGACTGAGAATAAGCCTGTTCCTATGATGCCATTTTTGTTCACTGCAGTGTGAAAAATGTGAAAAAACACACTTCTTTTTCTTCATCTTCTTGTTCCCTATTTACTGGTCTCTTTCAAAGAGGAAATTGTGAACATCAAACTTATTCTCAACTGTCCTAGTGAAAGTTTTAATTAGACAATAATTCCCTCCCGTGGCATTATTATGGATTATTTGAGAAACACCTTGCCATGGAAAAAATTTGAGATGTTAAGAATGTGAACATGTTTGATTTTAAATGTAATGCCAGTTAAGATCTAAAGTTTCCTAAGAGGACTTTCAACTGTCAGGCACTTCATCTGTCATGCACTAAAAAATTAGTGAATGAATATCCACTTTTGTCCATAAATAATATGAGTGCATGCGTACTGTTCAAAAGTTTTCAAAGTTTATTTTTTTATCCTGTTAGAAATGGATCCCGGACCAAAACAAAAACGCAGGTCATATGAAGCTGGTTTCAAACTTAAGGTTGTATCAAGAGCAGAAGAGAGCAATAACAGTATTGCAAGTAGGGAATTTTGTGTTGACGAAAAACAAGTGAGGGACTGGCGGAAAATGAAAGCTGACTTGGAAAAGATTCCAAAGGCAAAAAAAGCTCGACGTGGTTTAAAGCTTTCATATGAAGCTCTAGAGACTGAATTGTATAAATGGGTTATGGAGTGTCGTCAAAATGGTTACTGCGTGACACGTATGGGAATTCGCTTACGTGCCCTTCAAATGGCTAAAGATGACAAATTAAAATCACCAGGAATTAAAATTTTCGTTGTGTCAGCAGGATGGTGTACCCGCTTTATGAATAGACATGGCTTATGTTTGCGGCAAAGAACAGATTTCACAGAAGTTGCCAAAAGACCTTGATGAGAAAGTGATGTCATTCCATTCATTCATCATAAAACAAAGAAGGATCCATAACTTTGACCTGGGAGATATTGGGAATATGGATGAAACACCTATGACCTTTGATCTTCCTAGCAACAGAACTGTGGCAAGTTTGGGAGAAAAATCTATTTTACTCAGAACCACAGGAAATGAAAAAAACCATTTCACAGTCGTTCTATCATGTTTGGCTAATGGAACTAAGCTGCGGCCTGTCATTATTTTCAAAAGAAAGACCTTGCCTAAAAAGGTCAAATTCCCACCACGAATTACAGTGCGTGCACATATTAAAGGCTGGATGGATGAAGACGGAACAAAAAAATGGCTGGAAGAAATTTGGAATGGACGTCCAGGAACAGCCTTAAAGAAAAAACCATCATTGCTAGTTTGGGATATGTTTAGAGCCCACACATCTGATGACATTAAAAAATTGGCAAAGTCTTCTCAAGTTACTTTGATTGTTATTCCAGGTGGGCTTACATCTGTATTGCAGCCCCTAGATGTGTGTTTAAACAAACCTTTTAAAGACTGTGTGCGAAAAATGTGGCATGAATGGATGTCATCTGGTCAAGCCCGATTGACAAAAGTTGGAAATCTGATGAAGCCCGACATAGAATTAATAGCAAAGTGGGTTCGTGATGCATGGGAAGAGATTCCAGAGGACATGGTGCAACGTGCCTTCAAGAAATGTGGCATTAGTAATGCTATGGATGGCAGTGAAGACAGCGCTTTGTATGAGAACAACAGCAGTGATGGTGATGACTGCGAACTCAGTGATGATGACAATGTCTATGCTGATAGCCTCACACCAGATGAAGTTGAAGCTCTGTTTGGACAAAGAGATGATGATGAGGAATCCAGTTTTGAAGGATTTTAACTCTTGTGTTTTAGCTTGGTTGCTGATTGAGCTAAGGTTTTTGTACTTTTAAAGTTATTGTTGATACCATATTGGTTTTGTTGGCTCTCTTTTCCACTTACAGAGCTAGTTTATTGTTTTTCTTTGAAATAAATATTCAAAAACATTTAACCTACTGATGCCTCAATTAATGTAATTTTTTTGGTATCTATTTTTATTTTTGAAATTTACCAGTAGCTGCTGCATTTCCCACCCTCGACTTATACTCGAGTCAATAAGTTTTCCCAGTTTTTTGTGGTAAAATTGGGTGCCTCGGCTTATATTCGGGTCGAATATATAAGAGTATGTTTTACCAGCATATAAGTTATGATTTTATATATATATACACACACACACAGACACACACACAAAATCAGATCCAGTAAATAATCTATAGTAAATACTACTAAAACTCTCACTGTTTTTACCCGTTTGTCTGTCTGTATCCTCAAGGTAGCACAAATGTGCATTATACTGCAAAGTTTTTGAATCAAAGTATGTAAAATCTGCTAACTTAGAGAATGCTTAAAAATATGGGACTCGTTAAATGTAAAAGGTGTCTCCTGTCTAATTGTGTCCAACTCTAAGGGATGCTGCTCATCTCTGTTTCCTAGATGAGGGAGTCAATGTTGTCCAAAGATGTTTCCATAGTCATGTGGCCAGCATGACTAAATGCCAAGTGCAGGGAACACTGATACCTTTCTATTAAAGTGGTACAAAGTGAGCCACTGTGGTGCAGTGGTTAGAGTGCAGTATTACAGGCTACTTCTGCTGACTGCCAGCTGCCTGCAATTTGGAAGTTAAATCTCACCAGGCTGAAGGTTGATTCAATCTTCCATCCTTCTGAGGTGGGTAAAATGAGGACCCAAATTCTTGGGGGCATTATGTTAACCCTGTAAACCACTGTAAACTACTGTAAAGTGGTATATTAGTCTAAGTGTTATTGCTATTGCTACCTATTTATCTACTCGCATCTGCATGCTTTTGAACTGCTAGATAGGCAGGAGCTGGAGCAAGTAATGGGAACTCATTGTGTGGTACTTGGGTCTTGAACCCAGTCTGTCAGCTTTTAGCTGACAAGTTCAATGTCTTTAATCACTCAGCCATCGTGCCTCCTGGGACCCATTACTATGGTAGAATTGAAATATATACAAGATTCAGATCAGTCTTACTCACAAAGTTGTGTGACTGTTGCAGCATTCCCATTGTCATGGTTTCTAATGATTTCTGCCAGCTTCCCACAAAGTCAATGGAGAAGCTGGTAGGAATTTGAAAGTCACTTCCATTCCCACTGATTTTTTGCCTATCTGTGGTCATTCTGTTTATTTGTTTAGTAAGTAAATATTTAAGTTCTTTTGCCACTGCAATTATTTCTGCAATTAATGTTGGAAGCTTGAAAGTAATTTATTGGAAATATTGGAGAACAAACTAGAAACATTTGAAGAATATATTTTTTCTGATTTTAGCCTATCAGATCCTGGTGGTAGTGATGGTTAGCACTTAACTCCTGTCACGGTTATTTTTCCATATTATCCTTCAACATTATTATTATTATTATTATTATTATTATTATTATTATTATTATTATTATTATTATTATTATTATTATTATTATTATTATATTTTGTAGCAGAGACTTCCCTGTGTGACATGTGAAAATGGAATAAAACATAATTTTTCAATTTTTAAAACTAGTGAAAAAGTTATATTGGATGCAAGGTAAGGAAGGCTTTTTATTCTGTGCTCATTGTCAGGAACTGGAGAAAAGGGAAGAAAGTTCCTTGATTTGAATGGTAATTTGAATTGGCTCATTTGCTCAATAAATTTTCTTCACAAAACCATTCCCTCGATTGGGGAGGTATCTCTGGAAAGTAATTTGTCCTATAATCTTGATACTTTCTAGAGCTATAAATCTATAATTGCCCCATTCTTCCAGAGATCTTTTTTAAATTAATCATTACCATTTTATTGGAAAACCTAATGTAAAGAAAGAACGGAATTCTTTATGGTTAAGATGTTCTCTAGAACAGGGGTACCTACCCAACCCGTGGGCCATGGACTGGCACCAATCTGCGGCATGCCAGAAACCAAGTTGCACAAACAAGGAAAGTCCCATCTGCAGGATACAGGCAACGCACAAAACCATGCCCCCTCCAGTCTGTGGAAAAACCTCTCTCCACAGAACTGCTCCCTTTTGGTGCCCAAAAGGTTGGAGGCTGCTCCTCAGTCTCAGCAATTTTAACATGTATGGAT
The DNA here is from genome assembly GCA_033807585.1 of Hydrophis major. Classification (NCBI taxonomy): domain Eukaryota; kingdom Metazoa; phylum Chordata; class Lepidosauria; order Squamata; family Elapidae; genus Hydrophis; species Hydrophis major. The sequence continues at coordinate 134,130,371 of CM066330.1, forward strand.
TTCAACTCCTAGAATGTTGGGTAGGAAATTCTGGGAGTAGAAATCCATCCATCTTAAAGCCATTTAGGTTGAGAAACACTGCTCTAGAAAGTGTTTTTTGGAGTCTTGCAATTTTATAATCAATTTGGTGACACCTCCAGCATAGTTTGGAATCATGTAAGTGCTCCATCATTGGAGGCTTTTCAGAAGAGACTGAACAGCCACTTGTCTGGTTTGGTATAGGATCTCCTGCTTAAGCAAGGGCTAGAAGACCTCCGAAGTCTCTCCCAACTCTGTTATTCTGTTATTTATTTAAGCAAGGGAGATACAGTAAGTCAGAGTTGCCTTTAATTAGCCAGTTGCCTTGGCTAAGGCCAAAATAAAAATTGAATTTGATTTATATTGAATTAAAAATGCACGTAATTAATTTAATGTGGCACATATTTCATAGCTTTTTCTTCTGAATGTTTTAACAATTTCTTGTCTATATCTGCAGTGTCTCCATCCCAAAGCTTTCAGGCTGGGTAGTTTTGATGTAAAAGAAGCTGTCGGGTGCGGTATCTGCCATCCCGCATTAGATGGGCGTCTCATGAGAGGGAGCAAGGGAGAGAGAAATGACACGAGACGAGGTTTTCTCTGGATGATGAGTGCGCCAAATGCCTTTGCACTGGCTCTTTTATTATGCTTTTTCACAGGGGGGTGAAATTCTTCAAAGCCCAGGGTAAACAAGACATTCATGAATTATAATAGCTTAGGTCAGCAGGAAATACATAAGATTTATAATAGCTCAGGTTAGTAAAGACAACAGGGTATCAGAAAGCGTAATTTATAGGAATTCAGGTCAATTAAAACATCATTCTGTATTGACAGCTGTTTAAACTCCTCTTCTCTTTTGCATGCCTGGCAAAGATCACTGAAGAGATAGGAGTCTTTATGTTTACATAAAAAAGATACAATGCAGACAGGAGTCTGATGTTTACATGAGAAAGATACAATGCTAGGATGGTACAGAATTGCACTGATAGTTACAACATCTCCTCTGTTTTTATTTTTATTTTATGACGAGTCTTCTTCCTTGTCCAAGAAAACAGGAACTACTTTTCTGAAATGTTCTCCGTCCCCGTCATCTAGGCAGGCGTGCGACCCGTCAGCATCAGGGTTGTCCAAGGAGCAGTAACTCAGCAATGATATTTCTTCATCCGATGTTAAAGACATAACATGAGCTTGCAATAACACATCAGCATCAGTAGTCATGGAAGATAATTGATCTTTAAAAAATTGCAATATTCTATTAAAACAACAAGGTCCTATAATACATATCAATATAATGATTATTAATGGTCCTGCCAACGCAGTTAAAAGGGTTGTAAGCCATGGTGAAATAGAAAATGAACCTTGATACCAATTATACATGTTTGATCTTTCGTATACTCTATCTTTTAAGCGTTTTTCTAATTCATTCATAGAATCCAGCACGACTCCACTGCTATCAGCATAGAAACAACATTCTTCTTTAAGCGCAGCACACAATCCCCCTTGTTTTAAAAATAACAAATCTATACCTCTACGATTTTGCAAGACTACTTATGAGAGGGATGTCAAGGAGTTTTGCAAAGCTACAATTGATTCTTCAATACGTAATAAATCATCATCAATGGCTGAACCCAGAGCTGTAATTCTTTTGTCAGAAACAGCTAGTCCTGCAATGCCCGTGGCTGCGCCCGTGGCGCCCAGAGCAAGCAGTAGACCTAAAGTGAGAGTACTAATAATTTCCCGTTTTGCTCTGAGGGGGTATTCCATGGGTGCCTGTAAGGATATAAAATCATCAGAGTTATACACATTAATTTTTGGTACAAGCCATACTTGAATACAAAATGATTTGGATTTAACAAGTTCATCCCCATAGACACATGCTGTGAGACCGGTGTTACAAGCCCAGACAGAATTTTTGCCAGGGATAAAATACATTCCTTTTAGGCGTGATGTTAAATTTCCTCCTGAAGAGGTGTAGACTGGAGCATATCCCCCAACGGTGTGGTAGCGGCCAAGGCGATGCTTAGGAAGATATAAATTACAATGATAGCTATTAGAAACATTATGACAATATTGTGAGTAATTGGATGGAATATTTCCCAAACAACAACCAACCCCAGTGATGGAAGAAACAGTAATAGTGGAGTTTCTCCAACGGCAAAGTTCATCTGATGTGGAATTAACGATGGGTTCTTGGGAAGCGATGGCTTCGTAAAAAGGTGGAGAGGCAGAAGCACAAAGCCAACATGTGGAGACAATGAATGAGTTTGAGGAGTTCAACAAGGCATAGGAAGCTTTGATCAATGGAATCAATGGGTTAACTTCTTGTGCTATGGGTTGCAGAAAAGGGGATTTAATAGTCTTTTCATGTGGTCCCACTGGGTCAAAGCGAGGGAGTTCAATGTGACGTTGAATGTAAAAAATATTTCCATAATGCTCTCCTGGCCAAGGTAATTTTAAGCGAGCACCCCATTTCAAGCCAGTGTCCCATAAAGTACTTTCCTTGCCTTTGTCTGTGAACCATATGGTTACTGGGTTGCATCTGGGCCATTTTCTATCACTACATGGAATATTCCGTGTGGTGCGAGTGACAGTAATGAGATCACCCTTAGTGCCTGGATCCCAATAAATGTGTCCAGTTGAAACACACGACCAGTCTTTGCAAAAGTAATCTGATAACCCCCCGCAGTCAGAAAGTTGTTGAGCAGGGGACTGAGTGTTAGAAACAGGCTGTCCAGGGCATACATAAAACCTATTTTTTTTCACAAATCTATAATTAGGCTCCGTTGTATGAGAGGGTGAATTGTAATCGATGGAGCCTACAAGCATTTCTGCCAAATCGAATTGAAGTGGTGGGTAAAAGTCTTCTATGCGAGAGAAATTGGTTGTGAAGTTTAAACGTACGCCTTGAAAGTCAGTTATAGTCCACGTAATATTGTATCTTCTATGAGGCTTCTGTGGATCGTCATGGGCTGTTCTTTTGAAGCGTCGTTTGTTGACAGGATCAGAGTTTGGGTAAATAAAAGCATGACAGGTAGGAGAAAGAACTAGGGACAAGTTAGTTGTGGAACATTTACGATATGAGGAAGGAATACAATTAGTAGAAAAAGGATAATAATTACAATAATGACAATGAAGATTAACTTGATCATTCATTAAGAACGTTAAGTGGGGTGGGGAAACCCTTGATACAATATAAGGACATTCAGATCCCCCTATGTTTAGATTAAAAAGAGGAAAAGATTTTAAGGTTCCTTTCCATAGGAAGAGTAAAGAAGAAACAAAAGAGCGAGGGGTAGAGTGTTCTTTAAAATAAAACAGAAATGACAGTGAAAACTTATGGATAGCATTTTCATGACATACCCACGTGGAACAAGTATAATAGCCTTCTGTTAATGAAATGATTTTAACACGAATAGTCTTTTGACAGGAAGCATAGGTTTTGTTGAAGTAAGGTAGAAATTGCAAAGAAGATATAGGCAAGAATATCAGGAAAGATTTTTAAGATACAGATGTAGCAGATAAATTCCCATGATAGGGTCTTACTGCCTGACCAGGGATTCAGAGAGTGTTTTTTTCTGGCAGTAAGATCGCAGCGTTTCCTCTCCCCCAAGCTCAGCAGGACTCTGCCAGGCAGAATAATGACTATCTGTTAGGAGGGGTAAAGGGGGAGGAAAAATGACAAAAAGCAGTCGAAGTAGGAGGAATTTAGATTTAAGAAAGTTTAGAGTAAAAAGACAAATGTTAAGAGAGTTTTGCAATGCTGGGAGGTTCGGGGGTTTTTCCCGCAATGAATATCTATCAAGAGCATTTTTCAGGGACAAATGAGCCCGTTCTACAATAGCTATTGTAGGGAATCCCAAACTTGTGGATTACATCCCATCTGTTACAAAAATCCTGAAAAGCAGAACTTGTATAGGCAGACCCATTATCTGTTTTTATTTCTTTTGGACGTCCCAGCGAAGCAAAGGTACGAATTGAATGATTGATGACATGTTTTACAGCTTCTCCCCTTTGAGGAGTAGCCAGAATAAATCCTGAATATGTATCTATTGAAACGTGCAAATATTTTCATGGGGCAAAAGGTGGATACTAAGTTACATCCATTTGCCAAATTTCACAAGCTTTTAATCCTCTAGGATTTTACTCCTATGGGAATGGAATGTAGCAGCTTCTGCCTGAGTTAGAGAAAATTAAAAAGTTATCATAACTTGGCAGAGGAGATTCAAACACACTCCCTGCTTCTATTTTTTGATGGACTTTTAAAGCCTCCATAATTTTCCTCCAAGTGACCAAAAAGCCAATAGGTGCATGAGGAGGACAATGGAGATATTCACCAATTTTTTGCCAATTGGAAAATTTTTAAGGACCCTTCCTCTGAATAATTGGGACAATGTTGCCACACATAAGCCAATAATGCAGCAATAGATTTCTTTTTTATGGAAAAGCCCTTTAAATTAGCAGAGTATTTAGAAGAAGCGACTAGCTCTCTCAATTCCTTCTGCTGTTGAGAAAAGCCTCCACCCATACTTACTAAAGTCGAGACCATCTTTCAGATCCGATGAGGTGCAATTCGCTCAGGCGCCTGGCGATGCACAGCTCCAACCGAGCTGATAAGTATGGGCGCGCCGCTGCGTATCCCCCACGTCGGGGTCACCAAAATGCGGTATCTGCCATCCCGCATTAGATGGGCGTCTCATGAGAGGGAGCAAGGGAGAGAGAAATGACACGAGACGAGGTTTTCTCTGGATGATGAGCGCGCCAAATGCCTTTGCACTGGCTCTTTTATTATGCTTTTTCACAGGGGGGTGAAATTCTTCAAAGCCCAGGGTAAACAAGACATTCATGAATTATAATAGCTTAGGTCAGCAGGAAATACATAAGATTTATAATAGCTCAGGTTAGTAAAGACAACAGGGTATCAGAAAGCGTAATTTATAGGAATTCAGGTCAATTAAAACATCATTCTGTATTGACAGCTGTTTAAACTCCTCTTCTCTTTTGCATGCCTGGCAAAGATCACTGAAGAGATAGGAGTCTTTATGTTTACATAAAAAAGATACAATGCAGACAGGAGTCTGATGTTTACATGAGAAAGATACAATGCTAGGATGGTACAGAATTGCACTGATAGTTACAACAGTCGGGCTTTGCTGTAAGGGATGCAAAAGGGGGATGGGTCATCAACACTTGAAATAAAATACAAGAGATAGGAACCAACTGAGTTGCAGACACCTTAAATCATAGAGTCAGAAAATCATTGGGCTGGAAAGGACCTTCTAATCCAGCCTCCTGTCCAAAGCAGGAGCCCTTATGTCATCCTGGAAAAATGGCCATCCAATTTTTTTCTTGAAAACCTCCAGCAATGTTAAGATGCTAACTTCCTGATAAGGATGTCTAATTAGGACTTCTGATCTCTGATTCATAGGTGACCACGAATGTGTGGACGGAGGGATAGACTACTTGGAGGAGAACTGGTGTGTGTGTGTGTGTGTGTGTGTGTGTATGTATAGTATTGAAAGCAATGAAAAAGCTGATGGTTTTGTGGGGAGAGAATTTCATTAAGTAATAATAAAACTGTTCAAAGTAATTGCTTCATCACTTATATTCTTGGGGAAGCAGTCTTCCTCTGTTATGGACTAAGCCAACACAGCGATACAACCCTAAACAGCTTTTACTTTACAGCAGGCTTGTAATCCTGCATTTCTCATTGGCCCGCAAATAGTGAGTCGTGATTGGTCATTTTTGGCCAGTCTGATTGGCTGTTAACGGGCCCCTCTGATTGGACGCTTGCAAAAGTGGTAAACTCAAACTATTGGTTGTTTTGACAGCAGTCAGCTCTATAAAAGAGCTGCTGCTGCCCAAGTATTTGCTCCATTCTTATTTTACAATAAAGAGTTGAAGTCACCGTTCGATGTCTCATCTCCGTTCCTTGCCCCCATGCCCAGGACTTAACACTGGTGATGAAGATGGGATGCGAAGATGATAGAGCTGACTAAGTACACATCGAACAAGACAGAGCACATGGCGAAAGAGTGCACGCAACAAACGACAAGATGACCAGCGGTGCCATACCACCCGCTCCATTCCACCCAGCAACTGAAGACTGGAACTCGTATATAGATCGCTTCCAGATGTTCCTGGAGACCAACAATTTAAAAGATGCTACGCCTGGTAAGAAACGAGCGGTGTTCCTGACTCATTGCGGCTCCGCCATTTTCAAAATGGCTAAAGCACTGGCAAAACCGGTGGAAGTGAAGACCATTGATTGGAATACCCTCGCCCCAATCCTCTGGGCCCATTACGCACCAGCAGTACCTACACTGATATGAAGACACGAATTTTACCAGAGGGACCAACGGAAGGACGAGAGCGTTGGTAATTTCGTAGCTGACCTCCGGAACCTAGGAGGCCTTTGTGGTTTTGCAAACTTAGAGGAAGCCCTAAGAGACCGCATAGTTCTGGGATTAAATGCACCACACGTGCAGAGTATACTGATGGTGAAAGGCGACATCAGCCTTACAGATGTCATCGCTGATGCTACTGCCGCAGAAGCAACCAGGAAGTCAGCCGCTCAAATGCGCCGAGCGAACGCACTGCTTCACCAACTTGCTAATGATAGCCCACTCGCCGCTAAAAAGCATGCTACCACCACCCACCACAAAGACCTCGAGTCATCCTCAGACAGTGAGGAAGAAGAGGTCAACCAGCTCCGCTCAGAACGAGAGCAAAGGAACCAGAGACATCCACGCCAATGTGCTGGTTGCGGGGCAAACCACCCACGATCGGACTGCAAATTCCTCGATGCACTCTGCCGTATGTGCGGAAAAAGGGGCCACATTGCAAAAGTCTGCAGAAACAAGCAAGAGTCCAGTCCCAGCCGAAGGGAGAACAACCTCTGTCGGGAGACAGGCAAACTTCCTGAGAACCAGGACCATCTGAACCACCAATGGAACAACCACTACTACTACAGAAATCGAGCACCTGCCTCTTCAACGAGATGAGAAGAGGCCCACCAAACCATTATTATCAGCCACGCTTCATCATTCGATGCAAGAAAGATCCATGTAAGGGTTACTATTGAGAATTGACCGTGCATGATGGAAGTCGATTCGGGATCATCCCTATCAATGGTATTCTGGAAAACTCTCAAACAGCTGATCCCTGCCATCTGCTGCCAGGACCTCAGCACTCAACGAATCATCCTGAAAGACTACCAGGGAAACAGAATTCCAGTTGTCGGTTCCAGCCACGTCCAAGTATCCTTCAAGGGCCGCACAGCGACACTTCCCCTGACTGTCGTCGATCATGACCGACCCAGTTTGTTAGGGTTACAGTGGTTCGCCCCGCTCGGGATTGAACTAACCGGCATACACCAAACCAGAAGCAATGAATGGGAAGAGGCTCTCATCCAGGAATTCCAGGATGTGTTCACAGCAACATTAGGCAAGTACAAGGGGACCCCTTTATCATTTAATCTCAGCCCCGATGTAGCTCTCATTCGGCTTAAGCCTCGTCGGGTGTCTTTTGCCCTAAAGCTGAAGATCAACGAGCAGCTAGATAAACTGATAGCCCAGGGCATATTGGAACCGATTGACCATGCCCGCTGGGAAACTCCAATAGTAACGCCCATGAAGCCAGATGGTTCGTTAAGAATTTGTGGGGATTACCGGGCCACCCTAAATCATACTCTTCAACAGAGCACTTACCCAGTACCGGTGGTTCAACACCTTCTTCATTCCCTGGGTGGCGGAAAAATATTTGCGAAATTGGACTTAGCTCAGGCATACCAGCAACTACCTGTAGACGTGACAACTGCAGAAGCCCAGACAATAGTTACACATAGAGGCGCTTTCAAATGCAATAGACTCCAATTCGGAGTAAGCGTGGCACCTGGCATTTTCCAAAGTTTAATGGAGAGACCATTACAAGGCATAAAAGACGTCGTGCCTTATTTTGACGACGTCTTAATAGCTGCTCCCACTAAAGAGTTATTAGTACAATGACTCAGAAAAGTTCTTCAGAAATTTAAAGACGCTGGTCTGAGGGTAAAAAGGGGCAACTTTGTACGGAGAGAGTGGAGTTCCTGGGATACCTTCTCGACAGACAGAGAATCCACCCCACCGAAAAAAAACTAACCGCAATCAAAAACGCCTCGAGACCTAGGAATAAGACAGACCTCAAAGCCTTCCTGGGACTCATTAACTTTTATAACATCTTCTTGCCCCAGAAAGTGACCGTAGCTGAGCCCCTACATAGACTTCTTGATAAAAAGGCTTCCTGGGTCTGGGGACGGTGTGAAGAAAGGGCATTCCAACAGGTAAAAGACCTCTTAACCTTCGATGCTGTATTAATGCAATACAATGAGACAGTTACCTGTGACCCCTCACCATTCGGAGTGGGAACCATTTTAAGCCATGTCCCACCAAATGGGAATGAGGCACCTATTGCATTCTTTTCGAGAACTTTGTCTAAAACCGAAAGGAACTATAGTCAACTTGATAAAGAGGCTCTCGCTATTGTATCCGCAATTAAACGTTTCCATGCATATGTGTATGGGAGACCCTTTACCATAATTACAGACCACAAGCCGCTACTTAGTATTTTGGCGGGAAACAAACCAACTCCCCATATCTTATCACCAAGAATGACACGTTGGTCAGAATTTTTAGCCGCCTACGATTACCGATTGCAACGCCGCCCAGGAAAAACTATTCCCCACGCTGACGCTTTGAGCCGATCCGCACTACCAGACATCATAGAGGACCCAGCTCCAACCTTATCCGTATTGCAAATCGAAACCCTCAAATTGCCACCGCTGACTGCTCGAGACATTGCCTTAGAAACAAAAAAGGACCTTGTTTTGGCATGAGTCCTCAGCTGGGTGGAACGGGGTTGGCTGGTCAGCGAAACCAATGATACGTTCAAGACATTTAAGAATCATCAAACAGAGCTATTCTCCCAAAAAGGCTGCATAGTGTGGGGAGACAGAGTCGTAATCCCAGAGAAATTGCAACATAGAGTATTAAAAATGTTGCACGATGGACATCCAGGCATTGTGTGGATGAAGGCATTGGCCAGGAGTTACGCATGGTGGCCTGGGTTGAAGTCACCGTTTGATGTCTCGTCTCCGTTCCTTGCGCCCATGCCCAGGACTTAACATCCTCCATAAGAGCTCTTTATATCCAAGGCATATCTTTGCCACTGTATTATTTTAAAACAAATCAAAACTGGCCCACAAAATTGCTCAGGTCAGCTTAGTTTCCAAACAAAGAAAGATGGTGTGGGCACTATACAAATATTTGACTGCTATTTGTTGTGTGTAGGTGTGTACTTACTTAGCACATATGGTTTTCCATATGTGTTTTAACATGGCTTAAAAATTCATTAAATAATCTCAATAATCATTAGGACCTGTACATATTAAATATATATTCTGAAGCAAAGATATAACCTTAAGTAATGGAGCTTATATATTACAGCTTGGAAGCATTTTCTTTTTCCAAACACTCAAATTTCTAGAGGCAGCAGGCTACTCCTTTCCAGATTTTGTTTTTTAGTGACAGTAGGGAGGTAGGATTAAAGTTTTGAATGTGATGGCTGCAGTGGAAATAATGTGGGCTATGCAAATGCTTTAAGTGCTATTATGAATTAAGCTCTGTAGAAAGAGAGTTTGAGAAGCCTAATACCCCATGTATGTTTGAGTGTACAGCCATGCGTTCTCCACTGCCTCTTTCCCCTTTCCCCTTTGCTCAACTGGATGTCAGGGAACTGGTATCCATGGCTACCAAATGGAATCCGTGTGCTGAATTATTAAACCAGGCCTGCTCTTTGGAGCCATTGCCACTGGTAACAAACTCAGGTTAGGCAATGCAGCTTGTAGAGTAAAAGCTTTTGCCAAACTGCTGGGAAACAGGTGTTCTCTCTCAAACGGTTTCATTTGTGGAAGTGAAGGAAAATGTGGATGTGCCAGCACCATGGCAGCCTTTTCAATTTGAGGTTGCCAAATGACTCATTATTTTGGAGTGCATCAGAAGGCAATGAAGATTGCATTTTGAAAATGGCTACACTCCAAAGCAGCCTTCTACCCAGACATTTTCCAGGAACATTAAGGGCATAACTTCTAGGATTCCCCAATTGACAAGCTAGCTGAGGAATGGTGAGGAATTGCAATTTCAGTGGTGGATTGGGCAAGGCTGCCCCAGATTAATATATTTCAATCTGTTTAGACTCAGAACCTGCTTGAACACGTATAACTCTTCTGTCTTACATCTATGATTGCACTTGCATCTATGATTGTGCTATGAACTTGATTTCAGAAAGTATGACTTCAGCAACAGAGTCGTCAATGCCTGGAATGCATTACCTGACTCTGTTGTTACATCCTCTAACCCCCACTCTTTAAACCTTAAACTATCCACTATTGACTTCACCCCATTCCTAAGAGGTCTGTAAGGGGCACGCATAAGTGCACAATCATGCCTTCCATTCCTGTCCTATTGTCCCCATTTATTTGTACCTATTTTCTGTATTCTTACTTATGTTTGTACTTATACCTATTATCTTGTAAGTGGTTGACAAATCAAATCAAATAAAAATAAAAATAAAATAAATGTAGTGATGATGTCAATATTATGAGTTCTCTTGGGTTACAAGTAGGGAGTTCCATCCTGACCTGACAAGGACTGAGAACCAATGCTATAAAACAGCTTTCCTTACCTGGCACCATCAGTTGTGCTGGATTCCAGCTCACACATTTTGGGGGTCCTTGAATGATGAGAATTGAAGGCCAATTTCAAGGGAAGGTTTCTTCAGGTTACGGAAAGCTTCTTTAGATTATGCTTAGCACATACAAATTCTGCCAGAATCAGTTCCAGTTCTAGAATCAGGAGGGTGAGACATTATCAAACAATTTATAATCTGTTTGAATCCAAAACACATAATAGTTGTTGAAACATGACAGTCTTAAAATTAAATCTAAACCTGAAAGATTCTGCTGCATAATTGAACTGTGCTAGCAAGGCATCTCATCTTAGTTTATACATACAGATAGTCCTTGACATACAACCATGCTGTTCTGACCAAGGCTTCCGAGACCATAATTACGCATACACATATTTTAAAAACAAGTCTTATTTTATTGCAACGCTGGAAATTATTTTCATTCCCAGCCGGTAATGAATTCTCAAACAGTCCCTTGAGATAAGCACCTCCCTTTCTTTTCTGTGAAGTGCTGCCAATAACAGAAGTATCAAATGAACTAGAAAAAAACCAACCGAAGTACAAATAGCTTCAAGAATGAGTCTGAACCTGTTGTGGAGCGGCAGTTACAAAGGGAGACGGAGCCAGGCTAAAGGCTAACAACTTTATTCTAGCGAATAAAGGGTTGCCGCGGCTGCCGAGGCTATCTGACAGCCAGCTGGCGGCAACAGCTGATGCCGTTTGACAGCTCCCTTTTATAGCCGGCTGTCAAACGGCATCAACCAATGGGAGGGATCGGTGCTCCCGCATTGGCGGCGGACCGGAGGGAGGACTGCTGCTAGTCCTTGAACACAGCAGAACCGAACAAATGATTTTGCTTCCTGCAAAGGTTTTGTCATCTTTGCCTGTCTTTTATATCTTATGGGAGGGGCAATCACCTCCCAGCCTTATTCCTGAGTCACCCCTTTTGTTTCAGCTGCTTTCACCTTCTAGCAGCTCTGCACACACGCACACTGGGAACAGGCTCCCTTGGGTCGTCTGCCTTGCTGCTGCCAGACTCTGAAGGCTCCAGAGGCATCACCCCACTCCCATATGGTCCTGGCCCCATCTCTGCATCGGATGCAGGTGCCGCATCCGAGTCCTCTCCAGACTCCCGGACTGATTCCCTTTCTTCCCTACTGTCCGATTCCGCTGCCGACTGCACAGGCTGCCAGTGAACCACAACACATACTTTTAGCGACCATTAGAAGTTACAATACCATTGAAAAAAGCGACTTACAGCCACTCTTTGCACTTATGATCATGGTCACCTGATCAAAATGGTCACCTGATCAAAATGGTCACCTGATCAAAATTTGGGCACTTGGCACCCAGCATGTATTTACAATGGTAGCAGCATCCCAGGGTCACACGATCACCATTCATGACCTTACTGGTGGGCACCTGACAAGGAACGTTAATGGCAGAAGCTGGATTCACTTAACAATTGCATGAAATTCTAGTCCCAATTGTGGTCATAAGTTGAGAGCCATTTATACAAAACTGCAGTTTTTGCAAGTGTATATAAAATAAAGTTGAAGAGAAGGGCAATTGTATTTTATTGTTAATAAATTTAATATTACTGGTTGGCAAAGGATTGTTTTTAAGCCGTTTGCATGACATGTTGCTTTTGCAGAAGTCTCATTCAATCCCAATCCATTGCAGCTTTAAATGCAGCTACATTTATGTTTTAGGTGAAAAATTGATAACTGTCAATTTGTCCTGTTACTGTTTGGCACGTCCAGTTTCTAGCTGCTATCTGAACTTCTTATTTTCTCCATGGAGAATATAAAATAAAACTTGTTTTGAGTAGCGGGCAGGATGTTCATTAGCCTTCCCCAACCTATTGCTCCATGTGCATTGGATTTCCATTTCTATAATTCCCAGCTACTAATGGGCACTGTATTGGGGAAGGTAGATGCTGATTTTGGTTTATTGGTGAACTGTTTAATGCTTGCAAGCTGCTGAGTTCTTTGGCAAAATACCTGGGTAACAACTGATCTAAGAAGGTAGTTTATTTTTTTAAGCAAGATCTTTAGGATTACTGAAAAATAAAACACAGCTAAACTTGATTTGAACATGACTCCTGTGACATCATGAACTCATTGATGCTGTAGCCTAGTAGTTCTTGGTGATCTCTCCAGACCTTCCTTGGTGTCCCAGCTCAGACCTGGTCAAAAGGGCTAGCAGCCATTCTCAGGAGCATTAGACATATAATTGTTAATATGCCTTTGGTTTATCTATTCTCAGATCTCATTTATAAACTCATGCTTTAAAATTTATCTATAGCTTTTAATAAATCGACCATGAAGAATAAAATGGTTTGCTAAACATTTTCAATATGCATACCTTTTCCAGATGAGGATCTCTTTGGTCTTAGGACAAGCAGAAAGAAATCAGGTGATCAGAAAGAAAATTTTGCTGGTTTAAAACTGGCCATATATGTGAACATTTCAAGGGATAGTGTTTCCTTACAGAAGTGTCAGAGTTTTCCATCCTAAGCACATAGGGGATAGGGCCAAAACCAATATTACTCATGTTGTGTGGAAAGAGCCATGGTGACACAGTGGTTACAATGTAGTACTGCAAACTACTTCTGCTGACTGCTGGCTGCCTGCAATTTGGCAGTTTGAATCTCACTAGGCTCAAGGTTGACTTAACTTTCCATCCTTCCGAGGTTGATAAAATGAGGACCCAGATTGTTGGGGGTAACAGGCTAACTCTGTAAACTGCTTAGAGAGGGCTGTAAAGCAATGTGAAGCGGTATATAAGTCTAAGTGCTATTGCTATTGCTATTCTGCTGTGCTCTACAGGTAGTGCTCAACTTATGTTTGTTTAGCGACTGTTCAGAGTTACGATGAAGCTTCCCCTTTCCAAATTTTTGTTGGCCATTGTCCCCTCCATGATTACATGACCACCTGTTGGGTGCTTGGCAACCAGCCAAGATTTATTTATTTTTATTTTTTATTTTGATTTGTCAATTGCTTACAAGATAATAGGTATAAGTATATACATAGTTATGAATACATGAATGGGTACATATAAGAAAAATAAAAGAAACAATAGGACAGGGATGGTAGGCACCTTGGTGCGCTTATGCATGCCCCCTACAGACCTCTTAGGAAAGGAGTGAGGTCAATAGTAGACAGTCTAAGGTTAAAGTTTTTGGGGTTTGGGGAAGAAACCACAGAGTCAGGTAGAGTATTCCAGACATTGACCACTCTGTTGCTGAAGTATTTCCTGCAATCAAGTTTGGTGTGGTTAACCTTGAGTTTTTAATCTGTTGTGTGCTCTTGTGTTGTTATGGTTGAAGCTGAAGTATTCATTGACAGGTAAGTCATTGCAATGTATGATTTTATATATCATACTTAGATCAGACCAAAGATGGCATAATTCAAGGTTTTCTAGGTCTAGAATTTCAAGTCTGGTGGCATAAGATATTCAGTCTGGTGGCATAAGGTATTTACAATAGTTTGCAGCATCTAGCGAACACATGAATGCATTTTACAATGTTTTTATTTGAAACCAGTATGTACTCTTGGGTTTCAGCAAAAATGGCCCAGAATAAAAAATGGGTTTTCCTTTACTATTGTGGCATTTCAGAGGTGGTATTCAGCAGGTTCTAGAGAACTGGTAGTGGAAATTTTGAGTAGTACAGAGAACTGGCAAATACCATCTCTGACTGGCCCCGCCCCATCTATTCTCTGCCTCTCGAGTCCCAGCTGATTGGTTGGGTCTTCTTTTGTGGCCCTGCATAGGCAAATGGAGCTGGAAAGCAGGTTAGTGGGTGGGGAGGGAAAGGGATTTTGCAGTAACCTTCCCCCTGGAGTAGGGTGGGAATGGAGATTTTACAGTATCCTTCTCTTGCCACGACCTCCAAACCATACCATGCCCACCAAGCCATGCCCACAGAACAGGTAGTAAAATATTTTGAATTCCACCACTGTGGCATTTGCTTTATGACTGCCACAAAAAGCCCTTAAAATCAGATTACTCACATGGGTGATCTGCTTTACAACTATTATGTCTTATAACTGTAATGGACAAGCTATGTTATAGTCATAAGTCAAAAACTATCTGTAATTAGTTGCTACTTTTGATAACTGAAAAAAAGGTTAGTTGTCAGTTGATTTTTAAATTGTGGATCTCAATAAAATATACAAAACCTGCTTTAGGCTCACCATTTCAATGGTACTAGAATACTTTTTATTTTGTTTGTGAGCCACAGTTATTTCACCACTGAGGATAGTAAAACTATCTTCTATCAAGTGCATTTGGTAGTTTTAAAAAATACTCTCAAAGTTATGTTAGGGTTAGGATTGGGTTAGTTTAGTTTAGCTTTTTGCTAAATCATGAATTTTACTTCAGAGAGGATTTTTTTTTGTTCAGAGGAAAGTTTAAATAGTTGTCTCTCTGAAATATTCTTTTACAGATATTCTTACAAATATTCCTGTACAGAGGTCAGCTTTAAGATGGATGAATGGTCACTCTAACATTTCTAAGAGGCAGAACCTACAAAGTGGATAGGACCCAGTAATATATGTGGACAAGATCAACTGTTGGAGATGAGTGGGAGTAGGTGGGAGCTTTGTGGAGGTTTAACTAGGATTGTGGTCTAGTAATAAGGAAAAACCCACACGGAAATGATGGGGAATATTATTGTTTTGGGAACTTATTTCAAAAGGTTCTCCAAAGGCTGCAGAAAGAGAGATTGCATTGTGTCAATTGCAAGTTGTCCACCTTTACTTTAAATGAAATATTGACCAGTATAAGTTCAATGAAGTGACAGGACACAGAGAAAAATTGTTAGGTTTTCATTAAAACACAGTCTGAAATGAGAGCAAGCATTCAGACCATTTAGTCAATGGATTGTATCTTATTTCTGAAAATAACATCCATTTATAATTTAGATCTGATTCCATCCTTAGAGACAAAGCACAGGTTGGTTTTGATAGAAAACAGTTATAGAAAGAAAGTTTTTATATTAATAAAACATGACATAATTTGAGACAATGAACTTAATTTCAGAGCAAGTGTCAACTCTTTTTCTATTAGCTTGAAGAATAGCCCTTTAGAAAGTCCAAAGTGATATAAAATTATCTCCTTTTCAAAGAAGAGGACCTTGTTATCAAAGAGCTAAATTCAGCATCCTTGAAAACAAATAGTCATATTTATTCTAGTAAGAATCCCAAAATTAGAGCAATCCTTTCTAGGCTAACCTAAAGATAATAAAAAAATAATGTGCCAACTTTTGAGATCTGCATTTTTTTAAAAAAATCAGAAACAAAGCAAAAAATGGAGGGACAAAATGAAGAAAGATTGGCTATGATTGAAACCATGACTATTTAGTTATAGTCTTAAAATGGAAAATGTGAATGAGGTGTAGTTGACTTTGCTGTCATATTTTAAAGTTCTCTTTCTTCTGTGTGTCTCTGTGTCCCTGGGAACTTGGTGGCACATCTGCTGATTGCCCTCACTTAAGCTTTGTATGTATATGTGAAGACATTTTTAAAATAATTGGATTAGATATTCAGTGTTCTCTGCGTCATAGGTGACTAAATTCTGTCCCAAGAATGTTTCTTACTTTCTGGGGAGGTAAAATAACATAATTCTATCTCAATATGTATTTTGGAATGTCCTCTACCTTTCCAAGATAAAAAAAAAATCTACCTGGTAAAATAGGCTATGTTCAGGTTAGAATTCATTTAGATTTTAGGTATTTTAGGTGTTAGCTATTTCCTGTCCCCAACTTTCTAGATATGCTGTGATTGCAACATAATGGGGATTTGGGATCTGTTGTTCCAACATACAGGTGAAACTCAAAAAATTAGAATATCATGCAAAAGTTCATTTATTTCAGTAACACAACTTAAAAGGTGAAACTAATATATGAGATAGACTCATTACATGCAAAGCAAGATAATTCAAGCCATGATTTGTCATAATTGTGATGATGATGGCTTACAGCTCATGAAAACCCCAAATCCACAATCTCAGAAAATTAGAATATTACATGCAATCAATAAAACAAGAATTGTACATAGAACAATATTGGATATCTGAAAAGTATAAGCATGCATATGTACTCAGTGCTTGGTTTGGGCCCCTTTTGCAGCAATTACTGCCTCAATGCAGTGCGGCATGGAAGTTACCAGCCTGTGCCACTGCTGAGGTGTTATGGAAGACCAGGATGCTTCAATAGCAGCCTTCAGCTCTTCTGTTCGGTCTCATGTCTCTCATCTTTCTCTTGACAATGCCCCATAGATGATTCTCTATGGGGTTCAGGTCAGGCAAGTTTGCTGGCCAATCAAGCACAGTAATCCCATGGTCATTGAACCAGGTTTTGGTGCTGTTGGCAGTGGAAAATGCTGGAAAATGAAGTCAGCATCCCCATAAAGCTTGTTTGCAGAAGGAAGCATGAAGTGCTCCAAAATCTCCTGATAGACGGCTGTGTTGACCCTGGACTTAATGAAGCACAGTGGACCAACACCAGCAGATGACTGGCTCCCCAAATCAACACAGACTGTGGAAACTTCACTGTTCTGTATGTTCATTTACATTCTTGAAACCCCGCGTTTTGATTGGCCAAAGTGCGGAGTGATCCGATTGGTCTAGCGAGCCGCACTGACTGGTCCACTAAGAATCTCCCGTGATTGGTGGAAACGAATCGCGGGAGATTCAAAGTGGTGCCATTGGCTGCGGCTGCCACGGCTTGAGAATAAAAAGCCGCTGTTTTTCCCTCTGAGCCAGATCGGTTCCGGGGACCAATAAAAGAGCTAAAAACCAAGTCACTGACTCTGGGTCTCCTTACCACGACGGACATGACACTGGCGACGAGAGTGGGATCCCGAGGCTGAATCCCATCGAGCACGTGTCCGGAGGAAGCAAGACCGACGAGATGGCAAGCATCGCACCGCCCGTGCCCTTTAATCCCGCTAGCGAGGACTGGGAATCGTACACAGACAGATTCCTCATGTTCCTCGAATGCAGCAACATGAAGGATGCCACCGGGCTGAAGAAACGAGCCGTCTTCCTGACACACTGCGGGCCCACAGTGTTCAAGATGGCGAAAGCCCTCGCGAAACCCGCTGATGTCAAAGAGATGGATGGGCCGACCTCGAACCATTGCTCCGCAACCACTACGCCCCTGCCGTGCCCACCCTCATCAGGCGGCACGATTTCTACCGGAGGGACCAGAGACCTGGCAAAAGCATCAGTGATTTTGTGGCGGAGCTGCGGAACCTAGGGGGCATGTGCAGGTTCTCTGACATGGACGAGGCCCTACGGGACCGCGTCGTGCTCAGACTTCGGGACCCAGTCCTACAGAGTCGGCTAATGGCCAAAGGCGACATCGCTCCCGCCGACGCCATCGCTGAAGCCACCGCAGCCGAGGCAACCTGGAAATCAGCGAACTGCATGCGGAGACCAGACGCCGGAGACCGCAACGTGACCACCGACCCAGGACGGGTGACCGAGGCCCAACTGGAAGCAAGTCACTGCAAGACCACCACCCACCATGGTGAATTCCACTCTGCCTCCAACACCACGGACAAGGAGGAGGAAATCCACCGGCTCCAGGCGGGATGTGACCAGCGGAATCGGCGGGGTCATAAGTCGGGGACCGCATGTGTCGGGTGCAGAGGCGACCACCCTCGAGCCGAGTGCCGTTTCTTCGATGCAGTCTGCTGGCACTGCGACAAAAAGGGTCACATCGCCCGCGTCTGCCGATTGAGGAAGGCCTACAGCCCCAGACAGCGGGACCACAGCGAGCGGATATGGGACAGCACACCCCCCAGAGCCAGAGATCGCCAAGCCGACAGCCGATGGGACCGGAGCGGGTGGAACCAATGAGGTGGCAAAAACCAGCGGAAGGAGGAAACCCACCAGACGGTCATCATTGGCTATTCATCAATCACTGATGCCCGAAAAGTCTACGTGGAGGTAGGCATTGAAGGCGAGCCATGCAAAATGGAGGTGGACTCCGGGTCCTACCTCTCCATGGTCGCCTGGCAGGAGATCAAACGCTTGGTGCCTACCATCCACAAGAAGGGACTGGAGAACCAGAGGCTAATCATCAAAGACTACCAGGGAAACCGCATCCCGGTAGTCAGAACTGGACAATTCAAAGTGACATTCAAGGGCCGCACTGCAAAGCTTCCCCTGACTATCGTGGACCGAGACCTACCCAGCCTCTTGGGGTTGCAATGGTTTGCACTGCTCGGCATTGAAGTCACGGGCATCAACCACATGGCTGAGACTGATTGGGAACAGCAAGTGGCACGGGACTTCCAGGAAGTGTTCGACGGCACTCTAAGCAAGTACCGAGGGCCCCCCATCTCCTTCAGCCTAGACCCTAACGTTCCCCCGAGACGCCTAAAACCAAGGCGGGTACCCTTTGCACTCAGGCCAAAAATTGACGAGCAAATTGACAAGCTCGTCAAGCAAGGGGTCCTACAACCAATTGACCACGCCTGGTGGGAGACCCCAATAGTCACCCCAGTCAAGCCCGATGGGTCAGTGAGAATCTGCAGGGACTATAAGGCCACCCTAAATTGTGCCTTACAACAAAGCGCCTACCCCATCCCAGTAGTGCAGCACCTTCTACACTCACTGGGGGGAGGCAAGGTTTTTGCGAAACTCGACCTGGCCCAAGCATACCAATAGCTGCCGGTCAATGCAGAAACCGTGGAGGCACAAACCATAGTCATCCACCGGGGAGCTTTCCAATGTAACCGACTCCAGTTTGGAGTCAGCGTGGTGCCTGGAATTTTCCAGAGCCTCATGGAGAGACTCTTGCAAGGCATCAAGGGGGTGGTGCCCTACTTCGACGACGTGCTGGTGTTGGCAACCAACCAGCTAGAACTAGAGGGTCGTCTAAGGGAGGTACTAATGAAATTCAAGGAAACTGGGCTAAAAGTGAAGAGAGAAAAATGCCAGCTTTACACAGAGCGGGTCGAGTTCCTGGGGTACCTCCTAGACCGGCATGGCATCCACCCAACCACAAACAAAATCAGAGCCATTAAGGAGGCCCCCATACCCAGGAATAAAATGGAACTGCAGCCATTTCTGGGACTGCTTAATTTTTACAATGTTTTCCTGCCCCAAAAGGCAACCGCAGTGGAGCCCTTGCATAGGCTCTTGGACAAGGCGGCCACCTGGACTTGGGGGAAATGCAAGGAAGCCACCTTCAGGAAAACCAAGAACCTGCTCACCTCGGATGCTGTCCTCATCCAATACAACGAGACCCTACCACTCGCCGTCACATGCGACGCCTCACCCTTTGGCGTCAGCGCCGTCCTCAGCCAAACACTCCCGAATGGAAGAGAAGCACCCATCACTTTCTTCTCAAGGACACTCACCAAACCAGAGAGGAACTATGGCCAGCTGGACAAGGAGGCTCTAGCCATCGTCGCAGCAGTGAAGAGGTTCCACGAGTACCTCTACGGCCGCACGTTCACAATCATCACAGACCACAAGCTGTTGCTGGGCATCCTGGCAGGGAACCGGGCCACCCCGAAAATTTTATCTCCCAGAATGACAAGGTGGTCCAAATTCCTTGCCGCCTACAGCTACCGGCTCACACACCGACCCGGTAAGACCATCACATACGCAGACGCATTGAGCTGCTCGCCATTACCCGACCTAGACACCGACCCAACACCCATGACGAGCACCCTCAGCATAGAGATTCTGTCCGATCTACCCATAACCGCGTCAGACATTGCCCGAGAAACTAATAAAGACAAACGTCTGGCGCGGGTGTTACATTGGGTAGAAAAAGGGTGGCCAGAAAAGGACAACGACAAAGCATTCAAAACATTCCGGAACCGGCAAACAGAACTCTCATTACAAAAAGGGTGCGTACTGTGTGGGGATATGGTTGTTATTCCGGAAAAACTGCAAGGGCAGGTATTGGGTTTGTTACACGAAGGGCACCCGGGCATAGTTAGAATGAAAGCCCTGGCCAGAAGTTACGCTTGGTGGCCAGGGATGGACAAGCAAATCAAGGCCTGTGTGGCAAGGTGTCAATGCTGCCAAGAAACCAGACCGAGCCCTCCCGCGGCACCAATCCTGGAATGGGAAATCCCCAGGGGACCTTGGTCTAGGGTCCACATAGATTTTGCCGGGCCCACCAAGGGACATACATTCCTAGTAACCGTAGATGCTTACTACAACTGGTTGGAGGTAAGCAACATGAAAACCACCACCACAGAGGCCATGACCAAGGAACTTAGCAAACTACTCGCAACCCATGGCCTCCTGGATGTCATCGTGTCGGACAATGGGCCCCAATTCACCTCGCTAGAATTTGAAAAATTCCTAGCAGAACAGGGCATACGACACGCACTAACAGCTCCGGCACATCCGGTGGCGAATGGAAGGGCGGAACGGATGGTTCAATTCACGAAAAAAACCATCCAGAAAATCGAACATGGGGAAATCCAAGAAAAAATAAATAAAATGCTTTTTATACAACATATAACGCCAAACACAACAACAAACAAAAGCCCGGCAGAGCTGCTAATGGGGAGAAAATTAAGGTCCCCACTCGACAGACTGCACCCCACATACAACCCGGAAAAAAACCCCAAACTCCTCCAGCAAGCACCGGTCCTTTGCGCCAGGCGACGCCATCTACGTAAAGAACCTAACCGGAGACCCACTATGGGTACCAGCGACCATAACCCAACTGACAGGCCCCCACTCGTACCGGCTGCAAACAACCGACAGACGAGTGTGGAAACGCCACATCGACCAAATAAGATCAAGAACATCCATAAGAAACACAACCGACATGCAACCAGACACAGACGAACCCCTTAATACAAGCCAAGAGGGGAGGGAATACCCCGAGAACCAAAACCCAAGAGAAAGAAACCAGCCATACTCACCGGCAAGCAGCCAGCCTAAAACTTCACCAGGGAGAAGCAGCCAGGCCAGCTCGACCAGCCCGGAAAGACCAAGTGGGAGCGGTGAAAACCGCAGCTCAACCAGCCCAGGTAGACCGGGAGGGAGCTGTGACAAGCAGCCCGGCAGGGCCTTCCAGACGGTTCCAACGACAAGACTAAGAGGAACAGAGAACCCGACCGAACCGGCCGGGAGCCAACCAACAACTGACCTGCGCAGGTCCAGTAGGCAAGTACGGAGCCCTGCCTACTTATGGGACAACGTCACGTAGGACCAAACCAAGAGGGGAAGAGTGTTCTGTACGTTCATTTACATTCTTGAAACCCAAAAAGCGCAGGGTGATCCGATTGGTCTAGCAAGCCGCGCTGATTGGCCCGCTAAGAATTTCCCGCGATTGGTGGAAACGAATCACGGGAGATTCAAAGTGGTGCCATTGGCTGTGGCCACTGCGGCTTGAGAATAAAAAACCGCTGTTTTTCCCTTGGAGCCAGATCGGTTCCGGGGACCAATAAAAGAGCTAAAAACCAAGTCACTGACTCTGGGTCTCCTTACCGTGACGGACACAACATTCACAATGGACTTCAAGCATCTTGCAGTGTGTGCCTCTCCATTCTTCCTCCAGACTCTGGGTCCTTGGTTTCCAAATGAGATGCAAAAGTTGCTCTCATCAGAAAAGAGGACTTTGGACCACTGAGCAACAGACCAGGTCTGTTTTTCTTTCCAGGTAAGACACTTCTGATGTTGTTTGTTGTTCAGGAGTGGCTTGACAAGAGGAATACAACATTTGAAGCCCATGTCCACGATCCGTCTGCGTGTGGTGGCTGTTGATGCACTGACTCCAGCCTCAGTCCACTCCTTGTGAAAGTCCCCAACACTTTTTTTTAAACAAATTTTATTAATTTTTAAAGACATACAAAACATAAAACATAAGAACATAAAACCTCTTTTCTGAAAGTTACTTGTAAATTTTAAACAAATAAAACATTTTATACATCATTGACACATCTCCTTATAAACACATAAATATCCTTTCAAATTCCTCATTATTTCTCCCTATACTTTTATTCAATTATATTTCTTTTCTATATTTATCTATTTTATATGTTTTTATTCACTATACTTATTTTTCCTTTCTAACTTGCTTTATTCTCTTCTATCTTTTATTCACTATTGTTCTTTTCTAACATTCCTCCAAGGTTTTATTTGCTCAATCAAACATAAACACACAAAAACACAAAACATAGAAACATAAAAAACCTCTTTTCTGAAAGTTGCTTCCTTAAAACTCTTCGTACAGACACAAACTCAAATTCATATTCATTTTGTATACCATTCCATATCTTATTAGCATTTTCAATTTTCTATATAGCTTCTCCTCTCTTTTAAATTTTCTTAGTTTTATTTTATTTATCTCATCTCAGTTCAAATCATAATAGTCCCCAACATTTTTGAATGGCCTTTTCCTGACAATCCTCTCCAGGCTGCGGTCATCCCTGCTGTTTGTGCACCTTTTTCTTCCACACTTTCCCCTTCTACATAACTTTCTATTAATATGCGTTGTTACAGCATTTTGGGAACATCCAACTTCTTTTGCAATTACCTTTTGAGGCTTTCCCTCCTTATGGGGGGTGTCAATGATGGTTTTCTATACAACTGTCAGGTCAGCAGTCTTTCCCATGATTGTGATTCCTACTGAACCAGACTGAGAGACCATTTAAAGCAGTGGTTCCCAACCTTTTTTTCGCCCCGCACCCCTAAAGAAATTTCACTCAAACCTTGCACCCCCTGAAATTTAGACTTTAGGAACTACTGAACAAAATAAATAAATAAATAAATATATAAATAAATATATGGTAGGATTGAATCTTTTCAGCTATGTATGTGATGGCCACTAAATAACGATACTTAACTCTAAAATGAAAACAAAGTTAATCCATTGCAGAATAAATAAAAATGCCAACATAGAGCCAATATCCTATTATTTACCTGGATTTTTCTCGCACCCCCTAGAATATCGTCTCGCACCCCAGGTTGGGAACCCCTGCTCTAAAGTTTGGAGGTTTGCAGAGTTCTTAACATGAGCAGCCCTGTTGCTTTTGTTTGTTTGCTTTGATGATACAGTTGGTGTTGAGTGTTAACTTGATGGCTAATTATATTTCTCCTCTCAGCCAGAGACAAATTTTTAATTGTAAAATTGCTATCATTTAACATCTTGAACAGAACATTGGGGAAAATATTGCTTTGCTTAAACTATTAAGAAAATAAGCATAATTTATGGCACAAAAGAAGAGTATTGTCTTTTAGGTAATCAGTATGGGCAGATATGTCTTCCCAGAAAGAATTCCAAAGAGTTTGTGGAGTTCCAAATGATGTTTGCCCAAGGATTGCATTTCGCATCCCAAGAACATGTTAGGGTTCGCTCACAAAATGTTGTGTGTGTCCAATAGCAAAATACCCATAGACCAGAAAGGACACAATAGCTGAACTGCAATTGTCTACCAATTCATTTTTAAAAAATGCTTAAAATTCAGGTTAGGTGAGGGCTTGGTCTTATCTATATAAAAGCGAAATACCACTCATGCATCATCACAAAATCTCCAGAACCGTAAAGCCTACAAACTTGATATTTGGCACGTATGTTCATCCTCTTGGCTTCTAGGTACTCACTAAGAAAGGTTTTTTCAAAATGACCACCAGAGCATTAGTATTTTGTATATTATTATTAACATGCTCTGATGCTAAGGAGTTCTACTCCTCCTCCCCACCTGAAAAGAAATCTGTCCAAATGCAAAACACATGCAGAGGAGAGGAGTTTCGTTTCAGTTTCAGTTTCAGAGCACCAAGCAGCTTTAGTACAGAACAGTTAAGCTAAGCCATGCCCAGGCTCCTTGCTGTCTCCTTGCTCACACAGCAAATATTGTTTCAGGGAACCCCTGATTTAAAGGCTCAGGAATTCTTTGCAGATGTTATGGCTTAATTAGCTGATTAGAGTGGGACACTTTGAGCCTAGAATTTTGAACCTTTTCACAATATTCTAATTTTCTGAGATTGTGGATTTGGGGTTTTCATGAGCTGTAAGCCATAATCATCTCAATTATGACACATCACAGCTTGAACTATCTTGCTTTGCATGTAGTGGGTCTATCTCATATATTAGTTTTACCTTTTAAATTGCATTACTGAAATAAATGAACTTTTGCACAATATTCTAATTTTTTGAGTTTCACCTGTATATATTGGCTGTGCTATGGAGTGCTATGGGTATGTGAACTTTTTAAATATGATAAATTGAGAACTAGAACAAAGTCAGAAGTACTTTCATTCACTGTTTTATTTTTAAAAAAACTAGTTTAGTAACATGAGAAACCTGAAACATGTAAGAGACGTCACTGCATGGCTAATTCAGGTTTTCCCTCTATTTTTAAGAAGGCAAATCTTGCCTTGGTAGAAGCTACTAGATCTAATGCGGCCTATAATCTCCCACGCTGTTGAATAGCAGCAACTCCTCTGCCACTGTTGTAAAAGAGAAAAAAAGGAATCTGATTGTAAAGTCTGACTCATGCTGCCCTATACTTGGTTTTTAGGTTAGTGTATTGTGGCTAAGACATTTTCTACTTGGATAAGTTTGGTTTTAAAAACTGACTTACCATGATGTGTTAACTTGCTTACATTGTACAATCTATTTCCAATCAGGCAGACATAGGAATCTACTATAAATATCTATTTATACTGGTAGTAGATGTTGTGTATGCAATAAGATTTAATAAAGTGCGAGCTTGGAGTTAAGTGCAGGGTTCTGGCCCTGCACTTCTGATTGGCTGTTAAGTGGCCGGACAGGATTGGCCCGTCCCGGGGAATCCGATTGGACCTTAACAGAGAGTTCCTATTGGTTATAAGAGCTAGCGCTCCTAGCTCGTTATTGGTTAAAAGTTATAGGGTTTGCCAATATAAGGCGGGTTTAACTGTTATCGAGTGAGAAGTCGCAATGTAAATAAAGAGCTGAAGTTCACCGTTCAGAGGCTTGTCTCCATTCTTTCTCGCCCATGCTCAAAATTTAACACTGGCAACGAGGATGGGATTTGGAGATATCCGAACCAACGAAACTTCGAAGAACACCGAGCACGTGACAGACGACGCCAACAACGGAACCATGTCGGGCGGCATCGTACTACCCGCTCCGTTCGATCCAGCATAGGAAGACTGGGAGTCTTACATGGATCGCTTCCAAATGTTCTTAGAGATGAACAACTGAAAGGACGCCACAGCCGGGAAGAAACGGGCGGTGTTCCTAACGCATTGCGGTCCAACTGTATTTAAGATGGCTAAAGCACTAGCCAAACCCTGAGAAGTGAAGGCCATGGATTGGGACGACCTCGAACCTATCCTACGAGACCACGATGCCCCGACCCTGCCTATGCTTGTGAGACGCCACGAGTTTTATCAGAGGAGACAGCGAAAGGGAGAAAGCGTGGCTGACTTCATAGCAGACCTCCGAAATTTGGGAGGCCTCTGCGGATTCGCCGATTTAGAAGAAGTACTAAGAGATCATATAGTCCTGGGATTAGATGCACCAGGCGTCCAAAGCAAGCTGATGGCGAAAGGCGACATCAGCCTTGCCGACGCCATCGCCGATGCTACTGCAGCAGAAGCAACCAGGAAGTCGGCTGCACAACTACGCTGAAACCGTGCTCCGGTACCACCACCGGCCAGCGACATCTCACCTAGTTCAGAAGGGCAGCTTGCAACAACGCACCACGAGGACCTCTCTTCGTCATCAGACAGCGATGAAGAAGGGGTCCATCGACTGCGGTCCAACCGGGACCATCACCCGAAGCCCTTACACCCTTGCGCTGGCTGTGGAGCCAACCATGCCAGGTCCGAATGCAAATTCCGCGACGCACTCTCCCATGAGTGCGGGAAACGAGGCCACATCGGACGGGTCTGCCACAGCTTGCCAGGACCCAGCCAGGCCTCAAAAGGGGCTAACTATCACCAATCGACAGGAAATCGTCCTATATGGCGAGACCCAGTAAACTACTCCTATAGAAATCGCGCTTTGCAGAGAGAAGAGGCTCACCATACTATCACTATCGGTGACACCTCAGCCTTGGACACTAAGAAAATCCGAGTCACAGTAGCCATCGAGCACCAGCCTTGCCACATGGAGGTCGACTTGGGATCGTCCCTCTCGATGGTGTCCTGGAAGACACTCAAGCAACTCATCCCCACAATTCAACGCCAAGATCTCCGCTCCCAACGCCTCATCCTCAAGGACTACCAAGGGAATCGAATCCCCGTCGTTGGTTCCTGCCGAGTCCGAGTCCCCTTCAAGAAGCACACAGCATACTTACCTTTAACAGTCATTGATAGAGATAGGCCTAGCCTACTGAGCCTCCAATGGTTCGCGCCACTCGGCATTGAAGTGGCCGGCATAAACTGAGTCAGCGGCGGTGACTGGGAGGAAGACCTTATTTATGAGTTCAGGGACGTCTTCGCGGACAGCTTAGGTGAGTACAAGAGGACCCCGATTTCATTCAGTCTAGATCCAAAAATAGCTCCCATCCATCTAAAGCCCCATCGAGTTCCATTTGCCTTAAAATTGAAAATCAACGAACAACTCGACAAACTGATAACTCAGGGGGTGTTAGAGCCCATCGATCACTCCCCTTGGGAAACCCCAATTGTAACACCCATTAAGCCAGACAGGTCAATCCGAATTTGTGGGGACTACCGGGCCATTTTGAACCACGCCCTGCAGCAGAACGCGTATCCAGTTCTGGTGGTGCAGCATCTCCTCCATTCCCTGGGGGGCGGGAAAGTCTTCGCTAAATTAGATTTAGCTCAGGCATATCAGCAATTACCAGTAGATGAAAAAACGGCACAGGCCCAAACTATTGTGATGCACCGAGGTGCCTTTAAATGTACCCGGCTGCAATTCGGAGTTAGTGTAGCCCCGGGGATTTTTCAGAGCCTTATGGAAAGGTTATTGCAAGGGATTTAGGGCGTGGTCCCCTATTTTGACGATGTATTAATTGCAGCCCCTACAAAAAAAATCTTACAGGACCAGTTAAAATTAGTCCTAAAAAAATTCCAAGAGGCCGGTCTTAAGGTTAAAAAAAACAAATGTAAATTGTGTACTGACAGTGTTGAGTTTTTAGGGTACCTGATTGATAGCCAGGGCATTCACCCTACCGAAAGTAAACTAAAAGCAATAAAAAATGCTCCCAGGCCACGAAACAAGGCCGATCTCCAGGCGTTCCTAGGCCTCATCAATTTTTATAATGTATTTTTACCGCACAAAGCAACTGTCGCTGAACCGTTACACCGGTTGTTAGATAAAAAAGCAAATTGGCTATGGGGTTACTGTGAAGAACAGGCATTCCGAAATGTTAAAAAACTGCTCACTTCTGACTTTGTACTCATGCAGCATAACGAGACTTTGCCGTTAGTTATAACCTGTGATGCATCGCCTTTTGGGGTGGGCGCCATTTTGAGCCACGTACTGCCTAATGGAAACGAAGCCCCTGTTGCATATTTTTCAGACTCTTTCAAAAACTGAGCGAAACTATGGACAAATTGATAAAGAAGCCCTCGCAATTGTCTCAGCTGTGAAAAGATTCCACGAATACATGTATGGCCGGGCTTTTACTATTGTGACTGACCACAAACCATTATTGGGGATAATAGCCGGAGATAAGCCGACTCCCTACCTATTATCCCCTAAGATGACCCGATGGTCAGAATTCTTAGCTGCTTATAACTATTGGCTGCAATACCGCCTGGGGAAGGCCATTCCCCATGCCGATGCATTGAGCTGAGCACCGCTTCCAGAGACTCTCGACGATCCTGCACCAACGGTAACTATGTTGCAAATCGAGGCACTCAACTCACCGCCGCTAACCGCCTGAGATATCGCGAGAGAAACCAAATGCGACCACACCCTAGTGCGAGTCCTAAGCTGGGTAGAACGCGGATGGCCATTGGACCAGTTATCAGATGACTTCACACCATTCAAGACTCAACAAACCGAGCTCTTCTCCCAGAACGGCTGTGTCATCTGGGGCGACAGAGTCGTTATCCCAGAACGACTCCAGAAAGCACTGCTGAGAACCTTGCACGATGGCCACCCCGGCATCGTGCGAATGAAAGCCCTTGCGCGAAGCTACGCATGGTGGCCAGGCATTGACAAGCAAATCGAACAGTGGGTTAAAGCTTGTCCCAAATGCCAAGACGTCAGCAACACCCCACCAACAGCCATGCCTACTGAATGGGAGACACCATGTGGATCTTGGTCCCGAATTCACTTGGACTTCGTGGGGCCAACCAAAGGCCACACCTTCCTGTTTACTGTCAACGCCTACTCGAATTGGCTCGAGATCCATCGCATGATGACTATGACCTCTGAAGCAGTTATCAAAACCTTAAACAGACTCTTTGCAACCCACGGATTACCAGACGTCCTGGTATCCGATAACGGCCCTCAATTTACCGCACTAGCATTCAAGCAGTACCTCGCTGACCGCGGCATTCGCCATGCACTCAACTTGCCTGGTCACCCTGCGACCAATGGCAAAGCAGAACGCATGGTCCAATTTGTGAAGAAAACCTTACAGAAGGTAGACTACGACAACATTGACGACAAGGTCAATCGAATCCTTTTCTTGCAACACATCACCCCACATAGCGTCACCAACAAAACTCCCGCCGAACTGCTAATGGGACGAAAGCTCCGCTCCCACCTCGACCAGTTGCACCCAGCTTACGAACCGGAGAAACCACTAGGATCCAGCGGCTGCTGTCGTACCTTCCAGGTAGGAGACTTGGTATATGCTAAAAACCTATCGGGCGACCCGTTGTGGGTGGAAGCGACAGTAGTACGTGTAACCGGCCCCAGATCCTACCTTGTACAATGCCTTGACGATAAACTTTGGAAATGTCATATCGATCAATTACGATCGCGGCTTCCAGCGGCCAGTCCGCAACTCCCCTATTACCAAACTGAGGGGGGGGGAGGTACAGAAGAAGATGAATTCCTAGAGAACCCATTTGAAGGAAATGACGGCTTGATAGAGATTCAGGAAGCGGAGCCGGAGGGAGAAATTGTTGCACCTCAGGGAATTGCAGAGAATGTGGGCAACGACGTAGAAGTGAACTCTGAACCAGAAACAGCCCCACTGCCAAACAACGATCTACCTCAGCGTGATTGCAGCCAGCCGATACAACAGAAATCAAAGAGACTAATAAGACAACTGTCCTACCTAAGGGACTATGTAACTGCGCCCTGCAAATAAGAAGCCAGGGGGAAGGGGTGTTGTGAATGCATAAAGATTTGATAAACTGTGAGCTTGGAATTAAGTGCAGGGTTCTGGCCCTGCACTTCTGATTGGCTGTTAAGCAGCCAGACCGGATTGGCCCGTCCTGGGGAATCCGCTTGGCCCTTAACAGAGAGTTCCTATTGGTTATAAGAGCTAGCGCTCCTAGCTCGTTATTGGTTAAAAGTTACAGAGTTTGCCTATATAAGGCGGGTTTAACTGCTATCGAGTGAGTAGTCACAATGTAAATAAAGAGCTGAAGTTCACTGTTCAGAGGCTTGTCTCCATTCTTTCTCGCCCATGCTCAAAACTTAACAGTAGACACCAGGCATGCTTGGTAAGTAAGCCTCCTAAATAATCTACTTAGACCAGAGGAATGTAGTTTTTGGACAACTTAAGGACTTTACATGTCCTGAGAGTATTTTGTCCAATTATGAGTGAAGGTTATAGGAAATGAAATAAGTGAAATGGATGCTTTAATCATCTGTGTTCCGAACTAGCAGGCTCGTAAGCCTGCAAACTTGATTGGCCCATCCACAGC
This sequence comes from Hydrophis major, assembly GCA_033807585.1. NCBI lineage: Eukaryota > Metazoa > Chordata > Lepidosauria > Squamata > Elapidae > Hydrophis > Hydrophis major. Next base: position 134,160,884 of record CM066330.1, read on the forward strand.
AGGCTCATAATCCTGCATACTTGATTGGTCCGTGAACAGTGGATCGTGATTGGTTGCTCTGGGCTGATCCAATTGGCTAGATAACGGACTGCCGCGATTGGATGCTCCAAGCGCGGCAAGCTTAAATCATTGTCATTGGATGCTTTGACAGCAGCCAGCTCTATAAAAGGAGCTGCTGCTGCCAGGCTTCTTTTGCTCTGTTCTGAAGTCACTAATAAAGAGTTGGAGTCACTATTCGATGCCTTGTCTCCGTTATTAACCCATCCTCCAGAATACAACAATCTGCAAGCTGTAAAATAGTTTGATCTATTAAATCTTCTCAGAAATACCCAGAAACCCCAATGTCTTGAGAGTCTCAGGCTTCTGAAAGCAAAGTTGGTGGGCTATATGCGGTCCTCAGGCCACATTTTTGTACCCTGCCTAGAATTCATCAAAATGATATGAAGATATTAACAGGGGTAGGCTTCAAAAATTTTAGCAATGGGTTTTTTGCCCAGTTGCTGGGTGGGTGTAGCCTAGTCAGCCTCCTGCATGGCGGTGGCTGGGGTGTTTTTTTGCCCTCCCCAGGCTCTGGGGGCTGTCTGGAAGTTGGAAACTGGCCTGTTTCCGGCCTTTCCGGACTCTTAGGAGGCCTGTTTTTTGCCTTCCCTGAGCCTCCATGCACACCCTGCATTTACCTGCATCCAAAATGGGTTGCTTGGGGACTCCTGGGAGGGGGGGGGGAGAGGTGAGCGGGGCCAGCCAGGAGTGGGATTTGGGGGTTCTCCAAACTGTGCAGAATCTTAGCTGTGGGATTTCCTGAACCCCTGTGAACCCCCAGAAGCCCCCCCGATGTTAAAAATAAATAAATAGCTTAAGTGGAATGCGACAGTGTTGGCTCACATGGGTTGGAGGTTAGCAAGCCCATATTCAAGACCCGGGTATTGCTGTGTGGCGGGGTGAGCCCTGTCAATCACTCCAGCTCCTTGAGGGGAACATGAAGGAGTGAGTGTGCCCCAGACAATGGTAATGTCACTGGACCATGAGTGTGCCCCAGGCCATGGTGATGTCACTGTTTAATCCTTTCAATATGGAAGCACTTAAACAATGCATCCGACATGAATGGGAGTGGGTTTAAGAGGAATGGGTACCATGATTTAAGAGTCCAGATCCAGAGAGCTTGTGTGTTTTACTTTTTTAAAAATGGTTTTTTTGTGTGTCTGGTCTGGGGGTAATAGTAAGCTTAAACAATGGCTTACACAACATTTGCCATCAATTGAAAATGGATTTATGTTGCTTGGAGATTAGAACTGAATTTTCAGGAGCAACATTTTGAGAAAAATCTGAAGACTACGAAAAAGGGAGTTTAAAGGCCAACCCTCAGTGCTTTTTTTTTTTTTTTAGTGTGTTCTATTGTTCCTTTTGGAACAAGATGGCAGGCTCAATAGAATGCTTCCCATTGGGTTTAAGAGGTAGGAATGGTGTGAGAAGAATGCTTCTGTTAAATACACACAGAGAATAAAGCACACAGCAAATATGGTGTTTTTTTTAAGGCGGAGGATTTTCTTGGCTTTCTAAATATGGGGAGATTTCCCCCCCACCCCCTATAATAGGCTGTCAGCCTCATGCGATGATTCCACTTGTTTTGAATTAAAGCACATATAAATTGTTGTTAAGAGCTGCCAAGGCTGCTGACCTACCTCACACCATGAGAGTTTGAGTGACTGTTATGAACACAGTTTTCTGAACAGTTTGTGTTTGTTTAAGTGGGGTGTTTCTAGATAGAAGCCTCCATTACTTTTCTAACATAAGCCATACATGGCATTACAACTTTGTTATGTTCTGAGCATGGGTGCAAGGATGGAGACAAGCCAGTGAAACAGCGAACTTCAACTCTTTATTTACATGTGAAACAGCTCAGCTCAATGGCCACAATGGGCCCCTTTATATAGGCAATTCTTTACTTATTTAACCAATGAAAACACAGGGAGCGCTAGCTCCATTAACCAATGGAAGAGGCTCGTTAATAGCCAATCAGATTCTCCTGAATGGACCAATCTGATGTCGCTATTATCGGCCAATCAGAAATGCAGGGCCAGAATCCTGCACTTTACTTCAAGCTCTTAATGATCTTTATTAAGCATTTATTGATTCACAACAAACTTGACAAAGCATTTAGGGAATGCCTGGCTGACCAGTACATCAGTCCTGATATAACCTTTTCAGAATAATTTCATGTAGCAATATTTTCCTGTGTTTTGAAAGAATGCTTACACATACATACATTCATCATAGTATTCCCTTTTAAGGTAAGAAATATTATGCAAAGGGCAGAGGAGTGAGAAAAAATAAGTAAAATAAATGAATTCAAGCAAAAAAATTAAAAAAAATTGAAACAGTTGGTTTTGACCTCTGCGCATATCTTTCTATCCTTGCAAATCATTCTTTCTTCCACCATGTCTATTTGGTGGTTCATGTATTGGTTTTAGTTCTTAAATTTCTGATCGTTACCTTGTCATCTCTTAGTGACTACATATATAGATTTTCTCTGTGGCAGTGTGTTCACAACCTGGTCTTTCAAGTATTTCAGCTGCAATTGAGTCCATCTGCCTTATTCTTGGTTGTCCTCTTTTCTTCCACCTTTCTAGCACCATAATAGCCTTCTCCAGAAAGTTAGGTCACTGCATAAGGTGTCCAAATTACAGGATAGTCTAGTCATTTATGCTTTGAATGACAACTCTAGTTTGATTTATTTCTTGATTCATTCCCCCCCCCTCCCGATATAGATCAAATCTTAGGAGTATCACAGAATCATCTTAAACTTCTAATCTCTTTCATTGTGAGGATCTCATCACCTCTATCCAGCCATAACTTGCTCCATGCTTCCCTTCCTCATTCAATCTTCCTTTCTTCATAGATCTGTTTTGTGAGTCCATTCTTTCTGTATAACTAAAGCATTCTTAACGTACTTTTTATACTATTCACCAAGTGAATCTATCATAATTGCATTTAACATAATTTTTGTGTGGTAGTTTCTTTAATCTTTCTTTAAATATATTTTTAATCAGTGTTTATGCATGCTATCACAAAGGTAAGGTTTTTTTTACTATACAGAAAGAAAGAATTTTAGTATTATAACCCTACATACATAATCCTTCATACATATTTGTAAAATGATGGGAATTTTTTTTTCAAGGCTAGTCATTATTGTAAGATAGTAAATAGAGGAACAACTGGAAACAATTTTCAAATGATTTTTAAAATTAGCATTATAGACATATAAATCCACACCCTTAGTAGCTTAGGAGTCTACTTACTATTTGAAAACTACCAAAGATAATTTCTCTAGAAAGAACAAAAATGAAAGAAACAGGAGAGTTATAAAAGAGAGTTGTCATCTGTATCCCCCAAAATTTAATGAATAAAGCAAATGTATGAAATAAAAGCCTTAACTTCATGCAATAAAAGTCTTAAAATTGTATTTTTAAGACAATTTATTAATTAACTTGCTAAAATAACTATGTCTAGGAAGTTACTTTTCATTTAAGTATCCTTTTGTTAGTGATATAGAATTAATTGCAATATGACTTTAGCTTTTTTAAAATGGTAGATTGAAACAAAATGAAGAAATGATAAGAAATAAAAACAATTATATTGGTTCATGATAAGCTTATCAGATCAATATTTCAGTCACTGTCAAAATCCACCCAGGCAGAACAGTGACATTAATAATTAGCTCTTCTCTTCTCTTCTCTTTTCTTCTCTTCTCTTCTCTTCTCTTCTCTTCTCTTCTCTTCTCTTCTCTTCTCTTCTCTTCTTTTCAGAAAGGACTTTAGAAGAGCAAGACTAAGATGGAACAAGAACTGTAAAAATCTTGATGGATAAATACAACAAATATGGTGGGCCTCCTAGAAAATGTAAAGAAACCAATTATCTGGATTTATGGTATTTATTTACTTAAAATGTTTAAATAAATTCTCACCTCAAAGTAATTTGTGATAATTGAAAAACAGAAGAGGAATGCAGCTCATATCATAACTGATAATATGTCTATTTCAGTGTAACGGTGTCCAGAACCAATGCAACATTATTGACAATTGTTCAAAAAACTTGACGTATTAATTGGAAAGGAAATTTGCTGGTTGGTCTGCATTTCTCTACCTCTAGGGGTTGTTGTAAGAATGAAATGAATCTTCTGCCTTGAGATAAATAAATAAATTATTCAAATGAAATTATTAATTACTAGGAAAGAAATCCTTTTAGATTAAGTGCTTGTCTTGATTTCCCAAGGCTGTCTTCTCTGTCCTCCCCCAATATCTCTCAAAGAACAGTTTGAGGCCATGTCTCTCATTTGCAAATGTTACTCCTAGAGCTCTGTAAAACCAAAGCTGGTGGGAGGGGGAAGGTGAATGGAACTAGAACAAAGCATACATTGCAGGAAAAGAACTGTGCTTTGGAAGAAACAGAGGCTTGGAGACAAGGGCATTTGGAGAATGGGATAAGTGTTTTTACTCATCGTGGTTTCGTGACCTCCTAAACTTAAAGGCTTATTCTGGAAACTGAAAAACAGACTCTTGGTTATTGTAAAATATGGGAATAGGTAAGAGATTTAGCTATTGTAAATGTGTAAAATCAAATACCTTTAAGTTGGGAACTGATACTTTCAGCACCTACAAAAGATGCTAATCTTCCATGTCTGTGGATTTCCCAGCCTGATGAATTGAGGTATATTCCTGATTTGTGATGGAAACATCCAATTTATGGAGGAAAGATGAAAGATGAAGTCAGCAGAAACAAATAAAAGTCAAGAAATGTAAGTTCAGACTTGAATCACTCATGGATTTAATAGATAAGTATAGTAAGCAATCCTTAATTTTCTTTCATCAAAATACTTAAAATATTCTACCTTCAAGAATGATTGTAAAATAATCTGAGAAAACTATTCTCCCCCCTCCCCCCCTCCTCCTCCATTTCTTCTCTTTGTTCTCCTTCTCTCCTTCTTCTTCCAAAGCATTATATAATGTTTTCATACATCTTTTCATTCAGTCTACCTTTCTTCATGATTTCAGGAAAACAAGTATGGTTAAGTGATTTATTCTGAAGGCAATCCAATCCCATAGCATAGCATATATAAGAGATGGCAACTGTTTCAAAATCTGCAGATGAACTTCATAGTTTAGAAGGAGTTCTAAGTCCAGGAAAAATATTATGTTCTAACAAACTGGTTCTATATTTATTAAAGTATAACAGCACAATACAACTTAGGACCAAAAATAAATACAATTGTTAATGATGCAATGCTTCCTGCTGCTTATACCCTTTAAATTAAATAGAATGGTATCTGCCCCCAGTACTCTAATACAAGCGAAGTCAAATAATCTCCTAACAGATAAATAGTTTGACTCAACCTTTTAAAAGCTACAAAGACACAAGGGAAATCCTTCAACTTTGTCCTGCCATTCCAGAGGCACTTTGAGCTTGCCTCTTCACAACAGTCTTTATTTTGCCTTCTTGGGATGTCTATTAAAACTATGCTTACATACATTGTTGTCATTCTTTAGGTTTTTACTGCTTCCAATAGGGCTAGAAAAATTAAAAGTGGGGGCATGCATATCTGGGACTTAATATGTATTCAGGCATTTACACATAAGACCACAAGGGATTACATTATAGTGCAGTGAGCAATCTCTTGTGCTTCAGGTGGTGAAGCTTAGTCCATTTTTTCTTTTTTAATTCTATTATAAACTAAATGAATGTAACATACAGTATATATCCAGTTCTCTCTAGACTAGAGGCAGGATAAAAATAACAAAGCTTAAATTAACAAGATTCAACAGGTGTAGTAATGATGAAGTTGGACAATCAGAGACACCTAGGGAGGGAAGTGAAGATAAATAGAGTTTAATCTGCAATAAAAATATTGATCCAGCAAGGCTCCTCCTGTCTTGGAAGCAAGTACAATATTACAGCTGACTCTATGACTCCACAGCAATCTAACTTCCTTTTGGGAAGGGAAGCATTTGGACCACATTCAAAGAGTTTTATTGGTGGCTTTTAAAAATCACAATCAGCTTGGTCTCCAGCAGGAGACTGTCTGATGTACAAGTCTCAGTATCATTCAGCTTTTCAAAGTTAATTGAATATATTCATAGACACTCTAAGGTATTTGTGGAAGAGATATGTGAATCATAAGAGTATGATGTGCAAATAAGTTGTGAGGGTTTTGTAAAAAAAATGAGGGGGGGGGGCTTTAGGAAGTCACACTTAAAAACTTTGTGGTAATGCCAGTCACTGAATAGGAAGTGACTGTAGGGCTCTGTGGCCATCCAGATAGTTTGGAACTATATTTCTCAATATCTTTGGCCACTCGCTACTTTGGGTTCCTAGGAGTTGCATATTACATACATATGGAGAGCCACAGTTGCTTATCTGAGTTACATCAGTATCCCAATATTTTCCAAAGCAATGTTTAGCTTTCTTCAAAATCTTTTTGAAACTTCCAACCCAAGCACAAGATTAGTGGAAACTCTTCTGTATTTTTGAAGTGTGGATTTATTCAGTGCCCACTCCACCACAAATTTGCCAATAGTGAATTATAGGTCCCCAAACTTTTCACAGTTCTGTCAGCCTAAACAACCTAAACAACAACAACAACAATTAAACAACAACAGGGGGCATGTTTTTTTTCCCTACTTTAATTAAACACATATACAACACTTCCAGAAAACCTTCAATTTCTATCCTGCCCAACATCTTCTCCTGAGTCCCTTGTGCCTAAATATTTCTCTTAGTATTTAATTTCACTTGATTACTCTGTTCTGTGTTGTTATTCCCTTCTGCCCCCTCTAGTTATGTGTGAGATCTCTCTCTCTCTCTCATCAGAAATTTCTTTTCCATTGTGTAGGCAGAAGGCAGATTTTGCAGTCTCAATTTTCATCCCTCCATTCTTTCCTTTTGCACCTTCCCATCTCCTCTTATTCTCTTTTCCTAATCCTCTTCTCATTTTCTGTTTCCTCCACCTCTTTTATTCCCCTTTCTCCTCCCTCTTTCAGTCTTCTCCCCCCCACCCTCTCTATTACAAATAATGTCTCTGGAATGATATCACAGCCTAGTGCCAGGAGCCATGCATGTTATTCAAGGTAAGGTCTTATTTTAGCATTTGGTATTTGCAGGGATCGCTGTTCGGGTAGATTGCTTTTTTAAAGTAGATAATGCCTCTTTCATTTCCCCCCCAGTGCATATTTGTACACTTAAAAAAGAAATCCTGGACTCAGTGTAATGTTGCTACCTGTTGGGGAGCAATGGAAGACTTCAGGGGTGGTGGTGGTGTCTGCCTTTAGATGCATTTTGCTTTTTATCTCATTCAGTGGTCTGAATGTCTGCTGAATTCCATCCCCACCTCAAAAGCTTTTGTTTTATCATTTCTTTGATGGTAGTGGTAGGAACTCTGGAAATCTATATTGCTGCTGATACTAATCTTACAAAGGTGGGTAGAGGAACGGCAGCATAACCAGAGATAGAAATGCTGTAGCTCTTTTGTGATTCTTTCTTAGGTTTGTCATGGAACCTCTTGCCTATTATACAATGTGAGTAATTCTTTCTCAGTCTGTGTAATGGGTCTTTGCTCTCTTCAGCAGATACTTAATGTTATGAATTTTTCTTTCTCTGTGTACCCTTAGCATGATTTTTAAAGAAGTTTTTAAAGAGGAACTTTTCTATGGGTGCTGTACCAACTGGGGCTTCAATCTGTTCTGGCTGGAAAAAGTTTTTTTTTAAGGTAGCCTTCAGGCATGTGGGAGATTACTCAGTTTTTCTTTAAGGTGGACTCTTTTAAAATGTGCCATGGTTAACAAATCTGAAGCCTCAAAGTGACTGCCAGACAATTAGTTGCTATGATTATTACCCTTCAAAATCATTATCTTTGTGAAATGAGCAGCGAATGGTTAAGAATGGTTCTTAACTTAGCTGTTTAATGTCTATTGCATGAGCTTGCCACCCCCCAGATCGCCTCCTTCATCACACAGTGCTTTAATTGTTGCTTTCTTCTTGTGCATCTGTCCTTCTCTGTTTTCATTCACAATTTTTGGATGCTCAGAGTAAGCTTCTCAGATAATTCCCGGCAAACCCCTGCTTCTGAGTTTTGTATAAAAGATCCCAACCCTAACCCAAATATGTTCCTCTTTTGGTGTGAATCAGTGTTTATATGCTCCTTCCTCTGCTTCCTCAAGGGTGGCTTTAAGTGCGCCATCCTTTGGGCAGTTGTAGGGTATGATACAGCGATATTCTGTAGTCATAGTAGCACAATCATGAAGTGTTTTACTCATGTTTTGATTTAATTGACTCATTTTGACCTTTCGTAGCAGAAACTTCAAGATTTATTTTCCCTAATCTCTGATTAGTGAAATCCAGAGTTGTCTTGTAAAATTGCTGCTTTTATTAAAATATAAGACATGGATGATAAATATTCATCAAATTATAAGGGACAGAGATTTAGTATATCTTAATCTTGTTTCTTTTTGGAGTGTGTGTGTATGCTTTTTTAAAGTTTAGTTTACTTTAATGTCATTGCACCTCATACAACGAAATTAAACATCATGAAAATAAACACAACAACACATCCTTCATCCTCCACACATTGAACCGAAAACCCCCGACACCACACCAACACTGCACTTATACAGCAGAATTCAAAAGAGCTACTGCCCTGGGATAGAAGCAGTTTTTCAGCCTATTTGTCTTTGTTTTTATTATTCTGTACCATCTGCCAGATGGTATTAGTTCAAAAAAAGGGTTCCCAGGATGAGATGGATCTTTGAGAATATTTTGAACTTTCTTAAGGCAGTGGGAGCTATAAAGCTCTTCCAAAGAGGGGAGAGGGCAACCAATGATCTTCTGGGAAATGACATTAAACCTCTGGAATGCTTTCCTATCCTATCCTATCCTATCCTATCCTATCCTATCCTATCCTATCCTATCCTATCCTATCCTATCCTATCCTATCCTATCCTATCTATTTTTGTGTTTAATTCTATGCCTGCACATGGTGTTTTTAAACAATGAAGTACTAACTGGTACATACTGCAAACCTGATTAAGGAATTTGCTGAGGTTTGGACAGATTGGACAGCTGAAGAGCATTCCCCATTCAAAAGACAAAGTGTTTTCTGTGGCAAATTCAGCTTGGCACTGACAATGTCTTTCCTCCCCATCTTGATACTCCTCATATAAATGACCAGCCCTGTGGAGGGGCACAGAAAAACCAATTGTCTTGCTTTAAGTATAAAACCTAGAGTTGGCTAACTGTATAGTGGACGCAAGAAGTCCTGCATGCTGAAGTCTTAATGCAATTCAATGCCTGGCATTTCTAGTTGAGAACATTTGCAGGTAGTAAGACTGGTTTGAGATCCACTTGGCTGTTCAGAGGAAACAACAATGACTTGGATGAACCTTTCCAATTTTGACAGTCTGCATAACAAAGGTGATATTCAGCAAGTTCTGACCATTTCTGGAGAACCGGTAGTGGAAATTTTGACTAGTTCGGAGAACCAGCAAACACCGCCTCTGACTGGAGATTTTACAGTATCCTTCCCCTGCCATGCCCACCAGGCCATGCCTACAGAACCGGAAGTAAAAATTTTTGAATCCCACCACTGATGTATTGGTCTAAAACCGGTAGGATTTTCAAATACATCTAGACAATATCAAATTTGGAAAACTTAAATAGTCTAAATCAGTATTAGGAAACAGCAAATACCTTACATTCCTCTTGGAAAAAACGATTGCAGTGAATCTTTAGCTTTTATCTATCATTACTTTCCAGTCTGTATAAGAAATGTATTTCTAATCTTATTCCAAGACATTTATTTAGTTCATTCACTTTTAAATCATTCTTTTTAGGGAAGCTATTTCTTGAGCACTTCCTCTTATTGAATTAATTAGCTTGGCTAATTAATTAGCTTCCCACATCTTGAAACTTGTCAAGGGAGAACAGATCCATTATTTCTGCCTGGAAGGTATAAAAGCTCCTGTTTCAAGAGCTACTCCCTGTAACACTTGTTTTTTTTTTTTTTGTCCTTATTTATGTCAGTGAAATTATATCATGTGAAAGTATATGTGTGTATGCATTTATCTGAAAATAAAGTTCAAAAAGTTGATTAATATATAGCACAGATATTCTCAATAGATAGATGTTCAATAGATGTTCCTCAACAGGCTCCTAAACTAGATTTTCTACCACAAGTGTAAAAAAGGTTAGCTTTTAGCTGAAGAAGCTTCTTGGGTGAGAAGCAAAAAGTCTTCAAAGAAAAACCAGAAAGTCCAGTTGCGTCTTGAAAAAGAAGCTCAAACCGGAAGTCTCAGTACATATTTTCTATTCTCTCTCAAAAGGAACTATTCTTTTCTAAAGGAGACCCATATTTAACAAAGAAAAGTAATTGACAAAGTATCTTTGGGGTAGCTTTTAGAGTATTGTGCTTTTTTCCTCTTCCTTTTGGTTTGTGCAATCTCAAGGAAGTTTAGGGATATGAATCTGTGCCAAAGTTGTAGCTTCAGATCAGTTTTCTTCAACCATGCTTACTGAGAATTGTAGTGCAGCCTATTTAAACTTCTTTTTCAAAATATCATGTTTCAAGGAAAGCATCAGTTTTTCCTCTTTTCTTTCAGGTGAGATAACTTATAAAATGTAGTAGCAGCTGAAATAAATAATGCAAATTGCCACTTTTGCATAATTGAGTTCATTTCTACAGAATTCTATGTTAATTGGAAAATTATTTTCATAATATTCCTTGTTCTCAAAGAGATTTGGATTGAACAGATACTTTGTCAATTACTTTTCTTTGTTAAATTTGGGTCTCCTTTAGGAAAGAATAGTTCCTTTTGAGAGAGAATAGAAAATATGTACTGGGAGTTCTGGTTTGAGCTTCTTTGGCGACAGACCGAAACCTCGTCTCTGCGAGGCTTCAATCCGTGCTCACCACTGGAGTGCCCCGAGCTGGCTGGTTTCAGGGCTAAGCCACCCCATAGAGGTGGTGAAGAAGGGGAGACTGCCTGCAGGGTTGAGGAGAGCCGCATCTCTCCTCCCGAGTTGGCTATTACTCCCTTTCCCGAAGGGTGGTGTAACAGTGGTCAGAAATGGCAACCACAAAGAAGAACTTGACCAGAAAAGAATGTGCAGGAGGAAGACAAGAAGAGAAAGTTTTGGTTGACTGGGTCAAACAGCAAAAGCAACAAATAAGGTACCCTGGAATTGAAACTATTAAAAAAAACAATAACATTGTTCCCTAAGAAGGTTTTTAAGCTGTGAAGGAGAGAGAAAAGGGAAAAGATTTGGTTTTTTTTTTCTCCTTTTCCTGTAATGACAGCTAAGAGACTTAAACAAGAAATTGGAAAAGAAATCCACTTTGACATTAATAGGCATTTAATGCTGAAAATAAAAAGTCAAAGGGATAATAAAGATTTCTGGATAATCAAAAGCTTTTGAAAACAGGAAAGGAGAGAAAAAGAATAAAAGGGCAGGATCTGGAAGGGAAGAGACTGCCTGGAATTAAAAAGAACTAATAGCAAAATCTCAACAAGACTTCCAAAAGATACATTTTAACTGAAACATTGCAACAAAAACCCCAGGAAGGGAAAGTGGAAAAAGAAATAAGAAGAAACAGCTTGGGACTATTTGGATTACTTGATGATTTTTGGATTTTTGGTTATTGTATTTGAATGACTAAAATCAATCGGGTGGTTGTTTAAAACGGCTCCACTTTTAGAAAAACTGAAAATGGAACTTAAAAAGTACAAAGAAGATGCACAAGAAGGGAGAGGTTCTTTTGGCTTCGTATTTCAGTTTTTAGAAATGGAGATTTAGAACTATGAGAAACAATAAAAAATGCCTGCTGAACAAGAAGATCGCGACAAAATAGAAGCCATCTTTAATGAACAAATAATCTTAGGTGGGGGGAAAAAAGGAAAGGGGGGAAAAAGAGAATGGAAAGTTTAAGATTGGAAAAAACACCCCCCCCCAAAAAAAAATAGAATAAAATTAGTATAAAATCAGAAAGCAACAGAAGAGGGAAACGCAGAAGAGAGAATTAGAAGTAGAGAGACAAGGGGGTAAAAAAGGGAGGGAGAAGATGAGAGGGAAGAAAGAAAGGAAAAGAAGTTTTAAAGGACAGAAGCAAAATATAGAGCAACAGGGCCTATTTAGAGATAATGGATGAAAACTTAATGGAAAAAGGGATTCTGCAAAGGTACATAAGATAGTATGGTTATATTAGAAGCAGAAATAATTTTAGAAAATATGAAACAATGTATGATTAAAATGTTTGATAAAATAGCTATCGTAATTCAGTGGAATGCTTGTCAATAAATAAATGTAACAAAATGAATATTTAATGATTTACAAGACATATGTGAAGAGAAATAAGGGAAAAATTAATTATGGAGATTATACGTGTCTGTCAGCCTTCAAGATTTTTCTCCCTTTGCTTTGCTTCTTTTGGCTGTCATAAGTAATGGGGGGAGGAGGGGGGAATGATTATGGGAAGTGAGCTGGAGGTGTTACAAACCAGAACTGTATAAGCTGGGGGGGGGTACATTCTTGCTTAGGTTTCTATGCTATGCTAAGCACAGCTGCAACTCTTTATCAAACTATGTCAAGGTCAATGGACAGAAGTCTCATCATCACCTGGAGATGCCCACATGATGATATACACAACTTTTAATTGGATGAGCCAATTGAACTATTGGGGGTGGGAACGTTGCTATTACTTTGTATATGTGATTTATGCGGACCTCTTTTTACTCAGCATTAGGAAACACTGACTATTTAAAATCAAGTTGCAGCTATCACTTTTGCAGCTAATTGCCTACAGAAACACATGCTTTTAAAAAAAAAACCACCTGAAAGTATCACAATCACAAATTAATATGTGCTCCATTTTCTTTGAACTACAATCTGAAACAAGATGAAACAAAGAGTTTCTCTGGTTTTACTTCCAACATAGCTTTGTGGTTCTATTCGAAGTTCCTCCTTTCCTAGTAACTGATCAGTTGTTTCAGCATGTGCTAGATGGCATCATGCTGTTGAATGGGATGTGAAATTGCAGCTTGTAATCCAGGAAATGGGCCAACTTAAATAATTATACTTTTTTCTGATCAACTTTTCCTATGTTGTGCAGCAGCAGAGCTTGAAGAAATGTCTCATGTTCATCTTCTGCTGGAAACAACTGTACCACTTTCTTTTTGCTGAATAGTTTCTCTGGTTGATGTCTGTCAGAGAGTTTTTACTTGAGCTTCATCTCATACAGTGAGGGCAGCCTAAAATCCAGTTCCATCACACTCCTTTCAGAGGCTATTGAACAGTGGTGGGATTCAAGTGGTGTAACAACTGGATCGGTGAGCTATGGATGAGCTGCTCAAGGTTTGCATGGGTTTGGGCAAACCCTTAGCTCTGGCAATTGGTTGGCTCTGCCCACCCACTTCTGCCTTAGCCTGTCCTTTATTTCTTCAGTTTTGAAGCTCAGCTGAGGCATGGCACAGTGGATTACCGTGCCTCAGCTGTTTTACTCACCGGCGTTGCAGTGGAAAGTAAGTTGTAAAGCTGTAAAATGGTGGTTTTTTAAAAGTGCTGTGAGCGTGAAGCAAACCCATTGTGAAACCAGTAGAAGCCCACCACTGTGGTGAGTGTGTGCTTTGCACGTGCAGCGTTTGAAAAACAACCATTTTCAGCTGTAACACTTACCTTCTCCTGCAGCCCTGGTGAGTAAAACAGCTGAGGCGTGGCAATCCACTTTGCCACACGAATCAGCTGGGCTTCAAAACAAGGAAATAAAAGATAGACTAAGGCATGTGCAGGTGGCCAGGGCCAACTCATCGCCGGAACTACCGGTTCACCTGAACTGGTTTGGGCTGGCTAAATCCCACCCCTGCTATTAAAGCAACTTCTGCCCACAATTCCATTCATTTCTGATGCAATCACTGTCTTAACTGAGATCAATTTTTCACTGGGCCCTGGAAAGAAGGGAGGTAGATCCACCAAAATCTAGCAGGACACTGAAAATGGGAGAATCTTAAAAGAGAAAGAATCCAGAGAGGAAATAGAAACATGGAAGAGAGAAATGAGAATGAGAGAACCTTTGCATTTTGACCAGCAAAATGGACTCTTTCTCCACTATTTTTTTATGTTACCTTTATTATTTCCAAGATGGCAAACATACCTCTTTCCCCCTCCTATTTTCCCCACAAAAACAATCTTGAGGACTGAGTCAGAAAGAAAGAGAATGACTTGTCTGAAGTCATCCACCTGGCTTTCATACCTAAAGTGGGACCAAAACTCGCAGTTTCCTGGTTTCTACCCTAGTGCCTTAACCATGTGCTGATGATATCCAGCCATAAATTTGTACTCCGGACCAATTGGAAGATATGATGGAAGCATGGAATTGGTCTCTGGAAGTGTTAGGAACCGTAGACTAGTATTTATCTCATAGTACTTGTTGTGAATGCATAAGGTTTAATAAAGTTATCTTGAGCTTGGAGTCAAGTGCAGGGTTCCGGCCCTGCACTTCTGATTGGCTGTTAATGGCAGGATCGGATTGGCCCGTTCCGGGGGATCTGATTGGCCATTAACGGAGCGTTCATATTGGTTAAGGGAGCTAGTGCTCCTGGATTATTATTGGTTAAATAGTTATTGGGTTGTCTATATAAGGAGGGCTATAACTGCCATTGAGTTCGAGCTGTCACCATGTAAATAAAGAGTTGAAGTTCACTGTTTCAGAGGCTCATCTCCATTCTTTCTTGCCCATGCTCCAAACGAAACACTGGCGATGAGGATGGGATGTGGAGATGTCAGAGCTGACTGAACTAAGAAGAAACACCGAGTACATGGTTGACAGTGCTACACGATGGAAACATGTCCGTCGTCGTCGTACCACCCGCTCTGTTCGATCCAGTGCAAGAGGACTGGGAGTCCTACATGGATTGTTTCCAAATGTTTTTGGAAACTAACAATTTAAAGGATGCCACAACTGGGAAGAAATGGGTGGTATTCCTAACGCATTGCAGACCAACCGTATTTAAGATGGCTAAAGCACTAGCCAAACCTGCAGAAGTGAAGGCGATGGACTGGGATGTCCTCGAACCCCTACTAAGAGCTCATTACGCACTGACTGTGCCCATGCTCGTGAGATGGCACGAGTTCTATCAAAGAAACCAGCGAAAAGGAGAAAGCGTCGCCAATTTCATAGCAGACCTCCGAAATCTGGGAGACCTCTGCGGATTCGCTGATTTGGAAGAGGCACTGAGAGATTGAATAGTTCTGGGACTAGATGCACCAGGTGTGCAGAGCAAGCTGATGGTGAAAGGCAACATCAGCCTTGCCGATGCCATCGCCGATGCTACTGCAGCAGAAGCAACCAGGAAGTTGGCTGCACAATTACGCCACAACTGCACTCCAGTACACCAATCGACAGGCGATATTTTACCCAAGTCAGAAGGGCAGCTTACAACGGCCCACCACGAGGACCTCTCTTCATCCATCGACTGCGGTCTGACCGGGACCCCTACCCAAAGTCCCTATACCCTTGCGCTGGCTGTGGAGCCAACCCTGCCAGGTCCGAATGCAAATTCTGTGACGCACTCTGCCATGAGTGCGGGAAGAGAGGCCACATCGGACGGGTCTGCTGAAGTTTCCAAGGACCCGGCCAGGCCTCAAAAGGGGCTAACTATCACCAATCGACAGGAAACCATCCTGTAAGGTGAGAACCAGTAAACCACTCCTACAGAAACCGAGGTTTGAATCACCCCACGAAGTGAGAAGAGGCTCACCAGACTATCACTATCCGTCACGCCTCTGCCTTGGATGCCAAGAAAATCCGAATTACAGTGGCCATCGAGAACCAGCCTTGCCAAGTCGACTCGGGATTGTCTCTCTCGATGGTGTCCTGGAAGGCCCTCAAGCAACTCATCCCCACGATCCAGCGCCAAGACCTCCGTTCCCAAAGACTTATTCTTAAGGACTATCAAGGGAATCGAATCCCTGTCGTTGGATCCAGCCGAGTCCAGGTCTCATTCAAGAAACACACAGCGTACTTACCGCTAACTGTGATCGACAAAGATCGGCCTAGTCTGCTAGGTCTCCAATGGTTCGCACCACTTGGCATTGAAGTGGCAGGCATAAACCGAGTCAGCGGAAGTGACTGGGAGGAAGACCTCATCCATGAATTCAGGGACGTCTTTGTGGAAAATTTAGGCGAGTACAAGGGGACCCCAATATCATTCAGCCTTAATCCAAAGATAGCTTCCATCCGCCTTAAGCCCCGTCGAGTTCCGTTTGCCTTAAAGCCGAAAATTGATGAACAACTTGATAAATTAATAGCTCAGGGGGTGCTAGAACCTACCGATCACTCCCCCTGGGAGACCCCAATCGTAACACCAATTAAGCTGGATGGTTCAATTTGAATTTGTGGGGACTACCGGGCCACCCTGAACCACACCCTACAGCAAAATGCATATCTGGTGCCGGTGGTGCAGCATCTCCTCCATTCCCTGGGGGCGGAAAAGTCTTCGCTAAATTAGACTTAGCTCAGGCATATCAGCAATTACCTGTTGATGAAAAGACGGCACAGGCACAAACGATTGTGACGCACCGAGGTGCCTTTAAATGTACCCGGCTCCAATTCGGAGTCAGTGTAGCCCTGGGGATTTTTCAGAGCCTTATAGAGAGGCTACTACAAGGGATTAAAGGCATGGTCCCCTACTTTGACGATGTATTAATTGCTGCACCTACAAAAAAAATCTTACGGGATCATTTAAAATTAGTTCTACAAAAATTCCAAGACGCCAGTCTTAAAGTGAAAAAGAATAAGTGTAAATTGTGTACAGATCGTGTCGAGTTTTTAGGGTACCTAATTGACAGTCAGGGTATTCACCCTACCAACAGTAAATTAAGAGCAATAAAAAACGCTCCCAGGCCTCGGAACAAGGCCGATCTCCAGGCGTTCCTAGGCCTCATCAACTTTTAAAATGTATTTCTACCACATAAAGCAACTGTCGCTGAGCTGTTACATCATTTGCGAGAAAAAAAGCAATTTGGTTATGGGGTCATAAAGTACAGGTGTTCCGTAATGTAAAAAAACTACTGACTTCTGACGCTGTACTCATGCAGTACAATGAGACTTTGCCGTTAACTATCACATGTGATGCTTCGTCTTTCGAAGTGGGCGCTATTTTGAGCCATGTCCTGCCTAATGGTAACGAAGCCCCTGTTGCATATTTTTCAAAGACACTTTCAAAAACTGAGTGAAATTACATCCAAATCGATAAAGAAGCCCTCACAATTGTATCTGCCATTAAAAGATTTCACGAGTACATGTATGGCAAGGCTTTAACTATTGTGACTGACCACAAACCGTTATTGGGGATAATAGCCGGAGATAAGCCGACTCCCTACATATTATCCCCTAGGATGACCCGATGGTCAGAATTCTTAGCTGCTTATAACTATCGGCTGCAATACCGCCCGGGGAAAGCCATTCCCCATGCCGATGCATTGAGCCGAGCACCGCTTCCAGAGACTCTCGATGATCCTGCACCAACGTTAACCACGTTGCAAATCGAGGCACTCAACTCGCCGCCACTAACCGCCCGAGATATCGCGAGAGAAACCAAACGCGACCACACCCTAGCACGAGTCCTAAGCTGGGTAGAACGCGGATGGCCATTGGACCAGTTATCAGATGACTTCACACCATTCAAGACTCGACAAACCGAGCTCTTCTCCCAGAAAGGCTGTGTCATCTGGGGCGATAGAGTCATTGTCCCAGAACGACTCCAGAAAGCGCTTCTGAGGACCTTGCACGATGGCCACCCCGGCATTGTGCGAATGAAAGCCCTCGCATGAAGCTACGCATGGTGGCCGGGCATCGACAAGCAAATCGAGAATTGGGTTAAAGCTTGTCATAGATGCCAGGAAGTGAGCAACGCCCCACCAAAAGCCATGCCTACTGAATGGGAGACACCACGGGGACCCTGGTCCCATATTCACCTGGACTTTGCGGGGCCGACCAAAGGCCACAACTTTCTTCTAATCGTCGACGCCTACTCGAATTGGCTCAAGATTCACCGCATGATGAACATGACCACCGAAGGGGTTATCAAAAGATTGGAAAAACTGTTTGCAACCCACGGATTACCAGACGTTCTGGTATCCGACAAAGGGCCCCAATTTACCGTGCTGTCCTTCGAGCAGTACCTGGCTGACCGCGGCATCCAACATGCGCTCACCTCGCCTGTGCACCCTGTGACCAATGGCAGGGCTGAGCACATGGTCCAATTTGTTAAGAAAACTTTGCAGAAATTAGACTATGATAACATCGATGACAAAATCAACCAAATCCTTTTTCTACAACACATCACACCTCATAGCATCACCAACAAAACTCCCGCCGAACTACTAATGGGACGAAAGCTCCGCTCCCACCTTGACCGGTTACACCCAGCTTATGAACCGGAAAAACCACTAGGATCCAGCGGCTGCTGTCGTACCTTCCAGGTAGGCGATTTGGTATACGCTAAAAACCTATCGGGCAATCCGCTGTGGGTAGAGGCGACAGTAGTTCATGTAACTGGCCCAAGATCCTACCTTGTACAATGCCTTGACGATAGACTATGGAAACGCCATATCGATGAATTACGATCATGGTTCCGGTCGGGCATTTCTGAACTCCCTTATGACCAAACTGAGGGGGGGGAGATACAGAAGAAGACGAATTTCAACTAGAAGAAAACCCGTTCGAAGGGAACGATAGCGGAATAGAGACACGGGAACTGGAACCAGAGATGGGAATAGGTTCACCTCAGGGAGTTGCTGAAGATACTGGTGACGACGGAAGTGTGAACTCTGAACCAGAGGCAACCCCGTCGCCAAACAACGATCTATCTCAGCGAGATTGCAGCCAAATGCAAAATGCACAGCAAAAATAAAAAAGACTAATAAAGCAACCGTCCTACTTTAAGGACTACGTAACTGTGCCCTGTAAACAGAAGCCAGGGGGAAGGGGTGTTGTGAATGCATAAAGTTTAATAAAGTTATCTTGACCTTGGAGTCAAGTGCAGGGTTCTGGCCCTGCACTTCTGATTGGCTGTTAATGGCAGGATCAGATTGGCCCATTCCGGGGGATCTGATTGGCCATTAATATTGGTTAAGGAAGCTAGCGCTCCTGGATTGTTATTGGTTAAATAGTTATTGGGTTGCCTATATAAGGAGGGCTATAACTGCCATTGAGTTCGAGCTGTCACCATGTAAGTAAAGAGTTGAAGTTCACCGTTCCAGAGACTCGTCTCCATTCTTTCTCGCCCATGCTCCAAACTTAACAGTCCTACTCCCACAGTTGTTAGTCCCTAGGCACAAGTAGAACTCAAAGTTTTCTGGTTTCAAGCCTGATGCCTTAACCACTACAACAGTTGAAGAATAAAGTAACATATCTAATTGTGGATAGGAAGTTCCTCATTGACAGTGCCAGAACAATTTAAATAGCTCACTCCCTCCCTCCCTCTGAGAGAGAGAGAGAGAGAGAGAGAGAAAGAGAGAGAAGCAGGCACAAAATGTGGTAAGAAAATGGTGTTTTCTCATGTTCAATTTCTAAAAGAGAAATAGGAGCATCTGTCACATCACTTTCTCAATAAAACTTTTGTTTACCTTGAAATTAATTAATAACCTTGCATAGGCCTGCTAAGCTTATAGCTGGAAAAATACATTTCTTGTGAATAGTCAAAGAGCAACAACAGTAAAGGGTGAGTGAGAGTGAATGACTTATTAACTAAGTAGGGCCAAATCTAAGTCAGCTTTATTATATAATTAGTACAATGAGACTTTCAAAAATAGATATAAATGGAACTTGGAATGCAACTAAATGAGTTAGTTGTCACCCAAGATGTGGCATTGGCCAATTTATTTTTGCATTTTAAGAAAAGCTTTCAAAAAAACCCCCACTTGATTGCATTTAATGTGATTAAGGATTAGTAAAATGTATACTAGCTGACTGGTATCTATGGGAAATGCAAGGGTGCTTTGATTCTACTTCTTCTAAATATATCTTAAATAAGAACAAACTAAAGTGGAATTATGAGAGAGGTTGAAAATAATGTCGATATATTTTGCTAATTGATTCAGTGAAGATAGTCTTACTTTGTGTAAACATTTCTGCTGTGCAAGAATCCCCTGACTGCAGCTGTATCCCTGATTAAAGAAGAGCAATTTATCTTGGGTCAGCTTCCTAACACATTCTCAGTTCTGGAGTTAAGTAGGATGGAACTATGGACTGACCTGACATTTTCTGGTATAATAAAAGCATTGAGATCTAGGGGTCCCTATAAGGTGTTTTGTTTTGTTTCAATTGCTCATTAGAGAAGCTAAAATTTCTAGAAAAATTAAACAACACTGTGAGTTTTTATTTATCTATTTGTTTATTTAATTTATATGACTGCTCATCTCACAATCAAATAAAAATAAAAATAAAAGCAAGTAACAAAATATTAAATCCAGATTAAAATAAAAACTGTAAAAACAAACACACCAACCTTAGGCAAAGGGAGGATAATATTAGGTGGCTAGCAATGGAATCATCTCTGCATATTTCTAGTTCCCTGGGAGCAGAGGTGGTATTTAGCCAGTTTGGACCAGTTCAGATGAACCAACAATGGAAATTTTAACTAGTTCAGAGAACCGGCAAATACCACCTCTTGCTGGCACCATCCCTGCCTGCCCACTCGCCCACTCTCTGTTCACCCCTTCCCACCCACTTGCCACTTGCCCCATCTACCTGCTCACTCCACTGTGCCCCGCTCTCCCCACCCCGTCCTGTCACTCATCTCGCTTGCTTGCCCACCATTGCTTGCCCTGCCTTCTGCCACGGCCCTGATCTCCCTTGGTGAGTGAGTCTGCAAGCAAGCCCCAGTTGAATTGATTCTTGGGCTGGTCTAGGTCTCTGACACTGCAAGCTCTGGTTGAGTCAACTTCTGGCCTGGCCTATCTGACAATGGACCCCAATTTACCGTAGTGGCCTTCGAACAATACTTGGCAGACCATGGCATCTAACACGCATTGACGTCGCCCGCTCACCCGGCGGCGAATGGAAGAGCTGAATGCATGGTTCAATTTACAAAAAAAAAAAAAAACCCTCCAAAGAATTGAACATGGCAACATCCATGAGAATATCACCAAAATGCTTCTAATACAACACATCACGCCCAACACCACTACCAACAAAAACCCAGCAGAATTGCTCATGGGCAGAAGACTCCGGTCACTCGTAGATCACCAGCACCATACTTACACTCCAGAGAAACCCCCTGGATCCACTAGCAAATACCGCGCCTTCAACGTAGGAGACACTGTTTTTGCTAAAAACTTTACCGGGGACCCACTATGGATTCTGGCAAAAATCACCCAGATCACTGGCCGTCGTTCCTACTGACTCGAGACCACCAACGGGAGGTGCTGGAAACGGCATATTGACCAGCTCCGGTCCAAGTTAGCCACCTGTCCCCTCACAGACTCTAACCAAGGAATCAGAGGGGGGGGGACCTCAAACTTAGAAAAAGAACCGGTATCTGCGCAAGCAGAACACCTCCCACACACATCAAATAAAAATCAAACATTAAACCAACAATACTTACCAGCTAACAGGGGACCGTGGCAGACGGGTGCTTTGCCTGGAAGCAGTAGCCGGACAAGCTATACCAGCCCAGAGAATCCAGGCAGGAGCGAAAGAGCAAACAGCTCGACCAACTCAGATACACCAGGTGGGAGTCGCAGCTATAGGCCCGGCTCACCCTTCCAGGCGGTTCCAGCGAGAAGCTTGGGAGCGACGCGGAGCCCGTCAGAACTTGACGACGACCAGAGACATTATGAACTACGCAAGTCAAGTAGGCAGGTCCGAAGACCCGCCTACTTACGTGACTATGTTATCCCGCCCCTTGGACGGAACCAAGAGGGGAGGGGTATTCCATACTAGCAGGCTTGAAGACCTGCATTCCCATTGGTCCGTAAGAGCTGGGCCGTGTTTGGACACTGTGGAACACTCTTGGTTGGCTCGTATAGGGCTTGCCGCGATTGGGTAAAACCAAGTGCAGCAAGCTCAAAAACCTGTCATTGGCTGCCTAGCTGTGGCCAGCTCTATAAAAAGAGCAGCCGCGGCTAGGGTTTTCGTCTCAGAATCTATCTACCTAATAAAGAGCTGTTATTCACTACTCGAGCCTCTTCTATCCATGGGACCCACTGACCATACTTAACCCAGATCTTCTAGGGAACCCAGAGAATGCACATTATGGACAAGCTTGCACAATGTGATTAATAGTTTGCATATCAGCACCGCAATCGCAATAGAGAAAATAAAAGATTGCAATAAAATATATATGTGGGTAAAAACAATGAGGAGGGGATGGGAAAGAAGAGGGTGAGATGTTGAATCCATAAACTGAAGAGTTATTGAAGACATGCAAAAGTGTCAACTGAGAACCAAATTGAGAATATATTGGAAAGATAGAAAGAAAGATTGTTTGAAAGCACCATCATACCTAAATAACATACTTCGGAAACAATGGGGTGTGATAATGGCGACATCAAAGATAAACGTTGTTTTCCTATTTTGCCCCACCTCCATACACACATTGGCTGGAGCAAATGATTCCCAGGGTCTTTCTGATCTGTCAGTCCTAATTCCATTGTTATGCCCCTTCTTCGCCCTTCTCATTTCTGTCCTCATCAAGGCAGGGCCTTGATGGGCCAAATGGTTTTGAGTTTGTTTCCTCTTTTGGATGCATAATGCTGTTTAAGCTGCTGAGCTTTATGTCAGAGGGGAAGAATTTTCCAGACAGTTTTATTTCATTCAAGTGAATTAAAAATGCATTTAACACTCCCTGTTATGATAAGGAAGTCAAGACATTCATTGAAACAAGACCTTTTAGGCTACATTGTTGTTTAGGTTACATTGTTTAAATTATTGCATTTTAATTGAGTTTTAGCTGTTTGCACTGTGTTTGGGTATCTCTATGTGTATAGGTTTGGCAAGTGTATTAGCTGTTTTGAGGAATAGGGCCAGAAAAGTGGGGTACACGTTGAATTAATTTGACAGCTTTGATTATTATATTATACTTAAGTTACATCAATACATTTGTTAAACTGTGATTTGTAAGGAATAATTTTAGACATGATTTAAATATTAAATGAAATGTACTTGTACTGATAGATAGGATGCAATGAAGCAGGAGAGTTTAGCTGTGATAGATTTGAAGTGAGGAACAATGCCCTGGATATATTTGTGTGTTATTTTTTTTTCTTCAGGTGAAAGGAAGTTGAGGTTCTCGGAACACACTCCCAAAAGTATATTGATACCACGGTCCCCATACATCTGGTTTAACATTTCATGATCAGCAATGCTTTGTGATGAAAAAATTAGACTCTTACTCTCAGACAAAATATCGGCTAGTGGCAGGGAATCAATATCGACCCAATACAGATAGGGCTCTATATTGATATCAACATGTTGCACCTCCCACTTTGTGAGTCAGTGAAGCCCACTCACTATTTCAAATGACTCAGAGATATAAGTATGAGTCACTCACTCAAATTGATGACTTTTTAATGTCAGCTCAATATATAACTTTTTTTAATGAATTTTTTTCCTCTTGAATTGAGAAAAATTCAGAAATTGAAAATTGAGACTCTCTGACTTAAAACTTGAGAAGTGGAACATAATTTTTCAAAATTAGTCATGCATAAAGCTCAGGATTTTTCATGGGACTCTGAACTGGATTGGAATGGGATCAGCCTTGCTGCTGAGATTCCTGTGCAGATCCAAGCATATTGCATTTGGCAGCCTGGGAGTGTTGGCTGGATGAGACCCGGCTTGCCTATCACCCTTGGGTGAGAGCAAAGGATGGTGTGGGAGATCTTCCCTGCCAGGCATGGTGAGGGTGTTCTCCCATGACTTTGGGGAAAGTGGGTGGCTGGGAGTTAGGAATAGGAATAGGAGTTATGGGTAAACTGAACGGTGAGTGATGGACTTGCTGCCCAAGCCCGAGGTGCTGAATGTTATTCAGCTGAACTGATAGCCTTTTATTTGTTCCCTGCTCTAAATATATAGTGGTTGGATCCTTTAGGCTAAATTCAGCCCCTACTGACCCCTCCCTCCAGTCCAGCTGGAGATTCCACCACACTAGTTTACCATTAAGATAAACTAGACTAGGAAATCAAAGTCATGCAAGCCAATACAACCTCTTATTATAAAGGTATAGTAACTGTATTTTGCAAGTCTGAAGGCATTTTCCCCCTCCCATCCTTTATCTTTGTGAGAACTAAGGAGGGTCTAGTCTGAGATGTTTCTGTCTGAGAACTCATTTCTCTTACTTACATTGGTCTTGGTTGAAGCTCTTCCTCCTGTCTCTCAAGGCGGTGGTGGGATTCAATTTTTTTTAATACCAGTTCTGTGGGCATGGCTTGGTGGGCATGGCAGGGGAAGGATACTGTAAAATCTCCAGTCAGAGATTTTACAGTATTTGCTGGTTCTCCAAACTCAAAATTTCTGCTACCAGTTCTCCAGAACTGGTCAGAACCTGCTGAATACCACCTCTGTCTCAAGGTCTTTCCTTTCCTCCCACTATAGACAATGGGAGGATGGGAGTGGGAGTTAGATAGTGAGAGGGTAGGGGGAGTCATCTTAATGGGGACATAAGACAAAGGAACAGAGGGGTGACTGCTCTAGGGGAAGAAAGTTTCTTAAATGATCCTGAGGAAGTGATTCCTGTGAACCGCGCCACCTGTGTTCTGGATTCATATACTTCCCGGTTGGTTAAAGCTTCCTGGAATGTGTCTGTGGTTGGGTCCAATTGTGGCTGATGTCTCATTGCAGGAGGAATGGTTCTACCAGTTGTGACAGAGGCTGTAGTATATCTGTTCCTCTTACCAAGTAAGATAGGTTCTGGAGTTTGGTTCTGGCAATTAGAGTTTTGGCCACGGAGTTTATCTGTGCTGGGTTGTGGTGGGATTGGGCATTGAGGTAGTGGTTGGTGTGTGTTTTCTTTAGAGATTCACAATCTACAAAAAAACAGATGGCACACTAGGACATACCATATACCAGAAGAAAACACACATCAACCTCTACCTCAACGTCCAATCCCACCACCACCCAGCACAGATAAATTCCATGGCCAAAACACTAATTGCTAGAACCAAATGCCTGGCAGACAAGACACACATAAAGACTGAACTATGCACCCTGACTAAAGTACTGACAGCTAACGGCTTCCACAAAAGCAAAATCACTGGCTTGATCCACAAAAACACACTGAGACATAATGGAGACCTAGAAGATGAACAGACCTATGGAACAGCTGTCCTGCCCTACATAAGAGGTACTACAGACAAAATCAGTAAGATACTACACAGGCATCACATCAAGACTGCCTTCAAAACAGACAGAAAAATAGCAGCCATCCTTAGAAACCCCAAAGATAAAATTGACCTGGAAAACCAAGGCATATATGAAGTCCCCTGTGCATCATGCCCGGCCATATACATTGGACAGACCAATAGAAGAATAAGTACCCGCCTGGATGAACACAAAAATGCAGTAAAAAAGCTGGAACACACTTCCTCACTAGTTCAACACATGAAAGCAACAGGTCATAGCATCGACTTCAATGGCACCAAAACCCTAGCCACTATAGATAACCCAGCCACAGAATTATCAGAGAAGCCATAGAGATTGAAAAAAGACCTGAAAGCATGAATAGAAGAGATGATTCCACCAGACTGTCAATTATTTGGAAGCCTACACTCACCAACAAAAAAATCTCCACACCACAAGTCAGGCAAACACCTGGGCACAAACAGATCCTCCCTGATACCTCCAGCTCAAACACACCCCAACCAGGCACCCAGATGAAACCTAGCTTCCTAATAAATGATAGCTGTCCATTTACTCGGAGCCAAGCCACACCAAAAGGCTCCAATACAGGAACACAATGTTGCCAGCCAATCAAGACAAAAAAAGCCACAAAACAAACAGAAGATATTAGAAACACCAATCAAGCAGAACACAGCAAACTCCAAGACCAATAAACACAGACCAAGACTCCCAACCAATCAGGATGAAGAAAAAACCATTCTGGCACAGCAGTAGGCTAGCCCCAAATTTAAAACTGAAACAGCTGTGAAAGTCTGACTCACAGACGAACACAATACAAAAACCTGATGATGGCAGATGAAATTCTGCCAAAACGTTGCTACAACTTTAAAAGCACAACTATAATGACGTGAAAATACCCGAACAAAGCTGAATACCACACACACACACACACACACACACACACACACACACACACATCATTCTATCACACCATATCAGGCAGGACTTTATTCTGAAGAGAGGAATGAACCTGAGTACTAAGTGGAAAACTGACAGGTCATGACTGTATTATGACAGCATCTAATGCTAAAAATCATGTTTCAATCAGAGTAGATGCTTTCCTTTCTAGCCTTTTAATTTTTTAACAATTAACAGGCAAAGGATATCTTGAGCCACAGAGTAGGTTTACAAGTCACACTAAACCATAAAATGATTTGGTTGGTCCTGCCATAAAGTAGTATGTTATGTGAAGCATTTAAGTTATAAACCGTGTTATAATTTAACTGAACATGCTAATCCAACAAAGTGGCTTATCCATTATTTAAAAGACTGTGCCTTGTATGACATATAAATCTATTCCATCTCAGCTGAATGCAGGAACATCATGATGAATCACTGTGAAGCAATTAGAGATATACTCCTACTGATTATGAATGTTCCCTGTGGCTTATTGTTGTTTGTCCTGCCGTCAAGTGATTTATTTAATTTTCACCATCCTGTCTAAGAAAAAAATCATCGAAATCTATATCATCGAAATCATCGAAATGTTATATATAGTGTAAACAATTGTTAATTACTATATCAATTATTTTTCATAATAATTTTTATTAAAGATTAAAGTTACAAGAGTAAATACAAACTAAAAAAAGAACAAAGAGAAAAGAATAGAAGATGCAGAAAAGAAATAAAAAAATAGAGAAAGAGAAAACAGTATAGGAAAGGGGAAAAAAAGAAGTATATAAAGAAGTGATTTTCCCCTTCATTACAGGTATAAAGAATTGTAGTAACTACCAGTAACTTATCACCTTCTCTTAAAATACAATAAATGATCTCTTCTTCCCATCTCCACTCTCTTATCTATAAAATAATCCATAACCATTGTCATTTCAGTCCTGATAACCACAAAAATTCATTTAGGGCTACCGGACATAACAATATAATCATTTTAACCTTGATCAGAAAATTGAAAACATTCTCCTTCCTTTTACTTAAAACAACTTTGATCTTTAATACCTTCAAATAATATAGAACTCATTTTTTCCCCACTTTGTCTTTTCTCACAAAATTCTTCAATTTTACAAATCTCTTTTGTAAATCCAGTATAAAAAAAATTATCCAGGCCCCTCTCTTGGTGTGTGTTATTTGTATATCTCTTTTAATTGTTAAGACATCACCTGATTTCTTTTGTATATCTAGTATAACATCTTTTTTTCCAAGTCATTCTTGCAGTATGTAATTTTTAAATCCACTTTCAACTCAATCCAATTTTGTCAGGTGGAAGTTCTTCTTCTTTTTCCATAATATCTTCTAAACATAGTCTATCTCTAGAGGCAGATGTAAAATTAACTGTTCTGTACCTTCATTTGAATTCTTGAGATCCCCGCGCTTTGATTGGCCAAAGCGCAGAGCGATCGGATTGGCGAGGCGAGCCGCGCCGATTGGCTCGCTGAGAATCTCCCATGATTGGTAGATTCGAGTCGCGGGAGATTTAAAGTGGTGCCATTGGCTGCGGCCGCCGCGGCTTGGGAATAAAAAGCCGCAAAGTTTTTCTAAGAGCCAGTTCGGTTCCTGACTTCAATAAAGAGCTTGATACAAAGTCACCGACTCCTGGCTTCCTTCCACGCGGACTTAACACTGGTGACGAGGATGGGATTCTTATCCTGAACTGAAGCACGTGTCTGACGGAAGCCAGCCAGCCGACGAGATGGCCAGCATCGCGCCACCAACCCCCTTCAACCCCGCCAGCGAGGACTGGGAAGCTTACATGGACAGATTCCACATGTTCCTCGAATGCAATGACCTGAAGGATGCCACGGGACTGAAGAAACGAGCCAACTTCCTAACGCACTGTGGGCCCGCAGTGTTTAAGATGGCAAAAGCGCTAGCCAAGCCCGCCGATGTTACCGCGATGGATTGGGGGGACCTCGAGCCATTACTCCAGAAACACTACGCTCCAGCCGTACCCATCCTCATCCGACGACACAAATTTTATCGGCGGGACCAGCGGTCGGGCAAGAGTTTCAGTGATTTCGTCGCAGAGCTGCGGCGCCTTGGAGGACTATGCGAGTTCTCCAATATGAACGAGGCCCTGCAGGACCGAATTGTGCTCGGCCTTTGGGACCCCATTCTCCAAAGTCAGTTGATGGCTAAGGGCAACATTGCTCTCGACGATGCCATCTCCGAAGCCGAAGCAGCCGAAGCAACCTGACAATCAGCAGACTGCATGTGGAGACCGAACGCCGGGGACCGCACCGCAAACAACAACCCTGCAAGGTCAACCGAGGCCCAACCTGAAACTACCACCCACCAGGGCAAACTCCACTCCACCTCGGGCACGTCAGATGAGGAGGAAGACATCCATCATCTCCAGGCAGGCCGCGACCAGCGCAGCCGGCGGAGTCGTAAGTCGAGGACCGCATGTGCCGATTGCAGAGGCGACCACCCCAGATCCGAATGCTGGTTCTTCGACTCCGTTTGCCGGCACTGCGACAAAAAAGGCCACATAGCCCGCGTCTGCCGCCTCAAGAAAACCCACAGCCCCAGATGATGGGACCCGAGCAAGCGGAAACGAGAGAGCCCACCCCCCAGGACCAGAGACCGCCCAGCAGACAACCGTTGGGAATGGAACGGACGAGCCCAACGAGGGGGCGAGACCCGGCGGAGAGAAGAGACACATCAGACGGTCACTATCGGCCACGCAACAACCACAGACACCAGAAAGATCTACGTGGAGGTAGGCATCGAAGGTGAACCCTGTAAAATGGAGGTGGACTCCGGATCCTACCTCTCAATGATAGCATGGCAAGAAATTAAACGCTTGGTGCCTACCATCCAGAGGAGGGAACTAGAAAACCAGAGATTAATCCTCAAAGACTACCAGGGAAACCGCATCCCTGTAGTTGGAACAGGAAAATTCACAGTGACATACAAGGGCCACACTGAAAGACTGCCCCTGACCATCGTCGATCGAGACCAACCTAGCCTGCTGGGACTTCAATGGTTCGCACCGCTAGGCATCGCAGTCACAGGCATCAACCACATCGCTGAAGCTGACTGGGAGCAGCAACTGGCCCGGAACTTCCAAGAAGTGCACCCTAGGCAAGTACCGAGGGCCCCCTATATCCTTCAGCCTAGACCCAAACGTTCCCCCGAAACGCCTAAAACCAAGGCGGGTACCTTTCGCACTCAAACTGAAAATCGACGGAGCAAATTGACTAGCTCATCAAGCAAGGGGTCTTACAACCCATAGACCACGCCCAGTGGGAGACCCCCATAGTCACCCCAATCAAGCCTGATGGGTCAGTGAGAATCTGCGGGGACTATAAGGCCACCCTAAATGGCGCCTTGCAGCAAAGCGCTTACCCCGTCCCCGTAGTGCAGCATCTCCTACACTCACTGGGAGGGGGCAAAGTTTTTGTGAAACTCGACCTGGCCCAAGCACACCAGCAACTGCTGGTTGACGAGGAAACTGCAGAGGCGCAAACCATAGTCATCCACTGGGGAGCCTTTAGATGCAACCGCCTCCAATTTGGAGTCAGTGTGGCGCCGGGGATTTTCCAGAGCCTCATGGAAAGACTCTTACAAGGCATCAAGGAGGTGGTACCATACTTCGACAATGTACTAGTATCGGCAACCAACCAGGCTGAACTAGAGAGTCGCCTTAGCGAGGTGCTAACGAGATTCAAAGAAACCGGGCTTAAAGTGAAGAGGGAAAAATGCCAGCTGTGCACAGAGTGGGTCGAATTCCTAGGATACCTCCTAGACCGACATGGCATTCACCCCACCGACAAAAAAATTAAAGCCATCAAGAAAGCCCCCACACCCAGGTCAAAAACAGAACTGCAGGCGTTTCTGGGGCTACTTAACTTTTATAATGTCTTCCTGCCCCAAAAGGCGACCGCGGCAGAGCCTTTGCATAGGCTTTTGGACAAGGTGGCTACCTGGACTTGGGGGAAACACGAGGAAGCTGCCTTCAGGAAAACCAAGGACCTGCTCACTTTGTATGCTGTCTGCATACGACACGCACTGACAGCCCCGGCGCATCCAGCGGCAAATGGTAGGGCGGAACGGATAGTTCAATTCACAAAAAAAAACCATCCAGAAAATAGACCATGGGGAGATCCAGGACAAAATAAATAAATTACTTTTCATACAGCACATAACCCCGAACACCACAACAAATAAAAGCCCGGCAGAACTGCTAATGGGGAGGAAAATAAGGTCCCCACTCGATAGACTACACCCCACTTACAACCCAGAGAAACCCCCAGACTCCACCAGCAAACACCGAACCTTCGCACCAGGCGACGCCGTCTACGCGAAGAACCTAAACGGAGACCCATTATGGGTACCAGCAATCATAACACAGCTAACAGGCCCACGCTCATACCGGCTACAAACAACCGACGGACGAGCGTGGAAACGCCACATCGATCAGTTAAGATCGAGGACAGCCACACAAGACACCACCGACACGCAACCAAACAAAACCAACCCCCTCAACACAAACCAAGAGGGGAGGGGATACCCCGGGAACCAAAACCCAGAAAAAATAAACCAGCCATACTCACCTGCAAGCAGCCAGCACGAAACCTCGCCAGGAAGAGACAACCAGGCCAGCTCAACCAACCTGGAAAGACCGAGCGGGAGCGGTGAAACCCGCAGCTCAACCAACCCGGGTAGCCCAGGAGGGAGCTGCGGAGAGCGGCCCGGCCAGACAGACCAGGCAGTTCCCACGACGGAGTCTGGAGAAACAGGGACCCTGACTGAACCGGCCAGGATCCAACCTACGACTGACCTGCGCAGGTCCAGTAGGCAAAGACGGAGCCCCGCCTACCTACGGGACTATGTTTCATAGGACAGAACCAAGAGGGGAGGGGTGTTCTGTACCTTAATTTGAATTCTTGAGATCCCCGCGCTTTGATTGGCCAAAGCGCGGAGCGATCGGATTGGCTAGGCGAGCCGCGCCGATTGGCTCGCTGAGAATCTCCCGCCATTGGTAGATTCGAATCGCGGTAGATTCAAAGTGGTGCCATTGGCTGCGGCTGCCGCGGCTTGGGAATAAAAAGCTGCAAAGTTTTTCTAAGAGCCAGTTCGGTTCCTGACTTTAATAAAGAGCTTGATACAAAGTCACCGACTCCTGGCTTCCTTCCACGTGGACATAACATTAACTTCCCAAAATTATTTCCAATGTTAGAATAGTTTTCTTCAATCTGTAATTGTAAGCTGAATTTGAGTGTTCTTTTCCTTTAATTGTAATCTTTTCTTCTCTCTAATTCCCTCTAGATCTATTTTTTAAAGTTTTGTCTATACAAAAGCATTTTCCTGTGGAAAGAAGTCTTTATAATTAATTGCAAAACCTTATTTCAAATTTGTGTGGACTCTTGCTGTGCTTGTAACTTTCTAAAATCAAAGTTTTGACCAATCATTGTCTGACTATTTCCTGCTGTGGTTGTCTGCTCCATTTGTGGTGGGTTTTTTTCTTTTCAACTTGCCATTTCCCCCCTCAAAGTCCTGTCTTGTTGTCAGGCATGGGATCACACATAAAAATCCTCAAAGCAGTTTCTTTATTATTGTTCACCTAAGTAGACAGAATGTTGTCAGACTAAAGCACACTCTACACAACAATCTGATAAATGCTGTGAATTAGGGAGGATCCTTTCTGCCCCGTTTCCTGCATAGCATTAATTCAAGGCTGAATCCAAAGATGTTTTTCAAAGCCTATTGGACTTTCTATGTTTTTTCTTTGACTGGAATATTTGAGAATCTCCTTAAATTCAAGGCTAATGTTTCCCTTTACTCCTCCCTCTTCATTACTCAGCACCAGATTGCACCATACTCACTATAAGTTATCAGGGATTCATAATTGTAATCAGGATTGTGGTTGGCGTAGGATGCATTATGTTCCTTACTTTTAGTTGTCTTTTACTCTCTCTTTTTTTAAAAAAAAATACTTTGTTTCTTTTTAATATACCTTGTGTTAGCTGCCCAGGGCCACAATGATAAGTTGGGTGGCATATACATTGTTTCAATAAGTAAGCAAGCAAGCAAGCAAGCAAAATGTAACAGTGGAGGCAAGATGAAAAAATGTCTCGTAGCACTGGTTCCATATTTTCCACTCCAACGTGTCTATATTGACAAAGAAGGCCTGAAGAACTGTAATATGCGATGGAGAATCCTGATGGCACAAGGCTCCCTATGATGTGAAAGAGTCTGTTACCATATTAGATGAATGTAGTCACTAACTCTTTTAGACCATTTCAGTCAACTTGATGTTGTGGTCAAAGTCTGGCTCATGTAAACCAATTGAGTGACTTTGAAGATGCAACATAACTCTATAGCATGTGAACAGGGGTGGGCTTCAAAACTTTTAGCAAAGGGTTCTCTACCCAGTTGCTGGCCATGGTGGGTGTGGCCTAGTCGGTTTCTTTCACCACCAAGGGTGTGTGTGTGTGTGTATGTATGTGCATTTTGCCCTCCCCAGGCTCCAGAGGCTTTCCTTGACCCTCCAGGAAGGCAAAAACAGCTTCCCTGTCTGGAGGTCTCTGGAAGCCAGAAATTGGCCCATTTCCAGCCTTCCCAAGCCTCTGCATACACTCTGCACTTACCTACATCCAAAATGTGCCGTGTGGGGACTTCTCGAAGGGGTGAGGTGGAGTGGACAGGGCCAGCCAAGAGTAGGATTTGGGGGTTCTCTGAACTGCACAGAATCTTAGCGAGGGCCTCTCCCAAACCCCTGTGAACCCCCAGCAGCCCATCCCTGCATGTGAACAAAAACAACAACAACTGCACAATGAGGTTCCAGCAAAACATTGACAGCTTGTTGGGCAGCCCATAGCAAAGGCAGAACCACAGCTTATGTCCTTTTGTCCTGCAAAGGCAGGACAAAGAAAAAGATAGACACAGTCCAAAGTAAGCATGATGTGGAATGTTTTCATCTGGGTAACATTATTTTCCCTTTCTTACTAGGTCAGCATACTAACCATGCTATCTGTTATGAACTAATGAACGCTTAAATAAAGTTTTATCAAACCTTTAGAAATAGCAGGGTTCTAATCCTGCACTTCTGATTGGCCGATAATAGTGATATCAGATTGGTCCGTTCAGGAGACTCTGATTGGCTGTTAACTAGCCACTCTCATTGGTTAAAGGGGTTAACACTCCATGTTTCTCATTGGTTACTAGATCAGAAAAGTATCTCCACGTATATACATGAGCTGCATTCACTACCAAACCTATAAGTTGCACATGTGAACTGCTTAATATTCCCTTGTAAGAAAACATTCACAGAAAGCTGAATTGATCTTTAGCAATAGGGGTGAAGAATCGATGGCAATAGGGGTGAAGGAACTTATGGACTCAGAAACCAAACTGCTTATATGTACTGACCTATAAGCTGAATTTCATAGATAGTGTTAAGTTCTGCGCATGGGCGCAAGGAACGGAGACGAGACGGTGAACAGTGAACTTCAATTCTTTATTAATCATTCTGAACAGAGCAAAAACCTAGGGCAGCAGCAGCCTTTTTATAGGCAAGTCTCTATGGATTGAAACAATCTGGTTATGAATGGAACCAATATATTGTAAAAGAGTTAAATAATATAGGATTTAAATCAGGTTTAGCTGATCCATGTTTATTTAAAAAAAGAGACAAATGGTATGGTGTCATTATTATTGTTTACAGATGATATTGCTTTAATTACTAAGACAAATAATGAAGCTACTGAGATAATATCAATATTAAGTAAGAGGATAAAATTAAAGCAATTAGGAGAAATAAGACAATATCTAAGATTGACAATAAACAAAACCAATAGTGGATATAAGATATCACAAGAAGATAAAATTTACCAATTGCTAAAAATGTATAAAATGGAACTTTGTAAGCTAGCAAAAACTCCAATGAGTGAGGAATTTTGTCACACTGATGCTCAAAGTTCAAAATTTGATAAGACTATTTATCAATCATTAATAGGTAGTTTATCATATATAAATAATTGGTCAAGGTCAGACATTACCTATAGCATTAATCAATTGGCAAGATTCAATGCTGAACCCAATGAAAGACACTGGCAAGCGCTAAAGTGTATATTTTTAAGACAATGCACTATGCATTGTATTTGGAGCCAAAAGATGATTTGATTTTAAGTGCATATGCTGATGCAAGTTTTGCAACAGATATAAAAACTAGAAAATCAACTTCAGGTATGGCTATACTATTAGGTAAAACACTGATTGGTTGGAGGTCAATTAGACAGCAACACATAAGTATGTCCACAATGGAAGCAGAATTTTCATGTCTATCTTTATTATGTACTGACTTAATTCTGTATAAACAGTTATTGTTAGATATGGGAGTAACTGTTAAAGATGCCATTGTAGTTTATGAGGACAATCAAGCAGCCATACGGTTGGCTACAAATATTGCTGTAAAAATGAGATCTAAACATACTGACCTTAGATATTTGAATGTAAGACAATAGGTAAAAAATGGTTTAATGAGATTAGAATATTGCATGAATATTGCATGAAAAACATTGCTGATGGATTTACAAAAGCCCAAGGTGCAGTCAAGCACAAAGAAAATTGTGAAAACTATGGGTTGAAATTGTAAATAGATATATATATTATTATATTACCCAAAAGGGGAGAATGTTAGGAATAACATTGGTTACCTAACTTAGTTTGGGTAAAAATAATATATAAACTATGTTAGTGAGTTTAAGTGTGTGTCACTTTAACTGCAAAACGTGTATTTTGGGTGCGGTTGTAAAATCACCATAAGAGGGAGCAAGAGAGCTCATTGCTGGCTTTTACTGGATAGCTGACAATGAAGGATTGATGGTGATAACTGCGTGTGTTTCCCTGCTGTTGCTGAAACGAAGAAAAGGGGTTTGATTTTCTTCTTATCTCTGACTGCAAAAGAGATATATTGCTGGACTGATTATTTGTAAGTTTACTGACCTCTATTTTCAACACTGGACTTTGCAACTGATTAATCGCTGGATGGACTGAACTAGTGTTATAACATATGGACTGTTTTGACTATACTATAACTCTTGCTGGAATAAAAAAAACTATTTAACTGGCACAGTGTATCTGTCTTACTGAGTGTAAACTACAACAACGTTTATCTCACTGTGTATCCCTAACAAAACCTTACAGAATTGCAAAGTACTGTTATTACTATTGTTAACAAAATCACTGTTTACAGTATTGCATATCCTCCCATTTGATCTCGTGTCTACCTTTTGTGATATATTTGCTAAGAGTTAGAAGTTGTCACATGGCCTGTTGTAGTTGAACCTGACCAGTTTGATCTGCAAAATTTCAGCAGTGATGATGCTTTTCTTTGTGCTAAGAAAGCATCATCTAGTGGTGATTTTTGCAGATTAAGTTATCACGATGCCATTTTACTCCCAGGAAAAAGCAATTGTTTGTTGCATTTTGCAGGGGGTTCAGGCATCTTAAGCAGAATTGGCAGTAAAAAAAATATGATAGCACAGACTGTCATTCCAGCTGGATAATGGGGCTGTTTAATCA
Organism: Hydrophis major; assembly: GCA_033807585.1. Classification (NCBI taxonomy): domain Eukaryota; kingdom Metazoa; phylum Chordata; class Lepidosauria; order Squamata; family Elapidae; genus Hydrophis; species Hydrophis major. The sequence goes on from CM066330.1 coordinate 134,196,798, forward strand.
AATCTTCATTTTATGTACTCTGGTGAGCTTCATAAAAAGAGCAAGATACAAATGGCCATTCTCTGTAGCTTCATTGACCCTGCCCCTGTCTCTGTTTTTCAAGGCACTTGAAAAAGAGAAATTTACCCTATTCTACTTCTGAAAAAAAAGAGCACTTGGCCATTTCTCATTCTGTCATTGGCCATTCCGAGCCATCTAGAAAAAAGCAAGAAGCAGAATCTCCCAGCTGGGAAGCTCTTAGTTCCACTTTCCCAGTTCTGAGTACTACCATGTGGAAGAGCAGAGAGGTATGACAGCATCACAAGGCAACTACAATCCTGCCTCTCTTTCTTGCACAACCCTCTACTACAGGGTGTCAAACAAGCAGCCTGTGGGCTGGATGCGTCATGCACAGGCCACGCCCACCCCAACCCTAACCCTAACCCAAAAGGAAAAACATCATGAAACATCAGATGATAGCAATGTGATGCCGTGAATTAACACCCAAGAAGTTAGGCTCAAGTTCCAGATGGATGTTGACAGACTAGAACACTGGGCTGTATCTAACAAAATGAAATTCAATGTAGAGAAAAGTAAAGTCCTACACTTAGGCAAGAAAAACCAAAAGTACACATATAGACTGGGTGAAACCAGGCTCAATAGCAGTAAATGGGAGAGGGATCTTGGAGTTTTAGTGGACAACCAGCTAAATATGAGCCAGCAGTGTGCAGCAGCAGCCAAAAAAGCTAATGCAATCCTAAATTGCATTAACAAAGGGATACAATCAAGATCAAGGGAGGTACTAATACCACTCTATAAAGCCTTAGTAAGACCACACCTAGAGTACTGCATCCAGTTTTGGTCACCACATTATTAAAGAGATGTTGAGACTCTACAAAAAGTACAGAGAAGAGCAACCAGGATGATTAGGGGACTAGAGACTAAAATATATGAAGAACGGTTATAGGAACTGGGCTTGACTAGTCTAGTAAAGAGAAGGACTAGGGGAGACATGATAGCAGTCTTCCAATATTTGAGAAGCTGCCACAGAGAGGAGGGGGTCAATCTATTTTCTAAAGCACCTGTAGGCCAGACAAGGAATAATGGATGGAAACTGAACAAGGAGAGATTTAACCTGGAAATAAAGAGAAACTTTCTGACAGTGAGAACAATCAACCAATGGAACAGCTTGCCCTCGGAAGTTGTGGGAGTGCCATCACTTGGGACCTTCAAGAAGAAGAAGAAGAGTTTGACACCTGTGCTGTACTACACCAGAGAAAACTCAGCCCAGCAGCTGCCTCTGTGGGCCATTTGCCATCTATCTTGTAGTAGTGCTTGACTTGTTCAGGCCTTCATATTGCCCAGAAGCATAAGAGGGGTTGAATGACTAGGCAATCTTGGTGATTCTGCTACCTTTTAGGATGACTGACTGATTGGTTCCTTTTAAATTCTCCAGTGAAAGAATTCATGTGAATTTTGGAGGGTTTGGCAACCATGATTTGTTCAGTAGTTTAAATTTTCTGAACACATTGTTTTCTATTTCCAACATACACTTGTTTTCTGGTTCATTTAAGACAGGCCTTATTATTTACACTCAATATTTATTTTAAAATGTCAGCACAGGTAGCTACTTTCACATTTGGAAATGTGATTATGGAAACTGCTTCCACAACCAGATGATGCATCTCATAAATAAATGCTTCCTTGTGTTACCCCTGAGCCTATTTGCTGGACTCATTTATTGAACAATTCTGAGTTCTGACATTTCAAGAGGAAGACAGAAATTTATCTACATGCTGCTCATGTATTTGAGGAATAATTAAACCCATGCCACATTTTTGTATAAATAAAGTGGTGGCTGCTTTTCCCAGTTTCCTATATTGAAATTCCCGTGTCATTCTGATGCCAGCTGTTAATCTGGTTTGAAAATATCCTTTGGCTAAAGATAGATTTGAATTTGTTACCTTAACTAAAACAGCATGGTGGCTTGAAAATTAAATTGTGTTGCTTCTTTAATTTGATTTAATTTTTTTTTTTTTTTTTTGCATTTCTGACATCTTTAGCCAAAGATTTTGGTTCTTTTAAAATTATGGAAGACGTTCTTGTATCAGACCTAATGTACCAGACAGCAGCCATCTTTTTGATCAGATGGAACCCCTCCCCCACATCCTATTTTATCGTGGCTCTACAGCTAGATAAAGGCTCTTATCACTCCTCCCCTCTCCAAGTGCTGTCAAAATGCTTATGATGGCTCTTTTTAATCTGTCTCCTCCCTTCTGGTTGCTGGCTCAACAGATGGTGACTGTCAGCTGCTCAGCTGGTGGCTACAGCACTCTGCTCTCTTCTGCTGTGGGCCTCAAGATTCAACCTGCTTCCTGGGACTGGACTAAGTTGAGTTTAACTATGAGAAAGTGTTTGATAATTAATTCTCTTCCTTTCTCTCCCCTCCCACATAGTGTGATTGTTTCCCAGATTTCACACTGTCTAGTAGAAAAAAGAGAGAAAGCAAGATGTGCTGGTCTGAAGCACACACAGAAACCTACCTACCCCCTCCTCAATTTATAAAGTAGGCTGTAGGATGAGGTCTATCCTAGGATTGGTAATGATTCCTGTCTTCCAATCATGCTTTTTCATTCTTATTTGGTAATTCATTAGCAGAGAAAAGTCATATAGCTCTGCTCTTCATTTTGTAACAGAACACAATGCACAGCACTGCAAAACACAACACACAAAACCAATTCCCTTATATTGTGGTCCTGCTGAAACCACTGCCCATTTCTGTGATATATTTGTAAAAGCTTTGTAACTGTTACATTTGGAGCATGGGCGAGAAAGAATGGAGACAAGCCTCTGGAACGGTGAACTTCAACTCTTTATTTACATAGTGACTTCTCAACTCAATGGCAGTTATAAACCTCCTTATATAGGCAATCCCAATAACTATTAACCAATAACAATCGAGGAGCGCTAGCTCCCTTAACCAATAGGAACTCTCTGTTAATGGCCAATCGGATTCCCCGGAATGGGCCAATCCGATCCTGCCATTAACAGCCAATCAGAAGTGCAGGGCCAGAACTCCGCTCTTTACTCCAAACTAAAGTTCTCTTTATTAAACCTTATGCATTCACAACACCTCTTCCCCCTGGCTTCTGTTTGCAGGGCGCAGTTACATAGTCCAGTTGCTTTATTAGTCTTTTTGATTTTCGCTGTGTCATTTGGCTGCAATCATGCTGAGGTAGATCGTTGTTTGGCAACGGGGTCGCCTCTGGTTCAGAGTTCATTTCTTCATTGTTGCCATTATTCTCGGTAATTCCCTGAGGTGCATTTGTTTCCCTTTCTGGTTCCATTTCCTGTGTCTCTATTACACCGTCGTTCCCTTCGAACGGGTTTTCTTCTACTTGGGATTCATCTTCTTCCGTATCTCCCCCTCCCTCAGTTTGGTCATAAGGGAGTTCAGGAATGCCCGACGGGAGCCGCGATCGTAATTGATCGATATGGCGTTTCCATAGTCTATCGTCAAGGCATTGTACAAGGTAGGATCTCGGGCCGGTTACACGAACTACTGTCGCCTCCACCCACAGCGGATCGCCCGATAGGCTTTTAGCGTATACCAAATCGCCTATCTGGAAGGCACAACAGCGGCCTCTGGATCCTAGTGGTTTTTCCGGTTCATAAGCTGGGTGTAACCGGTCGAGGTGGGAGTGGAGTTTTCGTCCCATTAGCAGTTCAGCGGGAGTTTTGTTGGTGACGCTATGAAGTGTGATGTGTTGTAGAAAAAGGATTCGATTGATCTTGTCATCAATGTTATCGTAGTCTACCTTCTGCAAGGTTTTCTTAACGAATTGGACCATGCGCTCTGCTTTGCCATTGGTCGCAGGGTGTGCAGGCGAGGTGAGCGCATGTCGGATGCCGCGGTCAGCCAGGTACTGCTCGAATGACAGCGCTGTAAATTGGGGCCCGTTGTCGGATACCAGGACGTCTGGTAATCTGTGGGTTGCAAATAGTCTTTCCAAGTTTTTGATAACTGCTTCGGTGGTTGTTTTCGTCATACGGTGAATCTTGAGCCAATTCGAGTAGGCGTCGACGGTTAGCAGAAAGGTGTGGCCTTTGGTCGGCCCCGCAAAGTCCAAGTGAATACAGGACCAGGGTCCCTGTGGTGTCTCCCATTCGGTAGGGATGGCTTTAGGTGGGGCGTTGCTCACTTCCTGGCATTTATGACAAGCTTTAACCCAATTTTCGATTTGCTTGTCGATGCTCGGCTACCATGCATAGCTTCGTGCGAGGGCTTTCATTCGCACGATACTGGGGTGGCCATCGTGCAAGGTTCTCAGCAGCGCTTTTTGGAGTCGTTCTGGGATAACGACTCTATCGCCCCAGATGACACAGCCCCTTTGGAAGAACAACTCCATTTGTCGAGTCTTGAATGGTGTGAAGTCATCTGATAATTGGTCCAATGGCCATCCACGTTCTACCCAGCCCAGAACTCGCGCTAAGGTGGGGTCACGTTTGGTTTCTCTCGCGATATCTCGGGCGGTTAATGGCGGCGAGTTGAGTGTTTCAATTTGCAACGTGGTTACCGTTGATGCAGGATCATCAAGAGTCTCTGGAAGTGGTGCTCAGATCAATGCGTCGGCGTGGGGAATGGTTTTCTCTGGGCGGTATTGCAGCTGATAATTATAAGCAGCCAAGAATTCTGACCAGCGAGTCATTCTGGGGGATAATATGTAGGGAGTCGGCTTATCTCCAGCTATTATCCCCAGTAATGGTTTGTGGTCAGTCACGATAGTAAAAGCCCGGCCATACACGTACTCATGGAATCTTTTAACGGCCGATACAATTGCGAGGGCTTCTTTATCCATTTGGCCATAATTTCGCTCAGTTTTTGAAAGTGTCTTTGAAAAATACACAACAGGGGCTTCGTTACCATTAGGCAGTACATGGCTCAGAATGGCGCCCACTCCGAAAGGCAAAGCATCACATGTGATATTTAACGGCAAGGTCTCATTGTATTGCATGAGTACAGAGTCAGAAGTCAGTAGTTTTTTCACATTACGGAACGCCTGTTCTTCTCTATGACCCCATAACCAGTTTGCTTTCTTGTCTAACAACCGATGTAATGGTTCAGCGACCATTGCTTTATGCAGTAGAAATACATTATAAAAGTTGATGAGGCCTAGGAACGCCTGGAGATTGGCCTTGTTCCAAGGCCTGGGAGCGTTTTTTATTGCTCTTAGTTTACTGTCGGTAGGGTGAATACCCTGACTGTCAATTAGGTACCCTAAAAACTCAACACTATCTGTACACAATTTACACTTATTCTTTTTTACCTTAAGACCGGCGTCTTGAAATTTTGTAGGACTAATTTTAAACAATCCCGTAAGATTTTTTTTGTAGGTGCAAAATACATCGTCAAAATAGGGGACCACGCCTTTAATCTCTTGTAGTAGCCTCTCCATCAGGCTCTGAAAAATCCCCGGGGCTACACTGACTCCGAATTGGAGCTGGGTACATTTGAAGGCACCTCAGTGCGTCACAATCGTTTGTGCCTGTGCCATCTTTTCATCAACAGGTAGTTGCTGATATGCCTGAGCTAAGTCTAATTTAGCGAAGACTTTTCCGCCCCCCAAGGAATGGAGGAGATGCTGTACCACCGGCACCGGATATGCATTTTGCTGTAGGGCAAGGTTCAGGGTGGCCCGGTAGTCCCCACAAATTCAGATCGACCCGTCTGGCTTTACGGGTGTTTCGATTGGGGTTTCCCAAGGGGAATGATCGGTAGGTTCTAGCACCCCCAGAGCTATTAGTTTGTCGATTTTCGGCTTTAAGGCAAACGGAACTCGACGGGGCTTAAGGCGGATGGGAGCTATCTTTGGATCAAGGCTGAACAAAAATGGGGTCCCTTTGTACTCACCTAAACTTTCCGCGAAGACGTCCTTGAACTCATGGATGATGTCCTCCTCCCAGTCACTTCCGCTGATTCGGTTTATGCCTGCCACTTCAATGCCAAGTGGCGCGAACCATTGGAGACCTAGCAGACTAGGCCGATCTTTGTCGGTCACAGTTAGCGGTAAGTACACTGTGTGCTTCTTGAAGGAGACCTGGACTCGGCAGGAACCAACGACAGGGATTCGATTCCCTTGATAGTCCTTAAGAATGAGTTTTTAGAAATGGAGATCTTGGCGCTGAATCGTGGGGATGAGTTGCTTGAGGGTCTTCCAGGACACCATCGAGAGGGACGATCCTGAGTCGACTTCCATGTGGCAAGGCTGGTTCTCGATGGCTACTGTGATTCAGATTTTCTTGGCATCCAAGGCAGAGGCGTGACCGATAGTGATAGTATGGTGAGCCTCTTCTCGCTGCAAAGCTCGGTTTCTGTAGAAGTGGCTTACTGGCTCTCGCCTTACAGGACGGCTTCCTGTCGATTGGTGATAGTTAGCCCCTTTTGAGGCCTGGCCGGGTCCACTTCGGCAGACCCGTCCGATGTGGCCTCTCTTCCCGCACTCATGGCAGAGCGCATCGCGGAATTTGCATTCGGACCTGGCATAGTTGGCTCCACAGCCAGCGCAAGGGCATAGGGACTTCGGGTGGTGATCCCGGTCAGACCGCAGTCGATGGACCTCTTCTTCGTCGCTGTCTGATGACGAAGAGAGGTCCTCATGGTGCGTCATTGAGAGCTGCCCTTCTGACTTGGATAAAATTTCGCTTGTTGGTTGGTGTACCGAAGCGCGGTTGCGGTGTAATTGTACAGCCGACTTCCTGGTTGCTTCTGCTGCAGTAGCATCGGCGATGGCATCGGCAAAGCTGATGTCGGTGCATTGTGGTCTCTTAGTAGAGGTTCGAGGTCGTCCCAATCCATCGCCTTCACTTCTCTAGGTTTGGCTAGTGCTTTAGCCATCTTAAATACAGTTGGATCACAATGCGTTAGGAACACCGCCCGTTTCTTCCTGGCTGTGGCGTCCTTTAAGTTGTTAGTTTCTAAGAACATTTGGAAGCGATCCATGTAGGACTACCAGTCTTCCTGCACTGGATCGAACGGAGCGGGTGGTACGACACCACCGGATATGGTTCCGTTGTGTAGTGTCGTCAGCCACGTGCTCAGTGTTTCTTCTTAGTTCCATCGGTTCAGACGTCTCCATATCCCATCCTCGTCACCAGTGTTATGTTTGGAGCATGGGTGAGAAAGAATGGAGACAAGCCTCTGGAACGGTGAACTTCAACTCTTTATTAACATAGTGACTTCTCAACTCAATGGCAGTTATAACCCTCCTTATATAGGCAACCCCAATAACTATTAACCAATAACAATTGAGGAGCGCTAGCTTCCTTAACCAATAGGAACTCTCTGTTAATGGCCAATCGGATTCCCCGGAACGGGCCAATCCGATCCTGCCATTAACAGCCAATCAGAAGTGCAGGGCCAGAACCCTGCACTTTACTCCAAGCTCAAGTTCTCTTGATTAAACCTTATGCATTCACAACAGTAACAGTATGTGTGTGTTTGTATTTAAGAATAGGAAAGAGCTGGAAGTCACAGAGTTATGGATAAGGCAACGAACATTGGGTGACATTTCGCTAATTATATCATTTATGCTGTCTTTCAGCAATGCTTATTATGCCACCCTCCAGGCATAGTCAAGGGTTATGAAATAGGTATTCTCAGTTTTCTTCTTGTAAATGGAGAAGGAAGGCCCTAGGCCTAGGCCAAAGTTAATATAGCTGCATTCGCTATTCAACTTCTGTGCTAGAATGGGGATTTTGTTTATTTTCCACAGATTTTCCTGACCAATGTCTTTCCCTGCAGGATAAGTGAATAGAATAAGAGAAATAGTTAAGATATTTTCTGTACTGTCTGGAAAATGAAATGTTATGATCGGGCAAAACATATGGGTCCCACTCCATAACTCTGGCCAATGGCTTTGTTTGTTAGAGGGTAGAACAGCTATCTCACCTGTATGTTAATTGTCTGTATTTTCTGCATTTCCTTTCCTTTTAATTTCCACTTTTCTCCACCTGTGCAAATAATTTCTATTTCAAGAGAATGTCCCATCTACTTAATGAAGTGAACACAGTGCTTTATTCTTACTTTCAAGTGCTACCAAAAGTGTAATGCTGAGGAAAAAGATCATATCCCAATCAAGTGCCATCCCTTAAACCTTTCAAAAGGGACAGTGAGGTTTCCCATGTTTCTACTGGCCCTAATTTTGTGCTGTTAAATGCTCGCACGGTATATTGTGAGGTTCCCCCACCCCTTTATTTTGTATCACTGCTGGGAAGCATCTCAGGCATAATAACAGGGTTATTAAAGCTAACAGACAAATCCAACAGTAAAAGATGCCTAATGGCTATTCTCAGTAGAAAGAACTGGAAGGGGGGAAAAAAACGCTTTCTGTGTTATTTTACCAAACTATGAATGGCTAGAGGAGGTGAAAAGCAGGGGAAGGAGGAAACTCCTTGTCAGATTGGACACATATTTCTTGGTTCATGAACCTTCCCTTCCCTGTAAACCATGCTCTTGTCTTAGTCTGATGTATGCTCAGTGGCAGCAGCTCCCTGAGCAGGAGGCCTCACAGCATGACTAATGGCATGTTTTGACATCTCTGAATTATTCCCACACGTCTTTTCAGCTATAGGAAATAAGAAATGAGGAGGAAAGGCAGCCCACTGGAAACCAGAGGAGAAATACCAGTTCCTTTTTAAATTTGAGAAGCACACAGGAAAGCATAACACAGACACACACAGACAAACACACATACACAATTGCATTGTTATTTCACAGATAACAGCTCTGTGAGACAAAGCACAAGAAGACTTCAGCAGATGGTTTCTTTTGTCTCTGTTTGGTAGAATTGGTCTATTCGCACATCCAGGGATGTGTAGGTCATTTCCACTTTTGGTGGTGGTGGTAGTGGACTCTTAACCATAATCAAAATAAAAAAGGGTGACAGGTTAAAAAAAAAAGCCTCCCCAAAACAATTGCCTACAGTTTAAATCTAGGGCAATTTCTATCTCTCGCTTCTGTTGCTTTTGTGACAAACGATTAGCCTATTTATTTCGTTTAGGGTTCCTGATAGTTAGGTAGTTTCCATTTTTATTTGTTCCTCATCACAATTCTTCTTTCAGGGACATCGCAGTGACATCCTACACACTATCTATCTATCTATCTATCTATCTATCTATCTATCTATCTATCTATCTATCTATCTATCTATCTATCTATCTAACTATCTAACTATCTAACTATCTAACTATCTAACTATCTATCCAGGGGTGGGATTCAAATTTTTTAACAACCGATTCTGTGGGCGTGGCTTAGTTGGTGGGCGTGGATTGGTGGTCATGTGACTGGATGGACATGGCTTGGTGGTCATGTTATTGGCTGGGCGTGGCCAACTCAATATCACTCACATCGAGGCATTCATCTCCTCGCCTGGCCTTTCATGACTGTGGGGATACTGCAACAGTCGTAAGTGTGAAAAATGATCATAAGTCATTTTTTTTCAGTGCCATTGTAACTTTGAATGGTCACTCCACACAAGCAAAGTACTAGCAAAGGAGGGGAAAAAACTCCAGAGACATTCCTGAGACAGGAAGTCTAGTCCTGCCAAGAATGTAATGAGGGTTAACGGAGAGGCAGTTTCTGTAAGCAACATCAGAATGTTTCCTTCTTGCCTTCCTTACAGGATTAGGCCAGTAATTTCTTCTAACAACCTATTCTTTGAACTGCTTAGAATGTTAACAATTGGTTCTAGCGAATCGGTGCGAACTGGTAGAATCCCACCCCTGGTCATAAGTCACTTTTTTCAGCATCTTTAACTATTCTGACCTTTCCCCCTCACAGAAATAATATTAAGCTTCATGATCTTATCTACACAGTATATTTGTCATTTTCTTCTTTCACAGGAGTAATCACCATTTACATTTCCAGCACATTCTTCTTCATTCTGAAGCCTAAGAAAACAAAACTATCTAGAGTATGTTTGCTTCTTGTCATCAGCTGTGAATTCACTATGTATGCATGTTGTTATTATTATTGAGTTCTAATATTTACCATGCATCTATATTTTTCACATTCTATTTTCACATTCTATTTTTTTTATTTTCCTAATTAGCTTTTCTAAATCTTCTTTCCTTCAGGTAACAAATTGTTGTCCTCTATTTGTCTCCCACTGTTAATGTTTCAGATTACAATTTTGATTCCAGCTATTATCCCTTATCCCAGTCCTGCAATTATTAAAATATATTATCTGGACAACTTAAATAGATATGGAGACAAAATGCTTTCTGACTTTGATACTTCTATTCTGAAGCTCTCCATTTTGTCACACCCAATTCTTGTGGGAATTTGTATTCATTGTAATTGTTCTTTAAAAGAATTATCAAGTATTCTAGCACATCCTTAATATGTTCTTGCATTCTGGTACATTCTTCATAACAAGCTCTCTTTTTTATTTCAGAACCGAAAGATCTCCATAAGGTCATATTAATTAATATCTAGGTTAAGATATTCATTATTCACAGTCTGTTTATATACCAGTGTGGCAATGCTACAATTAATTCTTTTATTTTATTTTTATTTATTTTATTTTGTCAAGCAATTATAAGATAACAGGTATAAGTATAAACATAGTTATGAATACATGAAATGGATACATATAAGAAAAATAAAAAGAAGCAATAGGACAGGGATGGTAGGCACGTTGGTGCGCTTAGATATATTATCAGGACACTGGAAATCCTTTATAGGTTTTACATGACAGTATCTGCAATTCCTTCCATTAGCCTTTGTTGCTGGAGTTAATGGAAGTTGAAATCTAAAGCTTCTAAAGACTTGTAAGTTGCTTTATATATTTCCCTACATTTTTAAATATAATTACTATTACTACTTGTAAATATAGTAGGAATATAGTGCTTTGGTTGATCTTATTTGTAAACTAAACAAAACAACAAACAATTTGGTCACACACAGATCCAAAATAGATCTTATATAACTGCTTTTCTTTAGCATTGGTATGCCTTAGAAGTAGTTTTATCACATGTATTCCTGATATGTGCAATAATTTACCGAGTGGATGTGATTAGGTAAATAAGTTTTATATTTAGCAATGCCCATGCACTGTGTCTTACAGGATAGTGCTTTCCAAATATTTATCTTCTCTCAATAGTAATCAGAAGACTTGATTGCAAAATTAGCTTTAATTGCTAAACAAATTATATTAAAGGCTTGGAAATTGAGTTCCCTGAAGAATTATGAAACTTGACTGCTGAAGTTGTCAATCTTTTAGCTATCAGGGGAGGAGACATTGTTGAGGGACAGAGAACATGTTTATAGGAATTAACATGTTTAGTTATAGCTTTTCATTGCAAGGATTGGATTGGCTGCTTCCCATCCCTCTATTTTTGGCTGTCTTTTGTCTCTTTGTTTTTATCCCTTCTACTGCTGAACTATAGGCTTTAATATAGAACTGAATCAGCCAATGTTTTTAAAATATATATATATATATTTCATTTAATGTTCTTCAAGTGGTTACTGGGCTATTTGATTTTTATCTGTAACATTCAAATAACTTCTAGTATATCTTGAAGAAACCATTCATAAACATTTGATAATATAATACTGCATGGCAAAGAGCACTGTACATTTTTATATATGAAGGGAGAGATCAGAGAGTATATATTCAGTTTTTGAAGACAACAAGTTCAGTCTCCCACACATCTACTGGAAAGGATATTTGTTTATGAGGCCTTAACCCTAAAAACTATAAACTAACAATGGCTGCCACCAGTGGTGGTATTCAGCAGGTTCTGACCAGTGTTGGAGAACCAGTAGCAGAAATTTTGAATAATTCAGAGAACTGGTAACAGAAATTTTGAGTACTTTAGAATACCACCTCTGGCTGGCCCCAACCCCATCTATTCTCTCCCGAGTCCCGGCTGATTGGCTGGGTCTTCTTTTATTGCCCTGCACAGGAGAACGGAGCTGAAAATCAGGTTAGTGGAGTCGGGAGGGAATGGGGATTTTACAGTATCTTCCCCTGGAGTAAGATGAGAATGGAGATTTTGCAGTAACTGTGATGACCCAGAGTGGGCACAAAAGCAACAAAGTCACAAAAGTAGGTAAAGTCCCTTTAAGACCTCCAACTTGGTCCCCAATGTCCAGTTATCATTGGCTGGAGAAAAAACTCTCCCAAGAACAGTTTTTAAAGGGAAGAAATTCAGTCCGAACCCAAAGTACATATAAATTATAAATAAAAAACCAGACAAACAACAGTTGCAGCAAGTACGAGACAGGACAGGATAAGGAATTGCAGACTTAAAAAGATAATGAAACATACACAGTTGGGAGGATGCCAGAACCCAGATAAGACTTGACAAACCAAAATAATTCACGCTTTGCTTCCAGCAAGGTACTATGCGCAAACACCTTTTTTAAATCCTGTTTTCCAAGCTGCAGCTAATGAAGGGAATCAGGGCCCTTATCTCCCCCATAACTCATGTTGGTCCCTTCTCCGTTCCTCCCTGCGTAGCCCTGGGTCTCCCTCTGAATGCCCAGCTAGACTGTGCCCTTCCCCAGTTTCTTCCACAGCCACCGGAGCCACACACCCCACTCCCTGTCAGCTGCTTGACCTCCTCCTTGGAATCATTCCAACAGGGGCATGACAGTAACCTTTCTCTGGAGTGAGGTGGGAATGGGGATTTTACAGTAACCTTCCCCCAGGAGCGGAAAGGGAATGGAGATTTTGCAGTATTCTTCCCTTGCCATTCCCACTAAGCCATTCCCACTAAGCCACGCCCACAGAATTGGTAGTAAATTTTTTTGAATCTCACTGCTGGCTGCCACACATAAAGAGAACCTTTACAAAAAGTTTTACTGTTGGCATCTAGCACCAGCAAAATTAGCTAATATATACCCAAATATAAACCCAAAATGATGGATATGTAAAAATAAACAAGGTACCTTCTTTCACATATGGTGGACTTGCCCTAAAGCAAAAGAATACTGGAACAAATTAGAACATAATTGCAAGAAATCACTGGACTACAAACAGAATTTAAGCCTGAGATGTTTTTGCTAGGGATAATTAGAGGAGCATTCAAAAAGAAATGGAATACATTATAATACACATACTAACAGCAGCAAGAATAACCCATGCCCAGAGCTAGAAATTAGAAAATATTCCCACAGACAATATGATTATAAAGAAAATTATGGACTGCGCAGAAATGGTAAAACTCACATGAGAACTGCAAGAGAGGGATGAGAAGGACTATTATACAGCCTGGAAAAAATTGTATAACTGGTTGGATAGTAGGACAGTAGGAATAAAAAATAATATAAACAAATAAATGTGTATGTATGTATGTATGTATGTATGTATGAATATAGTTTGTAGAAACTGGGAAAATCTATGTCACAACACTGCAAAGATTGTATTTGTATTGTTTTGTTGTGTTGTGTTGTATTTGTGTTATTTTTAACTGTGTAAAATTAAATTAAAATATTTATAAGGCCCTCCTGAGCTGTTCAGCAGATGATACCCCATCAGATTATAATTCATTTTCCAATCTGATGCCTTGCATTGGACTAAAGCTCCCTCATTGCTATCTGACAATGATATGAGCCCCCCCCCCCCAAATACATCAGGAAATAACCAGATATGGATGGAATTAATTAGATAATGCTAGGCACAGTTAGTTTGAAGGCCTAGTGGTGGTTTCCTGATACATGTGTGTTGTGCATGGTTGAATGAATGGGTGAGTATTTTGACATAGTAATACAGCCTTCTCATGTGATTTAAGAGCTATTTTCTTCCTACCGCCAATGCAAGAAATTTTTCAAAGGAGATGAAATTTCTCTGCTAATTGCAACAGCATGTTGATTGGACACTAATGGCTATGAATGGGATTGGACTGTAGTGAGAAACTAGGATGGCAGCTGGTATACTGGCTATCTAGTAACTCAATAGGTCGTCTATAGGCTACTCAATCTTGTTTTGGGATTGGGATTGGACTTTTTGAAGCTTGTCATTTTTTAATGATTTTAGCCTCCATGTTACTATGACTTCATGGCCTATAAAATACTCATGGGGTTATCACAAATAATTTTGGTCCCCAACACATGAATGACATCATACATTACATCAGATTTTTACTTCACAGCAGAGGAGATATGATCTGAGAAGGGAAGACCTTAATATCTCTGCTTTGCCATAGATTACTTCCCAGATATTCTGGACCTCTTCAAGAATGGAAAACCCATTATAATGGTCCACCCCATTAATCCAGAGGCTTTAGAAAAGGTGCTCTGGGGTTGGGCAGACATCTTGTACCTGGTTGATCTGAGAAACTCAGACAGTGTAATGTCTGAGTGCATGCTCCTGCGTGCCTTCTTCTCAGTCATTGAATCACAGCTAAATCTACTTAGGAGCTGAAGGATATTAAGCATTTGAAAAGGTTCCCAAAACGATGGTGGTGGAAAAGCAGAAGTGTATGCATCAAAGCACTGGGTTTAGCAACTGCCACCCTGGTATATAGTAACCTCTGCCATTATCACCAGTCAATTGAACTACCATAACACAATGTGACTCACTCTATGTCAGTCAATGGATACAAATTACAGTGGGTGGACTGCTGACCAGAGAACAACAACAACAAGAGTCAAAATAACACCAATTTTGCCTCTCTGCATTGGTTGTTTCAAAGCGCTGCTTGTTACTTTTAAAGTCCAATACTGGGATAACAAGTAACGTTCCCAGTCTCTAGAAACAAACATTGTAAAACAGACTGCATGTATATAGGTTTTTTAAAGAAGAGACTGGACAGTCATTTGTCTGAAATGATATAGGATCTCCTGCTTGAGCAGGGGGCTGGACTAGAAGACCTCCAAGGTCCCTTCCAGCTCTATTCTGATTGATAGATTGCCATAATTGAACCTGCCTATCTGTCTAAACATTTAGAAAGGGTTGTTGAGAATTCCCCTTACCTGCCTAGAAATTCACAGGCTTTGGAATAAATCACAGACTTTCTTTGCAGTTCTCTCCATTTCTCTGAAACATTCTTTAGCTTTACCTCTTCTTGCATTTCATAAGCAAGTAAAAACTATATCATTCTAACATGACTTTGGCTTTAGTTGACTTCACAGCAAATTTTAATGATTTATACTATTTTTGTTTTAAAATGTACTATTTTTTTTTAACCGAGAGTTTATCAGAATAAATACGTTAAATAATTCAATAATGTCCTTTGGCCTTCTTGAAACTAAAAAAAAAAAACCTATTAGGAAGAGAAAAATAGGACTAGAGAATAAGAAAATGATTTATTTTTCTTTATTTTTCTCATTCATTAACTTCTTGGCCAGTGACTCTAAGACTATGTTAGAAGGCAAGGGAAGAAACTGAAAAGTTATTTGGAATTCAAGGGAAAGGGGTTAAAACTTGATTTTTCTGTCTTCTATAGTCATATTCTTTTCCCCAGATAAATTTCTTCCAATGTTGAAGTCTGGTTACATGTCTTTGCATGTAAACAGTATCTTAATAGATCAGTGGTATGTATTCCTTGCCCTCCCTTCCTGCTAGGATTCAGATTCTCCATGCCAATATCACCTGGATTTGGATTCTCAAAAAAATCAAGGCTGTATTGGCACCTAAATTATCCCCAATTGAAGTAGGGAACTTATTTAAGAAAGGAGAATTGAGTGTTTTACAGGACACAAAGCAATGTAAAAGACAGTTTGAGGATGAAATAAAGTCAGTATGATGCACGCAGGGGATAAAATTGGGATCACTAGCTTCTTCCAGGGATGCTACAAATCATTAGTGAAGAAAAGCTGGCAGAACCATCTATGACCCACATCCAGCCCTGGCAAAGTGTTCTACATACATCTCATTTCTGTTCCTCTACAGTAGGGAATATTTATCTTAATTTGCCTTGTACTTCTTAATAAGTTTGTTTAGGAATCTCTTTTATTCAAGCTACAAACAGCAGAGCTGGATATTTTAGAAGCTGAATGCCTGAGATGATTGCAGAGAAGTCAGAATCTGTTTATGCTTTCCTCGGTGATTAGATTAAACAGAAACTGTCAATATGTGCAAATAAATGCTTATCACATAAACTACCATCCACCCAACTAATCTCTTTAGAACAGGGCTGTCAAACTCGTGGCCTGTGGGCCAGATGCCTCATGTGCTGGCCATGGCCAGTTTAGCAAAGTGGAAAAAAAAGTCATGATACGTCACATGATGATGCCGTGACGACACAAGTTTGACACCCCTGCTTTAGAACATAAACATATTATCTAATCAAAGTTTTGGTGAGAAAGGGGGCCAATCCTAAATCATTCCCAACTCCAAAATGGTTCATCTGTTAGACAGACACCCTAGTCTAATTATCTTTATGTGCTGTAAACTGGATATGTACTTAATATGTAACTAGATGTACAACTATCAACTGTAAATCATTTCGTCTAAACATGTGCAAATAGAGGGAGGCAAATAGAAATATTGCACCAAACAGAAAACAATAGGCCATTGGCTATTATATTTTTAAACCATATGGCTTTGAAAGGAAAGGCCTGATATAGTTGTGCCTCTAGTTACTTTAGTGAACTAGTTTTAGTGTGTTTAAGGTAACACAGTTCCATCTGTGGCATCAAATTTGCTATGCCTCATTCATTCATTCATGTAGGGCATGAAGTGCATGTGTGGAATGGATTTTCATCTCCTTAGCTTCTTTCCTAAACCATCCAAAATTTTTTTTTTGCCATCCAAGGTATAGAGAGGCACATCGACACAGTGGAACAGCTCAGGGTAGAAGACTATTCAACTGTATGAGGCAAATAGCAATAGAAGCACTTAGACTTATATACCGCTTTATAGGGCTTTACAGCCCTCTCTAAGCAATTTCCACCATCAGCATATTGCCCCCACAATTTGGGTCCTCATTTTATCCACCTTGGAAGGATGGAAGGCTGAGTCAGCCTTGGGCCTCATGAGATTCGATCCGCCAAATTGCAGGCAGCTGGCTGTAACAGAAATAGCCTGCAGTACTGCACTCTAACCACTGCGCCACCGAGGTTCTATAATATACTTCTCTTCCCTCCATTTTCTCTGACTCTCATGGTAACTGAAAAGTGAGCACCAATTTATTCTCAGCCGAAGACACTTATTTATGAGAAATCAAATAGGTGCAGGGAAGAAGAGAAAGTGTCTCCTGTCACTAATATAGTTGCATCTTTAAAAGGCAGCAAGGAAAGTTGCCATAACCTGACGATCAGGCTAAGTGGCATATTTACCACATGAACCTGACGTGATTAAATGATATTTCCTTTAGTCCCCAGGGAATTAGTAAGTGAATAAACAGAAGAATGATTTAGCTCCTTCCCCTCCCTTTGAACAACAGTCAGTTGAATGCTGATCCCTAGGAACAGCTATTAAATGCCACAACTCTCCCTGCTCTGCCTTATTCTCCCAAAACTCTGGTGAACTGCTTCTCTTTTGAAGATTGAATGCCTTGATCTCTGTGTGTTTATGTCTATATGTGCATGTGTACAGGTAGGGAGAGAGACAGTGCTTGTACCTATTCACATCAATTTAAATTTTACATAATATTGACAATTCATATCAGTGTTATTCTAGGTATCATTGGTTATTTCCAATTTGGTTATTTCCAATTTTATCAAAAGCTATTTTCAGTATTGTACAGTGAAGTTTAGAAGAAAAACAGGTAGCAAACTGATTATAGTGGTATTGGTGTTGGTTTTTACATAAGCTCCTTCTAAAAAAAACCCACAATGATTGTGACTGACAATATATGTGCGGGAATATATTTGGTCCTTATATTTCCATCATAGTTTTTCAGTCTATACAAAATAATAAAGTGATCCTCCTCACTCTGAAAAGGCTTCAAGATTTACAGAAGGCCAGTAAACAAAAGTTCTCTAAGATCCACTTTGGCAGTGAAATTCACAAGATTACTGTTGTGAATTAATAAAAGTGCTTAAATAAAGATTATTAAAAACCTTTAGAAAAGTGTAGGGTTCTGGCCCTGTACTTCTGATTGGCCGATAATAGCGACATCTGATTGGCCCGTTCAGGAGAATCTGATTGGCTATTAACGGGCCTCTTTCATTGGTTAAGGGAACTAACGCTTCCCGTTTCTTATTGGTTATTTGATCAGCAGCTTGCCTATAAAAAGGGCTATTGCTGCCGTAGTTTTTACTCTGTCCCACAATGTTAAATAAAGAGTTGAAGTTCACTGTTCATCGTCTCGTCTCCAATCCTTGCGCCCATGCGCAGAATATAACACTGGTGACGAAGGTGGGATTTGGAGATGTCAGAGCTGACTGAGCACTACAAAGCGCCAAACAGAGCACGTGGCTGAAGACACACCAATGGCTGAACCATGTCTAGCAGCGTCATACCACCCGCTCCATTCGACCCGGCACAAGAAGACTGGGACTCATATATGGACCGATTCCAGATGTTTCTGGAGACCAACAACTTGAAGGATGCCACTACCGGAAAGAAGCGAGCGGTATTCCTAACTTACTGCGGGCCGACCGTGTTTAAGATGGCCAAGGCACTAGCCAAACCAGCTGAGGTGAAGTCCATGGACTGGGACATCCTCGAGCCCCTTCTATGGGCCCACTACGCACCGACCATACCAACGCTTGTTCGAAGACATTTATCAGAGAGACCAGCCAAAGGGAGAAAGCGTTGCAGATTTCATTGCGGATCTCCAGAATTTGGGAGGCCTCTGTGGGTTTGCCAACCTAAAGAGACCCTGAGAGACCGAATAGTTCTGGGATTAGATGCACTAGCCATCCAAAGTAAGCTGATGGCGAAAGGCGACATTAGCCTTGCAGATGCCATCGCTGACGCTACTGCAGCAGAAGCAACCAGGAAGTTGGCTGCACAAATGCGCCGCACCCACGCCCCGCTCCGCCAACTCGCCGGTGAAACCTCACCTCACCTGGAAGGACAGGCAACAACAGCCCACCACGAGGACCTCGAATCATCATCGGAAAGTGATGAAGAAGAGGTCAACCGGCTCCGGTCTGAATGAGACCAACGCCATCAACGTAACCAGAGAGTATAGTACCAATGCGCTGGTTGTGGGGCAAACCATTCACGATCAGACTGCAAATTCCTCGATGCGCTCTGCCATGTGTGCGGGAAAAGAGGTCACATCGGAAGAGTCTGTAGAAGCAAGCAAGGATCCAACCCACCTCAGAGGGAGGCCAACTACCACCAGCCCACAGGAAGTCGCCCTGTGAATTGGGGATACTTAACCCACCAATGGAACAACCACTCCTACAGAAACAAACCACTAGCCCAGTCAACGAAATGAGAAGAGGCACACCAAACCATTACGATTGGTCACGCCTCATCATTAGACACCAAGAAGATCCAGGTGAAGGTCGCCATCGAAAACCAGCCCTGCATGATGGAAGTCAATTCAGGATTGTCTCTCTCGATGGTTTCCTGGAAGACCCTTAATTAATTAATTCCCACCATCCGGCGGAAAGACCTCAGATTCCAAAGAATCATACTTAAGGACTATCAGGGAAATCGAATTCTAGTCATTGGATCCAGCAAAGTCCGTGTCTCATTTAAAAATCGTACTGCATCCTTACCACTAACCGTAGTCGACAGGGATCGGTCTAGTTTGTTAGGCCTCCAATGGTTCACCCCACTTGGAATTGAAGTAGCCGGCATTCACCAAACCAACAGCGATGACTGGGAAGAGGCCATAATCCGGGAGTTCCAGGACGTCTTTACAGATAAATTAGGCGAGTACAAGGGGACCCCGATATCATTTAACCTTAACCCCAAAGTAGCTCCCATCCACCTTAAGCCTCGTCGAGTTCCATTTGCCCTTAAACCAAAGATTGACGAGCAGCTTGATAAATTAATAGCCCAAGGTGTGTTAGAACCAACCAACCACGCTCCCTGGGAAACCCCAATCGTAACACCCATCAAGCTGGATGGATCATTAAGAATTGTGGGGACTACCGAGCCACCCTGAATCACGTCCTTCAGCAGAACGCTTACCCAGTACTGGTGGTACAACACTTTCTCCATTCCCTGGGGGGTGGAAAAGTCTTCGCTAAATTGGATTTAGCACAGGCATACCAACAACTGCCTGAAGATAAAAAAATGGCAGAGGCACAAACGATCGTTATGCACTGAGGTGCATTTTAGTGCAACCGACTCCAATTCGGAGTTAGCGTGGTCCCAGGAATTTTTCAGAGCTTGATGGAGAGGCTACTACAGGGTATAAAAGGGGTTGTACCTTATTTTGATGATGTTTTAATTGCTGCTCCAACTAGAGAAATACTAAGGGAACGCCTGAGGCTAGTTCTCCAGAAATTTAAAGACTCTGGCCTTAAAGTAAAAAAAAATAAGTGTCAACTGTGTACGGATAAGGTAGAATTTTGGGGGTATTTAATCGATAAACAAGGAATTTGCCCCACCGATAGCAAGCTAAGGGCAATCAAAAATGCTCCAAGGCTCTGAAATAAGACTGATCTCCAAGCTTTCCTGGGCCTTATCAATTTCTACAACATGTTCCTGCCCCACAAAGCGACCGTAGCCGAGCCCCTACATCGTCTGTTGGACAAAAAGGCAACTTGGGTCTGGGGACACTGAGAGGAACACGCGTTCCAACAAGTAAAAAACTTATTGACTTCAGATGCTGTTTTGATGCAGTATAATGAGATTTTGCCTTTAACGATTACATGTGATGCATCACCATTCAGAGTGGGTGCCATTTTGAGCCATGTGTTACCAAACGGTAGTGAAGCCCCTATTGCCTACTTTTCAAAAACGCTATCAAAAGCTGAAGGTAACTAATCAAATCGATAAAGAGGCTCTTGCTGTCGTTTCTGCTGTTGAACAATTTCATGAATATATTTATGGGCGAGTTTTTACTATAGTCATTGACCACAAACCTTTGCTGGAGATTATAGCGGGGGACAAGCCAACCCCTTATATTATCTCCCAGAATGACTCGCTGGTCGGAATTCTTGGCTGCATATAATTATAAACTGCAACACCGTCCGGGGAAAGCCATTCCCCACACTGATGCACTAAGCCGTGCACCACTTCCTGAAACCATTGACGACCCAGCTGCAACCGTCGCGACGCTCCAGATTGAAACACTTCAATCACCACCACTGACAGCTCCAGATATCGTGATCGAAACCAAACGTGATTCCGTTTTGGTGTGAGTTCTTAGCTGGGTCGAGCGAGGATGGCCATTGGATCAAATCCCTGACAACTTCAGTCTTTTCAAGAATCGACAGATGGAACTGTTTTCCCAGAAAGGCTGCATCATTTGGGGGGATAGAGTCGTTGTCCCAGAGCAGCTGCAATGAGCAGAATTGAAAACCTTGCATGAAGGCCACCCTGGCATCGTGCGCATGAAGGCGCTCGCACGAAGCTACGCGTGGTGGCCGGGTATCGACAAGCAAATCGAGGCCTGGGTAAAGACTTGTTGCAAATGCCAGGAAGTTAGCAATGCCCCACCGAAAGCAACCCCAACAGAGTGGGAAACACCCAGGGGACCATGGTCCCATATTCATATTGACTTTGCGGGACCTACTAAAGGACACACATTCCTAGTAATGGTGGATGCCTACTCAAACTGGCTTGAAATCCATGAAATGAAAAGTACCAGAACCGAACCCGTCATCAGGAAATTGGACAGGTTATTCGCAACCCATGGACTGCCAGATGTTCTGGTATCCGACAACGGCCCCCAGTTTACCGCGCTTTATTTTGAACAGTATTTGGCGGACTGTGGTATTCGCCATGCGCTAACTTCGCCGGCACATCCTGCGGCCAATGGAAGAGCCGAGCGCATGGTACAATTCGTCAAAAAGACTCTATCTACATAAAATGGACTATGGCGATATTGAAGATGAGATTAACCGGATACTCCTTCTTCAACATATCACTCCACACAGCATCACCAACAAGACTCCAGACGAATTGTTAATGGGACGAAAACTCCGCTCCCACCTTGACTGACTACACCCATCGTACGAACCAGAAAAACCACACGGATCCAGTGGGAAATGCCGCGAATTCCAGATAGGGGACTTAGTCTTCACTAGAAACTTTTCTGGCGATCCTTTGTGGGTCGAGGCAACTGTAATCCAAGTCACAGGACCCAGGTCGTACCGAGTAAAAAGTCGCGATGGAAGAATATGGAAGAGCCATATTGATCAGCTGCGTTCAAGGCTGCAACCTCGTTTCTGTGACTCCGGTAATTTCCAAACTGAGGGGGGAGGAGATGCCGAGGAGACCGAGTTCGAAACGGCAGAAAGCATGAGTGGAAGAAGTGAGCATTTGGAAGGATCAGAGAGGGTGGTGGACTTGCCTCAAAGAGACACCTCATCAGAAGCAAGCCCACAAAGGCTAGAGGACAACGAGGACATTAGCGGCACCGAGTTTTTAAATGAAGGACCGGAGGCACCCTACTCGCCAGAAAACGTCCCGCCCAAACAAGATTATAAACAAATACCCGGGGGGACAGCGAAAATCCAACAGACAATCTAAACAACCTGCCTACCTCAAAGATTACATCACCGCACCCCTTAAACAGAACCCGGGGGGAAGGGGTGTTGTGAATTGATAAAAATGCTTAAATAAAGATTATTAAAAACCTTTAGAAAAGTGCAGGGTTCTGGCCCTGTACTTCTGCTTGGCCGATAATAGCGACATCTGATTGGTCTATTCAGGAGAATCTGATTGGCTATTAACGGGCCTCTTTCATTGGTTTAGGGAACTAACACTTCCCGTTTCTTATTGGTTATTTGATCAGCAGCTTGCCTGTAAAAAGGGCTATTGCTGCCGTAGTTTTTACTCTGTCCCACAATGTTAAATAAAGAGTTGAAGTTCACTGTTCATCGTCTTGTCTCCAATCCTTGCGCCCATGCGCAGAACATAGCAATTACTCTAGACAAATTACTATTCTCTCAACAACCCTGCATCCAGTTTACTATTTGGGATTATAATTTGGATTTTTGCAGATATGAATAAATGCTGCCATTACAGTACACGCTGGGTGATCCCAGTTCTTTTCTTACTTGTCAAACGCCCAGTGGAAGACAACAGGGAAGAAAAGGAGAATTGGCTAAGGAGGTGGAAGTATCAGCCACTGAGAGCCAGGCTCTTGTGCTAATTCAATCAATCCTGTTGTTACAGGTTTTTCTTTTTGATTTATTGTGTGTTTATATTGTATATTACCCAGAGTCACACTGTCTGAGTTCAATAGCCTTATAAATTTTGAAATGAATGAATAAATAAATAATTTCCATTCTGAGCCCTTAAGCCATTGACCTGAGAGCTGATTACACTTGCCTAAGATGAGACCAGACACTATGGAAAATTCTTCTTTAATACAGGTAGTCCTTGATTTACGACCACAATTGAGCCCAACATTTCTGTTGCTAAGTGAGACAGTTGTTAAATGAGTTTTGTCCCATTTTACAACCTTTCTTGCCACAGTTCTTAAGTGAACCCCTGCAGTTAAGTTAGTGATATGGTTGTTAAATGAATCTAGCTTTCCCATTGATTTTGCTTGTCAGAAGGTTTCAAAAGGGAATCACATGACCCCAGGTTGCTGCAGCCATTTTAAATACAAGTCAGTTTCCAAGTGTCTGAATTTTGATCGTGTGGCCATGGAGATGCTGCAGTCACATGAAAAATGGTCGTAAGCCACTTTTTTCAATGCTATTGTAACTTCAAATGGTTGCTAAATGAATTATTGTAAGTTGAAGACTACCTGTACTATATATGAAGTATCTTCATGGGAGCCCCATGTGAAATCCAACTGCTCCAATATTTTAAATTTCCCAGAATGTTCTCAATATGATGTAGCTTTAGAGCTTTCTGAAAAAAATTTAAAACCATAGTTTCTAAGTATTGTAACTGTGCTTTACTGTGAACTTAACACGAATGCACCGGATAAGTTAAAATTATTGCCATTGTTAAGTATATTTGTAGTCTTCTGTCTGTATTGAATGCCACTCTTTGAAAAGAATGATTGACATACCTCTTTGTTTACTGCTATTCTGAGTTGGTGCTAGCAATGAGAATAAAAAATTATGTATTAAGCCATGTTTAATGGGATGAGACTGAATGGATATAAAACGTGGGCTGAAAGTGCTTTAATTGGGAAAATCTTTGAGAGTGTGAAATCAAAATGCTGCTGTTGCTGCAGAGATTATTCTGATTGTCTGTTCAACTAATCTTGAAGTAACACAGCCTGATTCTGAGCATCTAAATACTCCAAATATTGATAGTAAGCAGAGTCAATATTGCTTCAGTTCCAGATCATTTTTCTTCAGATAGAATTTTTAGAGACAGAAATTAACGGTTTATAAAGAAGAGGAATTGCAGGCTGACTGAGCAAATAGGATTGAAATCAGGGTACAGTTTCCAGGCTTCACTAGTCAGAGGCAAGATTAAGAATTGCTACTTTCAAAGATTTGCTCTTGGTTAGATTTATGTTTAAATATGAAAACACAGCACATTTAACTTTAAAACATCAGTGTATGTTTAAAATACTTTTATGCCTTCATAATATCCACTTATATAAAACATAAGGATCATCTACCTCATCTTTGCCAAATGCTGCCTGAAGACTTTTGAAGGAGAGATGTTAGTATAAAACACACCGAGTTATTGGTGCACAATGCACATAGCCACAATGCAGTGCTGTGCTTCAGATGTGTTCATGTGCTTGGCTCTCCTGGCTCATTTCCTTAGACCCATATTTCTCAGCCTTAGCAACTTTTAAGATACATGGAGACTCCCAGAATTCCCCACCCAGCATGGGAATTGAAGTCCATATCTTAAAATTGCTATGGTTGGGAAACACTGCCTTAGTATTTCTCACCATGGAGCAATGCAGAAGTACTAGATTATATTTATATTATCCAGGATTGGACATGATTGCTGTAAGACAGAATCTTCCTGGAGCAATGACATGTGATGATGCAATGACATGTAATTTGAAATTCAGAAGGTGATATGTGTGCTTCGAATGTGAACATTAGTTTACTTCTGCTAGATCAACCCGATTCCTCCAGATCAAGGGTATCAAACTCAATTTCATTGAGGGTCGCATCAGGGTTGTGTTTGACCTCAGGAGGGCTGGGGGGGCATGGCCAAGGTGGACATGGCCAGCATGAAGTCATTTGTGTTGGGGGTACCTGTGGTGGCCCAAGTGCTCTGCCAGTGAAAATGGGCTCCCAAACTGTTTTTGGCTGTGACGGCCTCCTGCAACCCTCTGACAGCAAAAACGGAGCTGGGGGGGCACATGTGGCCCTCATGAGCTCAATTTTTGGCTGGGATGGCCTCCTGAAACCCTCTGCCAGTGAAAACGGGGCTGGGGGGGCTGCGTGTGGCCCTCACAAACTCTGTTTTCACTGGCAGAGGCATTGCGGGCTGGTCCTTCGCTATTTCCAGGAAAGCCCTTGGGCCAGTTCTAAGCACCCCATGGGCCTTGAGTTTGATACCCCTGCTCCCGACTGTTTCAGTTACAAGTTTCATCAGCTCAAATCCACATAGCCAAAGGTGATGGTTTATGGGAGTGGCAATCTAAAACATTTGGAGAAAACAATTCATGCCTATCATCTGTCTATCTATCTATCTATCTATCTATCTATCTATCTATCTATCTATCTATCTATCTATCTTCATAATCTATCCAAACAGGGGTGGGATTCTACCAGTTCGCACCTATTCGTTAGAACCGGTTGTTAACATTCTAAGCAGTTTGGAGAACCGGTTGTTAGAGGAAATTACTGGCCTAATCCTGTAAGGAAGGCAGGAAGGAAACATTCTGGTGTTGCTTACAGAAACTGCCTCTCCGTTAATCCTTATTATCTTATTGGCAGAACTAGACTTCCTGTCTCAGGAACTTCTCTGGAGTTTTTTCCCTCTCCTTTGTTAGTACTTTGCTTGTGTGGAGTGACCATTCAAAGTTACAATGGCATTGAAAAAAGTGACTTATAACTATTTTTTACACTTATGACTGTTGCAGCATCCCCACAGTCTTGAGAGGCCAGGCGAGGAGATGCGTGCCTTGATGTGAGTGATATTGAGTTGGCCACGCCCAGCCAATAACATGACCACCAAGCCATGTCCATCCAGTCACATGACCACCTAAGACTTGCCTGCCACCTAAGCCATGCCCACAGAACCGGTTGTAAAAAAATTTGAATCCCACCCCATATCCAAATAAGTACTTGGACCTAATTCCAGGAAAAGTGGTATCTATGCATCAATGTTCTGACACTATTATTAAAAAAATTGAATGAATCCTTGGTTTTGGGCTGGCATAGTGACAGCCTGCTTGTTTTGTTTCTTGTAAAATAGATGCAGCCCTGGAAAAGAAACAAAATTATTATTTGTTTTTAGGAAAAGTAGTGCCTCAGTATGTCAAGTTTTGAGAACACAGATTGTTGGGATAGGCTCTTTCTGACTTGTTTCTCGTGTACAATTTGCCTACATATAATTGATGAGAAAAAATAACTTGTTTTTATGTATGCTTTGACTTCTTCTCAAGTCTGCCTTGATTTTTTCACCTCAGTGGTTTAGTCATCTTGCTTTTATTCACACCAAATATGTTAGGACCATCAGGATGATTTTTGTTTAATCTCTGCTATATCAGTTGACATTGTGATAACATTTATTGAAAAGGACATCTCTAGAAAGACTAATATAATTAGTAAATATACACAAACTCCCCTGCTGATGAAAAAAATCTCTTGCTTACTTAATGGTGAGATGTCTGCTCTGAAATTCTGGAGAGAATAAAACCATGGCTTCCCAGGTTTTGGAGTTTTGGCATTTACAGAATAACTTTCAATTGAAATCACAGTTTTAATATAGGTAGTCCTTGACTTATGATTAGTCACTTAGTGACTGTTCAAAGTTAAGATAGACCCTAAAAAAGAACCCAGCATTGAAGTTCTGACAGTCCTCCTCACTGGTCATGTGTCTGCATTTTGAGTGCTTAGCAACCAGCCAGCATTTATGGATATTTGCAAGGTCCTTGTGATGACCCGTAGTCTCTCAAAATAACCCAAAACCCAAAACATACATCAAAGTCCAGTAATGCCTTCAACTTAACTTCACTGTTTTATTAGGCACAGTTTAAAGTCACAAAAATAAATAATGAGGCAAAAAGAAAACCAAAACAAACTGCATTGATGAGAGTTCCGAAGCAAGCCAAAATAATTAATCATACATTCCAGGAAGATAACCGAGGAGAATCCATAGGAAGAACGCCAGCAAAGATAAACCTCTTTAAAAGAAAACATTAAACTTTGACTCCAGCAATTCTGACTACGCAGTTACAAACTTATATACATTGCTCCCAGCTGCAAGCCATGAGGAGGATCATGGTAATCTCCTCCTGAGTAGACCTCGGTTTTCCTTGATCCTCTCCTCCCTGCGTGACCTAGGATGGATAGGGGATGGGCCTGGATCCTCCTCTGATTGCTCAGCCAGCCTCTGCCCTTCCCCAGCCTCCTCCAACACCTCTGGAGCCACACTCCCACTCCCTGTTGGCTGTTCCTCCTCTTCCTTAGAGTCAGTCTCCACCAGGGGCATGACAGTCCCATGTTACCATGATTTGCAATATTTTGCCAGAAACTGGCATTCACCTCCAGTTTCTGGAAAAAAAAATATTTAAGAATGAGCAAAGGGTTTGCTTAAGAACTGTAGCATTCACTTAACGACTGCTGCATTTGCTTTATGACCACCACATTTGCTTAATATCACTGCAAAAAAGGTCATAACATTGGGTGCAGTCACATGATGCCCCCTTTAATAACCATCATGATTTACCACAGTATTTGTAGACTAAATTATGGTCATAAATCATAAGGGAAAATACTACCTGCAATGTTATTTTTCAAATAAATCTCCAACTCACCTTTTATCAACAGTATCCTCCCCAAAATGTCCATTTCTCCTTATAAGGTAATATGGATTCTGAGAAAGAAATTCACAAAACCAATATTTCTGATCTAATAACTGATAGTTCTGATCTGGTAACATTTGAGTTCCAGCCTCAGTAGTTTTGTTTTTTTTTTAATGTAACTAATTAGCTAAAACTAAGAACCAAAAAGTATTCATGGTAGGAAAAAAGCAAGTGAAAATTTGATTATTCAGTCTTCCAATCATTATTTAGGACTTAATTTCTTGCACCCAGCCAAAAAGGTTAATTGTGCAGATACCATCAATAGATTGGTAGCAGCTGTCAGAAGCACTGCTGAGTGATCTCAAGTGCTCTCCTTACCTGGAGAGGAAACTGCTTACCCATTGTCTCTTCATTATGTCACAGTTTTCAGCTTCACTTTTTGGAGCCATCTTCAGACCACCATTTCTTCCCCCAAACTGGGGATTTCAATATTGTGGTTGCAGCTCAGATTTTTCTGTTCTCTCCATTGGCCATGAACCTATCCCAGTTAATATCTAGCCCTTGGCATGTAGTAGAGTCTACATCAGCAGTTATCAGCAGAAGAGGCAATGGCAGATCAGAAATGCAAGTCCATTGGAAAAAAAAAACCCCTCATCAATCCATCCAGTGTTCCATTACCAAGGAAACAACCTAACCTCCCACAAGAGGAGCACCTGTGCAAGAGCATTATTCAGATGAATACAAATGTACTGCAGCCACACAAAACACCAGAAAAAGGAAACAGATCTCCTATAAAGCATCTCCCAACAAAATGGACACCCAGACAACTTTGTCAAAAAGTGCCTAGCCATTCAAACATTACAGCACAACTAATACAAGCTATGAAAAAGATAACATTATAATACACAAAAACATTTCAGATACAACCAACAGATTATTACAATCACTGTAGTACATAAACCGAGCACTCCAAAACATCTTATGTTGTTCAAAAGAACCAATAAGCCAAAGATAAAAAAAACCAGGAATCATCTACAATTTACAGGGTAAGGACTATAACAACTATGTGTGACAGACAGGGAGAATGCCTCCATGAACACCAACTAACAGTCAGAAAACACAATGCAAACTCCTTAATCTTATAACACTGATTCAAACATAGTTTCAACTGGGAAACTGTGAACATCCTCGGTCAAGCTAAATCGAAAAATGGTAGGGAATTCCTGAAAGTTTGGCATTCAGACAAATAAGTCATCAATAGACATGTAGAAATAAACTGCATGTACACACCATTCAAAAGGGACAATAAAAAAGCTAAGAAGGTCAGAATATATTTTCTCCAGCAGCCAACACCCAGATAACCAGGGATTAACACCAGACAAACAACTGAACAGAAAACACAACCCTAGCAAAGGGTGATGGTGGTGATGGAGAGGAACTACACTTCCATCAATACTGGTAGGCAAGCTACTGTCTAAAACCAGAGCAAATCCCACGCTCACTAGCACTGATGATGTTATCTAGTTGAGTAGCGAAACATTTACAAGTAAATAATCAAGCTCAGAGAGCATCAAGGGCTCTATAGTTCAACTCTGAGTGATTAAAATGCCAGGTACTTGACAGAACTTGACAGCTTCTTGAACATGTATGGGGAATTTTCTGTATTAGCTATTTAGTTAAAATATCATTTGGACACAGTTGCTTCTAATTATCTTCCTTTCTTTTGCAAAATCAAACAAGCCCTATAATATATTAAAAAGCTGGATGGGGTATCAGATAAATGCCAGTTTGAGAAACATTTGGAACACATATATTTGAATGAGGCCCATATGAAAGCCAATCTGAACTTCTATTTTGTTTTGTTTGAGACAGCAAATATTTTTTACTTCTTTGACTCTGCTGCATATAGGCCAGTGTTTCTTTTCTTTAGTCTGAAGACTCCTCTCTCCCACACCTGCCCCCAAACACAGTTTTGTGAGAGAGGAAACTTGAACAGATATTGGCTGATGGCTCACTAACAGGAATATGAATCATTGTTTACAGGTAAACTTAATCAGCTGTATCTCAATTTGGATTCCAGAATCCAATAATAATGATAACAGACATGCTAAATTGGTGTCTGGTATCTGTACAATGGCAAGGTAAAATAGAGACCTGACGAGACAGAGAAACTGTCAATCAGGATTCAACAGCTCAACTCTATCTGGATGGCGGTGAATTTTTCTGAAAGAGGCAGGCTTGGTAGGAGTTTCACTTTTAAACTATTTCTACAATGGGATCTGCAGTATTCTCTCTCTGATTTCAAAACAGGTCCACACAATATTTTATCCAAAACGTGATATTATTTCTACTTAACAGCAGATCATAAATTTGTTTCTCAGGGTTGCAAACTACTGTTTAATATGCACTTAAATGTTCTTAGATTTAGTATCCAAAGAGCTGTTTACTCTTGTTGTTATAGACATGATTTAAGACTGTTTAATTTTTGCTCTGCAGTAATTTCTGCAGGCCTGGCAGTTGTATTTTGAAATAAGAATTTTGATTTTACAATATTGTATTTTTTGGAAGTAACTCCTGGGCATTCTGTGAGAAGCAGAAAAGGATAAAATTAAGGATAATATTTATATTACAACCCAGCTAAGCCTGCTTGTCAAACTTGGGATTTTTAAAATTGTGCTGCTAACCTTGACAAGCTATAGATATTTCAGTTCAATTTGAAAAGTACATCTTATTTCTAGTCTACCAGTCCTGGAATTACAAACAGTGACTCTTGAGCAATGAATGGCCAGATTAATGCACAATAAAAGTCAGGTAGCTGATTAGTTCTAGTTGCCATGGGAACTAAAAAAAAAGAGGGGGAGGGAAAATAAAAAGTGATGTTTGGAACAGCTGGGGAGAGCTCGGCCTGAAAATTATAGTGACTGTGAGAAGAGGGTCTCGCCTGAATCCAGGGGGAACTGTGATATAAATTGAAGAATAGGGAGCAGAGAAAGAAACCTGTTTCCCTGCATTAGGACAGCTTGAAGGGACTGACAGCTGAAGTCAGAGAAGTTGCTTAGAACTGGGGCTGAAACATACGGAGTGCAAACTTTCAGAAGACCACTAGGTGGCAGGAAGTTAGAATTTACAATATAGTACTTTGCTGCCCTCTTGCTAGTTATCCAGAATTTTGCAAACCAGACTTATTATTCTTATTACAGTGCATCATGGCAAATGAGCGACAGGGCAAAATAAAAGGCTGTAAAGGAATTAGTGGTAAAAATGGTTTTGAAGGCATAACTTTATTTTTACTAGCAAATGAATCTTGGCAGCTACAATTTCATACAGAAAGAGGTTGGAAGCAATGTTATTCATTTTTATTTTTCAAAAATGGACATTCATAATCCAGTAACATTATTTATTTATAACATTTCTTCCCAAGGCATGTCAAAGTGGATTACAAAGTAAAAATCTAATCAACAATAAAAATACAACAAATTTAAAACCATTATGATGAACATACGTTTTCAAGCATGAATAGAAAAATGGCAGATGAGTTCATGGCTGAATTTGAATATGTATTTATGTGCTATCAAGGAACCTTTACAAATTTGAGCTAGCTAGGAACTAGTAAAAAAATTTGGACTGTATCATACAACAGTAGAACACTTTGGCCTTGTTTTTAGGATGTTCTGGAAAATACAGTTCTGATTGTATTAGTTATATATTTGTTGCTGATGGTTCAGAACTCAGGATTTGCTATCAAACCCCCAAAACTTTGGTATAGTATTTGAGTAGATAAAAATTATGGTACGTTTTTAATATTAGTTCTACAGATTTTTTCCTGCCCTTCTAACAAACCTGTCTCCTATTGGGATCCAAGTTTAGAAGCTACATACTGAGTATTTGTTTACTCTCCCCAATGAAGGATAACAAACATTTAACTATACAATCACTCTACATGCCACATTTCTAGGTGCATCATTTTCAGATGTCCTATGCTAACAATGAATGGAACTGTGTGTGCATTTCTTATATACAATAGATGGGGGAGAGAGCATTCTGCTTTTTCACTATAGAGCCTATTCCCCTTTCGGTGTATTTTTCTTTCAAATGATTCCCATTCATTAGATTGCAAATAGTTATGTTGCATAACTATTCACGTGTCCGCTATGATATCCATTCTGTTCAATGATCCATAGCCAATGAAAACATGATATGCTATGCAGAATTGTAGGACAAAAAATATATTGTGGAAAATTGTAAATTGCCTCTCCCTTTGAATCCAGGTACATTTTTTTTCTTTAAATCTGTTACTAATGAGTATAAATACTCCTCCAGAAGATTTACTAAACATATAGCAACATCACTGTACTTTTGTATCTCATGTAATTATATACTGTATTATAGAAGGTAGAAAGCAAAAAAAGCTTCTAATTGAACATTACAGAAATGCTAATAATGAAATAGACAGTCACATCAGCCAAACAGATATATAGACACAACATATCCATACTAAATAAAATTTCAGACAGCATCAGGAAAGACTGATTTATTATACCTTTCTTTAAATTCTGGGGAGAGTCAGATTAAAGTAAAATGTTAAGTGTCTAATATAATTTGGTGGTAATAAAACTCTTTGGTCTGAGTTTATGGAAAGCAAAAGAAAAACACAAATGTATTCTTCTGTAGAATGTACTGCATATAAATTGAATAAATAAAAATAGTTTGTTTATCTGTGAAAATGGATGCCTTTATACCCCTTGTATATCAAGCTTGTTTAGAGATTCTAACAGGGGAATTCAGCTATTGTATACCAGGGGTGCCAAACTCAAGGCCTGTGGGCTGGATGCAGCCCATGGGGTGCTTAAATTGAGCCCATGGGGCTGGCCTGGAAATAGTAAAGGACTGACCAGCTGTGCCTCTGGCAGTCAAAACTGGGTGAGGGGGGACTGTGCATGAACCCCGTGTGGCCCATTTTCAGCCTGGACAGCCTCCTGCAGCTCTCTGCTGGCCAAAATGGGGTATCTGGGGCATGCCCCTCCCCCCCACATCCCATTTTGTTCAGTAAAGTGTAGCTGTCAACTCATAAAATATTTCTGTGGTCTTTTAGAGTTGCCAACAGAAAGAGAGGGGGAAGCAGTGGGCAGCTTGCAAAATTCTAACTGGAGAGTATGATTGATTACTCTTGGCTATGGATGTGTTCCATTGGAGAATATGAATTATGATACACCCAGGGTGTGGGGAAAAACCAGGGTCAAGGGTGACAATGAATTATGTGTCTCAGAGTCGGCTACACCCAGGCAATGCCGCATCTCTTAACTCCCAATAAATCCTTTTGACGTTTGTCTAGAGACTCATGATTTAAATGGCGTTAAGTGTCCGAATCCTGACTGTAGCAGGAGGCCTCTGTCCCATCTCTCCCCCCTGGCCGGCCCATGGAGGAGAACTAAAATGCTGATCTGGCCCTTGAAGAAATCCACTTTGACACTCTTGTTGTATACCCTTGACTGAAGAGTGGTACACTTCTAACTGGGATGATTGTTTTCTTCCACCATATACACAACTTCAAGAGATATATACATAGAAAAATGAAGGAAGATGGTGAAGCCTATCTAAGAAGTCAGATCAGTCAAATCAATCCTGACAATCAACTGAGTGACAAATGCCGCAGACAGATCACCCTCAACCCATCCCTTACATATTAGGATAATCAAACAGATTATCTTTTTTCATAATGTCAACAATTTCATAATGTCAACAATTTCTCTGGAAAGAAAAATAACTTTTAGTTGGTCCAAAAAATTTGGAAAATCAAGACTAACTCTTTATTTCTGGAAGGATTGCCATATTAACCAGTTGGTCTTGTTTTTCCCAGATTCTGGGCATTCCACCAATGTCTGTTTGACCTTTAACTGGCCAGAAATTTTCATTGTCAAAACTCTCTTACCAATATAGAAACAACATGTAGAAAAATGTAACAATAGTAAACTTCACTTCAGCAATCGCAGGGCTACAAAAAAACTGAATAGCTATAAAATGACAAAAAAGAAACGGGCCTTGGTTAAACTGGGAGAAGATTAAAAGACAATGTTATTTGAAAATTCCAGTCTGGTTATCGACTATTGAAGCATTTTCGTATCCCATAATATACAAAAAGGAACAAACAGTTAGATATGGTGAAATATTGAATGAAAAGGGTGAACTTAAATCTATGCAAAAACTAGAGGAACAAGGTATAAAGATGAATTGGTTCTAATATGCGCAAATACATTCAAGGTATGATAAAGATTCTAAAACCGAAGGTTTCTGTGATAAACTGACTGACTTAGATAAGATTTTGACAGGTGCTTATGAAAAGGTGATTAAAAATTTTTATTAAAATTTTTTATGGATATTTATTAGAAATTAAACTAGAAGAAGAACAAGTTAAAGAAACTATGCTTGGGGGAAGAATTTTGGATATGGGATTGATTTAGAGAAATGGCAAAAATTGTGGTCTCAAAATTATAAAATGACAATGTCAACAACATATAAAGAAAGTTTGTATAAGGTGGCATTTCCCCCCAACAAGAATAGCAAGAATGTTCAAGAATAAATCCAAAAAATGTTGGAAATGTCATCAGACACCTGGTTCATATTACCATATGTGGTGGACTTGTGTGGAGGCTAAAAATACTGGATTAAAACCCACATGTGGTTGGAAAAAATGACAAAAAAACTTATAGACTTGAAACCAGAGATATTTTTGTTGGGAATTTTACCTGAAATATATAGTAAAGAATTGAAATACCTGATTGTAAATGTATTAACAGCAGCTAGGATTGTATTTGCTAAAAACTGGAAAAATGAGAAAATACCATCACAGGAGGAAATCATTCAGAAAATATTGGAATGTGCTGAAATGAATAGATTGACATTTGAAATTAGAAAACAAGAGGATAAACAATTTTATAAAATTTGGGATCTTTTCAATCCTGACAATCAACTGAGTGACAAATGCCGCAGACAGATCACCCTCAACCCATCCCTTAGATATTAGGATAATCAATTAGAGTATCAAACAGACATTATGAAAAAACATAATGTCAACAATTTCATAATGCTGGACAATAAAGTACAGTAATGAAATATATAGACTTTTAGAAAATAATAAATATATAAAGATGTACTTCTTTATTATATCTACAAAATGATTTTAGCATAGATTTGGGATGATAATATGAACTGTTATAAAATAAACTAAGTAAATTATGATTATCTTGTAAAACATGAATGAATAAAAGTATAGTCAAATGATTGATTAATAATGATACAAAGGTATTTAATTTTTGATTGACAATATGAGATTATATGTAATGTAATTGTAATTGAAGACTATGAAATGGAAGCACAAAAATATTTGTAAACCAACTGGAACACTGCATGTATACCTATGGAAGATAGCTTGATGTTTTTATGTTTTGTTTGTTAATGTTTGTTTTTAAAAACCAACACAATTTTTTTTAAAAAAGAAGAAACGGGCCTTTTAGTAATGTAAACCCCTTCAAGAATTATTACTTTGACCCCTTATTACCATAACAAACTTGGCCTTGATCATCTATTAACTTCAATATTTTTCTTGATTCCTTCTCCTTTCTCAATTTATATGCTAGCCATCTACCTGGTTTATTCGCATCTTCAAAGTAATTCTGCTAAGAATTTCTGATTTTCTGTGCCAATTCTTTCTCTATTAATTCCATTTTATGTTTAATTACATCCAGCTTCAATTTAATATCTTTTTTCTGTGGCATTTTCTGTAATTCTTTTTCAAGTCTTTTATACTTATCTTCCAAGGCCTTAGAAGCTTGCCTTTTTCTAATATTCTTTTTTCTTGTATAATCTATTATCAGACCTCTAGCATATGCCTTCATTGTATCCCAAACATTCTGCGTTGAAGTATCTTCTTTTTTATTTTCTCTGAAAAAAAAAGCCAATTCCTTCTCCATCCATTGTATAAAATCTTTCTCCTTTAAAATAGTATTATTTAATGTCCATCTCGATCTTTTTTTTTGTCCCTTCCATTTAATTGTCATTGGACTATGATCTGCCCAAGTACTTGTTTCAATATTTGTTTCTTGAATATGGGATATTAATTCTGTTGATATCCAAATCATATCTAATCTGGACCATGATAAATGTCTATTTGAATAAAAAGTATATTGTTTGGCTTTAACATTTCTTTCTCTCCAAATATCTTTTAAAGATAGTTCGTCTGTCATTTTAAAAAAAGATTTAGGGAGAGCCTTTCTATTTTGCTTGGTTGTTGTTGCTATATAGTCCAATTTATTGTCCACAATTCCATTAAAGTCTCCCATCATAATTATATTAACATAGTCCAGTCCAGTTATTTTCATGTGTAGCTTTTTATAAAACTCTTCTTGTTTTTCATTCGGAGCATACATTGCAATCAAGAGTATTTTTATATTATTGTCCATTATTTCCACCATTAATACTCTTCCATCTTCATCAATGTAGATCAGTTTTGCTGGGATAGCCTCTTTAATGTATAGACCCACTCCTCTTTTCTTACATTGAGTCAAAGAAGTAAATATTTTCCCCAATTTTGGCTGTACTAACAATTGTTCATGTTGTTTTTTAATATGCACTTCTTGTAGACAAATTATATCAAATTTTAATTTCTCTAATTTATGAAAAGTTTTCCTTCTTTTAACAGCTGAATTAAGTCCATTTATATTCATTGTAATCAGTTTTCTTTCTTCCATGATTATGCTTTATATTTAGGTCTAACAGCTCTCGTGGATCTCACTTCACGCTGTTCTTTACTGTCCACCTGTCCACCTACAGCTCCTTTCTCTTTTTCAGTCTCCAGTTGTTCCTCTTGAAACTCAATTAATGAGACCTCTTTCTCTGCCTCCTCTCTTCTTCTTCCAAAAAATTCTGCATGGAAAAGTTCTGCTTTCTCAATTGAATCAATTCTATGTCTCTGCTCTTGCCACGTAAACATTAATCCTTCTGGAATCAGCCATCTATAATTCACTTTGTTTTCCAGTAGCATTTTGGTCAGAAATCGATATTCTCTTCTCATCTCTCTCACTCTTCTGGGTATTTGTTTTAAAACCACAATCTCTTTACCTTTGTATTTCAATGTTTTCTCTCTTACCACTTGTAATATTTGTGTTTTGATGGATTTTTTGGTAAATCTAATATGGACTTCCTTTGGTAATTTATTTCTCATTGCATATCTTGTATAAACTCGATATACCTCATCTACTCCATCCATCATCTTTTCCTCTGTAATTTCCAAAGCATCTGCCAAAATTTCTATC
Organism: Hydrophis major; assembly: GCA_033807585.1. Lineage (NCBI taxonomy): Eukaryota > Metazoa > Chordata > Lepidosauria > Squamata > Elapidae > Hydrophis > Hydrophis major. The sequence goes on from CM066330.1 coordinate 134,234,024, forward strand.
ATTATCGCAGCCAAATTTTCTCCTTTTTCCTCTTCTATATTTTGAAATCTAAGATAAAATTCTGACCTTTATTCGAGATTTTTATGGGCAACTATATAAACAAGAGAATATTGATGAGGAAAAAGTCAAACAATATTTACAGAATGCTAATTTACCGAAGATACCTAAAGAGACTGAAGAAATGTTAGAAAGCAATATAACAATGATGGAATTAAATGAAGCATTTAAGAGACAAAACAATGGGAAAGCACCGGGTCCAGATGGGTTCCCAGCAGAATTTTATAAAACATTTCAAGAATCATTGAGTATCCCATTGTTAGAAGTCATGAATGAAAGTTATGTTAAAGAAGATGATACCCAAAACATGGTCAGAGGCTTATATCACACTTATTCCAAAAGAAGAGGCTGACCCACTGCAAATTAAGAACTATAGACCCATCTCCTTATTGAATGCAGACTATAAAATCTTTGCTTCAATTTTAGCAGAAAGACTTAAAAAATATTTAAATAATTTTATTCACCCAGATCAAAATGGATTTCTGCCAAAGAGACAAATCAGAGACAATATGAGAGTAATCTTGGATACTTTGGAATACTATGAGGCTCATCCTGAAAAGCAAATGGCTTTGATATTTTTAGATGCTCAAAAGGCATTTGACAATGTGAACTGGAGATTTATGTTATTACTATTGGAACAGATGGGTTTTGCTAAAAAAATTATTCAAGCAATCGAAGCCATATATAATAAACAGACAGCAAAGGTAATGATGGAGGGGGAACTTACAGATTTTATTAATATAAGAAAAGGCACAAGACAAGGGTGTCCCCGATCTGCTTTGCTATTTGTGTTGAATAGAAATATTAGGGATGATAAAAGTATAAAAGGAATGAAAATTAAGAAGGAAGAATTTAAACTACAAGCTTTTGCTGATGATTTAGCTTTTATTCTGGAAGACCCATTAGAAACAGCTCCAAGGTTATTGGAAAAGATAGAGACATATCGTGAGATGGCTGGTTTGAAAATAAATAAAGATAAAACAAAGATTTTGACAAAGAACATGCTATTGAGACAAAGAGAAGAACTGGCAGATCTTTTGAAAATCCAAACTACAAATAAGGTTAAGTATCTGGGGATATATTTGACAGCAAGATGTAGCACATTAAAAGAGAATAATTATATTAAACTCAAACAACAGATAGCTACAGATTTGAAGAAGTGGGAAAACTTGCAATTGTCATTAATAGGGAGAATTTCAACAATCAAGATGAATATTTTACTTAGAATTTTATTTTTGTTCCAAACAATACCAATTAGGCTTGGAAAAGACTATTTTGAAGATTTAAATAAAACCATGTTGAAGTTTATATGGCAAGGTAAAAAAGCGAGAATAAAGCTAAAGCTTTTGCAAGACGCTAGAATTAGAGGAGGTTTTGGCCTGCCTAATTGGGAATTGTATTATCAAGCTGCAAGTTTGATGTGGGTCAAGGAATGGATAACATTAAGAAAGCATAGATCGTTGACATTAGAAGGGCATGATTTGCTGTTGGGCTGGCATGCTTTTTTATGGTATAAGGGAACTAAAACACAGGGTTATTTTAGAAGACATTATATGCGGGAGTCTTTGAGGTTAAACTGGGAGAAGATAAAAAGACAATGTTATTTGAAAATTCCAGTTTGGTTATCGACTATTGAAGCATTTTCCTATCCTATAATTTATAAGAAGGAACAAACAGTTAGATATGGGGAACTCTTGGATGAAAAGGGTGAATTTAAATCGATCCAAAACTTAGAGGAACAAGGTATAAGGATGAATTGGTTTTCATATGCGCAAATACATTCAAGGTATGATGAAGATTCTAAAAAGGAGGGATTCTATGATAAGCAGACTGATTTAGATAAGATCTTGATGGGTACTGATGAGAAGGTGATTAAAAAATTATATGGTTATTTATTGGGAATGAAATTAGAGGAAGAACAAGTTAAAGAAACTATGATTGTTTGGGGGAAGAATTTTGGATATGGGATTGATTTAGAGAAATGGCAAAAATTGTGGTCTCAAAATTATAAAATGACAATGTCAACAGCATAAAAAGAAAACTTGTATAAGATGTTTTACAGGTGGCACTTTCCCCCGACAGGAATAGCAAGAATGTTTAAGAACAAATTTGAAAAATGCTGGAAATGTCATCAGATACCCGGCTCGTATTACCATATGTGGTGGACTTGTGAGGACACTAGAAAATATTGGACTATATTCGCATGTGGTTGGAAAAAATGACAAAGAAACACATAGACTTGAAACCAGAGATCTTCTTATTGGGAATTTTACCTGATATATATAGTAAAGATTTGAAGTACCTGATTGTAAATGTATTAACAGCGGCTAGGACTGTATTTGCTAAGAATTGGAAGAATGAGAAAATACCATTACAGGAAGAAATGATTAAGAAAGTATTGGAATGTGCTGAGATGAGTAGATTGACATTTGAAATTAGAGAGCAAGAGGATAAACAATTTTATGAAATTTTGGATCTTTTTTATCAATGGTTAGATGATAAAATACGATAATAGAATATTTAGAATGCTAGACAGTCAGGAATATCTTTATTTTGCTATTATTTTGTTATTTGACACTATATTTATAAAGGGTTTTTTAGGATTGATTTGATATGATTATATGATTTGTTATAGAGTAAACTGGTTTAAAGTATTGTTAGCTCATAAAGCATGAATGATTAAAAATATAGTCAAAAACTTCTTTTTTTAGTGATATTAGGATATATAAGTTTGGATTGACAATATGAGTTGTTATGTAACATAATTGTAATTGAGATTACAGAATGAATGCACAAAAATGATGAACCAACTGACACACTGGATGTACATATGAGAGTTGATGTTTTTATGTTTGGTTTGTCTTGTTTGTTTGTAGAAAATTAATAAAATCTTTTTCCAAAAAAAAAAGAATTATTACTTTGAACTAATGAAGGGATTGCTTATGATGTTATGAATTATGCCATTGGGAATGTTACTCATGATGAACAGGTTATAAAAGAAGGAAAGAAGAGCCAGATTAAATACAATAATTGGAGATGGTTACTCCCTCTGATATTCTCCCCAAAAGATCTTCATGGGCATTTACAATCAGGACAATATTACCATGACATTGGAAGAGGAGTCCTCTAAATGAGAAGGTATCCAATAAACTCAGCACAGGACAAGAGAATCTGAATTGATGCTACTAACAAGAGGATGTATATGAAATGTATGAAGAAGCTATGGATGGACAGAAGACCTTCATCCTTACTAACTGACAAACAGCTAATCACCCAATGCTCCAAAACAGTCAAGAGGAAACTGCTCTTGCAACTTGAGATACATCTGCACAGTACATCCTAGACTCAAGAAAACCTATAAGAACAACTGGATGTGCAGTCAATACCTGAACTTGAAACATCATTTGCCATCTTTACAGAGCACAGCAGCTGAAATGAGACATAAAATCATGGATAAACTAACTACACCCAGCCCTTGAAACTATTTATCAAAACTCAATGGAGAAATAACCATTAGATAATGTGCTAGAAAATGCAAATAGGTCCTTTACAACAATCCCAGCTACTACGATACTCCAAACTAGGAACTGGTGAATGGTACAGCTGGTGTCACTTGGCAACACAATCAAGAAGAACAGCAACATGTACCCCCTGAAAATGAGGTTGGAGGCTGAGATCAAGGCCACTTGGAAAGAAATTGGGTGATGGAACACAGAAGGCTATGGAAATTAAGGATAAGATTTAGAAACTGAAGACAAAACAAAACATACGCACATACTCAAGAGCTGCTGTCAGCCTCAAGATATCTTCCCCTTCCTAACTATCTGCTATTATTTCATTATTTCTCTCGGCTGTCATGGCAACGGTGGGAGGGGGGATTTTATATGGGAAGAGAGCTGGAGGTGTTTGCATTCCTTGCTGGGCTAGCAAGGGGAGGGGGGATTCTTGTCTTTAACTTTCTGTTTCCTGGCTATCTTTTCCTCTTTTGCGCAACTGCGAACTTTTATCAAAATATGTCAAGGTCATTTGACAAGACGTCTCATCACCATCTGAAGATGACCACATGAGCTGTCTCAAAAGTTTTAATTGGAAGAACCATTTGAACTTTGGGGGGTGGGGACAAACCTATTTCTTTGTATATGCATTCTACCCGCCAATTTCTCAGTTTCGGAATTGCTTTGTAGCTACCACTTTGTTTCCCAGTAAAAGGATAACTTTGCTCTACCCATGGAGTCTGAGTATTTCTTTCTTGGGATCTAAAAGGAGCGCAGCCTGACAGCTGCCTCCATCTGAAGCCCCAGTTCTGTTAAGTTTATTTAGAAGCAAGCCCTGAATGCAAGAGCATTTCCAGCCAAATACTATGTAGTATTTAGGATTATGATCATTTGAATAATATAATCAAGAAATGACACATGTCATGAAAGTGAGACTTAATGTTCTATCTAGTCTAAATAATGTTCTTCAGTCTGATGTATTATCTCTGTTTAATAATACAATAAAGCAGTTTGCCATTTGAATTAATGTGTAAATGTATTGCAGCTAGCTGACACAAAAACATCATAATACTATTTCTGTGACTTAAAAAATAGTTCCTTCCTGTTAGATATCATGGTGAAAGAAATGACACGTTGTTTAATAATCTAAGTACATACATAAATGTTCTTTCATCTCTTTCCACTAAGCAGTCTGTTTTATTACTTTTTCGAGATAAGTGTGAAGCTAAGAAAGTTGTTGCAGCAAAATCAACAGGCAGGAGGTATGCTAAATATTACTAGTTTTGGAATGCAGCCAGTTACACTAATGAGATGAAAAATATTTGACAAATTTAGCAGATGTAAAATTAAAACCAAAGCTATTGCTTGCAATATTTTAGCCACCATATTCCCCATATTATAAAGAAGAATTAAAAAAAACTTCCTTATATAAGTCTATCTTCTGTTGTTTACAGCTACAAATATTATAGTATTTTCCTATTTTAAAAAAGTTTATGTAGTTTTCAGTTTCAATTTTACTTTACTGGATATAATGATTTAGGGAAAAGGTTCAGAAACTAGTTTTCAATATAAAACCAGTTTAAAAAAATGGCAATGTTCTAAATTAATGATATTTAGAAGATATCATGTAACACAAATGTTAATGAGATTATAGAATAACAGCAGTAACAATAGCACATACCACTTCACAATGCTTTACAGCCCTCTCTAAGAGGTTTACAGAGTCAGCCTATTGCCCCAACAATCTGGATCCTCATTTTACTAACCTTGGAAGGCTGGAAGGCTAACTCAACCTTGAGCCAGCAGCTAGCAGAAGTAGCCTGCAGTATTGCATTTTAACCACTGCGCCACTGTGGCTCATAATATCATTTTTATGATAGCTAAAGATCAACTGACTTCAGATATGCTTGCTATTTCATCTTCACATATTCTTCATACCACAATTCTGCCTGCAGCAAATTGCTTGCAGTTTAATATTTAGTATCTTATTCCTAAAATAAATCCTAAAAGTTATGGTCATATTTAAAATACTACCAGTAGATTCCGTAGTCTGAAAATGTCTAGAGCATTTGTTGATATATATACCATTCACTTTTAAGTGATTTTAAGGACACTGTTGCAGGGGCTTCTGTAGCAGTTAGTAAAAAAATTTCTGTGTTCCTAGTGTTGAAAAGCTAAGACAGTTTATTTCCACCACTGTTGAAAGCTGTTTCATTTTTGAAAAGCTATGCTCTTGTTTTTTATTGGCAAAAACTCTTTAATAACAATTATTGTATGCTGCCTGACTACCAACAAGACTAGATGGCCTACAGCAAACAAACCATAACCTGGCTCCTGTTCGGGATAAATTAACTTGACAGCATTGAAGCCCCAGATAAAACCAAGCAGAGCTAAAATGATAATGTTTTGTCACTTTCCCCCTTCTGTACAACACTGGACGAGCTGTCCTGTGAAGTACCAATTGATTTCTCCACCTCCTTTGGTAACACAAATTATTGCTGCTGCAGTATGTAAATCAATCTGTCTCTGTCACTCTCTCTGTCTCTCTCTCTCTCCTATGACAACATTGCTGAAACTGATTTTTTTTTTACCTCTTATGAATTGATGTGGTTAATTGCTATAACTTTTATGATTACATTGGTAAAGTATTGGTAAAGTGTAAAGTGCATTGGTAAAGAACATGGGGACCTTTTGCATTGGAGACAAATTCCTTGTGTGTCTAATCACACCAAGCCAATAAATTGTTCTGTTCTGTTTTGTTTATTATTAAAAACTGTTAGCAACCAAGAATGTCCAGTAGAAGAAAAACATATAGGCAAACAAGCTAGTTGAAAAGGTTGCTAGTGTCAAAAAACAAGTTAGAAGGTAGAGGTACGTATCTCACTTTTTTTAAAAAGAATGGTTGGATTAATTTTTTTTCAGACTTGTTTTTTGTATTATTAGTTGTACTTCATATTGTCTCAAAAAAAATTCTGTTCTTATTTTGTACAAGGTAAATTTTGGCTGTGTAAATGAATTTTTAAAGTTGTCTTTGGAAAAATGAGTTTTTCAAACATTTTTGTGTTTGTTAGTGTCATTGCTATTCTAGGTTTAAAATTCTGGTGTTTGGGAGGTTATTGCCCATTATTTTTATTTTTGCTCAAACGTGTTGAAACATGTGCTTTCAAGTACCTTGAAGTATAATTCATATTACTCTACATTTTAATGGCTAAAAGACATTGATAACATGCTGTAAAAACCCAGGGAGGATTATGGATGGACAATTCATGGATTGAATTACATTGCTATTTTGTAAGGATGGACATTTGAAATGGTAGATGTTTCCTTTTAAAAGAAAATGAAGAAGAAAGGGGTGATGTCTCATAACAGGACATTCATTTACATGTCATACTCACCATGTTAGCAATTTTAAAGTACCGTAAATATATAAAACTTTATGTTACAGCATGTTCAGCATGGAGTTAATCCTGAAAATTATGTTAATATTTTTAAATGGGACAAACATTTTTTAAAAAATATACTGTATTAAAAGGCCAAAGCATACTGGTAACCTTGATCCTTATAATTATGGCTTTTGTAAGTGGAGGCAACAACCTTAGCATTTGGTGATGACAAAAATAAATTTACCACATCTAGCATGCAACCTTTTTGAACCTGCTCTACTGCTGAGCATTATGGAAGCTGTTAGCTGCAGCTAAACAATAATTGGAGGAAATCAGTTTCATTTTAATCACTGCAGTAGATTACTCTGGACACACATGTGATATCCAGAAGTTCTGAAAATAATTCTAATCTAACAAGATCTACCTCTTTATGGCTATTGGGAAAATCTTCAAAAGATTTTTGCAGGTTAGTGACTTTTAAATATGGTTGCTTTGTTTTCCTTAATAGGATTTATTCATTTTTTTACTTAGCAGACTCATCGCAACTTTGCAACATATTACTTTGAAATACTGAATGCCAAATGGGATGGGTGGTGGTGGAATGGTGGTGGAATGATTGCAATTGTAGAAAGAATATTTAATTAATCCAAATTGTAGTAATAGTAAAAGTAATAGTAAAATAACATGGATGAACTAAATCTACAAAGTGATTCCCAATAAGTTTTTTCTGTAAAAGTAATGCCATGATTTTTTCATTTTCTTTTTAAAAGAAGCCCTATTGTAGTCAACAATCCTTCTGTGCTTGGTGCCTGTACACCAACCAATCTACAGGAATCTGACAGCATGTTATTAATTCAAAATACGGGCAACTATTCCTAACACTAAGCCATAACTTGTTTCATAAATCATGTGGAGGGTTATGCTAAACCCATTATGCTAAATCTGGAAACAATAGAGCCACATTATTTATGCCAATAGGTGTATGTTTTTAGTGTCTTTTTTTTTTTTTTAAAGCAGATCTCTATGCCATATCACAGGACATTTTGTAGAGGGGTCTTTTATGAAACTTTTCCACAAATGAGGGATAGGAAAAAAAGTTGGATTTTTTTCAAGGAATATATAGATTTTAATGTGTATGTGTGTCTTCCAGTCAATGTTGTCACCTGGCAATTGCCTGAACTGGTCCTTGCAGTTTTCTTGGCAAGATTTCAGAAGTGGTTTGCTGTTCCCCATTTCCCATGGATAAGAAGGAGTGACTAGCTTAAGGTTATCCAGCTAGTTTTATGCCTAAAATGGGACTAGAACTCACTTCCTTTGGGTTCCAACCTGGTGCCTTAACTATCAATTGACTCTCACCTTTAGATTAATCCTTAATAAAATTAGGACCCTAGCATTTATTTTAGCCCAAGAGCTGAATTCCAATGTGAAAATGGCCTTGAAGGTTTCATTTCTATTCAACTGGCTCTATTTTAATGTACTGAACATATAAAAAATATCCACAGCATACATGCACGCTTTCAGATTTTGTGACTTTGCAACTAACAATTTCAACTAACTAAATTATATTAGTAATGGAAATATTTTTCATGAAAAATAATGGAAGTAAGAGGACAGGTGTGGAAAAATCACAACAAAATTAAGAGAAGCACCTGTAAAATATGAACTACCTTTAACGATAACATGAACAATATTTTTAAAGAATTTTGTTTTAAAAATAATGGGTAGAATCTCTCTCTCTCTCTCTCTCTCTCTCTCTCTCTGTGTGTGTGTGTGTGTGTGTGTGTGTAGGACGGATACTAACAATTCCTAACAAATGATATTGTACTGAATTTAAGCTACACTGAAAGTAGCAAATTATATTGAAAGAATATTGTCCGTACCACCCTGGCCCACTTGAAGAATGGATGGGTGTATGAATTAATTCTTTAATTATCCAAAAATCTTCTCCAAAGGCTACATTCTCTGTTTTAATTTTGGGTTGCTGTGGTTTGTGTCAGCTCTTTTCCTTTCCAATCTTGTCATCTGTAATACTGAAAACATCCTTGAGGGAGCTGGATATTAGAGGCTGCTGTGCCAAGAATCTTTTAATGCTGAGAAATGAGTAGTTTTATTCTTTGTGTGTGAGAATGAGTCCAGAAGTATGAGAGTTTTCTGATATAGCACGTTCAAGACTTATCAAATATTATATTAATATGAGGATGCAAATCAACAAATACAATAACTGCATTCACATTCATGAAAAATTTGGGACAATAAAATGTAAATAAACCTCCTTCCTTCCTTCCTTCCTTCCTTCCTTCCTTCCTTCCTTCCTTCCTTCCTTCCTTCCTTCCTTCCTTCCTTCCTTCCTTCCTTCCTGTTAAGTTTTGAGCATGGGCAAGAAAGAATGGAGACAAGTTTCTGAACGGTGAACTTCAGCTCTTTATTTACATCGTGACTTGCTCATTTAATATCAGTAAAACCCGCCTTATATAGGCAAACCTTGTAACATTTAACCAATAACAAGCTAGGAACGCTAGCTTTTATAACCAATAAGAACTCTCTGTTAAGGGCCAATCGGATTCCCCGGAACGGGCCAATCCGGTCCAGCCACTTAACAGCCAATCAGAAGTGCAGGGCCAGAACCCTGCACTTACTCCAAGCTCACACTTTATTAATTATATTGCATACACAACACCCCTTCCCTCTGGTTCCTTAGTTCAGGGCGCAGTTAGATAGTCCCTTAAATAGGATGGTTGTCTTTTTAGTCTCTTTGATTTTCGTTGTATCGGCTGGTTGCAATCTCGCTGAGGTAGATCGTTGTTTGGCAGTGGGTCTGTCTCTGGTTCAGAGTTCACTTCTACGTCGTTGCCCACATTTTCCTCGATTCCCTGAGGTGCAAACGTTTCTCCCTCCGGCTCCACTTCCTGAGTTTCAATTAAATCGTCGTTTCCTTCGAACGGGTTTCCTAGGGCTTCATCTTCTTCCGTACCTCCCCCCCCTCAGTTTGGTCATAGGGGAGTTGCGAATTGGCCGCTGCAAGCCGCGACCGTAATTGGTTGATATGCCGTTTCCAAAGTTTATCGTCAAGGCATTGCACGAGGTAGGATCTAGGGCCGGTTACGCGTACTACTGTCGCTTCCACCCACAACGGGTCACCCAATAGGTTTTTTGCATAAACCAGGTCTCCTACCTGGAAGGTGCGACAGCGGCCGCTGGATCCTAGTGGTTTCTCTGGTTCATACGCAGGGTGCAACCAGTCAAGGTGGGAGCGGAGCTTTCGTCCCATTAGCAGTTCAGTGGGAGTTTTGTTGGTGACGCTATGTGGGGTGATGTGTTGCAAAAAGAGGATTTGGTTGACCTTGTCGTAGTCTACCTTTTGCAAGGTTTTCTTCACAAATTGAACCATGCATTCTGCTCGGCCATTGCTCGCAGGGTGCGCAGGCGAGGTGAGCGAATGGCGGATGCCGCGGTCAGCGAGGTACTGCTCAAATGCTCGTGCAGTAAATTGTGGGCCGTTATTGGATACTAGGACATCTGGTAATCCGTGGGTTGCAAAGAGTCTGTTTAGAATCTTGATGACCGCCTCGGAGGTCGTAGTCATCATGCGATGAATTTCGAGCCAATTGGAGTAGGCATCAACAGTAAGCAGGAAGGTGTGGCCCTTGGTTGGCCCCGCGAGATCCAGGTGAATTCGGGACCAGGGTCCACGTGGTGTCTCCCATTCAGTAGGCATGGCTTTTGGTGGGGCGTTGCTGACTTCTTGGCATTTGGGACAAGCTTTAACCCACTGTTCGATTTGCTTGTCAATGCCCGGCCACCATGCGTAGCTTTGTGCAAGGGCTTTCATTTGCACGATGCCGGGGTGGCCATCGTGCAAAGTTCTCAGCAGCGCTTTTCGGAGCCGTTCTGGAATAATGACTCTATCGCCCCAGATGACACAGCCTTTCTGGGAGAAGAGTTCGGTCTGTCGAGTGGCCCGGTAGTCCCCACAAATTCGGATTGACCCGTCTGGCTTAATGGGTGTTACAATAGGGGTTTCCCACGGGGAATGATCGATGGGCTCCAACACCCCGTGAGCTATCAGTTTGTCGAGTTGTTCGTCTATTTTCAATTTTAGGCAAACGGAACTCGATGGGGCTTTAGGCGAATGGGAGCTATTTTTGGATCTAAGCTGAATGAGATCGGGGTCCCCTTGTACTCGCCTAAGCTGTCCGCGAAGATGTCCCTGAACTCAGAGATAAGGTCTTCCTCCCAGTCACAGCCACCGACTCGGTTTACGCCGGCCACTTCAATGCTGAGTGGCGTGAACCATTGGAGGCCCAGTAGGCTAGGCCTATCTCTATCGATGACCGTTAAAGGTTAGTATGCTGTGTACTTCTTGAAAGAGACTCGGACTCGGCAGGACCCGACGACGGGGATTTGATTCCCCTGATAGTCCTTGAGGATGAGGCATTGGAAACGGAGATCTTGGCGTTGAATTGTGGGGATGAGTTGCTTGAGTGTCTTCCATGACACCATTGAGAGGGACGATTCCAAGTCGACCTCCATGTGGCAAGGCTGGTTCTTGATGGCTACCATGACTCGGATTTTCTTAGTGTCCAAGGCTGAGGCGTAACCGATAGTGATAGTATGGTGGGCCTCTTCTCTCTGCAAAGCTCGATTTCTGTAGGAGTGGTTTACTGGATCTCACCTTACAGGACGGTTTCCTGTCGATTGGCGATAGTTAGCCCCTTTTGAGGCCTGGCTGGGTCCTGGAAAGCTGCGGCAAACCCGTCCGATGTGGCCTCGTTTTCCGCACTCATGGCAGAGTGCGTCACGGAATCTGCATTCGGATCTGGCATGGTTGGCTCCACAGCCAGTGCAAGGGCGTAAGGGCTTCGGCTGAGGGTCCCGATCGGACCGCAGTCGATGGACCCCTTCTTCGTCGCTGTCTGATGACGAAGAGAGGTCCTCGTGGTGCGTTGTCGCTAACTGTCCTTCTGAACTAGGTGAGATTTCGCTGGCCGGTGGTGGTACTGGAGCGCAGTTTCGGTGTAGTTGTGCGGCCGACTTCTTGGTTGCTTCCGCTGTGGTAGCATCGGCAATGGCATCGGCAAGGCTGATGTTGCCTTTCGCCATCAGCTTGCTTTGGACACCTGGTGCATCTAATCCCAGAACTATGCGATCTCTTAGTGTTTCTTCTAGATTGGTGAATCCGCAGAGGCCTCCCAAATTTTGGAGGTCTGCTATAAAGTCGGCTACGCTCTCTCCCTTTCGCTGGCTTCTTTGATAAAACTCGTGGCGTCTCATGAGCGTAGGCACGGTCGGGGCGTAGTGGTCTTGCAGGATAGGTTCAAGGTCATCCCAATCCATGGTCTTCACTTCTCGGGGTTTGGCTAGTGCCTTAGCCATCTTAAATATGGTTGGACCACAATGCGTCATGAACACCGCCCGTTTCTTCCCGGCTGAGGCGTCCTTTAAGTTGTTTGTCTCTAAGAACATTTGTAAACGATCCATGTAAGACTCCCAGTCTTCTTGTGATGGATCGAATGGAGCGGGTGGTACGATGCCAGCGGACATGGTTCCGTTGTTGGCGTCGTCTGTCACGTGCTCAGTGTTCTTCGAAGTTTCGTTGGTTCGATGTCTCCACATCCCATCCTCGTCACCAGTGTTAAGTTTGAGCATGGGCGAGAAAGAATGGAGACAAGTTTCTGAACAGTGAACTTCAGCTCTTTATTTACATTGTGACTTGCTCATTTAATATCAGTAAAACCCGCCTTATATAGGCAAACCTTGTAACGTTTAATCAATAACAAGCTAGGAACTCTAGCTTTTATAACCAATAAGAACTCTCTGTTAAGGGCCAATCGGATTCCCTGGAACGGGCCAATCCGGTCCGGCCACTTAACAGCCAATCAGAAGTGCAGGGCCAGAACCCTGCACTTACTCCAAGCTCACACTTTATTAATTATTTTGCATACACGACACTTCCTTCCTTCCTTCCTTCCTTCCTTCCTTCCTTCCTTCCTTCCTTCCTTCCTTCCTTCCTTCCTTCCTTCCTTCCAACATTAAATGACACAACAGTTCAATGACAAGTGGACAGATAATGAAGCTAAATGTAGAGCTGGACATACATTTGAAATTTTCCATCTAGTATAAAAGCAGACAAATGGGATAGACAATTTTCACATTTTTTCTGGTTTCTTAAGGACACAACACCACTGTCCATCACCACAATTACTGAAAATCCCAGTAGTAAAAACTCTATTATTGGACTCTATCCAATAAGATGCATTTCAGTGATGAGAAGAGTAAGATTCTGTACTCAGGCAAGAAAAACCAAATGCCTAGGTATAGAATAGACCTATCTGGCTCAACAGAGTAACTGAGAGGGATTTTTTTGTCCTAGTGGATTACCACAAGTATGAGCCAGCAGTGTGCTGCAACTGCCAAAAAAGCCAATGCAGGCCTAGGCTTCATCAACAGAGGGTAGTACCACTTTTTACTGCATTAGTGAGGACGGACTTGGAATATTGCATTCCAATCACCATGATACAGAAAAAAAGGCTGAGACCATAGAACGTGTACACAGAAAAGCAACAAAGATGATAAGGGGTCTGGAGACTAATTCTGCTTCTGATTCAAAGATAGTTAAGGGGAATTCTTGGGTGAAATGCTTTAAAATTACTAGTGGTTCATTGTGAAACTACTTGCTGTTCATTCTTGGGATACTTTTATCTTTTTATGTTAATTTTAGTTCTCAGAGCACATTCATTTGCCTTTATTTTAAGATCAAAGTCATAGCAATGGTAAACAAAAAACAGCCAGGGAACAAGGCATTGAGATAAAAGAGAATATGAAGAAACACACTATTGGGTGTGCTATGAGAATAAGACTTCTCAAATGTCTATAGTGATGAAACACAATGATGAAACACAGAATGTACCATTATGCCTGAGGCAAAAATTGTGCTTAATCTTAATTTGAAAATTTGAACTATGATTTGAATTCTAATTCACTAAAATTAAATTTAATCAGAGTTTAGACCAGGGGTTCTCAATCTTGGCATGCTGTGGAATTCTGGGAATTGACGTCCAGTCATATTAAAGTTGCTAAGATTGGTTGACACTGGTTTAGAGTTTGAAGGATATGGTAAACCATAGCTAATTTTATAAAAAATATATATAGAGGCCCTTTGAAACCCAATGTTCACAGTAGTTTCTTTTTGTAAAGTTAAGCTTACATCTAAACTGGCTAAACTATTATCTTTATTTGGCTATTTTTCTTTTGGTTGGTTTTAGGAAAAGAGAAGATATGACCAGAGAATTCCACATGGCTAAATTTACTACTGATACATGACATACCATATGTTGCTTTCTTTTCCATAGTTTTAAAGCACTTATATAAAATTGAACTTAAACAGAAGTCTGATTTACAGAAGCCAGACAGATTTGAAAAATCAGTTCCATGACCTGTGGACTAGTCTTGAAAATCCTATCTTCTTGAATGCCATAAACCTAGTCCCTGGAAAGTATACAACCAGAAAATGACTTAAACACCCAGGTAATGTCATATGGGGACAGATATGGGTGCCTGTTGGGCCAGCACAGAATCTAATATCTCTCCTAGGGCTTTAGTTTGAAGTTTGCACAACCTGAGAGGATCATCACAAGCCATCCTAATAGCAGAACTTGCAACAAGTTGATGTTGGCTCCTTAACCCTCTTATCGATCCTTTACTTTTAATAATCACGATCTTCTTTATCACCCCAAACAAGATTATGTAGTAAGTGACATGTTATCTCTTAAAACAACATATATTGTCTTGAAATATTATTATTCTTTCTTTGAGTAAGGTTGGCTCTTAATTCATATTGAAAAGCAAGAATAAATCATGAATGCAAATGTTACGTCTTTCTGCATCAGTATCTATGCTTGGATGAAATTCTGCCTGAGAGAAGACTTTAATTAAATATCAAAAAATTACCTGATGACAGGATCCATAAGTGGATAACTAAATAAGGTAAACAAAATATATAATCTTAGTGAAGAAAAGCAAAAAATTTTTAAAAAATCAGAAATGGTAGTAGAGCTGCATGTAAAAGGTAGCTGCTACAGGGACAAGGAAAAAATAATTCTTTCTTCCCTTTTTCTGATACAAATCTTATATGGAAAGGGAGGATGTAGCACTATACCTTTTCTTTGAGCTCAAGCAAATTACAAGCTGAGCCTTGAATTAGGGAGGAGGGGAAATACTTGGCACAATCCCCACCCATTGTCAGGCTTGTTGTAAAGTGTATGTTATATGTTCATGCTACATAATTAAGAAAACATTAGAAGCATTGTTCTTTTGACTCTATGGAAATTCCTTCATTTGCTTGTGATTACTTATAAGCTGGGAAGCAAGTGTACCTGGATCATATCCATAGTGTGTTGCTTTAAATAAATGACAAGTTCCTGCATGATGTTTGAGATCACTTTCTTAACTCAGAATTGCCTGGGTTTGTGGGTTACTTTCTTCCCAAAGCATTTGAAGTGATTTTCTAGCCTTTCAGGGTAAGCAATCAATATTTATTTCATATTTTATACTTCAGGAACTGCAGATAACCATGTTTATTAATCAAAAGAAACCCAAGGAAAACAATAGAGTAGGAAGGGAGAATCTCTACTCCCTACATCTTTTCAGTCCAGCATGGGTGGGATGTCCAACTTGATGTGTCTCTTCTCATGCCTATCCCCCCTTCCTCCCCACTTCATCTTAAATTCTTTATGCAGTTCTTCCAGTCTTCTTCCAGCACTCATTCCAACAATGTCCATAGCTAGAAGACAGCCTTCAATGCCATTTTCATATTTGAATTCAGGTCTGGAAAAAAAAGTTCTAATTTTATTAAGGCTTAATCTCAAAGTGAGAATCAGTTGGTGTAGGAATAAGGCAGAAACTAAGGAACGGGAGTTGTAGTTTGTAGTTCCATCTTAGGCACAAAGCCTAAGTGACTTGGGCCAGTGACTCTCTCTCTCAGCCCTAGGAAGGAGGCAATGCAAATTACTTCTGTAATATGGCCAAGAAAACTGTCGGGACATTTCCAGGCCAGATTCGATAGGTTGGAAACATGAGGAAGAGGCTTCATCCTGCAGTGGATAGACAATGGCTAAAATAATGAAAATGATGATGAATACATTGTTGTAAATGGCTTAAAGTGCTTGGTGGCACAGAGACATTAATAAAATAAATGATAAGAATTATTTTCTTGTTGACGTATACTACAGACAACAGTTGGATACAGATATGAGTACAATATCTTCTCAAAACTATGCAGAAGAAAACAATTTAGACCACGAATTCACCTTCCAAGCGTTGTCAGGCCTAATCTAATATCGAGTACATGGCAGTAATCTGTGATGCACTCAAACATGGGTGTATAATTGTTGCCAAATACAAGCAGTTCAAATCTGTTCATATAGAAAGCGGCTTGTGATTGTGCAAATGCATGGCTTACCCGTTGCAAATGCAATTGGAGGCCAATGAGCGCTCCCAAACATAGGCCTGCTCTTTCATAGGAATGTAATCCTATCTAGCATAAATCAAGCCCCAACCTCTAACCTTGATTTGCTATAAGAATCAGCACTTGTGTCTTGTCTGAATTTAATTGTAGCTTGTTTAATTTCATCCAACTCATTATTTTACCCAAAGAATAATCATGGGAACTAGCTGTTTTCTCAGAGTTAACTGGTAGGAAGTGGTAAAGTTGGATGTCATCTATGCATTGGTGGTATCCTACTCCAATGTTCTGGCTGACTTCTCCCAGGAACTGCCTATGTAATCCCATAGCTGGCTGGAGAATTCTGAGAGTTGAAGTCTACAAGTCTTAAAGCTGCCAAGTTTGGAGTCCTCTGAAGTCAAGGGTCAAATCTGGGTGCTTTTTAGAAGCATGACAATCTCAGATCTCCTTAGTCCCAAGACACATGCAGATCACTTAGCAAACTCTTTTTAGAAACCAGAAACAGCTGAAATGTTTGCAGATCTAAGCTATAGTAGTTATGGAGCATGAATCCAGTCATTTAGTCCAAAATACACCCTGAATTCAATGGCATTTATTCCCAAGTAACTGCCTAGAATTTTGCCTAAATTAACATAATATTTAGTTCATTAATTTGAAGGATGCACTTTTCATTGGTTGGATTGTGATGATGAGTCAATTGTAGTGTGTTTTAAGGAGCTATTTTGGTTCTAGTGTATTATTGTTAATTATTATAAGAGGGAGTGAAAAGAAGAAAACATTTAAAGATGACTTTTTGTTCTACAGATTAGTGGCAACTTGCAATTTAATATATAGTAGTGTTCTTTAGCTTTCATTCAATGTCTTACTGAAAAATCAGTTACATTCAGGTTGTAATATAAGTAAATTAATTTTAAGTTAATGTAACTGAAAATAAGAAAATTGTTCAGTTAGTTGACAACTCATTGTTTTGGATCAAGTTATAGAAAAACAAAGGGGTGGCAAACTAAAAGTTTTTTAGTAGAAAAAATACTGATTTCTACAAAAGAAAGACAGAAAAACACTCTAGCTTTAAAAAAAATTACTGGCAGAATGTCTGTTTATTGAGAATTTCAAGATTCAGAAACTCTCCAGAGGAAACCCAGTTGTCTTCTTGGTATTTCCCCAATGTTATTTGTTCCTTTGAAAGCATTTAGCAATTACTAGCATTATTATCATTATTTTATCTGGATTATTTATTGTATTGTCTGTGTCAGCTGTCCCAACTTGGACAATTCGAAAAGACTCTTGATTCCATTGTTAGCAAAAGTATTTACTAAAGCCAAGTGGTTACACTATAGCAAAGCTGGAACTGAGTTTTCATGCCCTGAAGCTCTCTAATTTAGTTTCCCATTTTACCCCATCCCATTGGTTATCTTTAACTGTCCAATTACATTCATCCAAATTGTTTTGGTAACAAGCCCTGTTCAGCGGTTGGATAGTGTTGCATTCCATTAGCTGACTTTGGAGCAGCCAGATGCTCCTATGGGATGGCACTAAGAGTAGTTTTGATTCTCTCTTCCTATAGGAAGAGCTCCCTCCTCCCTGGAGCTCCCCTCTCCCCTGTGATCTATGGCAGACTGACATCTGGCGAAGCATGGCTGGTGCAGCATGATGACAGTCTTGACAATCTGTTTTCCATTGGAGGGGTGTTTCATCACATATCTATCCTCGGATCAGTACTTCCTTTTTCAACAGGCACCCAGGAGAAATACCACATCTTCATTCAGTTTTTTCTTCAATGAGTTTTAGAGCCTTCTTTCTGGAATTTCCAGTATAATATTGTCTATGTACATATTGTTTACAATTTATCTTCTTTCCTTTCCCTGCTTGGTAGGATTTCTATGGAATAACTTATTACCATTGCTATAGAGCTTTTACTTCTAGGGTACTTCTTTTCCTTTTCCTTTCCTTTCCTTTTTACAAATAATTATCCTTTAGCATTAGCTTGCACACAGTAGCCTCTCAGAAGGCTGAATGTTACAGCACTATAAAATAAATATAAATATATAAACATAAATAAATATAAATTTGAAAAAAATGCAGCATTCTTAACAGTCACATTCACATTGAATGAAGTCTGAAGCACTGCTTCAAAATCATTTCTGAAGGCTATATAGCTTGAGTAAATCTGCATATGTTTTCTAAATTTTAAAATTACATTGAAATCCCAATATTCCAGAATTCTAGCATTCATAATTTTGCAAATCAGCTTTTTTTGTCCCACCTGAATTTATTTCTTCACTTTTTCTGCTCCACAAGAATTATTTTGTTTCATACATTAGAGATATCTGACTTTTGGCTCTAAATGTAAGTATGAGAAAATGGCTGTGGAATTTGGACTTGTTTTAGGTGACCTTGTTTCATATTTTGATTTCTTTTCATCTGAGTTCCTGTTTGTTGTGCCTTCATCTATTGACATAGTGACTGGGTTCACACAACATTCTTCACCAAGTCAGTTAAGGTTTAGCAACCTTTGGTAGCTGAAGACGTCTTCATAATTCTGCACTACAACACTAAACTCTCACATCAAAATATAAAATCTTATAGATGTTATGGCTAAGAATTCAATATTCATGTTTTTCCAGCTAATATCCATCTTTATTCTTCCCTATCCTTGGCATAATACAGACAAAAGGTGTGAGATTGATAATGCTTGGAATGAAATTTTGGGAACAATGTAAAACGAACTCCAGTTAAAAGCAACATTTGCTTAAACTAGGAATATGAAATGCCACATTCCTCTGAGGTTAGCAAATCCAACCTAATTGTACAATATTCTTTTTAAAAAACAATACATTCTGAATTTTATTTTCTGAATATTTAAGAATGATGGGTTTTTTTTTAAGGCCCAAAGATCAGTCCTGCAAATATTTTAATAATTAATAAATTATTGCTTAGCACTGATGATGTTACCTACTTTGGGTAATGAAATGCCTGCAAGAAAACAAGCAAGCTCAGAGAGCACCAAGGACCCATCATAATTATTATGACTACAGTTAAAACACATTCTTACTTTGGATTGCAGATTTTTAAAACTTTTCTCAGATCTTTTCCTGTAATATTTCACTTGCTAAAGTCAATTTCTACCTATTTTGTTATCTGGGGGATTACCTTTCTTAGTTTTCGGAAGACTAATCATGTCAAATTGTTTACTTAAATAAAATAAAATAAAATAAAACGTTAAATTGTTGCTGTAAAAAGAACAAGATTTGCAGCATCTTAAGCAAACAACTTTGTTATACATTTATACATTGTGAGATATAAATCCATTGAAATGAATAGAAGTGTTACTGATGGGTCTATATTTATACTAGTTTTCTTCACATTTTTGGTTTGTTCCCTGATGTCTGTTTGGAGGAAAAGACAGATGATCCCTCACTCAAAATCAGATGTGCGGATAAATGTGTCCATGAAAATACAAAATGCCACCTCACGGGTTCTCTCCATTACTGCCTATAAAGATATACAACTTTTAAAACATCCATTCCATAAATAGTTGTGCTGATGGATTCAGTGAAAGTTTAGTGAGAAGGGATTGAATATTGAATTCTTAGCCATAACATCTATAAGATTTTATATTTTGATGAAAAGAAATCAAAATATGAAACAAGGTCACCTAAAACAAGTCCAAATTCCACAGCCATTTTCTCATACTACAGGCTTTATTTTCTTATCAGGGAGCATCTGAATAGGGTAGTCCTCATTCCAGATGTTGTTATCCCCTACAACAAAATTCCATCTTCAGGTAGATCTTTCTTCTTCCTTTTTTCCTTTTTCTTCTTTGGTTTTGGGCCTTTTACTATTGGATTTTTCCATTTTGGATTAAGCAAGATAAAGAACAAGAAAAAGTAACTTTACAGATGATTATGCAAGGAATCCAAGATCTCAAGATAAAATCAGACACCATTGAACAAAGAATAGAGAAGACTGATGAAAAAGTGGAAAATATTAAACAAATGATGGTGAAGTATGAGGAGAGATTCCAAAAAATTGAGGAAGAAGGTAAACAAAGAGAGGAGAAGATTGGAAATATTGACAGTAGATTAACAGTGGTTGAACAAGAAAAAAGTGGGATGTTGAGGTGGGAGATGGAAAGGTCAGAATTTTATCTCAGATTTCAAAATATAGAAGAGGAAAAAGGAGAAAATTTGGCTGCGATAATGATAGAAATTTTGGCAGATGCTTTGAAAACTGCAGAGGAAAAGATGATGGATGGAGTAGATGAGGTATATCAAGTTTATAAAACAAATACCCAGAAGAGTGAGAGAGATGAGAAGAGAATATCGATTTCTGACCAAAATGCTACTGGAAAACGAAGTGAATTACAGATGGCTGATTCCAGAGAAAGAAGAATTGGCACAGAAAATCAGAAATTCTAAACAGAATTACTTTGAAGATGCAAATAAACCAGGTAGATGGCTAGCATATAAATTGAGAAAGGAGAAGGAATAAAAAAAAATATTGAAGCTAATAGATGATCAAGGCCAAGTTTGTTATGGTAATAAGGAGAAAAAGGAAATTATTCGAGATTTTTATGGGCAACTATATAAACAAGAGTGTCATAGATTCAGGCATGGGTAGAATGAATGGAGACAGTCTTAGTTGGTGAACTTTCAACTCTTTATTGCATAGTGACTTCTAACTTGTATAACAACAACTCTGCTTTATATAGGCAATGCAAATGTGAAATAACCAATAGGAGCTGTGAAACGCTAGCTCCAGTACCAATAAGAGTCTTTCATTAAGGGCCAATCAGATTCTCAGAACCCGACCAATCCGATCTAGCCGCTTAACACCCAATCAGAAGTGCAGGGCCTGAACCCTGCACTTTTCCCCAAGCTTGCCTTTATTCAACTATTTACATACATAACACCCCTTCCCCCTGGCTTCACAATTAGTTTGTGACTATGTAGTCCTTTAAATAGGACGGTTGTCTCTTGGGTCTGTCAGATTTTCTTTGGACTGGCTGCGTGCAGTCCCGTTGAGGTAGGGTGTTGTTTTGTAGTGGCTCAGCTTCTCGTTCTGGTGTGATTTCTCTTGGAGCGTACGATTCTTCTTCCTGCTCCATTTCCTGGGTTTCACTTGATTCATCGCTTTCCTGGAACAGGTTTCCTGGCATATCGTCATCTTCTCTTCCTTCCCCCCCCCCTCAGTTTGGTCGTTGGGACATTGTTGGCTAGCAGTTATAAGTCGTGATCGTAATTGGTCAATATGTCTTTTCCATAGTCTCTCATCAATACATTTTACAATATAGGATCTGGGCCCAGTCTCGCGTATTACCGTTGCTTCAATCCAAACTGGGTCGCCCGATAAATTTCTTGCATAAACGGGGTCGCCTACCTTGAAGGTACGGTAGCGTCTGCTGGATCCTGGAGGCTTTTCTGGCTCGTAAGCAGGGTGCAGTCGATCGAGGCGGGAACGGAGTTTTTGCCCCATGAGAAGTTCTGCGGGAGTTCTGCCGGTTTCGCTGTGCGGAGTGATGTGTTGTAGAAGTAGAATGCAGTTTATTTTTTCGTCAAGATTATCATAGTCCATCTTTTGTAAAGTCTTTTTTACAAATTGTACCATGCGTTCCGCTCGGCCATTGGTAGCAGGATGCGCCGGCGAGGTGAGTGCATGGCAGATGCTGTTGTCAGCAAGGTACTGTTCAAACATTAGTGCTGTAAACTGTGGTCCGTTATCGGACACCAGGACGTCCGGCAATCCATGAGTTGCAAAGAGTCTATTGAGGACTTTAATGACTGCCTCGGAGGTTGTATTGGCCATTTGATGAATTTCTAACCAATTAGAGTATGCATCGACAGTCAACAGCAATGTCTGTCCTTTGATCGTCCCTGCGAAATCCAGGTGGATTCTGGACCAGGGTCCACGTGGCGTCTCCCATTCGGTCGGTGCAGCTTTTGGCGGTGCGTTGCTGGTTTGTTGGCACTTGGTGCAGGCCTTGACCCATTGCTCAATGTGTCGGTCCATGCCTGGCCACCAAGCGTAGCTCCGTGCGAGTGCCTTCATTCGCACGATCCCGGGATGTCCATCGTGCAAGATTTGTAACAGCATCTTTTGGAGTCGTTCTGGGACGACGACTCTATCGCCCCAGATAACGCAGCCTTTTTGAGAAAAAAGTTCAGTCTGTCTTGTTTTAAATGGCGCAAAGTCATCTGGGATCTGGTCCAATGGCCATCCACGCTCTACCCAGCCTAGGACTCATGCTAGGGTGTGGTCTCGTCTGGTCTCCCTCGCGATATTTCGAGCGGTCATAGGAAGCGAGTTGAGCGTTTCGATTTGTAACGCCGATACTGTTGGTGCCGGATCGTCGAGGGTCTCTGGTAGCGGTGCTCTGCTGAGTGCGTCAGCATGGGGAATGGCTTTCCCCGGTCGATGTAACAATTGATAATTATAAGCAGCTAGAAACTCTGACCATCGAGTCATTATTGGGTACAATATATAGGGAGTTGGTTTGTCCCCAGCGATTATCCCCAATAAAGGTTTGTGGTCGGTTACAATTGTAAATGTCCTTCCATATACATACTCATGGAATTTTTTTACGGCTGACACAATTGCAAGAGCCTCCTTGTCTATTTGTCCATAGTTACGTTCTGCCTGGGAGAGAGTCTTTGAAAAGTATGCAACGGGAGCCTCATTTCTATTAGGTAGCACATGGCTCAAAATAGCGCCCACCCCAAATGGTGAGGTATCACAAGTTATAACCAAGGGTAATGTTTCATTATATTGCATAAGTACAGAATCAGATGTAAGTAAATCTTTTACATTTCTAAACGCTTTTTCTTCTCGGTAACCCCAAACCCATAATGCTTTCTTATCTAATAACCGGTGTAATGGTTCAGCCACAGTTGCCTTATGCGGTAAAAACACATTGTAGAAATTGATAAGGCCTAAAAATGCTTGAAGATCAGTTTTGTTACGAGGTCTGGGAGCATTTCTAATCGCCCTTAATTTACTCTCAGTTGGGTGCATACCCTGACTATCAATGCGTTAACCTAGAAATTCAACACTGTTGGTATACAGATGACATTTATCCCTTTTTACTTTCAATCCCGCTTCTTGGAATTTTAAACGATTCTGCAGAATTTTTTTACTAGGAGCTGCAATCAATACGTCATCAAAATACGGAACAACGCCCTTGATTCCCTGTAACAATCGTTCCATTAAACTTTGGAATATTCCCGGGGCCACACTCACCCCGAACTGCAATCGGGTACATTTAAAAGCACCTCTGTGCGTTACTATCGTTTGGGCTTGGGCTGTTTTATCGTCCACGGGCAATTGTTGATAGGCTTGAGCTAAATCTAGCTTAGCGAAAACCTTTCCACCTCCCAGAGAATGAAGGAGGTGCTGCACCACCGGCACTGGATACGCGTTCTGTTGGAGGGCGTGGTTTAGAGTGGCCCGGTAGTCCCCACAGATTCGGATTGACCCATCTGGTTTAATGGGGGCTACAATAGGAGTTTCCCATGGGGAATGATCAATGGGTTGCAGTACCCCTTGTTTAATTAGTTTGTCAAGTTGTTCATCTATCTTGGCCTTAAGGGCGAACGGAACTCGACGGGGCTTTAAACGGATCGGGGCGACCTTAGGGTCGAGGCTGAACAAAATTGGGGTCCCCTTATACTTGCCCAGATGATCTGTGAAGACATCGCTGAATTCAGACATATTCAGAAATTCAGAAATAAGGTCCTCCTCCCACTCGCAATCACCGACTCGGTTCACGCCGGCTAGTTCGATGCCAAGTGGCGCACACCATTGGAGGCCCAACAAACTAGGCCTGTCCCTATTGATGATCGTTAGAGGTAAGTATGCCGTATGCTTTTTAAATGAGACGCGGACTCGACAAGACCCGATCACAGGGATCCAATTCCCTTGGTAATCTTTAAGGATAAGGCGTTGCATTCGAAGGTCTTGGTGTTGGATGGTAGGAATGAGCTGCTTTAATGTCTTCCACAACACCATCGAGAGGGACGATCCCGAATCGACCTCCATGTGGCAGGGTTGGTTCTCTATGGCTACTGTAACTCGAATCTTCTTAGCGTCCAGGGCCAAGGCGTGACCTATAGTGATAGTATGGTGAGCCTCTTCTTTCTGCAATGCTCGATATCTGTAGGAGTGGTTTGCTGGGTCTCGCCTTACAGGACGGTTTCCTGCCGATTGGTGAAAGTTGGTCCCCTTTGAGGCTGGGGTTGGTCCCGGTAAACTGCGACAGAC
Organism: Hydrophis major; assembly: GCA_033807585.1. Classification (NCBI taxonomy): domain Eukaryota; kingdom Metazoa; phylum Chordata; class Lepidosauria; order Squamata; family Elapidae; genus Hydrophis; species Hydrophis major. The sequence goes on from CM066330.1 coordinate 134,258,674, forward strand.
TCGACCGATGTGGCCTCGTTTCCCGCACTCGTGGCAGAGTGCGTCGCGGAATTTGCAGTCTGCCCTGGGATGGTTTGCCCTGCAGCCACCGCAAGGGCGTGAGGTTTTAGGACGAGGGTCCCGGTCGGAACGCAGTCGATGGACCCCTTCTTCGTCGCTGTCTGATGACAAAGAGAGATCCTTGTAGTGCGTTGTTGCCAACTGCTCTTCTGAGCTGGGTGAGATGTCGCCTGTCGGTGGGTTTGTGGGGTTTCGGCTTCGCCGTAGCTGCGCCACTGACTTTTTGGTTGCCTCAGCGGTGGTGGCTTCGGCGATGGCGTCAACAAGGCCGATGTCGCCCTTCGCCATCAGCTTGCTCTGCATGTTTAGTGCATCTAATCCCAGAATTAGGCGGTCTCTCAATGCTTCATCTAAGTCTGCGAACCCGCAGAGGCCTCCCAAGTGCCGGAGGTCTGCCACGAAGTCAGCCACACTCTCTCCTTTTCGTTGGCTTCGTTGATAGAACTCGTGGCGTCTCACGAGTGTGGGTACAGTTGGCGCGTAATGGTCTCTCAGGAGAGGTTCGAGGTCGTCCCAGCTTATTGCTTTCACTTCTCGAGGCTTCGCGAGGACTTTAGCCATTTTAAAGACAGCCGGGCCGTAGTACGTCAGGAACAGCGCCCGCTTCGTGGCTGGTGTGGCGTCCTTCAGGTTGTTCGTTTCGAGGAACATCTGAAAGCGATCCATGTAGGATTCCCAATCCTCTTGGGATGGATCGTACGGAGCGGGTGGTACGATGCCGCCGGACATGGCTTCCGTTGGTGATGCCGTTTTTTGCACTTGCTCTGTTTTCTTCCAAGTTCCTTAAGATCAGATGTCTCCAAATCCCATCCTCGTCGCCAGTGTCATAGATTCAGGCATGGGTAGAATGAATGGAGACAGTCTTAGTTGGTGAACTTTCAACTCTTTATTGCATAGTGACTTCTAACTTGTATAACAACAACTCTGCTTTATATAGGCAATGCAAATGTGAAATAACCAATAGGAGCTGTGAAACGCTAGCTCCAGTACCAATAAGGGTACTTCGTTAAGGGCCAATCAGATTCTCAGAACCTGACCAGTCCGATCTAGCTGCTTAACACCCAATCAGAAGTGCAGGGCCTGAACCCTGCACTTTACCCCAAGCTTGCCTTTATTCAACTATTTACCTACATAACAAAGAGAATATTGATGAGGAAAAAGTCAAACAGTATCTACAGAATGCTAATTTACCAAAGATACCTAAAGAGACTGAAGAAATGCAAGAAAGCAATATAACAATGATGGAATTAAATGAAGCATTTAAGAAACAAAATAATGGGAAAGCACCAGGTCCAGATGGGCTTCCGGCAGAATTCTATAAAACATTTCAAGAATTATTGAGCATCCCATTGTTAAGAGGCTGACCCACTAACTATAGACCTATTTCCTTATTGAATGCAGACTATAAAATCTTTGCTTCAATTTTAGCAGAAAGACTTAAAAAATATTTAAATAATTTTATTCACCCAGATCAAAATGGATTTCTGCCAAAGAGACAAATCAGAGACAATATGAGAGTAATCCTGGATAATTTGGAATACTATGAGTCTCATCCTGAAAAGCAAATGGCTTTGATATTCCTAGATGCTCAAAAGGCATTTGACAACGTGAACTGGAGATTTATGTTATTACTATCTGGGGATATATTTGACAGCAAGATGTAGCACATTAAAAGAGAATAATTATATTAAACTCAAACAACAGATAGCTAAGTGGGAAAACTTGCAATTGTCATTAATAGGGAGAATTTCAACAATCAAGATGAATATTTTACCCAGAATTCTATTTATGTGGGTCAAAGAATGGATAACATTAAGAAAGCATAGATTGTTGACATTAGAAGGGCATGATTTGCTGTTGGGTTGGCATGTTTTTTTTATGGTATAAGGGAACTAAAACACAGGGTTATTTTAGAAGACATTATATGCGGGAATCTTTGTGGTTAAACTGGGAGAAGATAAAAAGACAATGTTATTTGAAAATTCCAGTTTGGTTATCGACTATTGAAGCATTTTCCTATCCAATAACTTATAAGAAGGAACAAACAGTTAGATATGGGGAACTACTGGATGAAAAGGGTGAACTTAAATCGATCCAAAACTTAGAGGAACAAGGTATAAGGATGAATTGGTTTTCATATGTGCAAATACATTCAAGGTATGATGAAGATTCTAAAACGGAGGGATTCTATGATAGATAAGATCTTGATGGGTACTGATGAGAAGGTGATTAAAAAATTATATGGTTCTGGAAATGTCATCAGATACCTGGCTCGTATTACCATATGTGGTGGAAAATTCGCATGTGGTTGGAAAAAATGACAAAGACATATAGTAAAGATTTGAAATACCTGATTGTAAATGTATTAACAGTGGCTAGGATTGTATTTGCTAAAAATTGGAAGAATGAGAAAATACCATTACAGGAAGAAATTATTAAGAAAATATTGGAATGTGCTGAGATGAGTAGATTGACATTTGAAATTAGAGAGCAAGAGGAGAAACAATTTTATGAAATTTGGGATCTTTTTTATCAATGGCTAGATGATAAAATATGATAATAGAATATTTAGAATGTTAGACAGTAAGGAATATCTTTTTTTTTTCTTGTCTTTGTTATTTGACACTATATTTATAAAGGGTTTTTTAGGATTGATTTGGTATAATTATATGATTTGTTACAGAATAAGCTGGTTAAAGTATTGTTATCCCATAAAGCATGAATGATTAAAAGTATAGTCAAAAATTTCTTTTTTTTAGTGATATTAGGATATATAAGTTTGGATTGACAATATGAGTTGTTATGTAACATACCGTATATACTCGAGTATAAGCCGAGTTTTTCAGCCCATTTTTTGTGCTGAAAAAACGGCCCTCGGCTTATACTCGAGTCAGCTGCTACGGCACCATGCCTGGCCTGTGCTGGCGTGGCTGCAACCGATCGCACCTCCAGGGCAGCATCACCGCCGCGGCTGTCTACCCACTGAGGGCCACACAGGCGACCCCAAGCTGCCTCTCCTTCCCCATTAACGGGCACCCAGGGCCCCTGCGAGCTCCTGCGTTGCGTGCTTCCAGCTTCGCCAACAAACTGCCAGGCTCAGGCAGCCTCCTCCGCCCCCTACCCTAGCAGCGAAGAGCTGCTCCGGGGCTCCCGCCACGGCGCAGCCAGGCACTTTGTCTCACTGCCCCCGGAGCAGCTCTTCGCTGCTAGGGCAGGGGGCGGAGGAGGCTGCCTGAGCCTGGTGGTTTCTTGGCGAAGCTGGAAGCGCGCCCGTTAATGGGGAAGGAGAGCCCGCAGCTCCGAAAGTCTTTTCACCGTTGGGGACTGAACAGGAGAACTGCAAACGCCGCACTCCCCAGGAAACAAACCGCCATGCTCAGGCAGCCTCCTCCGCCCCCTACCCTAGCAGCGAAGAGCTGCTCCAGGGGCAGCGAGACAAAGTGCCTGGCTGTGCCGTGGTGGGAGCCCCCGGAGCAGCTCTTTGCTGCTAGGGTAGGGGGCGGAGGAGGCTGCCTGAGCCTGGCGTTTTGTTTCCTGGGGAGTGCGGCGTTTGCGGTTCTCCTGTTCAATCCCCAACGGTGAAAAGACTTTCGGAGCTGTGGGCTCTCCTTCCCCATTAACGGGCGCGCTTCCAGCTTCGCCAACAAACAGAGCTGCAAATCTGGTAATCGCTTGCAGAGCCTTGGCACGAACCCCCTTTCCCCGCACTCCCCCCCCGCACTCCTCTGGCAGCAGCAGGCAGAGAAAGCCCCGCTTCCCCCTGGCTTTGATGGCACATGTGAGTTGGCTTCCCACTCTTTTTTTTTTAACTCTCCTCCTCCTCCTCCTCCTCCTCCTCCTCTCCTCTCCCCTTGTTGTCTGGTCTTCCCTAAGGAAACTCGAGGGCTCACACTTCCAGGTGTTTCTCCCTGTCTTTCTCCCTGTCAATGATCTTTTCTTCCCTTCCCTTCTCTCAGCCCCATCCTCCTTCACCTTTGTCACCACAATCCTGAACAGATGAAGTTTGTACTTCTCAAGAAAGGTTGGATGTTCCTTTTGAGGAGGGAACCTAGTGTGACATCTGTATGTTGACCTACCACTGAGCCATGGCATGTGTGCACATGCAATGGAGGCATGAGGGAGAGCTGGTGGCATGAGGGAGAGCTGAAAGAGATGGTGGCTCTCCAAAACAGGATGTACATGCAGCACATACACATGCTTTTTTCTTGCAAGGGAGAGAGTGACTCTGTTTGGACATACAGATGATGAGGAGGAATCCAGTTTTGAAGGATTTTAACTCTTGTGTTTTAGCTTGGTTGCTGATTGAGCTAAGGTTTTTGTACTTTTAAAGTTATTGTTGATACCATATTGGTTTTGTTGGCTCTCTTTTCCACTTACAGAGCTAGTTTACTGTTTTTCTTTGAAATAAATATTCAAAAACATTTAACCGACTGATGCCTCAATTCATGTAATTTTATTGGTATCTATTTTTATTTTTGAAATTGACCAGTAGCTGCTGCATTTCCCACCCTCGACTTATACTCGAGTCAATAAGTTTTCCCAGTTTTTTGTGGTAAAATTGGGTGCCTCGACTTATATTCGGGTCGACTTATACTCGAGTATATATGGTAATTGTAATTGAGACTACAAAATGAATGCACAAAACTGATGAACCAACCGACACACTGGATGTACATATGAGAGTTGATGTTTTAATGTTTTGTTTGTCTTGTTTGTTTGTAGAAAATTAATAAAATTCTTTTCAAAAAAATAAATTCCATCTTCAGGCAAGGAATATGCTTTCCTTTTCTAAGCAGTTCTATTCTGGCTTCTCAGAATTACCCTGATTCTTGAACGTTAAATCTGATGCTTTCATGATCTTACAATTATCGGGGTAGGTTGATTTAAGTGCTAATATATATTATAGGGTGTGAATCACCATAGGAAAGGGTTGTGTATGCAATAAGATTAATAAAGTGTGAGCTTGGAGTAAGTGCAGGGTTCTGGCCCTGCACTTCTGATTGGCTGTTAAGCAGCCGGACCGGACTAGCCCGTTCCGGGGAATCCGATTGGCCCTTAACAGAGAGTTCTTATTGGTTATAAGAGCTAGCGTTCCTAGCTCGGTATTGGTTAAACATTACAGGGTTTGCCTATATAAGGCGGGTTTTACTGCTGTTGAATTAAGAAGTCACTATGTAAATAAAGAGCTGAAGTTCACCGTTCAGAGGCTTGTCTCCATTCTTTCTCGCCCATGCTCAAAGCATAACACTGGCGACGAGGATGGGATATGGAGATATCTGAACCAATGAAACTTCGAAGAACATCGAGCACGTGACAGACGACGCCAACAATGGAACCATGTCCGGTGGCATCGTACCACCCGCTCTGTTCGATCCAACACAAGAAGACTGGGAGTCTTACATGGATCGTTTACAAATGTTCCTAGAGACAAACAACTTAAAGGACGCCACAGCCGGGAAGAAATGGGCGGTGTTCCTAATGCATTGTGGTCCAACCGTATTTAAGATGGCTAAAGCACTAGCCAAACCCCGAGAAGTGAAGGCCATGGATTGGGACGACCTCGAACCTATCCTGCGAGACCACTACGCCCCGACTGTGCCTACGCTCATGAGACACCACGAGTTTTATCAAAGAAGCCAGCGAAAAGGAGAAAGTGTGGCCGACTTCATAGCAGACCTCCGAAATTTGGGAGGCCTCTGCGGATTCACCGATTTAGAAGCACTAAGAGATCGCATAGTTCTGGGATTAGATGCACCAGGCGTTCAAAGCAAGCTGATGGCGAAAGGCGACATCAGCCTTGCTGACGCCATTGCCAATGCTACTGCAGCAGAAGCAACCAGGAAGTTGGCTGCACAACTACGCCGAACCCGCACTCCGGTATCACCACTGGCCAGCGAAATCTCACCTAGTTCAGAAGGGCAGCTACCTAGTTCAGAACGGCAGCACCACGAGGACCTCTCTTCGTCGTCAGACAGCGACGAAGAAGGGGTCCATTGACTGTGGTCTGACTGGGACCCTTGCCCAAAGCCCTTACGCCCTTGCACTGGCTGTGGAGCCAACCATGCCAGGTCCGAATGCAAATTCCACGACGCACTCTGCCATGAGTGCGGGAAACGAGGCCACATCGGACGGGTCTGCCGCAGCTTGCCAGGACCCAGCCAGGCCTCAAAAGGGGCTAACTATCGCCAATCGACAGGAAACCATCCTGTAAGGCGAGAGCCAGTAAACCACTCCTACAGAAATCGAGCTTTGCAGAGAGAAGAGGTTCACCATGCTATTACTATCGGTCACACCTCAGCCTTGGACACTAAGAAAATCTGAGTCATGGTAGCCATCCAGAACCAGCCTTGCCACATGGAGGTCGACTCGGGATCGTCCTTCTCGATGGTGTCTTGGAAGACACTCAAGCAACTCATCCCCACAATTCAACGCCAAGATCTCCGTTTCCAATGCCTCATCCTCAAGGACTACCAGGGGAATCGAATTCCCGTCATCGGGTCCTGCAGAGTCCGAGTCTCCTTCAAGAAGTACACAGCATACTTATCTTTAACGGTCATCGATAGAGATAGGCCTAGCCTACTGGGCCTCCAATGGTTCGCGCCACTTGGCATTGAAGTGGCCGGCGTAAACCGAGTCGGTGGCTGTGACTGGGAGGAAGACCTTATCTATGAGTTCAGGGACGTCTTCGCGGACAGCTTAGGCGAGTACAAGGGGACCCCTGATCTCATTCAGCTTAGATCCAAAAATAGCTTCCATTCGTTTGAAGCCCTGTCGAGTTCTGTTTGCTTTAAAATCGAAAATCGACGAACAACTCGACAAACTGATAGCTCAGGGGTTGTTGGAGCCTATTGATCACTCCCCGTGGGAAACCCCTATTGTAACACCCATTAAGCCAGACGGGTCAATCCGAATTTGTGGGGACTACCAGGCCACTTTGAACCATGCCCTGCAGCAGAACGTGTATCCAGTTCCGGTGGTGCAGCACCTCCTCCATTCCCTGGGGGGCGGGAAAGTTTTCGCTAAATTGGATTTAGCTCAGGCATATCAGCAATTACCAGTAGATTAAAAAACGACACAGGCCCAAACTATTGTGATGCACCGAGGTGTCTTTAAATGTACCCGGCTGCAATTCGGAGTGAGTGTAGCCCCGGGGATTTTTCAGAGTCTTATGGAAAGGTTATTGCAAGGAATTAAGGGCGTGGTCCCCTATGTTGACGATGTATTAATTGCAGCCCCTACAAAAAAAATCTTACAAGACTGGTTAAAGTTAGTCCTAAAAAAATTCCAAGAGGCCAATCTTAAGGTTAAAAAAAACAAATGTAAATTGTGTACTGACAGTGTTGAGTTTTTAGGATACCTGATTGATAGCCAGGGCATTCACCCTACCGAAAGTAAATTAAAAGCGATCCCAGGCCACGAAACAAGGCCAATCTCCAGGCATTCTTAGGCCTCATCAATTTTTATAATGTATTTTTACCGCACAAAGCAACTGTCGCTGAACCGTTACACCGATTGTTAGATAAAAAAGCAATTTGGTTATGGGGTTACCGTGAAGAACAGGCGTTCTGAAATGTTAAAAAACTGCTCACTTCTGACTCTGTACTCATGCAGTATAACGAGACTTTGCCGTTAGTTATAACCTGTGATGCATCGCCTTTCAGGGTGGGCGCCATTTTGAGCCACGTACTGCCTAATGGGAACGAAGCCCCTGTTGCATATTTTTCAAAGACTCTTTCAAAAACAGAGCGGAACTGTGGACAAATTGATAAAGAAGCCCTTGCAATTGTCTCAGTTGTGAAAAGATTTCACGAATACGTGTATGGTAGGGCTTTTACTATTGTGACTGACCACAAACTTTTGTTAGGGATAATAGCCGGAGATAAGCCGACTCCCTACATATTATCCCCTAGGATGACTAGGATGTCAGAATTCTTAGCTGCTTTTAACTATCGGTTGTTATACCGCCCGGGGAAAGCCATTCCCCACGCCGACGCATTGAGCTGAGCACCGCTTCCAGAGACTTTTGACGATCCGGCACCAACGGTAACCACGTTGCAAATCGAGGCACTCAACTCACCGCCACTGACCGCCCGAGATATCGCGAGAGAAACCAAACGCGACCACACCCTAGCACGAGTCCTAGGCTGGGTAGAACGCGGAAGGCCATTGGACCAGTTATCAGATGACTTCACACCATTCAAGTCTCGACAGACCGAGCTCTTCTCCCAGAAAGGCTGTGTCATCTGGGGCGATAGAGTCGTTATCCCAGAACTGCTCCGAAAAGCACTACTGAGAACTTTGCACGATGGCCACCCCGGCATCGTGCGAATGAAAGCCCTGGCACGAAGCTACGCATGGTGGCCGGGCATTGACAAGCAAATCGAACAGCTTGTCCCAAATGCCAAGAAGTCAGCAATGCCCCACCAAAAGCCATGCCTACTGAATGGGAGACACCACGTGGACCCTGGTCCCGAATTCACTGGGACTTCGCGGGGCCAACCAAAGGCCACACTCTCCTGCTTACCGTCAACGCCTACTCAAATTGGCTCGAAATTCATCACATGATGACTACGACTTCCGAGGCGGTTATCAAAATTTTAAACAGACTCTTTGCAACCCATGGATTACCAGACGTCCTGGTATCCAATAACGGCCCACAATTTACTGCACTAGCATTCGAGCAGTACCTCACTGACCGCGGCATCCACCATGCGCTCACCTCGCCTGCGCTCACCTCGCCTGTGCACTCTGCGACCAATGGCTGAGCAGAACGCATGGTCTAATTTGTGAAGAAAACCTTGCAAAAGGTAGACAACAACAACATTGACGACAAGGTCAATCAAATCCTCTTCTTGCAACACATCACCCCACATAGCGTCACCAACAAAACTCCCACTGAACTGCTAATGGGACGAAAGCTTCGCTCCCACCTCAACCGGGTGCACCCGGCTTATGAACCAGAGGAACCACTAGGATCCAGCGGCCGCTGTCACACCTTCCAGGTAGGAGACCTGGTTTATGCAAAAAACCTATCGGGCGACCCGTTGTGGGTAGAAGCGACAGTAGTATGTGTAACTGGCCCCAGATCCTACCTTGTACAATGCCTTGACGATAAACTTTGGAAACGGCATATCGACCAATTACGATCGTGGCTTTCAGCGGCCAGTCTGCAAATTCCCTTTGACCAAACTGAGGCAGGGGGGAGGTACGGAAGAAGATGAATTCCTAGGAAACCAGTTCGAAGGAAACGACGGTTTAATAGAAACTCAGGAAGCGGAGCCGGAGGGAGAAACGGTTGCACCTCAGGGAATTGCAGAAAATGTGGGCAATGACGTAGAAGTGAACTCTGAACCAGAAACAGCCCCACTGCCAAACAACGATCTACCTCAGCATGATTGCAACCAGCCGATACAACGAAAATCAAAGAGACTAAAAAGACAACCATCCTACCTAAGGGACTATGTAACTGCACCCTGAAATAAGAAGCCAGGGGGAAGGGGTGTTGTGTATGCAATAAGATTAATAAAGTGTGAGCTTAGAGTAAGTGCAGGGTTCTGGCCCTGCACTTCTGATTGGCTGTTAAGCGGCCGGACCGGATTGGCCTGTTCCGGGGAATCCGATTGGCCCTTAACAGAGAGTTCTTATTGGTTATAAGAGCTAGCGTTCCTAGCTCGGTATTGGTTAAACATTATAGGGTTTGCCTATATAAGGCAGGTTTTACTGCTGTTGAATTAAGAAGTCACTATGTAAATAAAGAGCTGAAGTTCACCGTTCAGAGGCTTGTCTCCATTCTTTCTCGTCCATGCTCAAAACATAACAGAAAGAGCAATGGTTGCAGTAAGAATGTGACCTGAATTGCTTCGTACCATTGAAAGAACAAAATGGTGGTGGTGATGATAGTGAGGAAAATCATTATGAATTTTGTAAACAACCTGGAAAAATAGTGAGGAGTTTAAAAAATGTGAAGAGAGCAGCAAGAACATTCAAGTGAATTGGAGAACTGTAAGAAGTGCTGCAGAGCAAAGGCTGAAGGAGTAACTGCATTGTCAGAGAGCTATTGTTCTTGCCAAGGACAAGAATGCTCACTTTCATGACTTTTTTTCCCCCTCAAGCTCATATGTTTAATTAGAGCCTTAGCAAATTAAAAAAGAAAGGACCTGAGATGCTGAGTTCTTTTCTTCTTATTAAACTATTTAGATTTTTGTTTTGGAATCTTAAGATAAAAGGGTGGAGGAAAAAGAAAAGAGCCCTACAAGGGCCAAAAAGGAGGGAATAAGGGCATAGTGCAGTATGCTGGAGAACAATATTAATCCCACAGTTCCAAATACCGGTAATAAGATATCCTGAATTGCTCCCAGTCTGTAACATAGCTGATGGGTTCTGGAGTCTTCATTTATGTTATAATTAACTTGATGATTCATTAATCATGGCTCTGGATTTTTAGAACCATACCCAGATCTCTTAAATTCCTACAAAGTTACCGCTTTCTTTCTTTCTTTTTTTAAAAGTCCTATCCCTTGTAAAATGCTTTTGATACCAGCTTACCGCTACTATTATTATTATTAGTAATATATCATGAGTTTGGTAGAGGAACTTAGGTAAATCATAGGCTTGGCTTAGCTTCTGTGTCTATTTATAAAATAAAGACAATAGTGATTTCAATCTCACAGTTAAATGATAAGGTTTAACTTGGCAAATATGGAATTATAGAAGATTGTAGATTAAAAGGCAAAAAGGCTTTAAAATGCAAATGCTTGTGCCATAAGACAGTGATTTGTCTTTAAGATGCCCAGTAATTATTCATGTTAGTATTGCTGAGTCATCATTTCACACTTACATACTCTTTTTGTATTCTTTTTTTTTCAAATCGAACTTTACAATGTAAAGTTGTGTTTATGATAAAGTACTGCTCTAGATTGGACCAGAACAGTTCCTGATGAATATTTTGGAGGATGGCTTCAGTGGGATGCGATGGTTAAAGACACTGAGCTAGTCAGCACCTCACGAGAGTGTGAACTAGATTCAGATAATCAAAGTTGGAAGGGACCTTGTAGGTCATCTATTCCAGCCCCCACCCAAGTGGGAGACCCTACACCATTTCTGACAAATGGCAGTCCAATCTCTTCTTGAAAGTCTCAAGTGATGATGCTCCCACAACTTCCGAGGGCAAGCTGTTCCATTGGTTGATTGTTCTCACTGTCAGAAAGTTTCTCCTTATTTCCAGGTTAAATCTCTCCTTGTAGTTTCCATCCATTATTCCTTGTCTGGCCTACAGGTGCTTTAGAAAATAGCTTGACCGCTTTCTCTCTGTGGCAACCCCTCAAATATTGGAAGACTGCTATCATGTCTCCCCTGGTCCTTCTCTTTACTAGACTAGCAAAGCCCAGTTCCTGCAACCGTTCTTCGTATGTTTTAGCCTCCAGTCCCCTAATCATCCTGGTTGCTCTTCTCTGTACTTTTTTAGAGTCTCAACATCATTTTTATAATGTAGTGAACAAAACTGGATGCAGTACTCTGGGTGTGGTCTTACTAAGGCTTTATAGAATGGTATTAGATCTCGATTGTATCCCTCTGTTGATACAATTTAGGATTGCATTAGCTTTTTTGGCTGCTGCTGCACACTGCTGGCTCATATTTAGCTGGTTGTCCACTAAGACTCCAAGATCCCTCTCACAGTTACTGCTATTGAGCCTGGTTTCACCCAGTCGATATGTGTACTTTTGGTTCTTCTTGCCTAAGTGTAGGACGTTACTTTTCTCTACATTGAATTTCATTTTGTTAGATATGGCCCAGTGTTCTAGTCTGTCAAGATCCATCTGGATGTTGAGCCTATCTTCTTGGGTGTTAGCTATTCCTGCCAGTTTAGTATCATCTGCAAATTTGGTAAGTTCCCCTTCTATTCCCTCATCTAAGTTGTGTGTTTTTTTGAAAAAGATTTTATTAATTTTCTACAAACAAACAAGACAAACAAGACATAAAAACATCAACTCTCATATGTGCATCCAGTGTGTCAGTTGGTTCATCATTATTGTGCATTCATTCTGTAGTCTCAATTACAATTATGTTACATAACAACTCATATTGTCAATCCAAACTTATATATCCTAATATCACTAAAAAAAGAAGCTTTTGACTATATTTTTAATCATTCATGCTTTATGAGCTAACAATACTTTAAACCAGTTTACTCTATAACAAATCATATAATCATATCAAATCAATCCTAAAAAACCCTTCATAAATATAGTGTCAAATAACAAAATAATAGCAAAATAAAGATATTCCTGACTGTCTAGCATTCTAAATATTCTATTATCGTATTTTATCATCTAACCATTGATAAAAAAGATCCAAAATTTCATAAAATTGTTTATCCTCTTGCTCTCTAATTTCAAATGTCAATCTACTCATCTCAGCACATTCCAATATTTTCTTAATCATTTCTTCCTGTAATGGTATTTTCTCATTCTTCCAATTCTTAGCAAATACAGTCCTAGCCGCTGTTAATACATTTACAATCAGGTACTTCAAATCTTTACTATATATATCAGGTAAAATTCCCAATAAGAAGATCTCTGGTTTCAAGTCTATGTGTTTCTTTGTCATTTTTTCCAACCACATGCGAATATAGTCCAATATTTTCTAGTGTCCTCACAAGTCCACCACATATGGTAATACGAGCCGGGTATCTGATGACATTTCCAGCATTTTTCAAATTTGTTCTTAAACATTCTTGCTATTCCTGTCGGGGGAAAGTGCCATCTGTAAAACATCTTATACAAGTTTTCTTTTTATGCTGTTGACATTGTCATTTTATAATTTTGAGACCACAATTTTTGCCATTTCTCTAAATCAATCCCATATCCAAAATTCTTCCCCCAAACAATCATAGTTTCTTTAACTTGTTCTTCCTCTAATTTCATTCCCAATAAATAACCATATAATTTTTTAATCACCTTCTCATCAGTACCCATCAAGATCTTATCTAAATCAGTCTGCTTATCATAGAATCCCTCCTTTTTAGAATCTTCATCATACCTTGAATGTATTTGCGCATATGAAAACCAATTCATCCTTATACCTTGTTCCTCTAAGTTTTGGATCGATTTAAGTTCACCCTTTTCATCCAAGAGTTCCCCATATCTAACTGTTTGTTCCTTCTTATAAATTATAGGATAGGAAAATGCTTCAATAGTCGATAACCAAACTGGAATTTTCAAATAACATTGTCTTTTTATCTTCTCCCAGTTTAACCTCAAAGACTCCCGCATATAATGTCTTCTAAAATAACCCTGTGTTTTAGTTCCCTTATACCATAAAAAAGCATGCCAGCCCAACAGCAAATCATGCCCTTCTAATGTCAACAATCTATGCTTTCTTAATGTTATCCATTCCTTGACCCACATCAAACTTGCAGCTTGATAATACAATTCCCAATTAGGCAGGCCAAAACCTCCTCTAATTCTAGCGTCTTGCAAAAGCTTTAGCTTTATTCTCGCTTTTTTACCTTGCCATATAAACTTCAACATGGTTTTATTTAAATCTTCAAAATAGTCTTTTCCAAGCCTAATTGGTATTGTTTGGAACAAAAATAAAATTCTAAGTAAAATATTCATCTTGATTGTTGAAATTCTCCCTATTAATGACAATTGCAAGTTTTCCCACTTCTTCAAATCTGTAGCTATCTGTTGTTTGAGTTTAATATAATTATTCTCTTTTAATGTGCTACATCTTGCTGTCAAATATATCCCCAGATACTTAACCTTATTTGTAGTTTGGATTTTCAAAAGATCTGCCAGTTCTTCTCTTTGTCTCAATAGCATGTTCTTTGTCAAAATCTTTGTTTTATCTTTATTTATTTTCAAACCAGCCATCTCACCATATGTCTCTATCTTTTCCAATAACCTTGGAGCTGTTTCTAATGGGTCTTCCAGAATAAAAGCTAAATCATCAGCAAAAGCTTGTAGTTTAAATTCTTCCTTCTTAATTTTCATTCCTTTTATACTTTTATCATCCCTAATATTTCTATTCAACACTTCCAAGGTCAACACAAATAGCAAAGGAGATAGGGGACAACCTTGTCTTGTGCCTTTTCTTATATTGATAACATCTGTAAGTTCCCCCTCCATCATTACCTTTGCTGTCTGTTTATTATATATGGCTTCGATTGCTTGAATAAATTTTTTAGCAAAACCCATCTGTTCCAATAGTAATAACATAAATCTCCAGTTCACATTGTCAAATGCCTTTTGAGCATCTAAAAATATCAAAGCCATTTGCTTTTCAGGATGAGCCTCATAGTATTCCAAAGTATCCAAGATTACTCTCATATTGTCTCTGATTTGTCTCTTTGGCAGAAATCCATTTTGATCTGGGTGAATAAAATTATTTAAATATTTTTTAAGTCTTTCTGCTAAAATTGAAGCAAAGATTTTACAGTCTGCATTCAATAAGGAGATGGGTCTGTAGTTCTTAATTTGCAGTGGGTCAGCCTCTTCTTTTGGAATAAGTGTGATATAAGCCTCTGACCATGTTTTGGGTATCATCTTCTTTAACATAACTTCATTCATAACTTCTAACAATGGGATACTCAATGATTCTTGAAATGTTTTATAGAATTCTGCCGGAAGCCCATCTGGACCCGGTGCTTTCCCATTGTTTTGTCTCTTAAATGCTTCATTTAATTCCATCATTGTGATATTGCTTTCTAACATTTCTTCAGTCTCTTTAGGTATCTTCGGTAAATTAGCATTCTGTAAATATTGTTTGACTTTTTCCTCATCAATATTCTCTTGTTTATATAGTTGCCCATAAAAATCTCGAATAATTTCCTTTTTCTCCTTATTACTATAACAAACTTGGCCTTGATCATCTATTAACTTCAATATTTTTCTTGATTCCTTCTCCTTTCTCAATTTATATGCTAGCCATCTACCTGGTTTATTCGCATCTTCAAAGTAATTCTGCTTAGAATTTCTGATTTTCTGTGCCAATTCTTCTTTCTCTATTAATTCCATTTTATGTTTAATTACATCCAGCTTCAATTTTATATCTTTTTTTCTGTGGCATTTTCTGGAATTCTTTTTCAAGTCTTTTATACTCATCTTCCAAGGCCTTAGAAGCTTGCCTTTTCCTAATATTCTTTTTTCTTGTATAATCTATTATCAGACCTCTAGCATATGCCTTCATTGTATCTCAAACATTCTGCGTTGAAGTATCTTCTTTTTTATTTTCTCTGAAAAAAAAAGCCAATTCCTTCTCCATCCATTGTATAAAATCTTTCTCCTTTAAAATGGTATTATTTAATGTCCATCTTGATCTTTTTTTTTTGTCCCTTCCATTTAATTGTCATTGGGCTATGATCTGCCCAAGTACTTGTTTCAATATTTGTTTCTTGAATATTGGATATTAATTCTGTTGATATCCAAATCATATTTAATCTGGACCATGATAAATGTCTATTTGAATAAAAAGTATATTGTTTAGCTTTAACATTTCTTTCTCTCCAAATATCTTTTAAAGATAGTTCGTCTGTCATTTTAAAAAAAGATTTAGGGAGAGCCTTTCTATTTTGCTTGGTTGTTGTTGCTATATAGTCCAATTTATTGTCCACAATTCCATTAAAATCTCCCATCATAATTATATTAACATAGTCCAGTCCAGTTATTTTCATGTGTAGCTTTTTATAAAACTCTTCTTGTTTTTCATTCGGAGCATAAATTGCAATCAAGAGTATTTTTATATTATTGTCCATTATTTTCACCATTAATACTCTTCCATCTTCATCAGTGTAGATCAGTTTTGCTGGGATAGCCTCTTTAATGTATAGACCCACTCCTCTTTTCTTACATTGAGTCAAAGAAGTAAATATTTTCCCCAATTTTGGCTGTACTAACAATTGTTCATGTTGTTTTTTAATATGAACTTCTTGTAGACAAATTATATCAAATTTTAATTTCTCTAATTTATGAAAAATTTTTCCTTCTTTTAACAGCTGAATTAAGTCCATTTATGTTCATTGTAATCAGTTTTCTTTCTTCCATGATTATGCTTTATATTTAGATCTAACAGCTCTCGTGGATCTCACTTCACACTGTTCTTTACTGTCCACCTGTCCACCTACAGCTCCTTTCTTTTTTTCAGTCTCCAGTTGTTCCTCTTGAAACTCAATTAATGAGACCTCTTTCTCTGCTTCCTCTCTTCCAAAAAATTCTGCATGGAAAAGTTCTGCTTTCTCAATTGAATCAATTCTATGTCTTTGCTCTTGCCATGTAAACATTAATCCTTCTGGAATCAGCCATCTATAATTCACTTCGTTTTCCAGTAGCATTTTGCTCAGAAATCGATATTCTCTTCTCATCTCTCTCACTCTTCTGGGTATTTGTTTTAAAACCACAATCTCTTTACCTTTGTATTTCAATGTTTTCTCTCTTACCACTTGTAATATTTGTGTTTTGATGGATTTTTTGGTAAATCTAATATGGACTTCCTTTGGTAATTTATTTCTCATTGCATATCTTGTATAAACTCGATATACCTCATCTACTCCATCCATCATCTTTTCCTCTGTAATTTCCAAAGCATCTGCCAAAATTTCTATCATTATCGCAGCCAAATTTTCTCCTTTTTCCTCTTCTATATTTTGGAATCTGAGATAAAATTCTGACCTTTCCATCTCCCACCTCAAGATCCCATTTTTTTCTTGTTCAACCACTGTTAATCTACTGTCAATATTTCCAATCTTCTCCTCTCTTTGTTTCCCTTCTTCCTCAATTTTTTGGAATCTCTCCTCATACTTCCCCATCATTTGTTTAATATTTTCCACTTTTTCATCAGTCTTCTCTATTCTTTGTTCAATGATGTCTGATTTTATCTTGAGATCTTGGATTCCTTGCATAATCATCTGTAAAGTTACTATTTCTTGTTCTTTATTTTGCTTCAAGATTGTCTGAATTAAACGTTGTCCTCCAGCAGGTGGGGAAGCAGAGGTAGAAGTAGAAATGCCAACTGGTATTGGTTTCCTGCTCATTTTAATGCCTCCAAAGCTTCAAATTCTTTTTGACTTTTAATCCAACTGGTAGAATAGTCAATTATAATCCAAAATGGAAAAATCCAATAGTAAAAGACCCAAAACCAAAGAAGAAAAAGGAAAAAAGAAAGAAGAAAAATCTTCAGGTCCTTCTTGACCCTAATCCAATTACAAAGTAGTCCACCATAAAAAAGGAAAAATAGAAAGGAAAAAAACAAACAAACCCAAAAATGATATTATTGATTAAGAGCAAATAAAAAAGAAAAGAAAAAAAGAAATTCCTTCAGGTTCTTCACACCTTAATCTCAATAATCAAAAAAGAAAAACAAAGTGGTCCAAAAACATGGATAGAAAAAGCAAAAAAATCCCAATAAAAATAAAGAGAAAAAAAGAAAAATAAAGAAAAAACTCTGAGACTTTCCCTTTAAAATAAAAGGCAAAAATAAGAATATTACTAGAATTGAAATTTACAAAAAGGCTGGCGAATGGGGTATATATATATATATATAAGAGAACACACTGCACTTTATTTATTTATCCAAGGCTGTTATTATGACTCTCTTCTCCAGCAGCTTCAAAGCTAAGCCTCAAGTGTTGAAATATTGATAAGAGTCCAGGAAAACACCTGTAATAATATTTTACTGTGCTCTCCCTATATCTTATCACATTGAAATGTTCTTGAGAAGGAGTCTTCTTGCAATTCTTTCCACTTCAAATAAAATATTTTCAAGCCTCTAGTTGGCAGTGTTGCAATGTTTCTTAAAGTTCTTCCTCCCCCCAGCCAGAAAAAATGAATAATGTATACAAAAGAAAAAAGAAAAAAAAGAAAAGAAAATAGCTAAAGGGAGCCTCTATCGTAGAGAAAATTAAAAAATCAAAAGGAGCATAAAAATATATATAAGAGAAAATTCAATCCGGTTACCTACAAAGTCACACTTAAGTCCCCCCCAAAAAAGTAAGAAAAAAAAAAATCCAAGCCTCAATTTGACATCACTTTAAAAAACGCCGCTCAAACAGTTTTGGTCAAAAAAAAAAAAAAGTCTCACAGGTTTCTTCTTTGTTCAGGATGCCCTTTCAAACCTCAGCGAATTTACAACACAAAAGAAGTTTCTCACCCAGCCGACACACTTTCTTTCCAGCCACTTTCTTTCCGGAGCTGTCCCGACTTCAGCAGCTATGGGGGCTGCCTCTCCGCCGCCAGCAAAAGGGCTTCTCCCAGATCAAACCAGAGATTTTGCGATATCTCTGGGATCCTGGGACAGTACCCTTCTCAATCCCCGTCTCTACGGGACGGTTTAGGTCCGTTGGGACCGACCAGAGGCAAAAATATCGGCTGCGATCTCAGAGCCCCAAGATTGCAGCTGTATCGCCGAAACGAAGCTCCGCCTTCTCCTATTCCCTCATCTAAGTTGTTAATGAAGATATTGAAGAGTACTGGGCCTAAGACAGAACCTTGTGGCACCCCACTGCTTACTTCCCTCCATGTAGACTTAGACCCATGAAGGACTACTCGTTGAGTATGGTTTGCCAGACAGTTGCGAGTCCATCTAGTGGTGGTGCTATCTATTCCACTTTTTTCTAGCTTACTAAGAAGTAGGTTGTGGTCTACTTTGTCAAATGCCTTGCTGAAATCTAAATATATTATGTCCACAGTATTTTGCTGGTCTACTAATTTAGTCACTGTGTTGAAGAATGAAATAAGATTGGTTTGACATGATCTGTTTTTAACAAACCCGTGCTGACTGCTAGTTATTACTTTACTTGTTTCTAGATGTTGGCAGATCTGTTTTTTTTATTATCTTTGCCCATTACTTGCCCCACCTAGCAGTTCAAAAGCATGCAAATACAAACTGATAAACAGGTACCACTTTTGTGGGAAGCAGAGGTGGTATTCAGCAGGTTCTGACCAGCTCTGGAGAACTGGTAGTGGAAATTTTGAGTAGTTCGGAGAACCAGCAAACACCATCTCTGACTGGCCCCATCCCCATCTATACTGTGCCTCCTGAATCTCAGCTGATTGGCTGGGTCTTCTTTTGTTTCCCTGCACAGGAGAATGGAGCTGGAAAGCAGGTTAGTGGGGTGGAAAGGGAATGGGATTTTGCAGTAACCTTCCCCCAGGAGTGGGGAGGGAATGGAGATTTTACAATATCCTTCCCCTGCCACACCCACCAAGCTATGCCCATAGAACTGGTTGTAAAAATTTTTGAATCCCACTACTGGTGGGGAGGTGACAGTGTTCCTTGCATCTCAGTGTGTGGCCACATGACTACGGAAGTATTTTCCATCAACATTGGCTCCCTTGGCTAAGAAATGGAGATGACCACCCCCTAGAGTCAGAAATGACTTGAAAGGAGAAATCTTTACCATTTTCTTTTAGTCATCATAGCCAAGATTGTATGAGGTGCAGTCCACAATCTGTAAAAGGACTAAAATTTTCGGAATACTTAGAACTAATAGCAAACAGAGTGTGATCTTTTGATTGTTATGCTGCAAATTAACTCATTAGAAATCAGCAATAGTTACTGAAGTATCTTGTAGCAGTAGCCAAATTATTTTTTTCTCTGTCCTTCAGACCAAGTAAAGGAGTTTTGTGGAAAAGACTGACTCTTTTAAAACTATGGATTGGGTTTTTTTTGTTTTTTGTTTGGCACAAGACTGTAAATTCTTAGAATTGTGTTCAAAATGAATAGACAAGTTCAAGTCTTTCCATCTCAGATGGATCTTAAGATGATTGGCATCTTAAATTCATTGTGTTGTATTTATTTCTGAATTCATAGATGAACTAATATGTTAGATGAGACTCACCAGAATGGCAGTTTAAGATATAGTACATGGGGTTTTGAAAAATAAAAAGATCAAACTTCTGTTTCTGTTTCTAAAATTAGCTAATGTCATTTAGTAGTTTAGATGTTGCACTAAAACTGTGTCAGACACTATGAAAATGGGACAGAAAATTTACACACACACACAAACAGAATTGTACTTCTTATTTATTTGATAGTAAAATTTGATACATGCAATTATTTCATCTTAAGTACACAGACACAATTTCATACAAAGATACATTTCAAATTGAGCTTTTTACAATATCTTATCTGTTCCCCTCCTTTCCTTCTACACGTGGCTTTTTCCCCTGCCTTATTACTTCTGGAGTGATTTCTGTCCCGAGGAAAAGAATGGGAAGAGGGGAAAATTTTGGGCATTTTAGAATCCGGCACCTTTGCTAAGCTGTCTTTTCTGACCATTGGACTGTTCTGCAAATATTCCCTTCCATCAGATTTCTCTCTTGGTTTTGTTTGCTTTTACTGGGTCACCAACTATAATTTTTTCCTCCTTGACACAGATAATATTACCAGTCTACCCTGAACAAAAAAGCTTCAGAAATCTCCTACATCACTCTCTTTCATTACTCTGTAAGTAATGTAAACACCAGGACCTTTTCGTGTGTTTACAGTTCTAAGTCAGACATGACTGCCTCCCTGTTTTTATCAGTCAAGAAGCTTCTCGGAGTCTACATGACCTTGAGCATAATTCTGGTTGATGGGGAGGAAAAACAATTTTAACTTTGGGGTGCTGTACCTCTGCAAGTCCATCAGACAATTCACTCTGCTGCATCCTGGTTCTTGGCAATTCTGTAGGTGACTTTGGGGCAATTGCTGTTTCTCAGTCCAAGGTTTATGTCCCAAAGATGCTTTTTCAAGAGACAACTGGACTTTTTCTTTGAAGACATTTCACTTCTCATCCAAGAAACCTCTGGATGTGCCATGCATGTTTATGAAGTGGTTGTTTTGTTTCCCCAGTGTACATGGCTCACTGCATTGTACTGCATACATCACATTGCTCAGTTTGTGTCTGGGTGTTTTGTCCTTGGGGTGGGCAAGCTTCAGCCTTAGTGTATTCTTGGGTTTGAAGTGTTGCACATATGTTGTGTTGGCTGAAGATCCTCCTGAGCTTTTCCGGTATTCCTGCAATGTATGGGATGTTGCTTTGTTTATTGTTCTCTTTGTTGTCTGTTATGGAGGAACTCCTGTGGGGTCTTTTTTGAGATTTGATGAAGGCCCACTTGGGATAGCCACACATTTTGAGGGCTTCCTTGATGTTTTAAAATTCTTTTACTTCCCCATCTTTGCACTTCATTACAACCACTTCATAAATGCATGGGGCAACATAGGAGAACAAACCCATCAGGATTCAGCAGTCCATCTGGACCTAAAAGACAAAGCCACATTTTGGACAGAGAGGATTCCTGGTTTGAAAGAGGAGTCAAAGAGACCATCAGTGTCCAAATTGAACAGCCCACTGTCAACAGTGGGGGAGAGGTACAATATCATCTATCTCCAGTCTACAACAGTGTCCTTTCAACAGCTCCAAGAAGTCTCCACATTCATTTTCCACCATCCAGGTGACCCTGTTGACACTGATAAACCTCCAGGTGGCCTTAAGAACTCACTAAAAGAATGTAAATGACCAGCTGTCTGCAAGGAGTATAAATCCTTCCATTCCCCACCATCCAGTCAGAGGTGAAGAAGTTTCTTGGATAAGAAATGAAACATGAAATGTCTTCAGAAATAAACCAGAAAGTCGAGTTGTCTCTTGAAAAAGCACCTTTGGGACAACCATGACCTGGATGACTGAGAATCTCCATAGGCACAGGGTTTATGTTGTAGAGGTTAAACAAAAGTTTCTAGTATGAGTAGTTTTCAGCTCCTTGAAGAAAGGCAAAATATACATATTTAACAAAGACATGAATTAAAATTAATAGGAAGCAATCTCTGGACACTCATAAAATTACATGTAAAGATGATATTATAGCTTTCTTTTTAATTAGTTTTTTCTTAACTGCTAGCCAGCAATACTCAAATTTTCTCTTATTCTGTGACAAAAGTCAAAGTACTGTACTGTACATAGTTTCAATTCAAGAATACAGCCAACTCTCTCTCTCACACCTAGTAAAATACATGCGTAGCTACAGAAAACTTTCTTTAAAAAGCTTTTTTCTTCTTCCAGCATTATATCTGAAATATGTGAAGCTCAGTAGGACAGTCTGCTTCAAGAATAAAATTAGAATAGGACTTTAAAATTAGGTAGCAATAACACGTACAAGAGCAATGTGGAGGGAGATAATTTTTAAAAATATATATTATTTGAAACACTTTCTTTTAAAAATCTGGGCATAATAGGTAAGCTATAGATAATTAGAGGCAGTGGTGGGATTCAGCCAGTTCGCACCACTTCGGGAGAATCAGTTCTTAACTTTCTGAGCAACTTGGTGAATTGGTTGTTGGAAGCAATCATTAGGGCAGAGATCCGGTTGTTAAATTATTTGAATCCCACCACTGATTAGAGGGCATAGTTTTCTGTCCTTGAGGCTGATTTTTAGACATGGACATCTGTACGGAAATCAGATTAGCTTTCCATGTGATCTGGAACTCCACATTTACAGTATCTCAGGTTGTAGGGATAAGTATGAAAAACAGTCAAGTATGAAAGTTATAAGTATGAAAAACAGTCATAAGTCATTTTTTTTCAGTGCCATTGTAACTTTGAATGGTCACTAAATGAATTGTTGTAAGTCAAAGATTACCTGTACAAAAATACTTTGCTTGCAAAAAGCTGCCCTAAATACCAATCATTAGAATAGAGCTGGAATTACAAGCAGGTTGCCAGAGAGCACCCTGAAGAATTAAAATAGTTAAAATGCAATAATAACTATCAGCAGCCAACTCTTGTTCATAAAGTGAAACCCTTTAGCAGAGAGTTCATTTAAACTCTCCAGAAAGTGGGTGGGCATACTTGGATTACAAAATGCCAAACTAAAGGGACAAATTAACAAATTATATAGGGGACCTAGGTTCAAGCCTCCCAAGCTTGTCAGGATCACAATAAAATTAGTACATGCCACAGAAATCTAAATAAATTTCGAGCCTGGTGCCATGTTACTAAGCCTTATTATCATGAGAGAAAACTAAAATGAATTGGAGGATCCACACCCTACCTTACTATCAGTGAGCAATCATGTACCTTGGCCATTCTGAAGCAATGCAAAAGTACCAAAGGTGCTTTTTTAAGAGGCAACTGGATTTTCTGGAATCCAAGAAAGTCCAGTTGCCTGTTGAAAAAAGCACCTTTGTGACAGCCACGAATGAATGAAGAATCTTCAAAGGCAAGAGACTCCTGTGGTCAGTGAACTGACAAAGGATCCTTTCGCAACCAGGAGAAGCAATCCTTATATCCATTGCATCATTTACAGATCTTTAAAGCTGGTCTCACTTACCTCACAAGATATCCTTAGGAAATCATTCAGATTTAAGGAAAAATCACATGCCCCCAGAAAGACAATAAAAAATCAGTGCCAAGCTGGCATCCTGACTCTTGGAAGGACAGTGCCAGCAACGATTAAAGCCTTGCCAGGAACCACTAAAGCAGTGTAAAAAGCTTAAAACAACCCTTCCCCTTTAAGAAAGTCACATCCCTAATAAAACACAGCAAAGTACCAGCAAAAAAAAAAAAAAAACCTCAGGCAACATTAAGTCTGAGTGTACTGCCAAGAATCTTTAGCTGTCACAATGTAATAAGGCTTAACCCAGAGGCAGTTTCTGTAAGCAAGTCAATAAACATTAGGCTAGAAACAACACCAGAATGTCTCCTTCCTGGATTTCTTACACGATTAGCCCTGTAAAGTGGAAAAAAACAAAAGGAAATTTCTTCCAACAACTGGTTCTCCAAACTGCTCAGAAAGTTAACAAATGGTTCTCCCAAATAGGTGTGAACCAGCTGAATCCCACCACTGGTCGGACACCCCTGTTTTACAACAAACAAGTCTTTTTTTTTTTTTTAACCAAGTCTAAGAGGGACGTAACAACAGCAACTGATGAATGAAGATTTGTTTTTCTTTTATCACATAGGGTCCTGCAAGTTTTCATCACAGCCATTGTTCACCTAAAATGGTACATTTGGGAAAGGTATTACTTCTTTTTGACAAGAAGCTTCTTTGTCAGAAATACCTTTGTTTTTGGCACAGAGAGTTATAAAAATATCCCTCATTGTTCTTAATAATAATTCATATTTTAATGGCTGTTGCTATATTTAACACTGTGACAAGTCTTTATTTTCTATGTAAGTATGAAGTGAACTATGTATGACAAACAAAATGAAGCTCTAATTATTCAAGTATTCCAATTTCTTTGCGGCTAAAATGGGATTTTTAAAAAAATGCTAACAGGGATTGATGAAGGGATTGCGAGGAGGTTAGGAAAACTAAATGTATAGTGAGAAATTGGCTTGAAGGGAGGGTCTGAGAAAATATTTTAAGACAGTTTGAACAAACCAGGGTGAAGGAAACTATCCTTAGGAAGAAACAGCATCAACTCAAGAGAAAATGACTAAAGGAGTCCAAATAATCTTGCATATTCCTGTTCTCATTTGCAAGGGATTGATAATTTTTCCATCTCACTCTCTCTAATTAATCTCTCTTTGTGTGTAAGGCATATATTTACACATGTAAATATATCAGTTCAGTGCAGATATACATGTCTAGAGTAATTTGTTCCTGCTTTAAATTGGAACCTACCCATTCGTTTTGTTGAACAGCTGCTTTGATTATGAAGACCAATGCCCTACTGATGTTTAGGATGCAGTTTTAAATACCTTGTAACCAAGTGAGACAGCTTTTTAATTTAGTTTTTAAAAAGTGACAAAAGGGAGGAGAAAATTACACTGATAAAATTGTAGGATTTGGTCTAGTGGTCCAGAGCAAATTGATAATTAGAGAAGCAAATCAAAATACAACAGATTGTTTGAATGCAATTCTCTTCATGCTCAAATGATTTCTTGAGATTAAAGAAGTACTTTATTTATATCACCCAAACTCTATTGACTCTAACTTTTGCTAACTTGACAGGGTCAATGCCTCTCTTTTACTTCTCGTTGAAATTAGATATACCAGTTTCAGGTTAATATGGAGGAATGTTGGGATCCAGGGTCTTCTTTAGACAGCACAGAGACTTTGGATCAGCATCTGGAATAGGAACAGCTGGATCTAACCTCAGGAGTGTTTCATAGCAAGGCATGGGCTTGCTACTGGTTGTAGTAGTGAATACTCTGAATATCATAACAGATGAACAGCCACTAATGATACTCTGGAGACAATGGGTGCCTCCATTTTGCTACCCAATCCTTCAAAAACCTGGCTTACTGATCACTTTAATGACACTATTTTTGAAATGCTGAGAAGCTCCTTCCCTCCAGTTGATGGACAGGAAAGCGCAAAGAACAGAAGTCAATCAATATGCCCCCACCCATGTACATGTTTTAGTTTGTTAAGTATTAATTAAAACTGAATGAACTGAAGAAGAAGAAAACTTAAAAACAGAGATATATTTCTAGGCATGGAGGTTAGGTTAGAAACTAGGAAACAATAAGTTCTAATTCCATCTTAGGCACAAAGCCAGCTGGGTGATCTTGGGCTAGTCACTTTCTTTCAGTCCTAGGAAAGAAGGTCTGAAAAACCTTGCCAAGAAAATTGCAGGCATTTGTTCAGGCACCTTCTGAAAAACAGACATATATCCCATCAATTCCAGGTTCTCCCTTCTTATCTATATGATTTGTTCTGGTGTGGAATTTTAAAAAAATCCAGATGATGATTGAGCCAGCATGATTCCTAGTTTGTGTCACTCTCAAATTTGAGGAAGGCAGATGAAGAGTTAGAGATTTTACTAGTAAGGTGTAGGTTCCAGCTGATGTAGTTTGAACATATTCACAACATATGGAGGTTTCCATTCCTAATCCAACACCCAGATACTGTCCACCAGCTGAAAAATGGGTGAGTGGGGTTTGGTGAGTGTCAGAACTACTGAATAAAATCCAGAGCACCCAGGAGTGTATCAGTAAAATGGCAACCAAAGACAAGCTGTTGAGAGAATTCCTGAGGCACAGCAGAAATGGGAGGAAGATCAAATAAAGGACCTGCATGTTGTCAATTAATAGCCTTTATAATTTGTGCATGGACAAACCTGGCCCTGTCCTCCTCTGAAAGTCCAACTTGTATTAATATATTTTAATATTTATTCTATTTTTCATATGATGTTAGCTCCCAAGAGTTATTAGCATGCGATGGGCAGCCATATAAAACATAAATATCTTTTTAGGTGATTAACAACATAAAACTAAACAATCTATATGGATGCAATGAGCGGGAGCTGCAAAGCCACCAAGGTCCTCCTCTAGTTGCATTTAATGAAACTCAGTTTCTGAAGTATACGAGAGCAAGTAGGAGAAAAATTGGACTAGGCCCCAGATGCAAGTGAGCTTCTCCAATGTAGAAATGCAGAAGTTCAGTGTAACTAATGATAGATTGCTGTGGAAGAGATGGGGCATCTCTTTATATTGACCTGGATATGTTCTGTATTTGCATTCTTGTAAACCTGCATTCAGATTGGCTGAGATGCACAGCAACCTGATTGGTCGAGTGTGCGGCACTGATTGGCTGTTATGAAGCAACTGCAATTGGCTGAGCCGATCGCGGGAGATTTGAATGGCTGCCATTGGCCGCAGCACCCTGTGCGAGACCAATATAAGCCGCTGCCTATCCAAGCCAAGCAAGCAGATCTACCTGACCAATAAAGAACTTTTAAAAGTCACTCGCCTCGCATCTCTTCTTGGGACCGATCTGCCTACACAACACTGGTGACGAGGATGGGATCCTGAACAAAGACCCACCCTGCATGTGGCACCGCGGCCTGGCGACCAGCATCATGGCCAGCAGCACCGCGCCACCCGCACCTTTCAATCAGGCTGCAGAGGACTGGGAATCTTACATCAATAGATTCTTCATGTTCCTAGAAAGCAGCAACCTAAAGGATGCAAATGGACAGAAAAAAAGAGCTGTGTTCCTGACTCACTGTGGGTCCACAGTGTTTAAGATGGTGAAAGCCCTTGCCAAGCTCTTCGATGTGAAAGCGATGGACTGGACCGACCTCAAGCCACTGTTGCAAAGCCACTATGCGCCCGCTGTGCCACCCTCATCCGCCAGCACAATTTCTACCGGAGGGATCAGAAGGAGGATGAGAGTATCAGTGACTTCGTGGCTGATCTACGAGACCTCGGGGGCATGTGCAGGTTCACCGACATGGATGAAGCCCTGCGAGACCTTGTCATCCTAGGACTCAAAGACCCCATCCTGCAAAGCCAACTAATGGCAAGGGGCGACATATCCCTCACTGATGCCCTCGCCGAGGCAACTGTGGTGGAGGTGACCAGGAAATCGGTGGCCCGGATGCGGCAAGCAAGCACAGCGGACTGGCCCGCAAGAACCGAAGCAGCCCCAGCCCCCAAGAAGCACGTCAAAGCCAGTCGCCGAGCAACCACCACCACACATCATGGCGACCTCGACTCCCTCACCGACAACGAGGACGACGAGGAGGACATCCACCTTCTCCAGGTGGAACAGGACCGGCGCAAGCGATGAGGTCGTAAGTCAGGATTCCAGTGCGCCGGGTGTGGGGGTGACCATCCACGGTCAGAATGCCGGTTCCTCGATGCAATCTGCCGGCACTGCGACAAGCGGGGCCACATCACCAGAGTGTGCTGTTTCAAGTGGAACCAGAGTCCCCGCCATCGAGACAGCAGCCCCTGGAGACAAGACAGCACCCCCCCAGAAACAAAGACTGGCATGCCGAGAGCCAATGGAGCCAGGAAGGAAGAAACAGGTGTCTCAATGAGGCTTGACAACGAGAAGAGACCCACCAAACAGTTGTCATCGGCCACTCCTCAAACTGGGATGCCCAAAAGGTACACGTGGAGGTGGGCATCGAAGACCGACCATGCAAAATGGAGGTGGATTCTGGATCCTACCTCTCCATGGTCGCTTGGCGGGAAATCAAGCACCTGGTGTCCACCATCCACAGACACGAACTGGAAAGCCAGAAGCTCATCCTCAAGGACTCCCAAGGAACTGCATCCCCGTAGTCGGAATTGGACACTTTAAAATTACATTCAAGGGGCGTACCGAAATACTTCCCCTCACCATCGTGGACAAGGACCGCCCTAGCCTTTTGGGACTACAATGGTTCACATCATTAGGAATAGAGGTGATGGGCACCAACCACATCGCCGAGTTGGACTGGGAGGAGCAGCTCGCAAGGGATTTCAAAGAGGTCTTCGACGGCAGCCTAGGCAAGTACCAAGGGGCCCCGATATCCTTCAACCTAGACCCTAACATTGCCCCAATCCGCCTTAAACCCCAGCGAGTACCCTTCGCGCTCAAACCTAAGATTGATGAGCAGTTAAACAAGCTCATCGAGCAAGGGGTACTTGAGCCAACAGACCATGCCATGTGGGAGACGCCCATAGTCACCCCGGTAAAACCAGATGGGTTGGTGAGAATTTGTGGTGACTACAAGGCCACCCTCAACCGGACCCTGCAACAGAGCGCCTATCCTGTCCCAGTAGTACAGCACCTTCTGCACTCACTGGAGGGAGGCAAGGTTTTTGCGAAACTCGACCTGGCACAAGCCTACCAACAATTGCCGGTCGACGTGGAAACCACAGAGGCGCAAACCATAGTTACCCACCATGGAGCCTTCCGCTGCAAGAGGCTCCAATTCGGAGTCAGCGTAGCCTCGGGGGTCTTCCAGAGCCTGATGGAGAGGCTGCTCCAAGGCATCAAGGGGGTAGTGCCCTATTTTGACGACGTGCTGGTGTCAGCGGCCAACCAAAAACAAAGAGAGAGCCGTTTAAGGGAGGTGCTTCAAAAATTCAAAGACTTGGGGTTAAAAGTAAAGAAAGAGAAATGCCAGCTGTGCACCAAGAGAGTTGAATTCCTATGGTACCTCCTAGACCAGCACGGGATCCACCCAATGGAAAAAAAAATCAGGGCCATCAAGGAAGCCCCCAGACCGAGAAATAAAACCAAACTACAGGCGTTTCTGGGACTGATTAATTTCTATAATGTTTTCCTGCCCCAAAAGGCAACCACAGCGGAACCGTTGCATAGGCTGTTGGACAAGACAGCCGCCTGGAACTGGGGAAGGCGAGAGGAAAATGCATTTAACCGGACTAAAGACCTACTCACATCGGACGCTGTTCTCATCCAATACAGCGAGACCCTACCACCAGCAGTCACTTGCGACGCATCCCCCTTTGGCGTTGGGGCTATCCTCAGCCCCACGCTCCCTGATGGAAAAGAGGCTCCCATCGCCTTCTTCTCAAGAACCCTCTCAAAACTGGAAAGGAATTACAGCCAGCTGGATAAGGAGGCCCTGGCAATCGTCACCGCTGTAAAGAAGTACCACAAGTACCTTTATGGCAGAACCTTCATCATCATCACTGATCACAAGCCGCTGCTCGGAATTCTGGTGGGGGACAGGGCCACCCCGAACATTCTATCCCTGAGAATGACAAGGTGGTCCAAATTCCTTGCCGCCTACAATTACAGGCTCACCCATCAGCCCGGTAAGACAATCTCACACGCAAACGCCTTGAGCTGCACTCTATTGCCCGACATGGACGCTGCCCCAGCACCCGCCATGTCCACCCTGATCATAGAGACATTACCCAACCTCCCCCTAACCGCGTCAGACATTGCTCGGGAAACCAATAAAGACAAACGTCTGGTACGGGTTTTAAACTGGGTGGAGAAAGGGTGGCTGGAAAAAGACAATGATGAACAAGTCAGGACTTTCCAAAGCTGGCAAACAGAACTCTTTACACAAAAAGGTTGTTTACTTTGGGGGGACAGGGTGGTTATCCCAGAAAAACTACAGAAAAGGGTTTTGGACATGTTACACGAAGGGCACCCGGGCATCGTTAGAACAAAAGCCCTGGCCAGAAGTTATGCTTGGTGGCCAGGGATGGACAAGGAAATCGAAGCCTGGGTGGCATCTTGCAGGCAATGCCAAGAATCCAGGCCAAGCCCTCCCGCCGCCCCAATCCTGGAATGGGAAACCCCCAGAGGGCTATGGTCCAGTATTCACATAGACTTCGCTGGGCCCACAAAGGGACACACGTTCCTGATAACGGTAGACGCTTACTCCAATTGGTTGGAGGTAA
The DNA here is from genome assembly GCA_033807585.1 of Hydrophis major. NCBI lineage: Eukaryota > Metazoa > Chordata > Lepidosauria > Squamata > Elapidae > Hydrophis > Hydrophis major. The sequence goes on from CM066330.1 coordinate 134,288,810, forward strand.
GCAACATGAAAACGACTACCACAGAGGCCGTTATCAGAGAACACAACAGACTATTCTCAACCCATGGCCTCCCAGATGTAATTATATCTCACAATAGGCCCCAATTTACTGCACTACCGTTCAAAAAATTCCTAGTGGAACGGGGAATATGGCATGCGCTGACAGTGCCAGCACATCCGGCAGTGAATGGGAGGGCAGAACGAATAGTACAATTTACCCAAAAAAAATCCAAAAAATTGAAACCGGGGAAATACAAGAAAAGATTAATAAAATGCTATTTATACAACATATAACTCCAAACACAACAACCAACAAAAGCCCGGCAGAACTATTAATGGGGAGGAAATTAAGGTCCCCACTAGACAGGCTGCATCCCACATACAACCCTGAGAAACCCCTCGACTCATCCAGCAAGCACCGAACGTTCGCACCGGACGACACAGTATACACCAAGAACTTCACAGGGGACCCACTCTGGGTACCAGCAACTATAACCCAGGTAACGGGTCCCTGCTCGTACCGGCTACAAACAACCAACGGATGAGCATGGAAAAGACACATCGATCAGCTAAGATCGAGAACCAACGCGGGAAATACAACCGACATGGAAACCAGAGCGGGAAGGGGAAACCCAAACAGCAACCAAGGAAGAGAAGAAAACCCTGCAACGCAAAACAAACAAACCCAACAAGAAAGAAACCAGCAATACTCACCAGAGACAGACGACCAGCCCGAAGCCTCACCTGGAAGGTACAGCCAAGCCAGTTCCACCAGCCCGGAAAGATCAGGCGGGAACAACGAAGCCAGCAGCTCAACCAGCCCGGGTAGACCGGGAGGGAGCTGCGGCGAAAGGCCCGACTCACCCTTCCAGGTGGTTCCATCGATGAGGCGGAGAACAACACAGAACCCAACCGAACTGGCCGGAGACCAAGGAACAACTAACCTGTGCAGGTCCAGTAGACAAGTTCGGAGCCCCGCCTACTTACGGGACTACATTACGTAGGACTGAACCAATAGGGGAGGGGTGTTCTGTATTTGCATTCTTGTAAACCTGCATTCAGATTGGCTGAGATGCACAGCAACCTGATTGGTCGAGTGTGCGGCACTGATTGGCCGTTATGAAGCAACCGTGATT